>JBAMNC010000220.1:115000-715000 GCA_037902135.1 Cetoscarus ocellatus | reverse complement strand
TGGGTAATTAATTTCTACTAAATCATCAGAGGATTGCAAAGAAACTCCTGTACATGGTTTAAAATGCTGAAATACAATTAATTGGAAAAGTGGGTTGATCTGGGAGAGAGCCCGTCTCCTTCCTAGGTCTGCCCATGTTTTCAAATGTTTCAAGCACATTTGTGTAATTTAGATTTTATTTTGGGAAAAAAACGATGTTCTAATAAATAATAATAAAATGCTTCAATGACATTTCATATGAGCATAAAGATATTTAATTTGTTATATGTTCTTTTTGTTGATTTGAGTATAGCTGCACAATTAAAGGAGAGGGATTACATTATCCGGCCAGAATTCAGACAAAACAACTAAACCCACTGTGTAAATAATAAATCACCAGCTGCCCACTGACTGGTTTGATTTAGTATGCTACTTTCAAAACACACCCATGTACAATCAAGGCATATAATTCATCCTCTGTACGAGCCTGGGTTCTCATTGGGAATTTGCACTGATGCTTTTCGTGGTTATAACAGCTAATTTAGGCCAGGACACCCTTAAACGCTGTGCACCATGCACTTTACATGCACTTCACACTGTCAAAATAGGGCCGCAGGACCTCAAAATCTGATTATTGTGTTAATTTTCTGTCTTCTGAATATATGACTTTTAGATTTAAGCATTTATAATCTGGTGTCTCATAAATTCATATCCTTCATCTTCCAATTTGCAAGGTTTAATTTTCAGACTAATGGATCCTTTTTCATTTTTAGCCTTAAAAGACTGGCTGTAATAAACTATAAAAATCTGCAAAGCAGGAGTGTTTTATGTTATTAATATGCTACTGACTCTTCAAGGAAAAATAGTGGGTTTTAGGGGAAAACTATTTTATACTACAACCTTAACTTTTGCACTATACATGAAGGAAGGAGGGATAGATAATTCTAGATTTAGGTAACAGGTCTGTCAAAAACATGCTTTGAAATCAGTTAAAATGACCACTTAGAGATTATGGCCAGCCTTACATGACATGCAGGCTGGTATGTGTGATGCTCCACGCCCTAAAGGGCTGCATGCCTGACAGTCAGAGGCCATAGATATACGTATAAAGATGGAGAGGAAACACTGAGCTGAATGTTATTAGCTGCAGGACAGGTTATTGGTGGTTCAGTGTAATCAAGATGAAAGCTCTGGCATACACAGACACAGAGACACACAGCCTTGGTCAAATACTCTGTGTGTATTTATATCCTGCTCACACACCGTCCTCACACAGACACCGTCTCTGCTGCAAAGGAAATGATATTAAACTTGCAGAAGGGATATCAAATTGCACCCAAGAACAAAAAAAATGTTGTGAGGGAAGAAAACTAGGGCACTGGGACAATGACTGAGAGGGAGGACATGAAACACAGGAGGAGACTGATGAGAAAGAAGGTACGTGATTGGCTAAAAGGAAAGATGGAGAGAACAGTATGAATAGAATAAATAAATAAGCACAGAGGTACAAAGCGTGTGTGTACCTGTGCTCTGAGTGGTGGGCTCGTTGGCAGGCAGAAAATCCTCATCATATGAGTCATCATTTGATTCGTCGCCGTCAACAGATGACCAGGCCCGCAGCTTAGCCTCTGCTATGGCGAACTGCTCCGCCACCCCTGTCAAAACACAAACACAGATTCTCAAAAACTACGCAGGCACAAATGTTTGGTTGGATGACATAGTAACAAGAAGGCAGCAGGGCACTGTGTCTTGATGTCATGTTGTTGTTTATTGATTGGCAGGTCAGTGTGAGGAGCAAAGTGCACACAGAAACATTACAGTCGATGTTCCTCAATGGTCATCTGGCTTCTGGTGCACTTCGACCGCCAATCCATCAATGAGTGTACGAGTGTTTGTGTGCAGGTGCATTCCTGCTGCTGCAAGGAGGCACAATTTGTTGTAAGAAACACCAGAAAAATTCAACGATAAAATATGTGACACTCTGGAATTTAAGGGGAGAAACAGTAAACATGAAGCAACATACGAGGGCTGATTGATAAGTTGTGAGCCTTGTATTGAAGAAGTTAAGCAGGGATGTCCTTTTTCAGCTCTACTATTCCCTGACTATTTAAGGCTGTGTACCCGAAGACTGGTGTCATTTGGTCAGTTTATGTCAAAGAGGTAGCACTCTAAAGTAAACAAGGCAAGTGACTTTTGCAAAATGGACAAAATCACTGAAAGAGCAGTGATTCAATATTTGCATAAGAAAGGTCTAGCACCTAAGGATATCCATACTGATATGGTAGCAACACTAGAGAATGATGCCCCTTCATATGCTACAGTGAAAAGGTGGGTGGCAGAATTTAAGCGTTGCAATTTTGTCCATTTTGTAAAAGTCACTGGTGACTAGTTGTCACTAGTTTAGAGTAGGAGGTTATAGCTGTGTATCAATAGTCCTTTTCAGATAACATTGAAGAAAAAGCACTGCAATGTGGCTTTGTTTTTTCTTAAATCTTGGCACTAGTGATGATCAATACTCTTCTTCTACCTATTTGGGGCCAGTAGACCGAGCAGGTCCACCTTGCCCTGCAACCATTTCCAGCCCCATTCTGTAACCAGGACAGACAGGATACAACCTCAAGAAGGTTATGGGTCTGTATTGGGCCATGTCCCAGTTGGAAGTGCCTGAAGGGCCTCCACAGTGGGGCAACCAGGAGGCATCCTAGCTACCTCACTGCACAACCGTGAAGCCCCATAGATGCACACAAAAAAAACCCACCATAGATGAAAAATTTACTGCTCAGGGTTTGCTTCTCTATTGCTCATGAGATGAAATAGTGATTCTCATTCCATCCTAATGAAAATTTCAGATTTTTCTCTTTAGATTCTCATTTGTTTTCTCATAAAATTCGAGAGAAAATAATGAGACATATAGAGACAGGGTGAAACCAAAAAAAAAAACTCTAAAATTTTAACTTAATATATGACCAGGGTTGCAATTAAAAAGCAACTTAATGAAGGACAAAACTTCCTTTATCTTAACAGCCAGTCGGGAATTAACAATAAACTAATGTTACTGGAAAACTGAGATTATCTGAACATGATGCTAACATGGGTTGAGCAAGAGATGAACATGAGTTATCTTCACAAATACAAATAAAGTACATTTGATTTCAGCAAAAATAAACCTGCATGAAAAGACCTTACATATATTAAAAGGATAGCACTGTTATTATATAAGACAGTGCCTCAAGTTAAACCCCTGCCCTCCATCCTGTGGAGTTCCCCTAGGCTCAGTTCTTGGGCCCATCCTTTTTCCCCTTGATCTTCTCTCCCTTGGGTTAGTATTTAAAAAACACAGCATATCCTCCCACTTTTATGAGGATGATTCTCAAATCTACTTGCCCCTTGAAAGTGATGATAGCAGCTCACTGATTCCTCTGCAAGAGTGCTTAAAAGACATAAAAGCATGTCATTAAATTTTCTAAACCTAAGTGAAAGTAAATCCAAGGTCATTGTCTCAACTGGGACAGTCCCTGCAGGCTTATGTTAAACAAATAGTGACCAAACTTGGAGTGAAAATGGACCGTGATTTTAAACTTGACAAACTCTGTGGTAAAACGTAGTTTTTATCATTTGAGGCTTTTATCAAAAATTAAATCTATTTTGTCCTTTAATAATTTTGAGCAAGTGATTTATGCTTTTATTTCTACCCGTTGAGACGACTGTAATGCACTCTATACCGCCATCAATCAGGCCTCTCTTTCTCGCTTACAGTTAGTCCAAAACGCAGCCGCTCGTCTTTTAACAGGGACCCACAAGCATGAACACATTACTCCTGTTCTGGCTTCCCTTCACTGGCTCCCTGTCCATTTTAGAATTAATTTTAAGCTTTAATTGTTGTTTTTAAGGCATGAAATGGGTTGGCACCTCAGTACATCTCAGACCTCTTAATGTTTATGCCCCCCCCTCCAAGGTCTTTGAGATCTGCTGATCAGCTTTGTCCTGGGGCGATCAATCAGCAGTAGCCCTAAATTATGGAATGAGCTACCCCCTATGTCAAAACGGCTCCCACCCTAGTACCTTTCAAATCTTGTCTTAAGACCTATTTTTATTCCTTGGCTTTTAACACAGCATGAGTTTTGTGTGGTACCTGTTGGTTTTGTTCTGTTTTATTGCATTTGTTTAAGTGTATTTATTTTATTTATTATTGTACAGCACTTTGGCAACCTTGTGTTTTTGAAATTGTGCTATATAAATAAAGTGGATTGGATTGGTTAGAACAACAGGAGTCCAGGCCTGAGGAGGACGCAGCTGGAGCCAACAGAGACTGAGGGTATGGAAGGTAAGCAAAGGTCAACTTTTGCTCTTGTTTACAAGCCTGTTCGGTCAAATGAGTTTAATCAAATTTGAAAGCATGCCTAAAATTTCCCAACATGCCTGACAAAAATCAGCATTGCCCAACTGACATCTGCGTGGCCTTTCTTAGCTCAGTGTTGCTTGATGTTTCCCTCTACATCAGCCAAAGTTAGCTAAAACATCAATGTGTGAATGTGGCTTAACGGATACTTATGAGTGCATGGTAGGTAGTGGATGTGACTGTTGAAAGGTGTGAATTTACTTTTTTTCCACATTTGAGCACAGATGAGCCTTTAGACCACACCACAGACATCCATGTGAGTTTGTGTTTGTATCGGAGGTGACTCAGCATGTGCCAGAACTTGTTTGAGCCACAAGGTCCCACAGACCAATCACCTCCAATCACCATCAGCAGCTGGCCAATAACGGAATGAGACTACCCTTTCTCTTTTCTCTTTATCTTTCTGTCCAGCCTTGTCCTCGTCTTCCTCCCCATTCTTCTGTTTTGTATTCCTCCGTGTTCTTCAACTCCCTCCTCCATGTCACGCCTTTTTTCCAACTGTCTCCCTCAATGCAACACGCTATCGACTCACCTGACTCTACCCATCCCCACCAATTCCTTTTCTTCCACCGTGCAATCGCTCAGCCACGTCCTTGGCTTCTTTTGATTTCTATCTGTCTCTCAGTCTGTCTATCCCTGGTCGATGTTCAGCATTCATGTATTGTCTCCCACTGAGAGTGAGATCGATGCTTTCATTCATCTGTGACTGTAGCATTGCCCTGAACTATCTTCACAAACACTGACACAGCCTCCAGCAAAGGCACAGGAAACTCTTTAGTTCTTCAAAGAAATACGTTTTTTTTAAAGTTTTTTTTTTTGAGGAGGAAAGCTTCTACGACTTATTTATGCCACTGACCCACTTAGCATTCAAAAGAAGGGAAGGAGAAGGCATTACCCAATACAAATGTTTGACAAGAAATAGTGACTCAGTATCATGTACAAACACTGATAACTAAATTTGGTTTAACTGCATGTTTTCTTATCTAGCTAGTTAGCCTATCAAATTGCAGTGACTCAGTGCATTTACTCTTGTAGATATGGTCAAGACGATCCACCTGAGTTAATATTAGGCATCAGAATAGGGAAGAAAATTGATTGAAGAAACTTTAACATGGCCACACTGTTGGTGCAAGACATGGTGGTCTGATTATTTCAGAAACTGCTGATTTACTGAGATAATTATGCACAACCCTCTCTTGGGTTTACAGAGAATGGTCCAAAAAGAGTAAAAACCCATATCTTGGAGCAGATGGGCCACACACCTGCTTACTAAGTACAGAAAAGTAAGGCCACAATTCACACAGGCTCACCAAATTAGACAGAGGAAGATTGGAAAATGCTGTCTAGTCTGATGGGCCTTAAATTCTGTTGGGACGTTCAGATGGTAGGGAACAATTACTTAACAATAAGACAGCATGGATCCACCTAGCCTTGAATCAGCAGTTCAGGCAAACTGGTGTAATGGTGTGGAGGATATTTTTTGCAGCATTTTGGGGCTCTTAGTACCATTTGAGCATCATTTAGCACTACAGCCTACCTGGGTGTTGTTTTTGGCCATGTCCATCCCTTTATTACCACAGTGTACCCATCTTCTAGTGCCTACTTCCAGCAGGGTTACATACCATGTCACTAGGGTTTTAAAAGGGTTGACAATTGCAGCCACTAAGAAGAGGAATTTCCAAAAACTTTGCATGAGAAGTTTAACTGGGCAATTTTGAAAATATGCCATATTAGAAAGTAACTAGAAAAGCACTCTGAGAGCGCAGACCTCCACCAAGCAGCTCAGTTCCACCCATAAATTGTGATTTCCACCCAACATTATGGTCCTATATTTATTTTACACGCACATTGTGGAATGAAAAATATCAATCTGCAAGAAGTGTAATTATTGTTGACATAAATATCATCCAATAGAGTGACCTAGTTAGTAGTGGGTCTTGTAACTTGTAGATTGAACCAATTTGCTGCTGCTTGTACAGATGTTGGTGTTGTGTGGATGTGGCGGCACCCAGTAGGCGATGTGGCCAGCCTGTCAGTCAGGGCAAAACCACAGCGTTTCGGTGCGAAGCACGTTTGCTCTATATGGAATTTGGGGCTTAGGTTTTTACATTCACACACAAACAGACTTCTGCTGTGACTGACTATTTGACATTTGACATTATCAGTAGAACAGCGCCAGGCTTTCTCAATTGGCAAAACTCCCTCCTGTTTGATGTGTCTGTGAGCAGAACTCTTCATGCACAGCTGTCAGTGCTGATCTGCGTGCTGCGTGTAACCAGAGCGTGTAACCAATTTGATGGTGCTGTGGGCGGGACAAAGTAGAGACAGGAGATGGAGCGGCGTGGAGAACTCCTCCACTGGCATTGCAAGGGAAGTTGGAAAATGTAGTGACATAGGCTTAAAAAACTAGAAGTCAGTTTGCAAATAAACTACATTTCCCATAATGCCATAAATGAATGGGATTTGCCGTTATAAACTTAAATGTTTTTTAGTGATGTCAATGTGGATCGCATCAGCACCAAAATGCATTTGCTTCTTCCTTGGACCAAACCACACCTATGGCAAAATTTTCATGTAAATCCATCAAGTAGTTTTTGCGTAATCTTTCTAACAAACAAACAGACAAACAAACAAACAGACAGACCCCGGTGAAAACATAACATCCTAGGTCACTCTATTGGCGGAGGTAATTATGTGATTATGGGAATTTGTGTGAATCAACTGGAAATTGGGGGTAATTTAAACAAAGAAGATAAAATTGGGTCCAACCAGCACTAGTAAGGTGCACCTTATAAATTTTCTTGTGGATGTATGTTGAATCTAAAATCAAAGTTTACAACCAAATTTTCTTGATTACACAATTTCAAGCTTTTCTTTTAACTGTAAAAACACAATTTGTCTTTGTACCTGAAAATACAAAGGGTATAAAGGCAAACTCCCTCTTCACCATGACAGATACCATACTGATTCACTGGTCTGTCTTTCTGTCCACTATACCTTCACTCATAAACAAGACCCCAAGACACCTGAACTCCTCTTCTTGAGAAAAAGGCTCACTCTACCACAAAAGACATTCCCTTTCCTCCTCCTTGACCTGTACTTAAACTATCAGGCGCTTGTGCACCTTGAGGAGACATATAGCTACCAGGTGGAAGTTGTAGTTTGTCTCTTCTGCACTGCTACTCTGTGCTGTGTCTGGTTTAAACGCTACTTCCCAGTTTGAGATGTTCCAACAGGTTTGTTTGCTACTGCTGTGTAAGCCTGGTGTGTTGTGCTCACATACACCCCCGCTACACTACAGTGTACGAGAAACTGCATAACAGCCACTCCAGTGCACCCATGCACACACTTCACACGTATCCCCCACGTGTCACTTCAACAAATTTTCTCACTTACACTCTGTCCACCTTCACACACACAAACACACACACGCAGAGCACTAAGCCCTTCCCTGTCGGTCAAGCTTGGTAGCCAGTTTCATGCACTACGGAGAGACGCTGCAGGATTAACTTCAAAGGAAGTGTGTGTGCACATGTGTGTATTGCTAGAAGAGAGTCTTTCAAACAATTCTGCATCCCCACTCTCCCCTTGTGTATTGTTCCTTTGCAGCCGCATCCAAAAGAGGTACCAAACACTGACTTCACACATTCTCACATGCTCAGTGTGCGTAACAACATGCTCGCTGACATTCACGCTCTGTGTCCAGTCTCCCACTGTAACTGCATGACTACAACAGCTCCAAGGAGAGAACAGTCGGAACAAAAGGAGTCAGCACAACTGGCTGATCCCTGATGGTAAGGACGCACAATGATGATGTAACAGATGAAGCTGGCTACACACTACAAGATAATCAGCTTTGTTTTAGGCCTGATTAGCTCCTTATGATCCAAAGACAGCAGAAGCCTGTTTTTTTGGTGGTTTCAGAAGATTACCTAGTCCTGTAGTGTGAGGTGAGCTTTGAGTGAATTTGACTTCAGGGATCTGCTCAGGAGATCATCATAGCCACTGTGATTGTACTTAAACGTGCAGGAGACACAAATAAGCAAAATTAAGTAATTAAGGTTAATTAAGCTATGCACAACACAGAACTTTTCTGGCATTTGGACTATCTAAAGTATTAAACATTTATTTATTCATCATGTAGTCTGTCCTCGTGGATCTCTTTTTTTTAACCCTGTAAAAGATTAAAAACACAAATATTCAACATGCGATTTGGTCCAGCAAAAGCATAAACAAAGCTAGGATCCTCTAATAAAAAAAGGAGACTTTTTTTTGTTGTTGTTTTATGAGAGATGCAAAAAATGCATGAATATTATTTGTTTGCAATCAAAAACGGGGGAAGCTTGTTATTTTTTGCAAGTAAAGACTAAAGAGATCTTTAAAGACCAACTGACAAAAAGGTTAATGAATTAATATTGAAAAAATAGTGATAATAGAAATTTTTAGGGGCCCCTGTTAGTCTTGGGCCCTTAGAATCTTCAAAACTTTCCCCCTTGCAGCCCCCCTGCCTGTAATCACAGCAAACTTATTGCACCCATGGCAACAGTGGTAAATGTGAAGAATAAAGTTAGATGGACATAGGAAACGGAAGAACAACTTGTTGGTTTGTGGCAACACCAGAGTTCATGCCCTGTAGAAAATACCACAATCAAACTGACAAGGAAAGGCGTTAGACCAAAATTGACACTGTGGTGGCTAGCCTGCACGCTACATTTGGCTTGTTCACTTTTAAGTCTTGTTTGACTCCAGGACATCACAGGAAAGACAGAAAGATTAAGAAATGTTGAAACAATTCCCCAACCCACAACAAACACCCATAAACCCTCTGAGCTACAGCTGAACAATAATGGAAAAATGTCAATGAAATTCCTTTTTTCTGTAATAAAGACTATGATATGAAAAATTATAGACAACCCAACCCAGCTCCAAAAATCAAATGTCAAGACTTTCTTTGGCAATCCAAACCCTAAATGGCTGACGCTGTGTCAGCGGCATGATTAGTGCACAACTGTGATAAAACAAATGGACACCCACTATGGCAGCCCCTCTCACCTGAGAATTTGATGTGAATGGTTAGTGGGACCTGCTTCAGGTTGTCAATCAGATGACTACAAAGTGCTACACCACCAAATCTGTTTACCATTTATCATTTACTTCGGATATTATGAGTTCTATTCACACATTGTGCAACAAAGACCACGTTTTCAAACATAAAAAGTCCATGTCTAAAGGATTAGTGTGACAAAAGCATATGACATACATAAAAAAAGATCAAAATCGACCTTTTGCTGTGCTTTGTAAAACCAAACAAGGTAAGAAAAAAAAAATCGATCCAATGCAGGAGGTGATGAGATTTAAACTCTATCAGAAAATATATTTAAACTGAAGTGCAAATAAAATAAAGCCTAGGGATTCACAGAAAATTTGTTCCTGTTAAATGGATCAAACTCAGGGTGTAGGGTTTGTACTCTTATGCCCTTAAACTTTATCGCATGTAAACACCCACAAATGAAGTAGGGTTAATGTTGCCGGTGGTGCAGATTAGTCGTCAGGTATGATGAATGACGAAGTGCCAACCCAGCATGTGCTCCTAAAACTGACCTGACCTGAACTGACTATCCCTAATAACGTAATTAATCACCAAAAAATGGAACAAGTATGTTGGGCATAAGGTTGTAGTAAACCAAAGAAAAACTTAGTTCCTGGATTGTATAATTTATTATAGGTCAGATCTTTCTGGTCAGATGAGAGCTTATTCACCATTTTATCAGTCAACTGATGAGAGTGTCAACATACTGAATTATCCAGCCTGAGTCATGACAGTGGATCCCAGAAAGGACAAAAATGGCCCCAAGGGAGGGCTCACAGTGGGGTCAGGGGGATACACGACAAGGTAACATAAGAACAATGCATGCTGTTATGCAGTCAGCAAAGCATTAGAACATTTTGTGGGAGGATTTTAACCTGAGCTTAACATTCAAAAATAGTCGACATTGCAACTATTACATAAAAGACAGAAAAAAGGAAATACAAAGTGGTGCAGGAATGGGTCCAAAAATATGGAAGTGAGTTAGCATATAGCCCTTCATGGATCTCAACCCCGAAAATAAATGGGATTTAGAGTACCGGTTTTGGAGAGGTGCCTGAAATAAGGTTTGTGGTTAACACACACATAAAATTTTTAATGTTTAATGGAAAATAATAAAATGCATCTGATGTTGCCTGCTTTTGAATCTTAGACTGCTTTTGTGTGTTCAAAACGATGGCTGCAAACTAACTGCTAATAAGAACTACAACAATGACCTGGGATCCAATGGCCAGCATTTCTGATTGTTATTAATAATCAGTAATTCATACACTATTGCCACAACCATGAGGACCAATTTAATAAAGTCACCTAATTATGAGGAAATGAAAACAAAGATGTTATGCACCAGAAATATTGTAGTTGCTTCTAGGTTGAACAGTCATGTTGTAGTTCTATGATAGATTACTAATAGCTTTTCGCTTTCACTGATTATGTTTAGGCTTAAAACATTGTGAAAAGTAGGTTTGTTTTTTGAGATAATCAAAAACAGCAGAACGTGTAAGTTTCAAAAAAATCGTTGTTTGCTACAGAGCTTATTATCAGCAGTGATCCAAAGCACAGTGAAAAATCCAACAGGCTTTTGGAGGGCTTGCACTCCGAGAGAACAAGTGCAATGCTAACTTAAGTGTTGGTCTACAAAAACATATCATCTATGCACACTCTATTGGAGCCATGTCTCACTATTGAGTTCACCTGTATGATTGTCATATTGTTTGATCTTAAAATCTTTAAAGTTTTCACTTGAATTGAATTAAAACTACCACTTAAAATTGTTCTCTACTTTTTGATGACAATCTTTTAGATACATTTCTAAAAAAAAAAATAGAGATTTATAAGCAAAGGGGCTGACAGACAGTCTGTTAATTATTTATCAAATAATATTTATGCATTTAAGTGTATGGTGAGTGGCAGGGGGGCTTGATATGATTTTATCTGCTAAAGAGTTGACCAGTACAAAAAGTCTGTAGTAGAAAAATTACTACTGAGTTATGATAATCCCCTGAATCATCTCAACCTTTGTTTTTCAAAACTGTTCATTTATTGCAATGCATCTCAATAATTGAGTCATGAGAAGGAACATGAGTAGAAATCATGTCAATAGTAGAAAAATATGAAAGAGAAACAGATAAAACAGGAAGCAAAACATAGCAGGCACAGAGGAAAATTGCTCAGTCACGGTAGCACTAGCCAGGAGCAAACCCTTACTGTGCAAATTAACATTGAGAGTCTGCATTGCAGGGAGCGAGCAAGAAACAGAGGGAGAGCCGGCAAGGTGGACGGGGCGCGAAAGATGGAGAAAAGGGGAGAGATAAGGAGGCAGAGGGCAGAGAGGAGTTTAACAGAAGGAATAGTGTGAGCAGAAGTAAGAATTAAGGGTAAGGAGGGAGTGGAAAAAAGAAAGTTAAAGCTAAAGAAGAGCTGGACTACTTCAGGAAAAAACTCATATCTGCAGATTAAAACTTATAATTTATGAGTGGTGATTCTCTGAATTAAGACTTTTAATTACAGCCCTTTGTTTGAATTTATCATACTAAGTGATACTTTTCAGTTGATTCTGAACATAATGGTATAATTAAGTCAAAATGCCTCATGCCCTTTATAGAGAATGTCTTGCAAGGTGACATGACATATGAAAACTGTTATAAATATAGGGGTTTGCATATGACGCTTGGGCAAGTAATTTCCTACTGAATGCTTTAGAGCCAGTACTAAAATAATGTTAGCTCTAGTATTTAGCAGGAATTACCTGTCTAAACAATGTTAAGTGTCTTCACATTTTAAGCCTGTTGTGGTCAAACTGACTTAAGAATTGTGCACAGAACTGAGCAAAGAGAATGATTTAATTGGTGGGCATTGCTCCTGGACCCCTCTTAATTGACTAATCCTGGATATTTGCCCCCCACTGCATCCATTCAAACTTAACTGCCCTGTAGAAGGAGTATGTGAACATTTGAGTGTTGTTTTATTACAAATGACAAAAGTTAATGCTTTTGTTTTTGTTTTGTTTTGTTTGTGCATTAGCAGATCCATGAGCTCAGTGGTTATCAGAACGTTTTTATCCGAATGCAAAAAAATATTCTTCACTTTTCAGTCTAGTTTCCACTCTCCTTAACCTACTATCCATCCAAGAGCAGTAAAATGTAAATACTGTTTATTAAGCTGTAAATATCAAAAGTTCAATACGTAAAACTTTGCATAAGAGTGACTATGACCCAATAAGAAGCAGTGAAATCAAAGGCACCTCAAGTGATCAAATGCTGGTCAATATCAGCTGATATTTGTTGAAAAAACACAATCACAGCTGATCAATATTAAGACCTGTAGTCACCAATACAATGATTGTGGTTTACCTTTGGAATGTTGACAGATGCACACTTGTCCAATGGTCTGCTGCTCCTTCTGCTCTGTCATCCTCCTAAATAACCTGTAATCCCTAAAACTTGTTTTTTAGCCCTTTAAGTCCAAAATATTGATCCAGTGCTTAGGTCTGTGTTAAATTCTACCCTAAAAAATAACTGGATAACAGCTTATTATTTAAGTTAAATTAGCTATACAACAAAGGGAAGTTGTGTTTTGTGATGCGTTTGAGGCCCCATCTGTAACATTATGATGTTTTTATGTTGGATTGGTAAAATGAGTGACCGAGGTCAGTACATGATGTGTTTGAATGTAATTTACAGATATGGAAATTTTCAAAACACTGCAATAATCACATATGTTACATTACTAACTGACTCAAGGTTTTTCAACATACTACCTTTAATTTAACAGACTATTTGGATGCTTTGCCTGCTGGATAAAATTAATCATATTTTTATTTTAATCTAAAATTTGTTAATTCACATAAATAAACAAACAAAAATAATAAATGCGTCATTATATCCACACATGCACAGGAAGAACATGCAAACCTCACACAGAAAGGCCCTGCCCGACCCAGTGATCGAACCAGCGACCCTCTTGCTGTGAGGCACCTGCTGTGCCACCGTGCCTCCTGCTTTGTATAGTTGAGTTGTGTAAAGTTCTGATAGATTCCTTGTATTTTGAAAACTTTCCTCAAGCCTACTTTTTTTTTTGAGTAAATGCAAGCAGTTTGAAAAACAAAACATGAAACATGATCAAATGGCCAATCTCACAAACTGGTAATGGATATCAGTGACGCAAGGCCTGATCCTTACTTAAATCAACCAATTGATGGCAAACACTTGAGGATTATTGGGAGAAATTGTCAGCTGTAACAAGCCTCGACTGACATCCACTCCTGAAATTGGCAAGTCAAGGCAAAAATCATGCATTAAATCCCCCACTGTGAAGACAGCCGTAGAAGATTGTTTTAATCTGAGGAAATAACTGTGATGATACACATGCCACTGGCTTGGTGTACATATCCATAACAGATATAGTGAAGTGCAGCTAATGTAGTGTTTAAGTGATGTCATGGGGTTAAATGATGTGTAGTGTAGATGTGAGTGTTTTTGAACCCATACTGGGGACAAATGTCATGGGATCTGGGCCTCATCTCATTCAGCTTTGACCTGTTAGGTTGTATTTTTGTCACTATTTTGCATACTCTCAGAGAGCTCTGTCCTTCGATATTTATGGAATCATCAAGTCAGAGTAGTAAACGTACCCGCAGCAAAGCGTGCCTCCTGCTCTCCCTCGGTGAGATCAGAGTATGAGTTGAAGTCTGACTCCAGAGCTGCCGGGCTGTCGATGGGCTTACACCAACCCTTCCACTCGATGAGGTGGGCGACTCTGCCCTGAGCCATGGCTGTAGGCTTCGTCACATGGTCCTTCACTACCTGGGAAATACCTACAAGAAAAAAGACAGATGTGATACAAAATAACAGGGAACTAGTGGAATTTCTTGCCAATTTTTTTTTTTTTTTAACTCTGAGAGGTTTGATGCTTAACTCACCATGCAGGGAGGATCGTGCTAATGCAGCAATCTCTTGAATGGTCAGAGCTCTTCTTGATTTTGGTAACATCTCAATGGTGTCATCAACATTCACCTGAAAGGATGAGAGAGGAAAAACATTGTTACTCAAATGGAAAATCAAGCAGCTCATGAATGTGAGCCACTCTCAGTATATCTCGTCGTGACTCAAAGAAAAAACCTTGTCTCATATAATGAATTGGGACTCTTGTGTTCACTGTTCAGAGAATACTTTAGAGAACTGAAGGACTTTGGCAAGAAAAGTTTTTCCTCTTTGTACACCAGTCAATGCCTTAATGACTCATAAACTGTGTGCTGACAACCACACACTCCTTTTTGAACAAGAACACATGCACATACATTGACCTGAGCTGAACAATGAATATTTTAAAGGATGTTTATAAATAAGGCTACCTTTATGTTTAAATAATGTAGAGAGAGTATGTTTCAGCCCATTAAAGGAGTAGTCCAACATTTTCCTGCAACAAAGGGTAAAAAAAACAAACCACTGTCACACTGTGGATTAACCTTTTTATTGTGTTTGTTAATATGTTACAGGGAAAAATAGTGAGAGAACATGGTGTGGACAAGGTGCCTCCACTAGTAAGAGATGAGGAAGTAAATACTGCAGCTCCTTACATTAGTGGAGATGCTACCAGGTGAATAGCTTTATATCTTGCACCCATATGTCTGAGCTGAACATGATTATACACAGATTGGTTCAAGAATCTCCTGATACAGCCTAAATACAATTTAATGTCCATTTTTTTTGTAAATCAAAATAAAGCCAAACTGTAGTATTTCTACAAGACAGTACCGGTGATATTCACTCGTGTCACAGTGTTCACTCAACCCTTCTTTTGTTCCAGGTTAGAGGACATCTGCAGCCATCCAGCAGCCATGACACAAAAGTTTCATAACTAACAATGGCAGGTGGCTGCATTGCAATTTTGACAGAGCATTTGACCAGGATTTAGTGTTTGTACTGGTCAAAAAAGTACAAACATTTGATAACTGACCTGTAAATGTGGTGCAGGCCAACTTGTTATCAGAGTTTCACCCTTGAGCCAGCGTTCTTAAACAGTGGAGTGCGCTCATTTAAATACTGTCAATTTCTCCCACTTCCTGTGACATTTTTCCTTTTGGTAAATGTGGTTTAATGTGGAACTATTTGTTTTGTTAAAATTTAAAAACATTACTTAAATGTTTTCTTTTTTAGAAAAGTATCAGAGTTGCCACATTGTTGTTTTAATTTTTTGATACGATAGGATTATAGTGTAATTTTCTTGTGTGGAAATTACAATGGCAAATTAATCATTTTGATTTCTGTGTTTATTCACATATACTTAATGGGGAAAGAAGCATGTGTTGATGTATTATAATGTCTCGACTTCACTCCTTTGCGGACTTCATGGACCGGTGGGTGGAGAAGGGGCAGAGAAAATATTGATCTCCGAGAGGGAGAACAATAAAAAGTATTTGAAAACCACATCTTTTTTTTTCTTCTTTTGTTGAGTACAAGATTGCTAATGATTGCAGCATATGGAAGGGCAGATACATAGTATCAATATCCCTTATCTTTTGTGTGATTTACATTCAGGAAAAGTTTTGTTTTAATGGAGAGGTAGAAAAAGAAGTTGACAAACAGGGGTGGAACTTCCATGGTAGTAAAGGGGCAACCGTCCCCCTGTAATCTGATTGGCCACCCCAAATATCGTGTAAAGCCCTGAGCTGTGATTGTGTCATGGAAGGGAAACTTTATCAAAACTGAAACATTACGGAGCTGACAAATTGGGGAAACGCTAAAAATGAAATGATGGCAGGCTTTTAGTTAAAACAGACGCACAGGAACTTCTAACTCAAGTCATGGACTTCTCATTGCTTCAGCAACAACACAGCCATGTACACCAGAATTGAGGAAGGAGACCCTGTTAGATTTTCTCAAGAGTTTTAGTTTTAGACTACTGTTTAGGTTCAGTTTACACAAGAGACTTTTAAAAAATAGTGCTTAGAAGACATGTGGTTAACTTTTAGTCAGGTTAGATTAGCATGAGAGGGCTCCTGTTTACTGTTTACATTGAATCCTCTGTTTGACAACAGAAACTAACAACACTATTACCCCAGCCTAGAAGGTTATATTTTTGCCAGCATTTGTATTTTTTCAGTTGCCCATTTGTCTGGTTGTCAAATGTTGGTCATGGAACAAGGAAGAGGGGATAAAATTTTGATGGTGATCTGAACACTGTTGCAGATCCAGTAATTTTTTTAAGAATTTGTTATCATTGCTCAATAGGGCCGTTTCCTCACATTTTTGCAAATAAATCAATAAGTTCTCAAACAGACTTTGACATTTTCAGGAAATGTTGGGCATGGCATAAGGGATAAATAATTACATTTTGGTGATGATCTGAATCCAGATTTGGATCCAGGGAATTTTTCATGGATTTGTTACCGTGTACGATAAGGGAGTTTTCCACATTTTTTACAGTAACTTGCCAGACAATGCTGGAAATGCCTCGTCACAGCAATGTCTGTGCTCTTGGAGCACTTATAGTATATGGTACTTCTTACTCTAAAACTACTAAAAAAAATGCTGATTGTAGTGTCAAAACCTGTAATAAATTTTGTTGTGTGTATTTATGGAAAGTGCTATCGATTGTGTTGCTACATTGTACCCACTTAAGCTGCGCAAGCCTTCTGTTGGTAAGCCTACTTAATGCAAAGACAAGCCTTAGGATGATGACAATACTGATGTTAAGAGTTAAAAACGAAAAGGGCTACTGCAGCCAAGGAAAGCAAGATAGAAAAATAAACGTATTGTATAACAATGCATAAATAGTTTCTGTCAGGCATCAACCTCCTCTCTCCATTTTTTAAATAATTGTCTTCTTTACCAAAAAAGAAGTGCTTTTGGTCACCTTCCATGTTGGTGAGATTCATAAACTTGTTCAAATAATCAAAGGACAAAAAAATCATTTGTCATCAAGAAAATACAATATCCATTCAATCAGAAGTAGATTTTTTTTTTCATTTCCTTAGAATCAGAATTTATGGAGATAATATATTTATTGTGTGGCAATACATGAATGTACAGCTTGACTGTACATAAATCTGTGTAACTAAGAAAAGCACTTGTTTTTCATGTTGCAATGTAAGTTGGTGGCAGCCCCCATTTTTATCACATTTTGATGCTCTCCTCCACACTCTTACTTATGTTTCCCCTGTGACCCCCTTTTGCAGTAGCAGTCTGGATCTGCTACTCTTGAAAAAGCAAACAAACAGCTTCTCTGTTCGATAACTATGTTACATAAGAGGTTAGTTCAATTAGCCTGCATGCTAGTTAACAAACTAATTGCTTGTTTTAGTAACTGAGCTGACTCCTCTCAGGCTACAACATGGAAAATTTCACTGTATCTGTTACTGTAGACAAAAAGCCTCAGGGCTCAAAGAGGTCT
Source organism: Cetoscarus ocellatus (assembly GCA_037902135.1). Lineage (NCBI taxonomy): Eukaryota > Metazoa > Chordata > Actinopteri > Labriformes > Labridae > Cetoscarus > Cetoscarus ocellatus. The sequence continues at coordinate 697,142 of JBAMNC010000220.1, read as the reverse complement.
GGGTAGTTTGCAGTACATCTCGAGGTTATCTAACACATAGTCAACACTCATGCAGCGCCTTCCAGTGGTGCCAGATGTGTCTATTATAAGACTTCGAATATAACTGCAATGATGCAAGTGGTTGCATAGAAAAGATTCTTGAATGGATATTGATGAGGCGGTGTGCCCAGACAGCTGGTTGGGTTATTTCAGCAAGTTCACAAAAGATGATCCCCTCCTCCGCCTCTGCCCCCCATAAAATCTGTCTGCTCTGTAAAGTCAGACCTCTGAGGGAGTATCAGGTGCTGGCAGGTCCCTTTGTCTGCAGACTTTTTATAGCCCCACCTGTGCTCACGTGGGAAACATTCACGTCAACAGCAAAGGCCACATGCAGAGCTGACACCACTCTATTGTTGCTCTATATGGGCCAACACACAAGTTCAATGAGCCATGTGATGACAGATTTAGATTCAACTTGCAAGCTAAGGCTGGGGCTGGCTGGACTTGAGCTTGACCTGCTTTTAAATAAAACATATCATTGAAAAATTAGGCAAGGATAAAAAATATTATATTCTATGTGGCAACAAGGTGTCCTCCTAGCCTATCAGAGAGCAATTAACCCAGTAATGTGAAGTAAACAGAATCTCATGCCACAACGCTATCACTTAATGAGAAGCCAGAGATTTAGCAGCTTTTTAAGGCTTTACAAATGAAATAAATAAATAAAGGGTGGCACTAACACTCCAGTAAAGCCTTACCAGGAGTATTTAAGGAGCAATAATGAGTCAGAAATATCATTTTAGTTCTTTGAGATCAGGCATCAACAGCACAATCAGGCCAGATAAGAGTATTACTGGAACTATTGATGGTGCGTTGTTTTTACCTTTGTGAGGTTTTCATGCCAGAACAGTAAAAACACAGAGGAGGGTCAAGAACAAGGCCTGGGGGTTTATATGGTAGAATGATTTACAGGAATCTTAAAAGCCAGGAATGATCATGAGGCTTAAGTATCTTGACCTTTGACCTCTGAAATCTAAATAGTGAATCATAAAGAAAAATCCCACAAAGATCATTTGAAGCTGTTTTCATTTAGCATATTTACAAATAAGAGATGAACATAATGCTAAATGATACCGACCATTGACCTCAAAATTCTAATTGTTTCATCTAATAGTCTGTAAAAATGTATGTGAAAAATTTGACAGCAATTCCTCAAAGTATTTTTAAGTTCATGAGCACTTGATGTAAATGAGGCTTTGTGTCCTTGACCTTTGACCTATCACCACCAAAAGCTTAACAGTACACCCTTGCATCAGAGTAGATAATAATGCAAAGTGTGAAGAAGATTCTTGACGGCATAATTTCAATACCTTGTCCACAAAAAAAGGTATGAACATGAGACTATATGACCTTAACCTTTAAAGTGTGACCTCTAAATTCTAATCAGCTCATTTTATTCGACTGATATGACATACACACAATTTTTGACTGGTAATTCCCTGAAGGAAACACAAGGTACTTGTGTCATAATGGAATGATAAGCGCTTAGTGAAGTGACCCCTAATCCCACTACTGTCAACATACATTTCTCAGTTACTGTATCAACTGCATGGCCCTTCACAGCCACAGTAACACCATCTTCAGATGACACCCTAAAGTGTATTTTAGATATTGTGTTTACAGGCAAGAGAAGAACATGACCTTTTGCGTTGACCTATGACTACCAAAGTTCATCCTCCATTTAGAATATACATTTGGGCAAACTTCAAAGACATTTTTAAGAAACATTTAATTTACAAAAAAGGATGGGCATAAGGCTCCATGACCTTGGCCTTTGACCTATGGCCCTTGAAAATATTCAATTAGCATCACTGAAGTTGTGTGACCAATTATGCGATTAAAAAACAATCAGAAAGCTTTATTAAAATAAATACCATTCACAACAAAGATGGACTCGACCGATGACCTTAATAGATCTATGAGATTAAAGCTGAGTCAGAGTGACTTGTTATGCTAAAGTTTAAAGTAAATCACTCGAGGTGTTGAGATTTAGAGTTTTCAAGCATAAGAGGACCACATGGCTCCATGACCCTCACCTTTGACCAGTGACTCAAATATCTTAGTTTTTCATCCCTGAATCAAATCCTCAGAGCATTGTCAAAATATCCCATTTGCAAGATTGCATTCTTAAGCAGTGCACGACTTTGAGGTGTCCCAATCCCAATCCAAAGATGGTATCAGTGGCTGCCACAAGGCGTGATAATCCTCTTGGGCTGCAGAGAAGCTATAAGATCATAAGATCAGAGGGGGATTATCTGTTGATAATGTGACATATGACCCCAAGGCGGAATTGAGAGATATATTGTGCTGGTCTTTAAATTAAAAAACACATGTTGTGCATTCATGTTGTTCAGCCGCAGTCGAACATGGTCTGTCTGTTTCCTAAGTAAATACCATAGGGTGTGGGAGGGCCTTCAGTGCATCTTCAAAGATATGAACCTCAAACACTCCAGACTTTCATTTTGGTAAATGCTCTTCTTCCCAGTGTGCTGTCAGATACATTTCATCCTTAGAAAACATACATTTGGGAAATTATCTAGTCATTGGCCAGGAGTATTAAAAACTTTATTTTTTGCCTTTTCTGTTTTTGTTAAGATAAGCAGGCCAGTAGGAAGAATCAAACACTGCGAAGAGATAGTGAGGAATGAAATACTTCCACAGCCCAACCTCTACTGTACCCCTTCCACCCAAACAGCTCTCACCTTGATTTAAGTAAAAGGCAGAAGGAGCAATGTATGAAAATACTCTGGTCAGTTTGAAAAGATGACTGCAGAAAGGCAGCTGTTCAATGACTAAAATGGTCAAACCTCAGTAACACTGGTCCTAAAGAGTGACACTGGTCGATCCACTCTTTGTTGCCTTTCTGATTGGTTCGCTGACCAGCCAATCTGATAGTCCCCCTCAAAGTAACCATTGACTGACTGCAAATTCAGATAAGGATTCATACATCCACGCCCTCACCTAGTGGAATAAACCAGGATCTTAAGGTCCTCTTAAGATAAAATGCATTGTAAGATTCAAATAGACAACTTTTTAGAGTGTGGCATTAAGACTTGGACCTTTATTTTGTTATTTGAACATGTTTAAAAGGTGCAGCGTGTTTTCAAGATAGACTCAGGGTACCCACTAGAGGTGTAAAATACATCGATATATCGATTAGGTGATCAACTGTCCAATCAGATCCACTAAAAGTCAAAATATCGATTGAAACCATAATCTGTATCGCACAGCCTTATTTCGAAATTCCCTCTTCACACCCTTGTGACAGTTTCCACACATTTTTTCCTGTGAATTCAAACAGGCTCGCAGTAGCCTGAAGCTAGCAGCCAGTGCCTTAAACTAAGGGAGAACGAAGAGGGTATGCACCCTCTTCTTGGCTTGTTCGTACTTAAAAAAAACACCAGGCGAGACTGCTCAGCTTTAGATGTCGACCACATTTTCATTTTTAACTGTTTATGACTGACACAAGTTAAACCCACTCAAAACTACCTCCCCTCCCTTTAAAAAAAAAAAAAAACCTTTTAGCGCTGTAGCAGTATTTGATACAAACTCTGTAGGTGAACAGAAAGAGAAAAGTCTGCGGTCAGGTTTCTGTTTGGAGACTCTGAGTGCATGTTTGTTTGTCACATTTAATATATCTAACACATGAGCTACACAGAGGACAGAAAGGACCAACGTAACAGCGTCTGTCTCTTTATAAAAATATACTATTTGCTTGGGGTTTGGATGCATGTTTCTGTCTGAATCTGTCCACCTTCTTGTATCCTCTGCACAGGACTAAAATTACGCAATTTGTGGGCTCAATCTCTGCACAAAGAAGGCGCTATTTGGGGGAGCAAACCATTCTCTGTGGGTTTGGCCCATAGTGTTATACGATATAACACATGACAGTAACCCTGATCTTGATATCAGTCAACTAATGATGATTAGGATTTTGCCATAATCAAACAGCCCCTTTTAAAAAATAGATTAGTTTGAGCTGGTAAGGAATGAAGCATTGAGCATCACCTTGCTGCACAGCTCTAGTTCTCATCTCTTCTGGCTGCTCTGCTCTGCTCCCCATCCCCTCTGCTTCATCTCCCCCCTCTGCCTCGAGTCCCCCACTGCCCTACTGAACGTCAGAGTGAGCTCAGAGGAAGACATAAGCAGCTCTCAGAAACAGACTGAGTGCTTTATTAAACTGCCATGCTTTGTTTTATTACGCACACTAACAGGATGGCAACATGCAGCACAAACATTTCTGGTCAAATTAGAGCTGGTAAATATGTTGAGGTTTTTATAAATAATGGTATATTTTAACATGCAATACGGTGTAAGAAATATAACACACTAATGTGGTTGATGATTTCATAAGTAATGACTAGGACTGATGCACATCTAAAATATTGTTTATGGTAAAAACCGTCAAATGTAATACACTAATACACTTAATGACCACAAGATGATTTATTTGAAATTTTCAGTCAAATAGGCATATACCTATATACAATACCAGAACAAAATCAAACAATACTGATACCACTTTGGTACCACAGCAACATTAATCAAAGCTAAGGTAGCATTTAAAAAAGGAGGTTGATTAAATTTGGAGTCTTGATTCAAGATCAGTTTTAAAACACCAATCATAAAAATAACTATTTTTTTTGCTTTGATACGGAAATGTTGCCAAAGTGTTGTACATTTTGAATAATGTATAAGAGTTTATCTGAAAAAAAACATGGAGTTTGATGTGTCTCAAAACCCAGTCACACTTAAAAAAAACTGAAATTATGCAAATTTTATGTGGGTGAGCCATATGTGCAAACACAAACAGACAGGTTTTTCACTTGAACCTTATGCAGTTTATTTCCTTGTGCCTCCCTAGTATTTAATCAGTGAATAGTCCAAGTGAGCTGATGTGTGAATGCAGCAGTGAATAGCCCTGGTAATTCATTAAGACGAGTGGGAAGGCTGATGACATCATCCTGTGTGACCAGTATGAAACCAGAAAAGGGAGACCTGACAGGATGGACAAAAACAACTGCTGTCATCAATGTTCTGTGGTACATCTGCTCTAAAATGATCACCACTGGGTCTCTAGAGCATCCAAAGAGAAGTCTCCCACTGCAGTTGGATATGAAGCTAAAACACTGCAGCTTCCTTTTTTTCCAATGTAAGCGTCATAAATGTTGTGACATTGCTTCATATTCACTTTTGTGTGCTACACTGCTCCTTTCAACTCTTTTGTTGATGATGTTAATACACTTTTTACCATGTATCACTTAAGTAAGGATATAACTTGTTGTACAAGTTGTTTGTCCACTCTTATATTATGAACACAGACTTCCACTGTGTATGTTTTGATGTCCTTTGCTGTTTAACCTTATTAAACAGTGTATCATTATATGTTCTGAGCTAATATGCTGTAAGACTTAAGGTCAGCAGTGCAGGCACTCAAATGCACAAACAATTTTGATTTAGCTACAGTCTCAAGGTATTTAAGCACTGAATCATCACATTTTGAGCTAAATAACCCCCAGTTACACAGTAAGTCAGCAGTGCAGGCACACAAATGCACAGTTAATGTTCTGACGTTGTGCATCCTCATGGTCTGGTGAACACAGACAGCAGACAGCCCTCTGGCTTTTAGACCACTGGTAAAACGTCTCCACATCAGTGTGGGTGGACTAATGCAGCCATGAGAAGACAGAGCGGGAACAAGACAGTTTCTTTGACATAATGCGCATGTTCGGAGCACTGAGAGCGGAAAGAGTGTTAGCCTGCAGAGGATCTGTGCTGTGACACATAACTGACCTCTGTGGTGTCTCCCTAACTGCGTCATCGGGAAAACTGCACATTCAAATATTTAACACCTTTTTTCCTGTGGGTGTTTCAGGTTTGTTGCTCGAATCAAAATCTTCTACATAAATCTTAAGATTTGTTCAAGTCAATGAAAAGTCTCATCCAAGCCCCTGAAAGCAATTTTTGCCTGGTTACAAAAAAGGTTCATAATAATGAAAATGACCAACCTGAGAGGACAATAATCTAAACTAAAGATAAGCATATCAGTGTTGTGAACTGAGACTGTTGATGAAGCAGCTTCAATCGTCAGCTTGATAGAACTGTTACACTGCTGCAGCAGGTCTGTCCCTCTCCACCATTCAAAGCAGCCAGGGTATGAGGGTGTGAGGGTGTGTGTGTGTGTGTGTGTGTGTGTGGGTGGGTGGGGTGGGGGGTGGGGGGGTGCTGATGCCTCACTTTTTGTCTTATGCACAGTGGTATTTTGTCACATGAATAAGACATGTAAAACTTGCTAAATGGACTATGGACTCTCTAAGTTGCAAATCTGTCCATGGAGCCAGTCCTGAAAGATAGGACTTGAAGTGATCTTCTCCCATTTTAATCTATGCAGGAACTCTGCAATGGCTTGCAAGGACAACTCTAAAATGAAAAAATATATGACAATGATCTGTACTTATTTCTTTTTTGGGATGATAAAAAGTCATAAATTACAAGAAATCAAACTCTGAAGTTAGAGTTTAGCAAGTCATAAATTCGAAGAGAACCAAAACCTGAAAATCTGGAGACATTAAAGATTAAAATAGCCTATGGTCTAGAAGAAAATGGAATCAAAAATAGCTGTTTGCCTGGTATCATGCCTGAAGTAGGGGGTTGTGCTTTTTACCTGGTCTGAGTAATTCTGGAATGTGGTTTTCACCGAGAGTCATCACATCATTATGAGCATACAGACTTTGAGGTGGCATAGTGATAAAATGCTGCTATCTGGAAGAAAACAACACTGATTTGGACAAATTAGATTGTTTGTCCAAATCTATAACAAAAAATACAGTGCGCTGAGCATATGCATAAATTAAATTGTCAAGTTTAAACAGTAGAGCACAGGATACATGTAAAACACACTTTAGGGCATACAACACAAGACAAAGCAAAATATTGGTTACTTGAATGTAGTCTGATAAAATCTTCGAAAGGTGTTTAGAAGTTTTTATACATGTCTAACCCTGCCGAGGGCTGTTTATGGTCCAAAATTAGGCCGTAGTAGTTGCTGTCATATTTTGAATGCAGAACCTATGCATGACTCAGTCATTTTGAACATTGTGATGCTAAATTCTATATGTCATACCTCTAAACATCCACACTGAGAAACTTAAATGCATATTTTCTTTTCCTTGGTCTAGTCACAGTTCAGTGAGCCATTATTCTCACACAAGCACGAAGCTATTTCAGAAACGTACGTGAGAAATCATGCGTCTTCCTATGTGTCATACTGGTGCGATATCTATCCTGATAGACAAAAATAACCTGAACATCCTTTTCCTCTTTCCACGTAGCATATTTTTGTCTTCATGTGTGTACGTCTTGCTCTCTCAAGTTTCCATAATGGGAACATTTCTATGGCAACTGGTCGCCATGGAACAATCCCTCCAGGTATGCTGGAGCGCCTGATTCACCGATGATGTCACACGCTCACACACCAACCATCTCCACAAAAGCCAAATTAATGATCCTTCGCATGCTTTTCTGCCTGTTTTTTGTGAACGCAGCAGATCGCATCAGAGAGGAGACATTTGCATCATTATTACCAAATTTCATGTCTTAATTAGCATCAGATAGAGAGCGGAGATTGTAAATTACCCATTTCTGGTTGGAAATTGTCGCCTCAAAGCTTTCCAAAGAAAAATGAATGATCTCCTGGTCTACAGTTTGACCAAATAAAGGCCCCTGTCGTCCCTGAAGTGTGAAGCATAAGCGAGTCGTTTCTCTCCGAGTGCTGTGATAAGATCAGCAAATCCTGCCAACCGCTCTCTCTCACTACACAGCATTCAATACCCAGCCGAACGAGAGTCTGCATTTCATAATGGATCACTTAGGCTCTGCTAATTGTTGCCTGGCTGGCTCTCTGAGACACATCAGATTCACACCCTGATGGTTCACACCGATGGATAAAAGAGGCGAGATGGATTCATCATCCTCATTAAAGATCATCTTCATCATCATCTCTGAGCCTGTTATAGAGATCCTTCAAACTTCAGGTGCAGAGAGCAGGCAGTGCTTGGATCAAAGGTTCAAAGATTCAGGGCTTCATTAGAGTACCTCATAAACATCAGTGTCAGATTGCCTGGATCATTTCAAGACCCCATTTCTCACATCATCCCTTTTTGGCAATTCCACCATTACCCTCCAAATTAATAGGATCGGGAACATTCAAACAACATGTTACTTTGCTGAGGTTGATTCACTTTGCTTCCTGGTTTGAAGTGATGACCTTATAGGAAGGGATAAGCTCCAGGTGTTTTATGAAATTAACCATATGATCTGTGTTGTCTTAAGCTGGAAATATACTTGCTGTTAACTACACACGCTACTACGCATTGCATGCATTGATTCAAAGCGTCCGCTATGCATGTCATCCGGAACTAACCTAACACAGAAGCGAGCAGCAGTCTGCACGTCACCACTAGGATAAGCATAGAGGTGGTGGAAAGATGACAGAGCAGAAACAATAATAACAAAGTTTAGACAAACTGTAAAATCAAGACCACAATCATCAACGTCTGAGTAATGTGTGACACTGTGCAGACACAAACCTCACCGTTCATTCAGCTGACAACCCATAAATTCTTCTTTAGAATCAGGAAATAAGGAAATAAGTTTGGTGTAAACATTCAACTGATGATCATGTACATTGCTGATTTGAGGTTGATGGTATGGATGACTTCGTCCATATGTATATTTGTGTTAGCTTAGTTTCCTTGGGTGTACTTTGTCACATGTAAACTACTGAAGTATTCTTTGATACACTGATTAATAGAAGTGAAGAACTGAAGGGCACACCCTCTGTTTTTCACTTTGCTTTTACTTCGACACCTGTCAGCACAGTTGGCAGAAAGTCATCAGTTAACACAGTAACTAATTACAATTCCGACAGTCCACAGGGGAAAATATAATAGAAACAGAGTTCAGGTGATGATAATGGTGAGCTCTGGTCATCAAAATCTGGGACTAAACACGTTTTTGAATCAGTTGATCAATCAGTCTATCAGGCAATCAGTCTTTTTGTTTGTATTGTATAGTGCCAAACCATAACGTGTTATCTCAAGACGCTTTCCAAAAGAGTAGGTCCATGCCATACACTTCCTTTACATTTTATTTGTTTATAATTAGCATCTTTATCTATCCATCCATCATCTGTACCCCTTATCCCTTTTGGAGTTCTGGGAGCTGGAGCCTATTCCAGCTGACACTGGGCGGGAGGCAAGGAACACCCTGAACTGGTCGCAAGCCAATCGCAGGACCACATAAAGAGATGGACAACCATTTACTCTCATACTCATTTCTAAGGGCAATTTGGAGTCACCAATCAAGCTAATGAGCATGTCTTTGGGGAGAAAGCTGAGCTAGCAACCTTCTTGTTGTGAAAGACATGCACTACCTGCTGCACACGTTGTATTGGAACAACCCTCCCATCCTGGGATTCATCCTACCATGTCTGAACAGCACAGGCTGGTGGTCGTCTAATGGTGTGTTTGATATTTTATTGGCACACCTCTAGCCCCTTAGTATTAACTGAGCTTGGCTTAAACACTACAGCGTACCTGAGCTTTGTTGATGATCCTGTGCATCCCTTTATGGCTACAGTGTACCCGTCTTCTGCTGGTTACTTCGATCAGGATAATGCCCCATGTCACAAAGTTCAAATCATCTCAAACTGGTTTCTTGAACATTACAGTGAGTTCACTGTGCTCCAGTGGCCTCCACAGTCACCAGATCTTAATCCAATAGAGCATCTTTGGATGTAATGAAATGGAAGATTTACATCATGGATGTGCAGCTGAAAAATCTAAAGATACTGTGTGATGCTATCATGTCGACATGGACCAAAATGTCAGAGGAATTTTTTCAGCACCTTGTTAAATCTATGCCATTAAAATTTAAGGCAGTCCAGACAGCAAATAAGGGCCCTGCTCTACACTAAGTAAGGTGTACCTATTTAAGCAGAAGGTGAGTGTAGATTCTTAAACTGATCATTTACTTAGAGTGATAGTTTGCGTGCTGGAAAGAGCAGATCCACTATAGATCCTTTTGCAGTTTTACTATATTCTCACTGTATGTATTTATTTCTTTGTTTCAACCAGAGGGAAAATGTTTGTACCTTGATTTAAAACTATGATAGATTTACAGAAAAGACTCACAGCTGAGCTGCAAACACATCAACCAGTACTGATTTTTATAGTTTTATTTAACACATTTTCTTACACTCTGTCTCACTGACGTCCCATTTAGAATCTCAAATTAAAAATTAAGTGTTTTAATTATACTGAATGAGTTATAATTAATTAGAAACCAACTGGTTACCATTAATGAAAGACACAAATGAGGAGTCAGAGTAGAAAAACATATTAAAGATTTGAATGGTTTGACTAATAAGGTAATTATTAAACCTGGAAGGCTGAGAAAATCATTTTCTGCTCCATGTGGTGGGTCACTGACGGACTGTCATCTTTGATTAGGCGGCTCTCTGCTCGACTAGTTTATCACACATTCTTACACTTGTAACTTTTACATCAAGTTGTTTGGATTGATCTACACAGAGAAAACCAAAACTTCTGGAATAAATACAGCTACCTATTGGTTGTATTGTGAACAGTTTGCAGGACTATTTAAAGCAAAGAGTCATTTCAGTAACATTTCAGCAGGTGTGTCCTCAGTGACTGCCTCCATATGGACTAACATAACAGCAGCAGACGCAGCCACAGTCCGGTGATGAATTAGACACAAACATGGCAGCTACAACAGGTGCAACGTCTAAGAAACAAAGAAACTCAGTTCTTTCATCTGTTGATGGCAGGATTATTCATAACTGTAATTTAAACTGGCAGAAGGCATCAAAGTGTCTTCTTATTCTAGTCCATGAGGAACACAGTACAGCAGAGATTCTAAAACCCCAAACAATCAATCCACACTGTGTGCATCTAAAAAGAGCAGCAGACCCCTCTGTCTTTGCTGTCATGTGCAAACTTATATTTCAAAGATCTTTTACACATTGCCCTTATTTTGGCATTTAATAAGTTCATAAGATGAAAAATAGACCATTTGAAATCAGAAGGCTCACAAACTGGATACTCGAGACAAAAAAAAAAATCAGCTTAGTGCAGTTAAGATTATCTTAAAATAGACAGAATAATAAGCGGTTTGACGAATAAGGGATGCTGAAACTGGAATTGTCATATCATTTTTCATGCAAAAACAAAAAACACACAAAAAACACACAAACATGTGTGTATGACAAATTAATCAGACCATCACCTGATGTAAGGTTTATGCCACAGCTAGCCTAAATTAGCACTAGCATTAGTAATCTCAATATGTTTTTGAAGGTTTATGTTTCTGTCATAGTAATGCACCAGTATGCAGAAGCTGTTAAACTGAAGTGATGTGTTTTTTAATGCTGAAAGCAAATTAGTATGTTATCAATGAATTTTCAAATGTTCTGTTTTACACAAAAACTGACAAAAATAGTAAAGCACAATATTATTTCTTGATTAAGATGTCAAATTATTGTTATTTACTTGCATTACTGAACAGAAAAATTAGTTTTATGGGTTGAATGTTTTGCTTGATTAATTTCTGATTCCTCCGAGAAGCCCAGTGAGTCGGCTCAAGTTTGGGTATAAAAAATCAATCAAAATGTTCATTCAAAGACTAAAATATTTTCAATTTCAAATAAGTTTTTGAGAGATTCTGAACTCAGACAGATGGTCTAATAAGCGAATACATAAATACGTGTGTGTGTGTATATATACATATATATATATATATATATATATATATAATATATATATATATATATATATATATATATATATATATATATATATATATATACACATACATGTATATAATATGTATTATTTTCGTTTTGTGCTCATATGGGAGGAGATCCTGACGCAAACGCAGGACCTGCTAGAGGGATTATGTACCTTATCTGGCCTGGGAACACACTGGGATCCCCCAGGAGGAACTGAAAAATGTTGCACAAGAGTGGGAAGTCTGAGTTCAGCTTTAGGCTTGATTCTCCCCTGACTTGGCCCCAGATAATCGGAAGAGGATGTATGGTTGCATAAACATCCACATTAAATCAAATCACTTCAAGTAATACTGAAAAAGTCAAATTCACCCGCCTTCAATGCAACCACATTAGAAAGGCTCCATGATAAAACAAACCAAGCTTACAATTCTTAAACTTTCAGAAATAAAAGTGAAAGGCACCTCGCTGAAGTCCAGAGCCCCCAAAGGTGCTGTTAGAATCAGTCTGCGCGCCAAGCAGGTCCGAGTGTTCCCCAAAAGCGGGAGGTCAGACAGGGAGCAGGCCGGGCTCCAGTCCACGCGCAACGCACCGTCAACCGCCACTGTTAGGAGGAAGAGAGCCACGTGAAGATTACAGCAGACGAACAAGAACTCATGGTAGCTCGCAAACGTATTCTTGCTCCAACATGAAGGAAGTATATTATGACAACAACGCTTCAACTTTACTGAAGAAACAAAACGTCATTGTTCATAATAAAATCCGGTAACTGGAGCCAGAATGGCCGACTAGCTACCTGTGAGTATCAGGATTAAACTAATATTTATGAGCTGCAGTTATAGATACACACACAAAGATGCAGCCGGGCTGCTGCTGTGGAGTGATACATTTCACAGGTGCCATATTGGAGAGGGGTATTTGCTGATCAAAATGAATTTAAGTCTCTGATGGCAGGAGCTCTGTTTGAACAGGGCAAAAAACTCCTTCCAAACTCATAAACACATGTTCTGATTTTTGAGCCATTTGTTTCATCACAAACACTAGATACATATTAATGATTCAGAACACTTGGATGAATAACAAAAAGTCTGTTACACACTGAGTACTTAATCTTTTGCAGGGTCTAATCTAACTGTAATTCTTAATGGAATAAACACAAATATTTGTATTATAAAGGCAATTAAATAAGGTGAATGCATGAGATATTTTTAGAATTTGGAAATTTACTGCACTCACTTGAAGAAAGACACATAAAATGAAATACAGATTTCAGTGTATTTTCCAGAATAAACTAGACATTATACAAATTCAGCTGCCAGGGGGCGCAAGATAAAAACATTAACAAAAGATGAGGTGTATAGATGTACCATCAGCCTCCCTCACTTCTGCTGCATGTTTGTCATTTTAGAATATACCATTCAGTGAAAAAAAATGTTAGAAAATTAGAACTGGGACTGGGCAAAGACAGAACCCATGTCTTTGCAAACTAAAATTTGTTGCCCAGGGGGCTAAGCCAGTTTAGGGACTGGGAGGTTAAAAAGTGGGTAGTGGAGGTGATGGAGTAACTTGTTCAGGAGTGGGAGTGGGCTTCTTCTGCAATACAAAGTGCAGCCAAATAATGATGAATTGAGGTTCGTCTCAGGTAAGCTGCACACAACATAGATAAGACACAGATCAACAGCTTCCAGTAGCAGCTTCAGCTGACATAACATCCATTGTTACCATGGCAACAGCACATATATAGGCTGTGCTTCCACCGAGCATTCTGGTTCGGTTCAGGTTGGTATGGTACACAATACCAGGTGTTTCCACTGTCAAATGAGAAGAAATGGTACATAAATAACCAACTTGTGCTGTCCCACTTATTGGCGCTCCTCTGAAGTGTACCAAACCAACTCTAATAAGTGAAGCTAAAAGTATGTTGACTGATCACAAAAACAGTCAATTCCTAAGCGATGGCAGGTAAAACAAAAATACATAAATCACCATGTTGAAGTAAGTTGTGGATTTAGAGGGATTTGTTCCCTGCTGTTTCTGTAAAGAGTGTCTGCACGAAACAGTGCTCCATGGAGTACTGGAGTGCTGGAGGTCCCCCATTATTGCTCTTTGTTTACAATCCCGCTCCACTTTAGACTGTTCTGAACCAAACCAGACCACTCAGTGGAAACAAGACTATAGTGTCTTGTCATGGCAGCTTTAACAACACCATCCCAACAGCTATAAAAAAGACTGGCTTTAAAAATGTTTGAAAATGTTTTATATATTACATTTATATTGAAGTTGATGTTATTTTATCTCATATTATTGTTAAATTAAAGGATAAGTTCGGTTTTTTGACACCTGGACCTTATTTTTAGGATTAAATACGCTCGTAGACTCACCCAGACAATTTTGGCGGAGCTCGGAGCCGTTTTCGAGCAATTTAGATCTATCCAACAGTGTTTTTTCTCATGCCATAGTAGCAGACGGGGCCAGAAATCGTATTCTGGGGGGCATCAATACGTGTTTCCTCTGGTCTCAAGTCCCACTGTGAGCAGCAAAGGCACTCCTCCTCTGTTGTGTTTGCCGTGCAATGTCCACAACAACACCACCAGTTAGCCCCATTCGTGGACGTGCAGTGGTTGCTTGTTCTTTGGCCAGCTGTTCGGCTCTTTCCCTCTGCATCCTCCTTTCAAATAGCTCCTCGTCGGTATATTCTGGCTCAAAACAATACAGGCATCCATTATACTCAAAGTCGTCGTCAGACACTTCTACATCGGATAAATATTCCGCCATGCTGCACAAAAATAGCCGTGTAGCCGTGTAGCCTAGCAACAACAGCGGCTCTTCTCATGTTCTTGTCTATGACGTCACCAAAAGTTACCCATCCTTGTAAAGCCCCGGATGACCATAACAACAAAGTTGAGCTGACATGGTGATAACACTGGCCATTCATTTATAAAATGTAGCTGAAATGAGCGAGTTTCGCAGCAGATAATGTCTAATTTAGGGGCTTCGATTTCTGGCCCCATCTGCTACTATGGCATGAGAGAAAAATGTCGTCGGATGGATCTAAATTGCTCGAAAACAGCTCCGAGCTCTGCCAAAATTGTCTGGGTTAGTCTACGAGCATATTTAATCCTAAAAATAAGGTCCAGGTGTCAAAAAACCGAACTTATCCTTTAATATTTGTAGCCGGGTCCCTGTGTTGCCCAGGTTCTCTTGTGTGACCTGGTTATTCTGTTTTTTTGGTCTGTTGTCTGATATCTAATTGTTTACAATCAAGTATTTGGACTGAAAATCTGCATGTCTTTGACGAGCCAAGTGTCCTAGGACTATAAAAACATGTCTAACAATTGTGACAAAACAAACTGCTACAAAATCCACTCACATTTCAGCAACTTTGGAATGTTTAAGTGAGCTTTCCTGCTGCCATAGACTTACATTCATTTGAGTCTTGCCATAACCCTCCAAAATGGCACATAATGTCAGAAGCCCCAGAGCAACACTGCATACAAGTGTGTTAAAATCTATGAGTGCAATCACCATGCGACTCCATGCTGCTGCAGGGTCACCTGGGCATCAACGTAGGGGTGATGACCAGAAACAGTTATGCGTTGTTGCCATATCTCACTGCAGTTTCCCCTCAGAGAAAACAAACTACAAAGAAAAAAAGAATCATAACCTCGAATAAGTAACAGCGACTGCCGGCCGTATCCCAAATGGCTTGTTAAAAAAGGAGCATCGACTTCACAAAAGTTTGTTTTTGTATAAGGCTGTGAAGAAAAGATTTATCTAACTTGAAAAATCAAGGACTCAGAGGTACTTGAGATGAATATTGTTTGATGATTTGATTTTTATTACCTTTTACAGCAGCGTCAAGATGAAAGGTTAAGTACTGTTTCTGCCACAGAACTTAAACAGCTTCCACAAAAGATGCCGTTTTGGAGTACTCTCATTCTCTTATTCTTCTCCCTTGAACACTTTAGTGCTCTGCAGAGTATTTTTGTAGTAAGACAAAGCAATAAAGAGAAAGGAGGTGGTAGCGGAGGCCGTCTTCCATGCACTTAAAAGCCATGCTACGTCATGCAGGTAAGGCCAAAGCCCTGACAGCAGCTCAAAACCTGTTTGTTATTTTGTGAAATCTGCTCTGCATTGTGGACGTAGAAAAAGCAGTAAAGAATGTGTCAATTAAGAGTCATGTCTTGACATTTGTCAGCTAAATGGTGATACACATCATTTAGCTTAAGTTATTTTTTGGAAAAAATAAACAAATGGTTATCACAACACCACAATTAAAACTCTAATACAATTTTAATAAAAACAAATTGATCCTGATACCTGTTTCAGTCAGTCAGTATTTACATGCACAGACCCAGTTCATAATAAATGTAACCTCTAGACACTTATCAACAATTTCCTATTGTTTGACTTACTTTTTTAATTGGTAAAAATAGCAGACAATCTCCTAAGCACACTCTATACCCATTCTAGACTAAATGCATTTTGGCTGAGTTGCATGTAAGCTCCGGCTGTTAAGAGCCTATCATTCAAACCAGGTACCCTTGTGCTTCATTCTTACTGCATCTCTCTGATGACATAGCTTTTTCTCATTTCAGGAGGAACTACAATAAAATCTCCCCACATGATTCATGTTGTAACTGACTAAAGAAAACTTCAGAATAGAGGCACTCACAAAAGAAATGCTAAAACAGGCTTTTATTTTGAAAATCACAAACTGGAAGTGTAAGTGTTCTGAGTCTATCTCCTCAGTGACATATTCTTCAGACATGGGTATACATGTCGGCTTTAACCAGGTAAACATGTCTCTCCACTTATCATTTATGACTAGTTTACTTAAAAGAATAATACAGTTAAAACAGAGAAGCCATCTATTCTCTAGATTCTTAGCGCAAAACACACGTGAAGACACAGCTTTAATGTCAACAGACTAGTCAACATGCTCGCAGAAATGAAAACTGACACCCACCACAATGTGTGATTTCAAGCTGACAGTATATCAGTCAGGGGAATGTCAGCTCACACTGCCACAAAGCTGTGAAGAAAGCTGGTTAAATATGGGACAGGACCTCTTGCTGCAAGTCCTCGACAACACTCTTTCCCCTGTCCACTGTCTCTCTCCTCAGTGAAAGAAAAGCCATAAAGTACCAGGAACTAACATTGACAAGAGTCTAAAGTTTAATGTGAAAGACCGTCATGTCTGCCTGTGGGCATTTCTGCTATTTCTTCTGCAAGGACCAAATACACAGACAAGAATGCTCTCACTATGGCAAGCACACACGTCATAAAACACAATCAAATGCAAAATCTTGAAAGCTGAAGTGCATTTCCTCTTTTCCTTTATATATACAGTATATATATCGATAGATAGATAGATAGATAGATAGATAGATAGATAGATAGATAGATAGATAGATAGATATACTAAGATACAAGGATGCTGGCTGACAGCACATAACTGCAGAATCTGATCATGAATCTGCAATCATCGTGGGAGTGAATGTACACATGCAACCAAATTATCAAATATAGTCATTAATTGATAATTAATCTCACAAGCAGGCTTTTAGTCTGTGATTTTGGTCTTGTAGGAAAATCAGGAATGCACAGGAAGAACATGCAAACTCCACACAGAAGGGTCCTGTCAGACTGGGCAGTCCATCCAACAACCTTCATGCTGTGAGGCAGCACCATTCAGTATCTGGGGGTGTCATTTGGTGCAGTGCAGCAGGTATCAATATCATTTTACTCTCACTACTCCTACAAAACAAATGTGACAAAACATATATATAAATCACATTTCACGTAGACATTTCAGTTGGATTGGTCCACATCACCTCTTTCTTTTTCAACTAACACCAACATTGTCTATCTTATATCAGTTCATACAGTACTGTTTTACCCCATATCTTGTTTAATTTTTAAATTACATCCTTAAACCTCACTACATTGCTCAACCTCAGATGGTATTATGCAATTTTCCCCCCTCCTGTGGTCCTAAGCACTTTTGTCTGATCTGATTGAGACACGTCATCAACACAAGGAAGCAGGGGCATGCTGTGGGACCAGAAAGCAGCAGCACAAGGAGCGCAAATGTCACTGAACAACCCCCCTGACTGTAAACATGACTGCCAGCAGCAATGGGACTGTATGGTTGACTACATATGTTTACCCTTTTTTAACGGACACCCTCATCGTGACCTGACAGGCTCGACATGGGCCAGAGGTGCTTATAAATCTGCTTCTGTGTGCATAAAGCAGATAAAGCTACAGGTACTTAACGCTCTCATCATCCTCTCTGACACACTGAAGTGAAGTACTGGGAAATATGCTGGACCAAAATGATGTATATCTTAATATTGTTTAGCTTGGTGGTGTTTTTGAAATTTATATCTAAATATGTTGCTGCACATAAAATGATATCATCAATGGTGGTACAACACTGGAGTCTTTGATGATTATAGTATAAAAACATCTATAATATTGATACCTGATTATTGATGTAACAATGTGCAGTGAGTAAAACTCTGGCCTCTGCTATTATTGTTTTTATATTTTTCTGCTTGCATGATGATGGTTGCCATATTCTATGCCAAGGATATGCCCCCAAACACCCAGGTAACCATTTGTGATGACATAATACCCAGTGAAAAATTTTAAGTTGTAGTGTAACATTACTTGAGAGTCTTTAAAAACAATATTGCTAATAAATATTGTCAGAGAGCAGAGACACATAAATAGAAACCATATTGGAGTTGTTGGAAGGCACTGGGTTGGCCTACAAATTGATGCCACCCTACAAAACCCAATTACATATGCAGGGGCATGATGTAACCAATAGTGAGTCAGGGTCCTCGGCCACCCCTACCCTAAGACCAATTAATTTAACAAAGCTGCTCACTAACAGCCTTATAGCGTTATAGAAAAACACAGTATTTTATCACACTATAGTCATATTGACATAAACAGTGTTGTACCCATACCTCATTTTATGATTTGCTGGTTGATCTTAAAGAAAACATATATTTCCCTGCCTACAGATGCATCACTCAGATCTGCTGCCAGCTCATATACAAACATCCACACTCACACAAAAAAACACACACACATCTTGTGTGTGCTTGCCCCTCTTACAAATCAGGTTTACAAAATGAGATTAAGAGGTGGATCTCTAAATGTCAGTGTTTGGCTCCTCTTTCCGGCCCCTAACCACTAGGGAGGGGGGTCCAGTTACTGTCTGTGAAAAGAAGGAGCAGCTCGATTAGTCTGCAGCACCCACCTCAAATATTGAGTCCAATATCAGGACTGATCACTCACCTCCGCGTCAAAGAGCCACTGTTTAACACGCAGAGCTCAAGTTGCCACACCAGCACAATTTAATATGAGCGGTTTAATTGGGTGTGATGAGATCAGATACCCGGGGTGTATCATATCATTGAATCTAGGCCACCTCGGTCAATGCATGTATTGTTGTGAGGGATGTGCAGATGTTTATATGGCATCGACCTCATGGGCAGAGTTCAATGGATAAATAGGAATGCACAATATTATCGTCACAATATTGGCTCTGGCATACAAAAGCTTGACAGGTTAGTCATTAGAACTGATAGACTTTAAAATTTCTGCTAATATCTAAAATCAATATCAGCTGCAAATATCAATAGCTTTCAGTCAAATGATCATTGAGAGCTGGAATGCAATAAGAGTTTCAAACTAGCACAGACTGTTTTGTGTAAAAGTGGCACCGTCACTTTTTCCATCACAACAAAACAATATGCTTTCATCCCATTAAAACCGAGATACTGATGTAAATTATATCTCTGCACCTCTTTAAACAGCCACGTCTTTGTCATTTCAGGTATGTTTATATTCCATAACATTGGAGAATCCCTCCCCTTTCACTGCCACCATGAGAATCTACAGGTAAAAAGAAGTCTTCTGTATTTTGACACACACAGAGCAACTCAGCCGTTTGGGAAGTGAGCAACAACAAATGTATCACCATGAAGACATCAGTGAGTAATAAACTAACATTAGCTCATGAGTTTTAATTTAATTCATGCTTGTTTAACACACAAAATTCCGTTCTGATTGATTTGATATTTCTATACAGGTCAAACATTGTATAAAGCACCTAATATGACATGATAGTACTTTTTGAGGGACTTGAACAGGTTCTTCATCTTTTCTGAATTGTGGAGGACTTTTCCGTGACAGTTATGAGGGGTACTTTAGCTGATATAACATTATCAAATCCTGACACCAGTATGCTGTTTTCTGCTGAGGTCCTCAAAAGATGTGAAGTGCAAGGCTACAACCAAAGCATGCTTCAAAACAACAGAAAATTGACCAAAGAGTAATGCAAATACAGCTGCATGATGTAAAGTCCTTAAGGAACTCATAAATTACCTTAAATCAGGTTCATATATTCATTTTCATGACTGCTAAGATTTGCTCACAATCACTTATGTAAAAAAAACCCTTCTTGTTCATACTACCCCTGATTGTTCTGTATTCTCTCCCTTCTGAAACTCTCTGTCAAGGCTCCCCTTCCCACGTTGTCCCAGTGATTGGTTGATAGGTCTACTTCAGTCATTCATTCTAATGTCTACATCCTGTAATGGGCTTGCTATCAGTTATGTCACACTGGTAGGTCTACTCAGGGGCTGGTGTATCAAGATATTTTGTGCAGCTGCTGGCACCATAAAGAGGAGGAGATGAAAAGTCCTGATGCTGTAGACTTTTGTCTTGACCATAGAAGTGCTTTGTCATGCAGAGGAGACATGTGAAACACACTGAAGGGCATACTAAACTCAAAAAGCATAAGGGCTCTCTTTATATTTTAAATGTAAGTGTTTGTATTCATACATGTGTTTTGATGTGGGTTTTTTTGTTTGTTTTGTTTTGTTTTGTTTTCACTTTACCTATGTCTTGTTTCTGTCTGTTTGTTTCTTTTTGTATTTGTTTTATTACCTTTCTGCTGAAAACATTTTTGAGACCAAATGAAAATAAAAAGAAGTTAAACCAATAAATGTAAGTGTAAGACAATTTTGTCTGGGGTGTTTGTGTCCTAATTTTCTCTCCCAATTCTCTGTAGCTTTGTGAGAAATAAAGAGCCAAGGAATGTTCTTGCTCCTTTTTCATCAGACATGTTTTGTTGTAAAATTCTTCTTGTTTTGGGCTGCTGATAGTATGAAGTCTGTTTTCAAACCTATTGTCCATAAACTAACATAATTTTTTACAATCCTTACACAATTTATCTATTATAGTGTAAATTTAATCTAGTTTATGAACCCTGATTAAAATAGGGAAAATGTCGAAATACGTATCTGGAAAATCAAAAGGTTTTGCTGTAAATTTAACTTTTCCTCATTTTCAGAGAGTTTGAAATGACTGTACAATTGCTTAATTGTTTTTTCCAGCTTTTCCAAACCCTGCTTGTATCTCCATTGAGGGTCAAAAGGCCATTCTCAGGGAAGTATGGGGACAACCAGACTCTGCTATGAAGCTGTTAATGCACGCTGATCATCTTATTGAAAATCTAAGTACTAAACTTGATCATTGTAATAACAATAATCTTGTTGTATCCTCAAGTTATGGGTCTATAACTTAAGGGAACCTAAGAGAAAAAGGATCCAGACAATGCCTACCTTTGGCTCACAAAAGACTTCTCTTTGATTAATTCAGGTCTCTGCTGTGATAAATCATGAACATATTGAGAAATGCTGTCTACATTTAATGGAGTGGACTTTGAGGTCATAATGAGCCTGCAGTGCGGCCTCTGCTCAGTGTGAGAGTGTGAAACTGGGTTCTGATGTTCTGAAAAATGTCCTGATCAGACTGAAAGGTTGTCTTTTCTACTTGAAGTCAAAAACTTGTGGCCGCTCTCTCGTGAAGCCCTGCAGTCATCCTCCATCTGTGGCTAATTTGTTCATTTCTTCAACGCCTTTTTATCTTAATTAATCTGCTTTCCCTGACTGCTATCGCTCTAAAATGAGTCCTCTCCCCATCAAAGAAAAGAGGGCTGCAGAGCTCATTTTATTCATTTATATTTTTATCTATGTGTGTGGGGGTTTTTAACTTACAGGTCTCACTCTTAAACAAACACCCCCATGCCTTCCCTCTCTCTTTCTCTCTCATAGTTATTGTTGTCATGGAAAGTGCAGATATGGAGACCTCAGATGTGTAGCCCCCACCTAACACCACCACCTTCTCTCCCTCTGATGTCTTGTGGTGACTTGTGAGTGAATCAACTGATTCAGGTCGACGCCAGTCGCAGTATTATGTGTGATGTTAGAAACACATTCATGGGCTGAATCAGAGAGTCAAACAGATTCATGTTCAGAGAGCTAAAGACCTGCTGTATGTCGGCCACATGTGCAAAAAGGTTTCTGAATGCAGGGCAGCTTTATGTGTGGCTGTTTTCAGTTTCACCTTCAGGAAAAGGTAATCAATTTCCTGGGGCCTTGTGCTTGTAGTGGTTTTAAAGGTTTAAAGGTTTTAAAGGTTTAAAGGTTTTTAAAAGATAAAGCAGAAATCCCAAAGCACCCCATATACATACCCAAGCAGCATACTGTAGCCTCTTTAAAATGAGCTGCATTGTATGATTATTTTATACACAACTATTTTTGTCAATAAACTCATAAAAATAGTCAAACAACTGCATTACTGATAAAATATTCATAAAAGCATTTATGAAGGTCACAAAAAAGATTTTTCTCTCTTTCGGTGTTACATTGAACCCACCACCATAATGACAATCTATTTAAATTCAACTTACAGTCATTTTTCTGAACCAGTCTTGAACATTTCATAGTACAATCATATGTATGCATTAGAAAATTAACTTTTACTCTGCCAATTTACATACAGATTTCCCCTTTAAAAAATTTTTTGAAACAGTATTTGTCAATTGTTTCTCCGCTTTTATAACATTAATTGGTATTGTATTTTATATAATTGGAAAGCCTTTAGTCACCTTTACAATGAGGTATTCTCATCTGTTTATTTTATTATTATGGACTATGGACTATATGGACTTTTTAAGTTACTGAAATTGCATTTTTACTCAGAAATAAAGTACGTAAAGTAATGGTGTAGTAAATTAAAAGCTAAATCATGAGCTTTTTTACAGTTATAGCTATAAAACATGGTTTTACAAATTTCCAAGGCACCCTTGGACTAGTGCCAAGACCCACCCGTGCCCTATCACACTGTCAGAGAAAAATGGACCAAAGCAGGGGTGTCCAGACTTCTTGATTGAAGGCCACATACAGATAAATAGGATTACTGAGCCACACATACTCCAACTGAAGTGTGTAAACTTTTGAGATTTTTCAGGGGCCGGTTAAATTTCAGGTGATCCTTGATTGCCCTGGCAACCATTAGTTGCCGCTGGCCTCATAAGAGAGAGGGGAAACACTGACAACTCATCTACACATTCAGGCAAAAAACATGAACAAACGGCATTAAGCTACATGATTGTGTATACTGCTTGAAGATGATTAAACATGATTAGTGCAGCATGCTTTATTAAACTTAATATTGAGAACATCATCAATAAACGTGTGTGATTTGTGGTATTTGTTGCCTTAAATCCTTTGTCCTCATTCAAGCAAGGCACAGCATCTTTCCATACTGTTGGCTATATCAAGCTGTAACTTTTGGAGTTCGCTGTGGACTGATTAAAAGTGGACCACAGGCTGCAGTTTGCCCCCAGGCCTTAGTTTGGACACCCCTGGACAGCGGTATTCTGGTTGTAAGCTTAATCCCAGTTTGGATATTTACGTTTTGGCATTGACGTGCACACAGAGAATCTGTGATATTACAACTGTTTCACCCTGGATGCATTGTATGTTGTTGAGGATAGTGGTGTGTGTGTGTCTTCATTCCAGCAAGCATGTTGTCAAGTCAGTGTGAGCCGAATAATATATGTAAAAAACTGGGGGCTCACCTATTTTTTCAATGAGCCATACACGTCTCAGCCAAAACAGACAAGAAAATGAAAAATAGAGGCACATTTACCTTACTTCAGTATGTTTGTCCACAGAGGCAGAATCTGACACAGAAGAGATAAAAACCATATGTTTCCTATCAGTGCAATTCAAGGTTAAAGATCAGCTGCCACCTTTGTGGAGGAACTCACATTGTTTATTACCTCCATCCCAGTGTTTTGTTTATTTGTTTGTTTCTCTGTGAGCAAGTAAACTCAAAAAGTTTTCAAGAGATTTTGATTAAACGTTCAGTAATTGTTAGTACTGGCACAAAGAAGAGGTGATTCAATTTTTGTGGTGACCTGGATGGGGCTGCAGATCCAGGAATTTTTTGAGTATTAATAAATACTCACAGTAGGTTTTTACACATTTTCCATAATAATAATAATAACTTAATAATAACTTGTCAAACAATGTCAGAAATGCCTTGGTGGAGGTTTGTGCTTTCTGTGCACTTCTAGTTTAGAATGCTTATGCTTTTAATTTTTCCAAAGCCAGTTATTCAATATATCAGGTCACTTTTTGGGGGGATATTTAATGTACTTCCTCCTGAACTGTCTCTTATAGGTCTTTACTGAAGTGAAATTAATGGAGAGACAGAGCCATGGCAGCAGAAAGATGCAGCCCGAGCGAATCACACACATTTGCCTATAGTACATGAAAGCCAAAGCACCTCTGGCTGGAGCCGGCAGGTACATCAGCCACACGCGTTCAGAGTGAAACCACAGTTAGTTTAGTTTACATGAGATACACCAGTATCCAGGCTTCTCATCGCTGCATCTGAGGATTGATTTTTACAATTAAACTGCAGCAGAAACCTACCAAAAACAGGATAAGGAGTTTACTTGCCACAATATTCCAGCCTTTACTTGAGTTCTCTGAGGTGCAACACCATTCTATTTAACCAAGAAATGTCAGTGTACTGGTTTCTGAAATCAGGATTTGATGTTTGTATGCACAAAAACACAAACAGGAAACTTAAAAAACCTGATCATAACTGGAATTCTTAAGGCTAATAGGCCATTTCAGACACTTTGTAGAGGGGGGGTGAAGCATCCCCTCAAGAAATCTGACCCTGTCTAAAATAATAACAGCATATGGCAAGTTTGCAACTAGATCTTTTGATATGACAAAAACAATAAATTAAAGGCTCACAGTTTGATATTTCATCAAGCAAAACACATAATAATAATAATAATAATAATAATAATAATAATAACAATAATAACAATTTTACATCAGGATGCTATTGAAATTATTTCCTTTCTTAATAAAAAGCAGAAAAGGGGGTTAGTTGGTTTTTGGTGAGAAATTATGAGTTTGAAGACCCTTAGACTTAACAGAAATGTAAAGAAATATTTTTGTTAAAGGGGCTTGTACAACTTACTTTAGACTAAGTGGTTATGATGTAAAATTTGACAGTGGAGTGCAACAAAATTAGTTAAAAACAAGGTGTTATGTATCAGCAATACATTGGCCTACCGGTAAAGTTCAATTAATAACAAAATTATGTCCTTAAAATAATTTAATGACAAAAAAAACATCTGAACCAATTAGTTGCTTTGGGGTAAGAAAACATATAAAACATCTGTAACTGTGTAAAACTCATGTCACTGTGCATCACTATTAATGCTATTATTTAAAGTCCCCATGTAGGGAAGTATCTCTTGA
This sequence comes from Cetoscarus ocellatus, assembly GCA_037902135.1. Classification (NCBI taxonomy): domain Eukaryota; kingdom Metazoa; phylum Chordata; class Actinopteri; order Labriformes; family Labridae; genus Cetoscarus; species Cetoscarus ocellatus. Next base: position 671,633 of record JBAMNC010000220.1, on the reverse strand, counting down.
AGTGGGTAGTTTGAGAGAATTAATCAAGGAAGGGAGTATATGTTTATGTCATAATTTCTGTGAGAGCTGAGTCCCCCAAAAAGATCATATCCTAAATTCGCCCTGAGTCGATGTGACTGCAGTTAATTATAACATTTGCTGCCACTTTCTCTGAGGTTTTTTGATGAGGACATCCTTGTGTAGATTCGTTTAATCTGGATTTTATCCATGAAAACATTTTAAACTGATATGTGTTTTAGACAGCAATGTGTCTCCTTTTAGCCTGTGGCTACTTTAAGGTACAAATCAGGGCTCCCAAGGGAAAAGATGTTAGGAGCCACAGGAGGAAAAATTATCTAGTTATCTCACCTCTAGAGTCCATCAAAAGCCTTCAAATATTTGTTTATTGGCTTTGCTTGAGGCCTCCAAATGCCTAAATGCGCCCCTGAATGTGTTTTATGGCACTGGGGCATGTCCTTACGCACTCAGTGACAAAGAGACGGAGACGAGGCGCCATAATCATCAAGTGACTGAAGCGACACATTACATAACCAATTACGAGGTGCTGAGGTGTAGTGTGAACATGGATATGAAGGATAAATCACAGTCTGAGCGGCTTACATGTGACATTAAAACCAACAGGAAGCGTGCATGTCTGCGTGAGCGCGAAAGGGATGAGGTGATGCATGGATGGGGGAAATAGATGGATGGATGTGGGGTAGATTTGATTGATGGAGGCTCCAGCCGGATAAATAATGACGGGGTGGTGGAGCACCTGGGGGAGTGGGAGGTCGGGGTGCCACACATAGACGACAGGGCCCGCGGCTCCGACAGGAGCGTCTGGGAGACACGTACAGCCGTGGTGTAAACAACCGCGAGCGCGGAGAGGTGCGGTGGCAACAGGGAGCTTGTTTCTTGGCAACAAGCAGAAGAAGATACCGCGCGTAATGAAACTCGTCTATATCACACGCCTTTGAGCTGGCAACTGTGATAATATATCATCATGAAATTCATAGTTAAGGCGAGTTATAAGCAGCAATCTCCGGTGCGTCCGCATGCGTCAAGATGCGAGAAATTCGGTATCCTACCTTGCAACTAAACTGGGTCAGCGCGGTCAGAACCATCCTGGATGCGTCCTCTCCTCGCAAACACACAGGAATAACCGTTTGAAAGCGCACCATCCATCCACGGGGACAAGAGCACCTCTGTCTCCTGCCTCTGACTGGCGTGCTCACCAAAAAGCTTCTTGCAACTCACGAAGCATCGCGATGTTTAGGCTGCCGATACCAACACCACCACCCCTCTAAAAATGCGCCCCCCCTGCACACACATACGCACACCAATTCACCTCCAAATGGACTGAAATCCTTTGCATTCCAGTCATCTCCGCGTAAAAACAAGCTCCATATATGTGAAAGCATATGACTCAGCAGCGCTATCATATGTCTCCCCCACTCGGGAACAGCACAAGCACTCGTATCAACCCCTCAGCCCCCCCATCCCACCCCCTAAGCTTCTGCACCCCGAGAGAGGCTGCAGCAAAACAAATGCGAACATTTCAGGCGTCCTTCGGCGTGCGTTTCTTTTTTTAAATGAATGCTGATGAAAACAGAGCTTACCAACTGGCGTTTTGGAGCTGATGCAGCCCATTTCTGCAGCTGCATGAAGAGCCCTCTCGGAGAGCTACCTAGCAACAAAATCCCCTAATTTCCCACTGCAAGACTCGTACCTCACTGATGGAAAGCCTCTGTCACTCTCCTCCTCATCTACGGAGGCTCCGCTGGCTGCTGCTTGGCTCAGACGTCGAGGGAGGGGGGGAGTCCAGCCATCACTTCAGCTCCGTCTTTTCTGCCTCTTTTTTCCTTCAAACTTGCCTCAAATCCATGCAAATGAACAAATAAATTCTTCTAATGTTGGTTTGTTGCTTGTTTTTTGTGGTATTCTGCGTCTTGGTCCTCTTCTTGGATGAGTCTCGGCTTTACGTCACCGGTTGAAGGGTCGAGTCCTGCGGTTCAGCACCACAATGGATGGACAGCGCTGTGTCAAGAGGCGGCGGCAGCATGGGGAGGGGGGTGGAGGGGGAGTCCTTCGGCCACCTGAGGAGCTGCACACCCCGGGCTTCCCCTCTCGGTCTGCGCACACCGTATTGGCACGGTTCTCGGGTCCCAGTGTGCGCTGTTGCGGTGTTTCAGTCAGGATGAGGATGATTTAGGAGTGATACTGATACAAAAATCCCACGCTTAGCGGCTTTTATACACCCAGGGCGAGTTTCCGCCTCCGTATGCTGTTTCCCCTGGTAGGTAGAAGCGGAATGAGATGTGATTGGCCAGTGTCACCTTACATGAGACATGAGAGGGGAGGAGTCAGCAGTGCGCACAGAGGAGGAACAAGCTGTTGAGCATAAGCAGTCTTACCATCAGAAAGAGGAGGGCAATGGCTTTGGTCTCGTGGTCCGAGGGACATCGAGATGAAGTCAATATGAGAATCAATACGAGGTTTGCATCTAAGGGAAAGAGGGAAACATTTCAAAGATTTTGAGAAAAACCTTTAAACAGAAAAGTGGGCCAAGCAATCCAGGTCCACTTTTCTAACTTTCCAGCGCGGCTCTAGAAATACCAAAGACCACATCAATGCACATCGCACCCTGAGAGCCGATGCCCATAAAGAGACACCAATGTGGCCCCCAACAACATTTCTTATACAACATCTCCTTTATCCATTCACATTCTATACCGGTTATGCCTTTCGGGGTTGCAGAGCATATCCCAGCTGACACTGGGCGAGAAGCAGGGTACACCCTAAACTGTCTCTGTTAGAGAGACAGATAACAATTCACACACTTTTATCCATACCTAAGTGCAATTTGGAGTCACCAATTAACCTCACAAGCATGTTTTGTGGTCAAGGAAGCTGGAGTGTATGAGAGAACCTACACATGCACACAGTAAGGCCTTGACATGTGGTTCAAACTAGCACACGCACTCTACCCGCTGTGCCACCATGCCATCCAACATCTCCTTTATGGGAGTATTTTTTAACAAAATACAACAAAATAGCTTCAAGAGTAAGAAATATAAAAGATTTACTGCAGTTAAATGGATAAATTATGCATTAAACTTTGTAACATGTGCACCATTCTGGCCTTGGGGTTGTTTTAAGCATCTAATTATTTTCTAATAATAATTTGTAGGGAATAAAAATGCTATCTGAATGATACAACAAGAGAAAGAGTGTTCTCATAAATAAAAGAAAATGATTTAATATAAAAAAAAGTGTTCAAATATTCTAAGGGCCCCTGTCAATAATTGTCCCTTAGAATTTTTCTAACTTTCCCTCCCATTACAGCAGCCCAGCCCCACACCCACTCTCAGGGTCCACAAGCCCTCCAAAAAGTGCCATCCAACAGTTGATGTCACTACGACAGTTCATGAACATTTGAAAACATTTGAAGAAATTTTGGATTAATATGTATTATTTAGTGATGAAATTGCATAAAAATATTGATAACATTTCAAAAAGTGTGTGGTATTAGCAAATCCACTTCCACCCACGCTGCCAACAAGGGATGCATGCACCATTACCAGCATGACACCAAGTCTAAGATACTGTGCTCTTTAGTATTTCACAGCATGGGTTTAACCTCTCGTTATCCCAAGAGGTAGAAGAAGCTGGAGCAGCATCATAAATCTGGCGATAATTTAAATGAGGATGGCAGATGTAAAGTAGACAATTTTATGCTCTAATCTGCCGAGACGAGGGCTAAGAGCCATAATGGAAATGAATCACACTTTTTAGGACCTTATGAGAAATCTATCAAAGTCAATATTTAAACTTGTATTTGGTCTTGAAAAAACTTTCATTGCATGCATCTCTGTTCCCTGTTTGTGCAATTAGGTGGGCAATGATGACAAGTTTCAAATCAAAACAGAGGGTGCCTTGTCAAATTGAACAAGTAGACATGACCAATTGAAGCAAAATTACTAAGAAAAAAAGGCAGAAAAAAAATGAAACCGACCTCTTACCAGTTATGGCCATTTTTACTAAAGCTGCCAACTTGTTTTTGCAAATAAGGTAGTTGACACATTTATTTTAGATTTTAGCTTTAGCTCTTTTTTAAAAACATTTTCATTTGACTGAATGTTTAATGACATACATTCACCCATCATCTCCACAGCTTATCCCTTTTGGGGTCACTGAGTCTATCCCAGCTGACACTGGGCGAAGGCGGGGTACACCCTGAACCGCTCGCTGGCTGATTACAGGGACACATAGAAATACAGACAACCATTCGCGTTCTCACTCATACCTACAGGCAGATTAGAGCCACTAATTAACTGAACAAGCCTGCTTTTGGTCTGTGGGAGGAAACTGGAGTGCCCGGAGAAAACCCAAGCATGCATGGAGAGAACATGCCAACTCCACACAGAAAGACCCTGGCCAACCTGGGGGAGACAAAACAGAAACCATCATGCCGTGAGGCACATGCACTAACCTGCTGCTGCCCATATTTATATGTTGACAACCAATTTGTACAATTCTTTGATCACTTTTGCTCAGCTTTTTAAACATGTGGCTCTTCTGAATTGTTTATTTATTGATGATTCTTAAAGTCTATTTGAGATAGTCATAAATGTATTTTTTATCTCGTTGCATGCATTTTATTGTGCCTCTGTTTACTTTTGTTGTATGCAACTGGATCTGAAGACATTTTTTTTAGATGCCAACATGTATAGAACATCAATAAATTTAGCTTGAACCTCAGGCCTAGAATGTCGACAGTGCACTCTCCTCTGGCTTACAGATGACTGTAGATAGTTAACTTTCTGTTTTTCAAAAGCCCCTCATTCACAGGTAATGCCTCCTTTTCACTGAATGCAAGGGCTTCTAATTGGTCTCTACCTGTGGTTTTTTAAATCATAAAATCTTCCCCTGGATTGGCTGGTGCCACCTAACGTGGGATCAGGAAGAAGGGAGGTGTCATCAGAGCACACAGAGGAAGAACAAGTTGTCAACTAAGGCTTACATTTCAGCTCACATCAGCTGACATAATGAAAAATGAGGAAGATGCTGCATATTTCAGCAGGTCTGAGAAGGAAAACGACAGAGCTGATGACAGCCTAGAGCTGGCTCAAATAATCACAGAGCAGCTTGAGAGGTATTACTATTTGTTTTCATGTCACAGATAATCAAACAGTCCGAGGGAGAAAAGGTCGAGTCAGAGCTATAAATACCTGCAGGCCTTTAAATATGGCATTGCTCGGTGAAGCAATCATAGAGCATCTAATGATGGCAGCAGAGGCACATGTGAGCAAGGTGACATTTTCACGCAGCATAACATGTTTGAGGACATCAGAACCTAGTTTCATGCTCTCATGCTGTGTGGTGAACTTGCTTCAGGCTAAATATGAACTCAAAGTCCACTCAGCCGGTTGTAAACAGTGTTTCTAAATATTATTCTTTACCCTCTGTCTTCATATATGCTAATAATACATCACAGCCCATGTGCAGAGGGTCTGAAATAATCAAACATGATCTACTATTAGCACAAGAAGGTTTTCCATTTGGCAACCATGGAAAACAGGTATCATGGGTATAAAATATGAGTTATCCATCTAATATTACTGTCAGTTATCAAGATGTGGGGGTGTGTATTGTCAAGAATCTGTAATTAGTGCCATGACACATAAGTATCATGATACAAGAGGTAAGGTAATATAACAAAATGTCTTTCTACAATCTATCCATGATTCATCCCACTTGTCAGCTTTGAGGTTGGGGGGTTGGAGCCTGTCCCAGCTGAACCTGGGAATGGGCAGACAGGTTAAACCCTTGACTGGTTTCTAGCCAATCACATGGCAGACTTTAAGAGGCAGACAACCAATCACAATCCTTGTTTCTTTCATTTTTTTGAACTGACTCTAAAAAATCAAAGATGAAAAGTGACTGTTCGTTTTTCATATGAAACAAAAACAAAAAATGTTGTGTTTTTTGTAATTTGGTTTATAGGTTCAGGTTAAAACAGAAATAAGCAAAATAGCATTGGATCGAATTTGATGAAGCTGATTGATTTTAACTGGGCCAGCTGCTCAGTTGAGTTGTCAGTCTGTGTAAACAGATTTTTCCTCTTCTTACATAGAATGGAAACTTGTTTTGTAGACGTTTTATAACTATTGCTACTCATTCAATTTGTAATATACACATGCAAAATATATACTAAAATGTTAGCCTATGTGTAAGGATTCATAATCTGTACATATCTACACCGGGCTCTTATGTTTTTGAGATAGCACTGTCTGAAGCCACCCATGCAGATCTGGATAGTAGATTAGCGCCATCATTTGAATGGTAAGTACTATGTTTGAGCTTAAAAATATACAGGATATCATTTATCATATATTGTATAAATCATTACAATTTTAAAATTTTATGCACACAGGCTTACTCTCTCTCCCTCTATCTCGCTGACACACACATTAGCAACTACTCAAAGCTAGCTATTGGTTAAATACGAAGTAAAATATTAAACAAATGGCAGATTATTTAAACAATTCTACTCTCTGTGTTGTTGCAGAAATGAAAGAAATCCATTCATGCCCAGAATAACTCTAAACGGACAAGTCAACCAGCCAGTTGACCTTGATCTACTTCCTGATTGGGTAATCTGAAAAATAAAACCTGAAATCTTGCTAAAATGAAGAGGCAGGAGCACAATTTTGCCAACAAATAATTTTTGGAGGTCAAGGGGTTAGTTAGTCAGGTTTACGTGATGCAGAAGTTGTAATGCACTAGGTTGGATGTCAACCACAGTAAAACAAAAAAAAAGGAGAAGACCTGGAAATTACTGTCGAATAAATATAAGTGTGATAACACAATGGTAGTGCTGGATTAAATTAAACAATTTAATCACAGAATTATTCCATGCTGGTAAGACACATGCAGACATTTTCTGTTCACTGCAGCAGATGGGTTTCCAGCAATGTTTAGCGACAGAAGATTCTGTGCTCAGCATGAACTATGAGAAGAAATGTCCTTGAGAGTTAGATGTTTTGTACCTCTGAACAACACATAACTTTCCATGGCTGATGGATCATGATAACTACAGCAAAACAAGCTGTTACCAAACAATAACATCCAGGGCTTCTTCTTCTTCTTGTACGACAATTGGCATCCAACCTGATGCATTACAACTTCCGCTTCAACCTATTTCGCAATAAAGACAGTGTTATCTCTTTGGTAAGAGATGTAAGTTAATCTCTGGTCTTCAAAAGCCTCTGAAAAAGCCTCTAAACAATTTGTGTGCTCACTTTAATTGCTTAGGGAAGTTACAGTGCTCTTTGCCTGGGGCCTCCATATTACTAAAGCTGCCTCTTATTGTAGGACCTATTTGTGGCCTATTTGTGAGCGACTTGCTCTTTCCTCCATCAGGCTGTTGCTGAAGCATCTTCATTTTCTTTCTCCCTCTCTGGACGCCCACCAGGGCTCTAAACATAGAGCCGCAGAGCTGCTGACCCACGCAGCTGCTCCTCCACTGCACTTATCATCTGTTACTGCAGGACAGATCTGGGCTCCCCGGAGATACGCAGTTTCCATTCATCCTGTATCTCTCAGTGGGAACATGGATACAATTTTACGGACAGCATACCCACATTAGCTCACACAATACTCATTATATCTGATCATTTTCAGGCATAAATGTATTTCAGTCTACATGCTACAGCCAAAATTTCATTTGTTTGTACCACTCGGCCAAATTTAGTGATAATTTTTGTAAATGTCAAAGTCTGTTAGTGATATTTTGGTATAATAGCAATTCCTGAGTGGAAGCTGTGTCACAGAAACCAGCCCATAAGATGACCCACCCCCTAGCATTTGGGGTGCTATTGCAAAATATGTTTTAGGCTCATAGACAGGACATTTTTTAATATTTACAATAGGGTATTGGCCTTTTTTCAGAGATTTTTTACCTAAATGATGTTTTTCTGTTACTCTCTGGAATCTAAGAACAGCAGGGACACAAAACTCGGAAACTGTAATACTCACAAGACTGTGAAGATTTAGGAAATGCATAATACATCCAAACTATGTCATTGTGATATGTTATGGAGAGCCATTAAAAAGAAAAATGATTTAAGCAAGGTCTCTTGCATATATTCTCTCATCCTAAGTAATTTTGTCTCATTTGTGACTGATTTGCAACAGGGCTAAAATAAAATCTGCTTGCTAAGAATCATAAAAAATTGAAAAAAAAAAATTCAGAATGTACAAATATGTAGAATAACTTATTCCAAGAGTTTGTAGGGGCAAGAATTGTACTAAAATTTGAGTCAGTTTTCCCAGTATTTCCAAATCTTCAACAGAAATGCATCTAGAAGTGCCCTTATGGCTAAAACCTCCACCAAGACTATAAGTGAAAAAGTGTAAAACTTCCCTATCTCAAAATGTTAACAAGTCCTTACAAAGACTGCAAGATAAGGATCCAGATTTGGATCACCACTAAAGTCTAATAATATATTCCTTTTGTCATGACCAGCATTCCAAGAAAAATCCCCAAAATCCATTAAATTTTTTTTAAGTTTTCTCGCTCACAAACAAACAAACAAATGCCAGAAGAAAAAAAAATCAGAACCCTCTTGGCAGAGGTTATTTATGCATACTGGAAGCAAAGTCAGCAAAAGATGCCAGCAATTCTCTTAATACTTTCTCTCTTGTTTTTATTTCAGCATCACCTTGGTCTGAGGCAACAACCATCTGCTTTAATTTTGCATGATTTCCATTTTTTTCCATAAGACAGTGTGAGTGGGTTTCACACATTTTAAACTGATTTAAAGTATCAAAACCATTAAAAAGCAGTGATTTTGGAGATACAAAGTTTTTTGTGAACAGCAACAATTGGTTGATTGCTTGAACGGTAATAGCGAGAAACTTCAAACACATTAAATCAACATTAGTCAAGACTGATAGCCTGAGAGGATTTTTTGCCAGTGGTACAAATTAACCATTAAAGGAAAAAAAACAGAAGTGTCGTCAGCCTGTGCTTAAAAAAATCAATACAGCAATACACTGTCACATACTCTTTGAAGATACTGATTGATTCAGATTTTATAGAATCGATATTGCCTAAAATGCTTCGATAGCAGGTGTTAAAAAAACTTTTGGTAATAAAGTGGTGCAGGAATGAGTCAAAATACGCAGAGGTGAGTTAGCATTTAGCACTTCCTGGTTCTCAACCCTCCAGAGTAAATGGGGTTTAGAATATAAGTGCCTAACATTTTTAATGTTTAATGTAAAAATAATAAAATACATCTGATGTTGTCTGCTTTTGAAGTTTAAAACTTTGTTGTGTGTTTAAAATGACAGTTGCCAATGAACTGATTACAAGGACTACAAAAAAATGTCCAGGGACCCAATGGCAAACATTTCTGATTGTTTTTTAATAGTCAGTTTTTTATGCACTATTGCCACAGCCATGAGCACCAACTTGATAGGGTCACTCGATTAAGAGGAAACTCTCAGACAAGAAGTTACAATAACATGTTTTACACTGGAAACATTGAATTTGCTTCTAGGTCGAACCGCCATGTTGTAGTTTCATAGTGGCTTACCAACAGCTTTTCACTTTGACAGAAAAGCCTGCAGGATTTTGCACTGAGTTTTGGATCACTGTTGATAATAACTTACATGTTCTGCTCATTGCAATAATCTTAATTCACAAATCTAATTTCCGTGATCACTTTAGCTTAAGCGTAATCAGCAAGAGTGAATAGCTATTAGTAACCTACAGGACCACTGCAACGTGTCAGCTCAAAGTAGAAGCAACTGCGATATTTTTAAAGTACTGTATAATGTCTAAGTGACCTCTTGTTTAAAAGAGTTTCCTCATAACTGAGTGACCTGATTAAGCTGATCCTCATGGCTGTGGCAATAGTGTTTGAATTATTGATTTGCTGTTGGGTCCCTATGCATTTTTTTAGTCCTTGTTCACAGTTAGTAAGCAGCCATCATTTTAAACACACAACAAGGTTGTAAAATTCATGAGCAGGCAACATTTGATGCATTTTATTATTTCCTATTAAACATTGAAATCTTATGTGTGTGTGTTTACCACTAACCTTTTTTTCAAGTCCAGTCAAGTTTATTTATTCATTCCTTCATTCATTTTCTACACCGCTTATCCCTTTTAGGGTCAGGGACATTGCTTTTAAATTGTGGTCCAACAGAATCATTTTAAAAAATCAAAATAATGCAACTGGCCTGGATAAATATGATGGTACCCCTAGAAAAGATTGAAAATGATTTGACCATAGAGACATGTTAAACTAAGGTGTGTAGTGTAATCAGCATCACAGGTGTCTTCCGGCTTGTAATCAGTCAGTCTGCCTATTTAAAAAGTGAAAAGTCGTCTCTGTGCTGTTTGGTATCATGGTGTGTACCACACTGAACATGGACCACAGAAAGCTAAGGAGAGAGTTGTCTCAGGAGCTTAGAAAGAAAATTATAGACAAGCATGTTAAAGGTAAAGGCTATAAGACCATCTCCAAGCAGCTTGATGTCCCTGTGACTACAGTTGCACATATTCAGAAGTTTGAGGTCCACGAGACTGTAGCCAACCTCCCCGGACGTGGCTGCAAGAGGAAAATTGATGACAAATTGACGATACAGATAATACAAATGGTAACCAAAGAGCCCAGAACAACTTCCAAAGAGATTAGAGGTGAACTCCAACGCTGTTTGAGTCAAAGTGGACTTAATGGAAGATGGCTGAGGAGAACCCTACTGTTGAAAGCAAATCATAAAAAAGCGAGACTGGAATTGCCAAAATGCATATTGACAAGCCACAAAGCTTCTGGGAGAGTGTCCTTTGGACAGATGAGACAAAACTGGAGCTTTTTGGCAAGTCACATCAGCTCTGTGTTCACAGATGCAAAAATGAAGCATACAAAGAAAAGAACACTGTACATACTGTGAAACATGGAGGAGGCTCAGTTATGTTCTGGGGCTGCTTTGCTGCATCTGGCACAGGGTGTCTTGAATCTGTGCAGGGCACAATGAAATCTCAAGACTATCAAAGCATTCTGGAGTGAAATGTGTTGCCCAGTGTCAGAAAGCTTGGTCTCAGCTACAGGTCATAGGCCCTCCAACAGGATAATGATCCAAAACACACAGCTAAAAACACCCAAGAATGGCTAAGAACAAAACATTGGACTATTCTGAAGTGGCCCTCTATGATCCCTGATCTAAATCCTGTTGAACATTTGTGGAAGGAGCTGAAACATGCAGTCTGGAGAAGACACCCTTCGAACCTGAGACAGCTGGAGCAGTTTGCTCACAAGGAGTGGGCCAAAAAACCTGTCGACAGGTGCAGAGGGTTTGTTTTTATAAATGATTCTCTTGAACCCCGATTCATAGGAATGTCTGATTTTCATTAGTTAACTTTCAGTAAATTTGCATTTATTTTTACTTTTGTCGGTTTCAACTTATTTCAGTATATATTGTGTTTTTTCTTTCTCAAACCGAAGGGTACCAACAATTTTGTTCACGTGTGCAGAGAGATAGACAATCGTTCACACTCATACCCAAGGGCAATTTGGAGGAGGAGGAAGCCAGAGTGCCCGGAGAGAACCCACACATGCACGGGAAGAACATACAAACTTTACACAGAAAGGCCCTGTCCGATCCGGGGCTCGGACCGGCGACCTTCTTGCTGTGAGGCATGTGCACTAACTGCTGCACCACCATGCCGCCCAAGTTTATTTATAAAGCACCTTAAAAGAAGACAGCAGTCGATAAAAGCGCTGTACACAGGATACGTAAAGAGAAGTAAATAAACAAATAGACTACGATAAAAACAATAAAATTATAACAGCGAAATAAAAAATAAATATTTCAGGTATTAATCCAACTGGTACTCTAAATGAAGCTATAGCTAAAGTTTAAGCAGGAAGACCTATATATTCATTTAGTCACCCATCTGCTCATTTCAGTTTCCCCGTTCATTTCCTCACCCTGCCTTGCTGCACAGGTGTTTCGAATAATCAGCCAACCAGAATCTGAATCAGAAGCTTGTCTGGCCAATCATTCTACTGCGGTCATATTTTTTAATCGTGTCTTTACTTTCCAACAGCCAGTGTTGTGGTGCCGTGCTGTGTGATCTCTGCAGCCCTCCACCACATCAGTGCCTACAGAGGTCTGTCCTCTCTCCTCATCCTGCAGGCCTCATCAGAAGTGCTAAATGCTAACTCACTTCTACATTTTTGAATTCATGCCTGCACCAGTCTGTACCACTGTGTTTAATACTGTTTTAATGCAATATGTTCTATCTTCAGTGGGGTTTTTTTTTTTTTTGTTATATGACATCAGTCTGATTCTGAGCGCAGATTAAACTGTTCAGATGTGACTGTGTCATTTTGACGGAATGAATCAGAGGTTTAATGAACATTGTTTGAAAGAGAGCTCAGAGGAAATAGAGAAAGGTTTGGGGAATGCATCTGTGTACTTGTGAAAAACTAAATGATCTGAACTTCATCACAGACACATGGGAGACACTAAACCCCTAAGGTTGAAGACAAACTATGGGAAATGTTCAGCATTTCTCATGACACATGCAACACGTGGGAGGACATGTATTCATCACATGGTTATTTTTGCTCCTGTAATGTGCCACAGTCTGTGATTTAACAGTTAGATGCACAACAGACTATAATCTTCTGTACTTCCTCCTCTCCTGCAGCGCACACTCAGCTCCCATTTCATAACACATGAAAGTTGCGGCAAAGCCACCGCTTTTGCAGCCTGATCAGCCCTCTCTGCTCTCATCTACATTCTCTGGTGTTTTAGCGCCCCCAAGAGGACGACTATGGCAGAGGCTGCAGTGGGAATTGCTACACTGCGGAGAGCCTGTTGCCTGTGTGTGACCGCAGAGCTGAGAGGAGTGGATGTGCTCAGAATCATGCAGAGAAATCACAGCTTCAGGGTGTGATGATTTTAAACTGCAAATGTAAAATATTCATGCCCCCAGCTTTTATAAGAAAAATGGTTCATACAGTTTATATAAAAGTCTAAATCTAGCATGTTATGAGGGATAATTTTGTCCCTTATGTAATCTCATAAGTGCTCAAAAAGTCATGCTTTACTCATCAATATACAAACCCTGATTCCTATGATGTTGAGATCCTATGCAAATCATAAATAAAAAAGGAAAGCAATGATATGCAAATGCTTTTTGACCTATATTCAATTTAATAAACTGCAAAGACAAGATATTTAATGTTAATGCTGATAAAATGTATTGTTATTTGTAAATATTTATCCTTTTTTTAATTTGATGCCAGCAACACGTTCTGAAAAAGCTGGGACAGGGGCATGTTAACAACTGTGTTACATCACCTTTCCTACTAACAACACTGGTTAAGCAGCTGGGAATTAAGGACACTAATTGTTGAAGCTTTGAAGGTGGAATTCTTTCCCATTCTTGCTTGATATATGACTTCAGTTGCTCAGCAGTCCAAGGTCTCCGTTGACATATTTTTTACTTCATGATGCACCACATAGGTCTGACTGCAGGCAGGCTGCACTTTTTTACGATGAAGCCATGCTGTTGTAAAATGTGCAGATTGGGACATAAGTATGGTCAGGGATGTCCCAGAAAAAGGTGTTTCAGCATTATTTGTACAACTTACCCATACCTTGTGCACTAACACACCACCATACCATCCTTGATGCTTGTTTTTCAACTTCGCACTGATAACAATGACGGTCCTTTTCCTCTTTAGCCCGGCGGAGATGACGTCCATGATTTCCAACAACAATTTGAAATGTGGACTCGTCAAACCACAGCACACTTTTCCGCTTTGCATCAGTCCACTTCAGATGAGATCGGGCCCAGAGAAGCCGCTGACATGCCTGGGTGTTGATATATGGCTTTTACTTTGCATGGTAGATGTAATGACAAACTGTGTTAACTGACAATGGTTCTCTGAAGTGCCTCAGAATCCACACGGTAATATCCCTCACAGAATGATGTCAGTTTTTCACGAGCTAAGACCACACTTTCAACAGGGTGAATTTGACAATTATTTATTATGAGTAGCAGATAATGAGCACCATAGCAGATAAATGAAGCAAATTATGATTTTGGGAAACTTCTTGGGGAATCCACCGTAGCTCCCAGGCACAACAAACCCCCCTTTATAAGACCCTAAGGAAAGGAGGATAGAAGAAATCTTAAAAAGGGGTGGGAGGGAGGGTGCATCATGTAAATGAAACAAAGGGAGGAAATGGTTAGGTTTGAATTTATAGGAACACAGGAAGAGGCATGGTTGAGGTGTGGTCCTGCTCCCTAAACTCTGCTGTGCAGCACCACTTAATGCACTTGTGCCTGAGGAATCAAAGGTCATTGCATGCAATGATGGTTTTCAGCCTTCCTGCTTATGTGCAGAGATTTCTCTGGTTTCACTGAATAAGTGATGATAATATAGAATGTAGATTAAACCCTAATTCCTTGCAATTGAGAAACATTATTCTTAATCTGTTGGACTATTTATATCACAAAGTGGTGAACCTCATCCAGTCCTTGCTTGTGAAGGACTGAGCCTTTTGGGGATGCTCCTTTCATTCCGGATCATGAAACTCACCTGTTCCCAATCAACCTGTCCACCTGAATGTTTCACACAGGGTTTTTTTTTTTTTTTTTTTTTTTTTTTGTGTTTTGTTTTTTTGTAGCATTTTTCAACTTTCCCAGTCTTTTGCAGCCCTTGTCCCAGCACCAAATTCAAAATGAGTGAATATTTGCAAAGAAAAGACAATGTAGTTCAACAGTTCATCCCAGACGACAAGGACACTTTGTCACACAGACCAGCTCTGGACTGATTTGAGCAGAATAGTCTGATTATGTAAAAGGTCAGGGAAAGTCAAAGCAAATCAGAACATTGAAGGTGTCCGTCCTTTACATCTGTTCAGGCTGTCAGTGCTGACACTGCAGACAAGATGCAGATCTTAATCAAGATCCTGCAGACTCATCCTCTCTGAAGAATGGCACTGAAGAGGAGCGGAGTTGAGCAGAAAATCAGCAGAGAAGAACATAGTGACATACATTATGTTTTCACAAATTCCAACCAGAGAACCTCAGTCTACAGTGGCAGAAAATGTTCAGTGTCCTCAGGACTCCCTCCAGAAAAAAGATAGCCTATGTTTGTAATTGTGTCATGTCTGTAGCATGGTAAATATGCTGCCACCTGTCTTGACCTGAACACTTGTGAATGAGTTTCTTAATCTCAGTGATGTTTATCCGTAAAATAAAGTTGTTTTATTTTATTAAATACAAAAGAGGGCCTTGTTATTTCCCCTCCTTCTAGGATTAACTGAAGCTATAATTCTGCCACCATCTCCTCTCATCCTGTCAAGCTTCACTCCATTACTGCATCTATAAATGAGTTGTGACTGACTGTGTGTAAAAGATGAGAGCAGCCTGAATCACAAATGATAGCCTCCGGCTCCTCCTAATGAGTACAAGAAGAGTCAAAATCAGGTTTAATAAAGTCTAAACCCCAACAGATGTCCAAAATAATTACCACAATCTGTCATCTACAGATATAAATAGGTGATCTTTAAATATTTTGCATTATTAATGGAGTGCTGTAGTAGTGTCATCAAACCCACAGCCTCAATTAGCACAGCGGATGTGTAACAGATGATTAAAGGATGACAAAACTATATGGGACTCATCGCGCATCAAAGGTGAAGAAAATTGTCCCTTTTTCTATCCTGAACTCTTATTGATCAAGGTCATTTTAGCATCCCTCTGTATGTTTTTAAATGATAAACAGAACATAAGGATGCACTGAATTGTGTGTACATGACAAATGCGTACTTGTGAGGTTAAAAGTAAAGCTTGAGGAACATGTGTGTAAGCAGCCAAAAATGAGCACGTTCATGTATTAAAATAGCAAAAGATGCATGGATGAATTATCCCTTGTGTCACTCTACCTGTGCTTGGTAGTGCTATTGTTTATGACTGAGATGCTTTTTAGCAGTAACTCCCTTTTGCTCATGAAAAGGCATTGTTTTCTGACTATGCAATAACTCAGCCTTGACACTGTGCAAAATTGTGGCCAGTGAAAACACTTAGTGGCTAGTGATTTCAAAATCCTCACAGTTGCTGGTAGGGAAAATAGTTAAATGACAGGTCTGGGTATCATATGAACATTTTTCAACAGATTTAGATATCCTTGATTCTTTGTTGGCCTACCTTGAACTGTTGGCCACACCACTCAGTGCGATTTCAGGATTCTTGGTAGTATTGCAGTGGTCTGTATTTGTAAGCTCCCCAGCAATTTGCAGAATTTTGACAAAATCAATGCTGAGTGTAAACAGAGGGCTGTTTGTGAGCACATGCATGTTGACTGAAAAGCATAAATAAGCCATTAAAGCAGGGTCTTCATATAAACTCCAACTGGGTCCTGTTCCAGAAAATGTCCCCAAGCAACGGTCTGGAGCTTCATAATGGCTATCAGTTGGTCAAATGTATTATACTTGATAGATAGATAGATAGATAGATAGACAGATAGATAGATAGATAGATAGATAGATAGATAGATAGATAGATAGATAGATAGATAGAGATTTTGTAGGGGCAAATTAAAAAGGATTATTTCTTCAAAAAATGGAATATTTGTAGTCTGAGTTTCACCCTTTCTCTATATCAGTTTTGTAATACATATTTATATATATAGGTATACTGTATTTATTGAACAATCTCATCTCATAATAGAGACTGAACAGGTTTAGAATCTTATTTTTCTTTTTCTCCCTTAGTCTCACACCCCCTTAACCTTGTGCATCAGCTGGACCTGTCTGATTTAATGTCTGTAATCATGCAGATTCATCTTGTCAAGCTCCAATCTACAACAGCTGTGAGCGGCCCAAAGTGAGACAGCCCAATCATAGTCCTTTGGCGCAGGAAGAGGTTGGAAGTATGAGCGATACAACAGCAAGAAGTGACTGCTCAGACAGAGATTAGCAGAGATGCTAACAGCTTCAGTAGCAGTTTTTATCAGACCTTGACCGCATTTCTTTGTTAAATGAAGAACAACACTACAAATTTCTCAAATTTCTCTCTACCACTTCCAACACATGTTTATGAGAGTTTATTTTAAAAAGTGGCTCACCTTCTGTTGCGCAGTAGCACCCACCTACTACATTATCTGATTGGCCCATAATGAATGTCACTGACGGAATGATGCCCCGATCACCTCCTGGATATGCTGCTAAATGGTTCTGCCATCCCCAAACACTTTAGGGGCTGTTTCCCCATCATTAACAAACATAAAGGGTGTTGTCATCAAGTAAACTCAAGTCAACTGCATGAGAGCTGCAGACTGCAGAGGCACATCCTGATTTGATTTTTCATAGTCACAATCTTATTTCATCCAGTTTGACAACATGAGGTCACAATTAACACACCTGTATCAACACGTAATGTGGCTTTTTCCAGTCCTTCAGTTCCAACAGCAGTTTCCTCTGTTTTCATTCAGACCTGTTGACTCTCCCTCTACAGAAGTTTGTCCTGTGTGTTCTCCAGTGCATGCAAATTCCCAAATGTCCAAAGTATACAGCTGTCATATTCGTTGCCCAAATTGCCTTATTTTTGCAAAATTTTGTTATGGTTGTTTCCTCTTATGAAGCCTGCAGACTATAGGTACTTACAAGGTGGCAGAAGGACACATTTGCTGTGCCTTAACAAAGCAGCTTGGTAGTGGAAAGTAAGTTACTGTAAATGTTGTGGACATACCTGCTTTTTTTGGCACCCTACCAGTTACATCCTGCAGGCTTCTGCTGGAACTGCTGCTGAACAAGATAAATGGGCAGTTTTTGCAAAATGTGATTAGACCACCATTTTTTGGATACTTGGGAATACTTGTATGCACTGGAGTACACACAAGAAAAAGTTCTTCAACAGAATTGAAAGAAAAATGGAGGAAACTGCTATGGGATCAGGGGGACCAGAGAAAACCACATTACCTGTTGATCCAGGTGTGTAAATCCTGAGCATATGATGTTCAACTGAATGAAATAAGAAGGTGATAATGGTAAATTGGTTTGAGCTTATATAGGGCTTATCTAGTACCTTTGACTACCTAAAGCAGCTTTACACCGCAGGTCACATACCCATTCACTCTCACATTCACACACTGATGGTTGGAGTGTCTATGTCAGTTGTCAATCAGTATCAACTAACACATTTGTACCATCTCAAGCCCATGTACACGCCACTGACACAGCATGGGAGTTAAGTGACTTGCCCAAGGACACATTGCCATGTGACAGCGAAGCTGGGCTCGGGCCTGCAACCCTCGAATTACCAACCAAGTGCACCATCAGACTGCGCCACCAACACTGGCTATCACAAATTCTTTCAGGACATTTCAGGATCAGGGGATGCCAGCGGCTTTTATATGTTTGTAGCTGCTTCTGCAGTCTGAAGCTCTCATCATACAAAGGCCTCCCTGCTGTAAAGAACATTTACATGTGTACAGACCAGATTCACCATTTCAAAAACTATCAGGAAAAACCAAAAGAGACTAAACAAAAGTTTATCTTCAGAGTTAGTATTCCGCTTATACCAATTGTGTATTTTATAAAGACAGAAGCCATGTCACAGGGATAAGTTTACATGATGATATGTTCATTGTGATAATCTTTAAACATTTGTAAATTTAACCAATCTTTATTTGGGATGTAGTGATATTTATCTACTCAGCAAAATTTAAGTCAGACCTTATTTAGATAAGGACACAGCAGGTGGAAAAACAGCTGTCTGCCTTGTAGCAAAGTAGAACTCAAGCAAAGCTTGCTTGCAAGTGGATAAGGAAGTCACTGTAGAGTATAATCACCCACTGCTGTTTTTGCAGCTTGTTTTCATCCAAACATTTTATTCATTACCCCGAGGTGGTGGCACCATTTGCAGCATTGTATAGCCCTGGTTTCTGTGCTGACTATTTCTGTACAGAAGCAGAGCTGATCTCCTTCACTGTGGCTAATGTTCAGGCTAATGCCATGTACTTCATACAGAACAGCCATGCTACAAAAATCCTGAACTATTCGTTTAAGACAGCTTGCCTTGCACAATGTATTGGATTTAAAAATGTCCAGATGGTCTATAACTTTGTAATGGAAAGTGATCACTTCCTTATTGTCTTGAACTAATCAGTCTTGCCAGCAGAACTCACCATACTGTGATAAAATGTGAAAATGCTCCATTAATGAGTTAATTTTGACAGACTGACAAGCCCATTCTTGAATAAAGGCTTTATTGGTGTGTCAGTAGAAATCAACAACCTGACCAAACAAAATAAAATTGGCTTCTAATCCATTTTTATCATATCCAAGCAGTTCAGTGTAATTATTGGACTCATAAATAGTTGTTAAATCTGGAAATATATTAGCGTTTGACTGTTAATAATTGAATCTCTTCCTCTAAACATGCTGTTTTGATGGAGGCAGCATGCCCCTGGGTCATAAAGCTAAATCTGCATAATCCATCCAGCTGAGGTGTCCTTGAATAAGTCTCCGAATCTTAGCCCTTTCCTCTTTGACCCTGACCTCCGACCTCCCTGATTCGGCAAGAAGAGTGGGATCAATATTGTTCAGAGAGGAGAAGAGATCTTACATCAGCAGGGTTAGCGTTAGCAGCACACTGAGCAGGCCACTGAGCAAAGCCGCTGATCCATGAACCGCCGTCCCAGCTGCGGTAGTCCCCTGGATGGTGGTGAGTTCAGCAGTAGTTTGAACAGTAGTTTCCTGGCAGTGCCTCAGGTCTGCACCTACGCAGGCTGCGTAGCCCATGGCATGGGCGATGTAGCTCTGCTCATTGACGCCCTGGAAGAGGTGGGCCATGGGTCCTCGGGCCAGCACGGCAACATCTTCTCCACTGTGTGTGGTTGAGTCGGTGGGGGCAGCAGACACCTGGATGTAGTCCTTAGATTCTGAAAAGAAAGTTAAATACTAAAATTTGATTTTTTTAGGGCTACAGCAAAGGTGAAGAGCCTAAGAAAGTGTTTTCTTGTGAAGCAATGAGATAAATCTTGATCTTAAGAAGATGCCCAAACCAACAAGACAAAAAAAAAATATATATATATATATATAGATAGATAGATAGATAGATAGATAGATAGATAGATAGATAGATAGATAGATAGATAGATAGATGGATATATATATATACATATACATATTTAAAAGAAATTTGTAGGTTAAAATTGTTTAGACATGAATACAAAATTTAATTACTTCACTGTAATTTTACATAAGGCAGTTCTTGATTTTCTTATATTTTTCAAAAGAAAGAGGCACAAATTTTGAAAAAAAGCCCATCTTCAGTGATGCTTATGTGTTAGTAAGTAATTTAAACTGGTTTCTTCTATCAAAAGTCCTGCAGACGCTTCCTGCAGTGAAAAAGCATCTGCTGACTGAGTGTTTTAACTCCAGCTTGTTGTCTGTAGAGGGAAATACTTACTGGTGTCAACATCACGGATGTCTGGGCGTGTTCCATTTCTGATTTTGTGTCCTGGTCCATTTCCATACATCAGAATAGTGTAAGGCAGAAAGTCTGTACCCCACAGTGGAGATTTACCTGGGAAATGGACAGGAAGACCACCAACTTTTAATTTTGATAGAACTGTTCTTGTATTTCTGCTTTGTTTTCTGATAACATCTGCTTGCACACACAAAAAAACACACACAAGAGGAAGAGTCTGTGGATCCCCAGGTTGCTGCAGGGGGTTTAGGGCTTGTTGAGTTTCTCTCTAGATGAGCCATTAGCCTGGCATGTCTCCCCCTGATGGAAAGCTCGGAGTTTCACAAGAACATTAATCACTGCTGCACCACTGGGAGGAGAAGGAGGAGGTAGAGGAGGGTAGAATAAGGATATAACAGGATAAAAGAGGGTAAAAGGTGGGAGAAGCAGGACATGATACAAGAACTCAATCAATACAGTTTTGAAGGCTGATACAGATACCTGTGTGGGCTTAATGTTTGAAGGTGAATAATCCAGAGTCAAACAATCCTCAAAATATTGTTGTTTTCTGCAGGTATATATTTTAGCAAAAGTTCATGACCCCCAACAGTGAGTGTTACATTTGCACTGTATTTCAGCAGTAGTTGGTATATTTGAAGTGTTGTACTGCAAACTACTTGTAAATAGTGTTGTATTGGCCTCAGGAGATGTCAGCCAGCATGTCCTCTTTTCAGGAACAATCAGCACTTTGTAGAATTTTCTCATTTAAAAATTATTAAAGAATGTTTTCCAAATACTTTTATTCTTGTGCTGTCGGTTCAACACTAATAATACCTGATATTTTTAACAGTCAACAAAGCCAGAGAAATCTTTCATTTTTATAGCTGTAAAGCTCAGTTCAGACCTAAGTGTCATTACAAAATGAGTAAGAACTGTTTGCACCAAGCAACATTCTGCCGAATACTTACAAGGTGAGTCTGGGTTCTTTGAAGTGAGGTTACTTGAGGTCTATGCAGTACTAAATATGACTGCCAATAAAGCAACCTGCGAGCTCAGTCACAAAAGGGAGACAGCACATATATGCGGATGCTAGCTAATATATAGCAGTCAACTTTTAGGTTAAAACTACTCAAAACACAACACTGGCTCAACTAGAAACTACAGTAAGATTTTTAACAGCATTTCATTTTTATATATAAAAACATATGGGCTTTGTATCCTTCCATCAGCAACACACTGCTGTCCTCTCATCAGCTGTTCAGGTCAGAGTGCTTCTGCAGGGTAGCGGTCACTGGAGCATGAACTGATAAATCTAACTCTCCTGAATATTATGAAGATGGATCACTCCTGTATTTATCCTGGGTGATGAGACAGGAAAAAGAAATGGTCATATGTCCGATTTGACCATTGTTGGTCTTTTCATGGTGGCTCATGGCAATCACCATCACAACCATGGACTGTCAAACTAAAGAAAATTAATGATTTCTCTCAGGTTAACAACTTTTGGAATTTCTTGAGGTGAAACTTTTTCTACAAAAAAGAGATTATTCATTCTTTAATTTAGATATTTTAGACCAGATTTCCCATTTATTGTGTCCTTTAGGGAAAAATCAATGAGTAAGTAAAACTTTCTGTTCCTGTGGCTGCCTCACCTGATGACTTAAGCTCTCAGATAAAGGACAGTGAACAGATTGATACAAGACAGAGGGCTAAGGGGACAAAGGTAAAAGATAGTACTGTTCATAGAGGGACAGTCTAGCTGGAGATTAACAGGTGAGAGAGACTGACAGAGCCAGGAGGACTTGTAGAGAATAATGAAAGAGAAAGAAAGGTGTCAGTGTTGATGGTCAGAGATAGGCAGCTGGAGGAGAGAGGAGGGGAGAGGAGAGAGCAAGGGACTGAAATAGAGAAGCGAGGGGGAGAGAAGCTGCCAGTTATATGTGTTTACCCGAGCTGTAATTGCAGAGGAGAGGGAGCAGGGAAATGTCAAGCTGCTGGTGAAAGAAAGAGGCAGAGAGAGGACAGGCATGACACACATGAACACAGAAAAGAAACAAAAACTGCCACCATGGATGTGGATTTTCATCAGACAAAAGCACACCTAAAGGAGGGGAGGGATAAAAACAGAAAAAAGGAAGGAAAGGAAAACTGATCATGAATCCTGAAATGTTTTTTTAAATCAGTTTTTCTGAGAATGTTTCATGGTGAAATTTCAATAGGAGTATGAATGTAGGCACTGCACTGAATCACTTACTGCACCTTGAAATCACCGTCACATTGGTAGTTGTAAGATCATTCTGTAAGCTAGTATAAGCAGATTAGACTGCAAGTTTCCTAAATAGAAAGCTCATATTTATATAACTGATTCTGAATAATTACTTTTAGGTTGCTTAGGTTTTTTAGGTTGCTTTCAGATCATGTTTGCCGCCCCTCCCTATACGCAGAACACTCGCTGTGCGTAGCGCCCCACGATCCAGGGGGGCCCCAGTTTTCACCCTGTGGAGTACGTGCCTGATATTTTCCATTTAAAGTGTGGCTGTTACTGTTGTTGTCTGTCAGTTATGTCATTTTGCAGTGCAGCCAACAGACGACATTTGATCTAAATATCGCCTAAATTGTGCAGCGTCTGTGTGAGCACGCTTCTCTGTGTGCAGGAGAGCTTAAAGACGCAGACAGGCGTGCATCGCAGAGGACAGTGAGGGATCATCAGTCACTTTGTGTGGTTTTATAATTTAAACGGTGTCTTGTCTTAAGTGAACACAAAGACTTAAGAAATGAGGAGTCAGCCTTTTGATGAATCAAAACATTCTTCATCAGTCCAGCTCTTGTTTTCACTCACTCACTGTTTTCTAAATGATAAATTCATCCTGAGGTATCCTCCATCACTTATTCTCCATGATAAAAGAACAATCTTTGAACGATCAAGCTCCAAATACGATCTACTAGTGCAGCGGTTCTCAACCTGTGGGTGGAGGCCCATAAGTGGGTCTCAGAGCTGTTTTCAGTGGACGGTGCATAAATCAGGTAAAAATGTGGCAAAAATGTCTTCAGTGTATGGATGGCCCTAAGAGGACAAACATCCATTAGAGTATGTCAGAGTATACCCACTAGAATAAACTAGACTACACCACTGGAATGTAGGTATGTATGTTGTTGAAATAAAAAAAGAAAAACTTTGTGGCATAAACACCCCAGCTGCTAGTCCACAATCATGAGACAGAAGAGAGGACAATTCTGTCTAGATGTGGACTGGAGATTAAATTTCCCTACAGCCCTGATAATCATGTATTGAATGTCTAGGTAACTGCATATACATTCATCTCTGCTGAAAAAGGAGTGGTTAATAATTGACCAGTTGGTGATCATATGTTGGGCCAGATTTATAGCAGGCTTTCCATCGATCTGATCGACTATATTGGATCGACTTTGTTCTTTAAATAGACATATTGTCAGTGATCGTTTTTTTAAACTCACTAATTGATGATCAGCCCCAAAATCTTGATTAAAGACTATAGTTTATAGCCTATCAATCTATGCTATCAATGGAAGTTTTGGGCTATTTTTATGGAGGTAAGTTGTCACCATCTCTAGGTGAATTTAATTTATAACAGTCATATAAGATTAAAAAAAATAAGATAAATTAAGATTATCCTTTATTTGACCCACAATGGAGAAAATTAAAGGGTAAACATACCCTCACTAATCAATGGTGCATGGGAGGGGGCTCAAAATTAAATTCTGCTTAGGGCCCCAATTTGGCCAGGGACGGCCCTGCAGATGGGGGGTGAGCTGAGATCAGTGATTACTGTATAGAGAAGCATCAAACAAATGACAAAGTTTTGAGATGTTTCAGTAATGCTTCTCTGTCAGGTTAAAAAAAAAAAAAGGGATACAGTTTAGTCCTGTAAATTATTAAAATAATTCTCAAAGAGCCAATATTAAGCCCTAACAGAGACAGCAAAAAGTATGTTATGTGAGTTTAAAAAAAAATATGTGTCTAATTTTTGTTAGCATTATATGAAGAAAACCAAAAAAACTTAGTAAATGGTCATTTAAACAATTCAAGGCCTGTTCAGGCAGTTTACCTACAGCTTGGTCATTTTTAAACCTTGAACTAATGATTTTGTTTTTTAATAAGTTCAATTTTTATATATTACTGTTTAATATCACGTATACATTATTTTTCTTTATTATTTTGAAAATAAACTACTGGCCTTTTTGGCTAGTACTTCTTTGCAAATAACAGACCATGGTCATGGAGCAATATTATGCCAAAAACTTTAAAAAGCAGGGGTCAAAGTCCAGCTTTCTATTTTTTCTGCCTACTCAAGATATTGCTTTGTCTCCTTCAATATAACTTCCACACAAAATGGAATTTGGCTGAGCAGAACACTTTATTCTGTTTGTTTCCTGCACATCCCCTGAAGTCATCTAGTGCCAGTGGAGTATAAATATATTCAACATTTTGTGTAGCTAATATAGTCCTACTTATTGTTTTTTCTGTCAAATACTATCTCATAAATCATAATTTACTGCTATAAGAAAGAAAGCAGACCAACTTGGAGTGCATTAATATTTTGATTTGCAGATGCCTGTAATTTATTTTGCTTTAATTATCCCTTTGTATACTGGTACTTACACTTAGAACAAGAAATACTTTTCTTTTAAAAAAGAAAACCCACACTTTTCACATCTACAGAGTGAACCCACTCCTACCAGTCTGGCAGACTCAATGGTACTTCGCAGGCCGACACAGTTAAAGCAGAATCTATGTATATTTCAGTGGACATTATTGTGTGTTCCATTCATCCTTAAACTCGGATGTTGGAGCTGGTAATTAAAATACACATAATTCTCAGTCCAGTCACAAGCTAGTGACCAAAGATCCTTCACTTCCTTTGTCAAAATTCCAACATAATGGGGCATTCCTACAAAATTCACAACTCCTACTTCCAAGATAAAATGAAATAATGTAATGTCATGATTACCCAAAATGCTCTGCCCCCTAAATGGAAATCCATTGAAGGTCAAAGGGTGGGAGTGGTCAGCCATCACAACTGTTAGCGTCTCTTCTTCTTTGGTAAGTTCAAGGCCCTTGGCGATGGCGTTGTCAAATGCAACTGCCTCATGAAGCGCCATATAACCCCGGCCAGCGTGATGAGCCTGGTCGATACGGCCACCTGTGAAGAGATGATGGAGTTAGAGTTTGAATCTGACTTACGCCAAATGACAGTTCATCTCAAGGGTAACAAAAGTCACACTGTTTTGGACAGTTAAAATTTAAAGGGTCCTTCCTGGGTTCAATTTTGGCAAATATCTTTACTTTCTCACTTTTACATAGAAAGTTTGGTGGACTCTGTTTGATATTGTGGTGATGGTATAAAATTTTTGTTTTCACTTGATTTAGTTTTCTGCCACACTGCACTGCCAGACTAACAAAAATATGTCAAATGCTTTAGAATCTATCTACCCACTGCTTGTTGGTCTGTAGCTGTGGTCTTTGTTCCTGCCATCTTGCCTATTGCACTAAGACCCAGAAATATATACTACGTGTCCTTGAATAAAAACATCACTTAACTTAAGCTGTTTGAAAGCTTATTGAGCAATAAAAAAAATGATAAAGTTGCATTTAGGCTGTGTCAGGTGTAGGGATGGGAATCAAAAAGCAATTGCAATTGCATCAAAGAATTTATATCATTAATCTTTTTTGTTTATCAATAA
Source organism: Cetoscarus ocellatus (assembly GCA_037902135.1). Taxonomy (NCBI): domain Eukaryota; kingdom Metazoa; phylum Chordata; class Actinopteri; order Labriformes; family Labridae; genus Cetoscarus; species Cetoscarus ocellatus. Next base: position 645,424 of record JBAMNC010000220.1, on the reverse strand, counting down.
CCTTATCAATTCCTTCAACCTTGTTCTGCATGCCTTGCAAATTAAAGACAACACCCTCTCATTAGAGGCAATCAGCAGATATGGCATCCAAAAAGTAAAAAATCATGGCAGATGGGGTCAAAAGGGGTCAAACTTGTGGCTTGATTTTACATGAAAAGATGCTTACTGCTAAATTTTTAGAAGGTGAAAAACCAGCAACTTGCAGAAGCATTTATCTATACAGCAGTGAATATCAGGGGTGTCATGTGTTTGACACTGTAGTTACTGAAAACCTGTGTAGGCCAACTTCTGTCCACACAGAAAATCAGCAGGAATTGATAATAGAATCATTAAAATAATTAAACTGTAAGGTAAAATAATTAATGGCATTGGTATCAATAAATTCTTATCAATTCCCATCCCTAGTCAAGTGGCACTTGCACATTAATGGATGATGTTTAACCACATTCCACAAAGACCATAGACGTTAAATCCTTAAGGGGACCACAGGCCAGCTGGGCTGGCAATGCCACTGTTAGCCGCACTCTGCCTCCTTGGTTGGACCAAGAAGGAAAGCTTGAATTTCACACAGCGTGAACCTATATGAAGCAAACCAAGACCCCATGTTTTTAGGAAGACCAGAGTTCTATCTTTTGGTCCACACCTGAGTTTGTGTGAGCTTTCACACCGCCCTGACCAGAGTTCATGTGGCCCAGACCAAACATATGAAAGCAACCTAAGTCCTCAAAATATCTTAGATTAAGCTTAAACAGGTGAGGAGGACAGCACAGATCAACCATCTTGCAGCAGGACTGGTTTGTCTTCATAGATATATGCTTTACATGTCTGCTCCTGCCCCCTCCATCTGCTATGTTTAAAAGTAGTTAGGTAGACTGAAGTTAATACTGTGGACTGCCAGTGATATGGCGCACCATATGCTAGCTTCTATTTATACATTTGCCTGTTATTTTAAAAGTCATTGCGAAGACACTCAGCAGCACAGTGGAGTCCCCTGACGGCTGCCTCAGATTAAGGAGAGATGGATGAGGAGCCAGGGCACACACACTGCGGCAAACACATTGAGCTGTATGCAGAATCGATGTCAAATAAGTGGATCCACTGCAGGTAATAGCTCTCTACTATATACTGCAGTCTGGTTAATGTTACTGCAGTTCAAATTATGATGATTAACCACATAAAACTCAATACTTGTCTTAGGGTTCCTGTTACAGACATGTAAGCACATACATGTTTTTCAGCAAACACCAACAATCACCACTGTGTCCATTTAATTGCCACTTCAGCCCACAATAATAGGATCAATGGTTCAGTTGATCCACTGAGACCAGCCACGTGTTTTTACTCCTATTTTTAGAAGAATAGTCCCCTCCCTGGAGATTTCATTACCCAACCTTTGACTGATATAAAAATGGGGAGGGTGTGAGGAAGGTGGGCGAAGCTGCTGTCCTCACCTTCCACTAACAGAAAGAAGCCTTTAGGGTTTTTCTGGAGGATGCGGATAGCCTTCTCTGTAGTGTCAACGATGGATGGGTCCATTTCTGGATCCCTCTCCTCCTCGTAGCGTAGGTCACCGGGTTCAAACAGAGCTGGAAAGAGAAAAGGATGTGTCAAAAAGACGCAAAAACCTTGGTATTTTTTGATGCAGGAAGCAGTTTTGTTTTCAGTTTTATCCGCCTACAGTTGAGGAGCAGCAGAAAGGAAAGTCCAAAACCTCCACCTCCTACTACTCATGCTATTTTCTGTGCACAAGAAGCGCTTAACTGTGCTGGAAGGGTGAACATCAAACCTGCTGAGCACTTCTGAAAGTGATACAAATGTTAAGAGAAAAGGAGTAAATAAATGCTTTGTTAGCGCACTCACTGAATACCACAAAAAACTTGAATCACAAAGCCTCATCTTCCTCTGGTGACAGTTGATACCCAATCAAAACTATCAACCTGAAGAGGGAGAAATACTTAAAAGTGGCCTCCATACTCATACAGAGTCACTCACAAAGGAAGCTAGGATGCAGAAAAAAATATGCAACTGCCCACAGTAGTTTTAGAGGAGCATGGTCATAGTACGAAGGACTGACGTCCCTCATACAAAAGAAATGAGAAAGCCAAACCAAGGACACTGAACAAGGCTTGCCTTGAAGGACAAGAAAAGGACAAAAAGAAGAAAGAAAACAGAAAAGAAACTCACCCATGAGGTAGTCTGTAGCTTCAGGATCAACAGCATCAAAATCGGCTTTATTCCATACATAGTGAGCGACCTGTGAGAGGCCCAGGACACAAAAACACACAGGGAGTGGGAGGACGATGGTCAGAGTGTTTGCTGTGAGTCACAGGATGAGATTTTCATTACTGTTTGACTCACTCTGTTTACACACTTTTTATCTTGTATTTGTAGTTTTAACACCTTAACTGTGATTATTTACCTTGTCTCTGAGAAGAAGTGTAGCCATCAAAAACTGTTCATATATATATATGTATCCAATTTACAATACGAGTAAGAAAAATGGTTGTTTATAAGTTGGGAAGTACAAAGTACAATTTTTGTTTGTTATATGTTATGTATTAAAAGTAAAATGTTTCCCCAAAAATAGTACTCTAGTAAAGTACAGATTCTCAAAAACTGTACTAAGAGAGCGTATATTACATTTTTTTAAGTTTTGTATGCCCTTTTGTGTTTCAGGGGAACTCTGCATGAGAAAATTTGAAGCTTTTCTGAATATTGGTGATTGTGGAGATATTCTAGTATCAAATCATATATATAACTCTAAGTTAAGGCACACTATGGACCTTTTAAGAGCAGAATGAAAGTAAATTTACTTTGTTACTATCCATCACTGGTGCTGTATATGAGAATTTATAGACATCACACTGCAGCGCTCTGAAATTTTATCCTCTTAGATAATTTACCTTTCCTTGTTTCATGGCCTGCCACTCTTCAATGAGGTTTCGTCCATCCGTTCTTTGTCCAAAGGAGGAGAAATCTGAGGGATATTCAGGGTCCCTGGTGAACAGTGGGGTCATGTACTTTCTACCACCACCGATGATCACCTGGACACACACACACAGACACAAACAAGAATTTAAAACATATACTCAGTGTCACAACAGAATACAGCTGTTAAAGCATAGAGCAGAATGATCTGAGTTTAGGGGGTCATACGTCTATGTCCGTGTTGTTGAGGAGCTGGGAGGAGATGTCCGTGCAGCCGTCTCTCTTGGCGGCTGCTGGCATATCAGCATCACTGTACCAACTCCTGCTGGCACTGTGGGCGTAGCTGGTGGCAGGGGTGGCATGTTGGACCCGTGTGGTTGTCACGATGCCAACAGACTTTCCTACAAGATTAAATCATGTCATGCTTGTGCAACATAACATGTATTTTTTTTTATCATTTTTATACTGAAAATGGGGCAGCGCTGTGGCACAGCAGGTAGTGCATGTGCCTCACAACAAGGAGGTTGCTGGTGAGAACCCTGTGTTGTTCAGGGCCTTTCTGTGTGGAGTTTGCATGTTCTGCCCATGCATGCTTGGGTTCTCTCCACGCACTCCGGCTTCCTTGCACACACTACAAATATTCTCATTAGGTCAGTTGGTGTGAGTGTGAGCATGAATAGTTGTCTGTCTCTAAGTGGCCCTTCTAGTGACCAGTTCAGGGAGTGCCCCACCTCTCGTCCAATGTCAGCTGGGATAGGCTCCAGCCCCGAAAGGGATAAGCAGTATAGATAATGGATGGATGGATGGATATACACTAAAAATTATGCTATCTTGTACGTTAGTGAGAAATAAAGCACCATTTCTGGTTAAATGTCAGAGGTCAAGGTCAGAGCAGATGGAGCCTTTGCAGACTCTGCATTAATAATTGTGTTGAATAATCAAGTGGTAGACTAAATTATTGTTCTTTTAGAGATTATTACAATAAATCTCCTTCAAAGTGTGTACTTATATTCTTTAAGACTTTTTGTATCACATGCAACATTGATTTTTAGTGTCTAAAAGGCTATGCCGGGGTCAGGGGCTGAGTTGTGTGTTTTATATTTATGTTTACTGATAACACACACACATGATGAGCACAGAGGTGATTCCCTGTGCGGTACATTATCTTGCTGTTTAACCTGCGGCAGTGGCCTGCTGATGCTCTCAGCTCCCCGGTGTAATATCACTCAGACAGGACTCTCGCTCACAGCAGAGGTCTCATCTGTTAAAAATTGTGTTTCGCTGAAGCAGCAGCTGAGGCCAGTGGGATTTTCTTTTGTGAGGGGGGACACGGTAATGAAACAATATACTTTACTTTCAACACAGAGGGAGAAATTTTAATTGGCTCACAGAGAGCTGCGTATTGACAAGCTTTTGAGTCCACTACTCATCACTTAATGTTTTTTTTTCACTACCTGTATAGTCAACGTACTTCATGTGCTGTTTAAAAGGGGAAACACAGGACATAGAATTAATTATTGAACTGGGGCAGTGTGAACAGCAAGCAGTGACACTGTGCAATGTGACATTTTAGGCTCACATTTAGTTAGGACATGGTTTAATAGTTAAAAGTTTGACTATGAAGTAGAATAAGACAGTCTATTTCTAAAGGAGATAGTAACTAACAAACAAAAAATTACCCATTTCTGTCTCTTCTTCTTTAATCTATCTTCTATGTTGTCACGCCATCACTAACCAGGGCGAGGGCAGTCATAAATCCATCTGTCTGTCTTGTAAAGCCAATATCTCAGGAACACTTTGAGAATTTTTCTTCAAACTTTGCACACATAGGCATTGGTTTCAGGCCAAAAACTCTTATCTCCATTATTTACAATTTTCAATGCTTTCCAGAAAGCCTCAGCAAAACTTCTGTGTTGCTAAGTGGGTTTTATACATTTTTAACCAATTAAAAGTACAAAAAATAATTTATAATTAGGGAAAATACAATATTTATTTATTCAGAAGAGCCTTTTTCATTTCCTGAAAAGTACTAATTTTGGAGAAGAGAGATTTGTACCCAACAGGGATGAGTTTCAATTTGACTAAAAGATTAGCAAATTAGCTCTTGGAGGCCACAGTTCAAAGGTTAAGGCCACCAAGATCTAATTGGCCACATGTTAATCTTTTGCTTGCAAATGAAACATCTCAATTACCCTTTTGGGATTTTCTCCTAATTGTGTACCAGTGTTTACTGTGATGCAGGGTCAGACTGATTACACCAAGAGGAACAAGATCAAGATCACTGGCCTACAAAACCCGCACTTACACAATCAAATAAAAGAAAAAGAAAAAGACAAAAGAAAAAAAACTTCTATTAGTCACACTTCCTCCAAAAATCACCTTCTTTTCAACCGACCGCTGCGCTCTTACTACCAGGCCATTGTAAACCTTGTGGAAGTATATAACTACCAGTTGTCAGCTCTAGGTGTTTCATATTTCCTGAATCAAGTTAAGAAAAAATGATTTCTTCCAGTCTTGGCAATTAAAAAACAAATAGATAAATAACTGTTATCGGGTGCCTGGGACTTACAATATTTACTGTGTTATCAAAGCGGGTTTTAATAGGTCTGTCATTTGCTTTTTGATGGTTTTGTATCCAAGCAAGAAAATCTGGAACTGTCAAGGTCTCTTAATCTTCAAAACAAGTCCTAAATAAATACTTTTTATTATTAAACTGTCACTTTAGATTCAAGCTGAGCAGGAATTAAAAATTTAGAAATAGCAGGAACAAGAGAACAACTGCAGCCTAATGCAGTGATTGTTAATCTTAATGTTTCCGATGTAAAGCACACTATGTTAGTGTGATGTGTTCATGTGCTGTGATGGTCTTACCAGCATCTTTGGCCCACTTCAGGATGGATGTGACCTCATTTCCTTGCTGAGTCCTACAGATGCCGTTTCGAGCTGCAGCGTTCACTCCAATAATGTTCAGGTTGGTTTTAACTCCACACAGATACGCTGTGGCTGTGGCAGCACTGTCTGGGATCTGAAAGTCCACACTGTAGGTCTGCACAACACACACATGAAGATAGACACAAGCTCAGTGGTAAGCTGATTCATAAGACTGGAATAACTTTATTGTCAAATTGTCTGTGCTGAAAGTCATACCATTACAGGTTTTAGTTTGCAATAAAATTAAAAGATAGTATAAATCATTTAATTAGCAGGTTGAGTGTGAGGTTAAAAATGAGATGTTGTGTGTTTCCACTTAGCAGTCAAGCTATGGTTTTTTTTTCAGTATGGTCTGTTGATTTTTTTTTGTGTTTCTGGAAAACATACCAACTTGTGTTAGTTGGCTTAGCACAGTTGTTACAGTAAACATCGATCTTTTTTTTTTGTATTCTCCACAGCTAACTTTTCTCGTACTTAGTAAACTGATCCATATTATGCTGCTTTAATGATGTTACCCAGTGTAAAAGAAGATCTATACCATTCTAAGGTTTTAGTGATAAATTATCATATTGTAATCATTGGATTGGTGGATTAACGTGTGTAACCAAAAATCCATGTTTTACTGATGCATTTTATTATGTAGTTTAAATTGAGATGATCAATGAATGATCAAAAGGGAGAACTGTGGTGGCTGATTTTTCAACTTAGTAAAGCCTAAACTCCTGGTGTAAACGAGAAGGGAAGTTAATATACTGCATATTGTCTGGCGTGGGAATGTCTTGAGATCCCCCAGGAACACTTTAAAGTGTTGCAAGGGAGAGTGTTGCCTCCACCACTCAGCCCCCGATTAGCAGAAGAAGATGGATGGATGGATGACATGTCAAGTTTAAATGTAGGTTGCTTAAGTTTTTAAATTACATGAAATTTCACTTGAATTCCTGATAATTCTGTCTCTAAATATTTCAGTTGTTGGATAATTTAACTGATAAGATGCTGTAACATGTTAGAAAGGTTATTTTGCTTAGTGGCCCTGGAGATTTTGCTTGAGTTTAACTGAGCAAAAAAGTTTGAAAACCATCGGTCTAGATCAGGGGTACCCAACAAGGCGCCCGCGAGCACCTGGTAGTCCACAGGGAGCCAATGAGGTGCCCTCAGGGACATGTCACACACACTACCACCACAAAACTTGAAATAAATAGCCCTTTTTTATTTTCAATGTCATTTTTTGCTAATGAAAAAATTAAATAAATACAAAAATAATAATTGACTTGTATGGGTTTATGTTGATGCTGATGCCACACCTCAATCACCCAAGTACCAGCCAGAGCCCTTACACTTTCAATTGTACAAAAAAAATCACAAAACTGTGTTAAGTTTAACAGAGAAATAAATAATCCAAGATGCATGTAAGTATAGTGGTCTCTTATCATTTAATAATCTGTAGTAATAATTATTGTTAGAAATTATCAAGAGTAAATGGCAAACATACATTTATATAACTTAAGAATATTAAATCAAGCACATAGCCTTTCATGATACTCTTTATCTTTAGGGGAGCTCTCAGGCTCTAAACGGTTGCGAACCCCTGGTCTGGATCAACCCTCTTTTGGTTTGGATGAGGCACTTGACACCCAAACACCCAAGAAGGGTGTCAAAATGTACAGTACAAATTAGCTATTTTGATTCATTAATCAACTTTTTAAAATAAACATTTATTTTAGGTCTTTTATGCTTTTATTCTATAAAGAGAGATCTGTGGACAGAGCTAAAAACAGGGAAGAGAGATGTTAACGACATGCTGGTAGGAGACCAAAGGCCAGGTCAGAGCCCATGCTACATCGACATCGGCCTCTGTACACGGGGTACGCAAACATAACTGCAGGGCTACTCCACTTTTACCAATTTTGACAGAGAACACAAAAATCATTGTGTTCCACATCAAAAGCCATATGCCTTTGTGGAAATGAGCTCTGACTCTTGATCTTTCATGAGAGAGTGTTGTTACCTTCGCAAGTCCCACATGAGGGAAAGTGTCCATGGTCATCACTGTCTCCTCTCCTGTCTGGTTCTGCAGCTGTCCCTTCAGGATACGAGCCGCTGTGATGGTTGTGATCCCCATACCTGATGCACAAACACATACAAAACTTACAAGAAATTGGGAAAATTAGTCTTAAATATGTTTACATAGGCACGTCTTTGACCAATTTACAGATCTTTTATGGGTTTTTTGTGTATGTGTTTTTATTTTTTATGTGAGTCTAATGGATTTGAATGTATTTTGTTATTTGATCTTCCCTCTGAAGGTAGTTTTCTATCATTGTGTGGTAGACAATAACATTTTTAAATCTTCAAATGTTTTTATATTAGTCAAACTAAACAAATGAAAAATTGAACCCTCATCTTACTTCATCGTGATCTGGATGCAAAGTTTGAATTAGTCATAATCTGTTTTCTTTTCATTCTTGTGCAGCATTTATAAAAACAGACAGATTACAGGGGAGGAAAGGCAAAATTATACTGAAGTAGGCCAGACACTAATTCCTACCGCCTCGTATCTTTTCAAACTCGGGTGTTATTAGAGTGAATTGCCCACAGGTTGTGTAACCTACCATCTCCCAGGAAAAACAGGATGTTCTTGGCCACATTGGTGTTGAGTTTTCGGTCCAGCGCATTCTGGAGAGTCTTTTGGGCCTGGGACCTCCAAAACTCTGGGTCTTCTTCCTCAACTATTGAAAAAACACAGAAGATTATAGAAGAAAAATAATGGTATTATGATGAAACTGCTGTTTCCTGCAGCTCTTCCAAAGTTCTAGCAGTCCAACACCTCTTAGGTAAAAGTGATTTGATTTCTATGAAAACACTTTAATCTGGTAGATGAAGGGGGAAAAAAAGACATGATGCGAGTCCTACAGAAGTCACCAAGAGAAGAAAATCAACAAATTTCACCCCTTATATCTGATTTGAGGACTCAGATACTTATATGTAGCACTCTGTTGTGATGGCTGTGAGTGTCTGCCTTGAAGTTTGCCTGAGTGATGTATGCATGCTATAGCTCAATTCAGGCAGGGACAACGTGAGTGCTGACCAATAATATCTGAGTATGATTTACTTATGAGCCTTAGCTTTCCATGGTAGCTGTTTGTCTTGAATTGAGGGCTCGCTGCATGCTATGTGCATTGGAGTTGCTAGCAATATTAATCACAGGGGCATTGCTTTACAAGCTAAGAGGCTAGTAGCACCTTTTTAACAGTTTTTACCCCCTTTTTTGTTGTATACATGCTTCTAAAGGAAACAGATTAACTAAAAATAAAATAAAAATAATAATAAAATTCATGAAGAGAAAAAATATGTCTGGTTCTGTCAGCTTTAACCAGAGATTTAAAAAATTAATGACATTTCATTTTTACATTTATGTGGAGGTGTCTGGCTTTTGATTGTTCTTTGTACTTTGGATGCTTCAGTAAAAAAGCATTTGAATCTAATAATTAATATTTTTTATATAATGTTCTTTGTGTGTTCTTTGACTACAGTGGGACAGTAAAAGGAACGGAATCAAATAATCCAGCCAAAATTCAGACCAAACAACTAAACCTACTTCAAAATAGCAAAAAAGCCAGCCGCCCAGTGCGCACTGGTTTAAGGGAACAGGAGCAGACTTTCTCTTTGGATTTGTCTACATTATGCCCAAAACACACCCGTTTATAATCAAGGTGCATAAACCATACCCTTTGAGCCCTGCACCTGGTTTTTCACCGAGAATATGCGTCCTCAAAATAGCAAAATATAGACCAACATGCCTCAAGCCGCCTTTTAGACAGCACACTTCATTCTGTCAGGGCAACACAGGAAAGACATCCTGACACCCCTTTTGTCCAATTGCTCAAGTTTAAAAGCCTTTCATGAAACTAACATTTTTTGAGAGAGAGAGCTGAGTTTTGACCTCACCAACCACAAAAACATCCACTTAATATCCAGATGTCCTGTTTGTAAGTTAGTGTGTTTGTTTGTTGCTGCCACTCCTCATCCACATGCTCTCTTATCTTCTGCTGTCCATCTCTCTGCGCTGTATCATGCAATTTAATACAATGGTCCACCCACTATCAGTAAATGCTGATAGCACAGTTATATAACTTACTGAGCACTGACTGTGCTGCTTGGAAAAGTTAAGAGGTAAAACAAATGCAAAGAGAACAAAAGTATGAATGGATTTTAAAGATAAAAGTGAAGGTTGAAGCTTCAGAGTTACTGTGGAAAAAAGGAAGTCTGAACTGAGGGCATTGACAGAGCACAAACAGAGAGGAGCCTTGAATGATCTGTGATGAAAACAGAAAACAGAACAACAGGTAAGACTGCAGGTAAAAATGTAAAAGATCTCACTGAAAGCACATCTTCAGGCCTTTATCTTAAGGACACCGTGGCCTGAAGACATCCAAAATCATTCAGTTTGTGCAGAGGAAACCCTGAAAGATGGTGTGATGAGTTAGTGATACAGCTGCAAACTCCTCAGAGAACCTCCAAATGTTCATAATTTCTACCTCAAACATCAAAACAGCAGGTAGTCACAGATTTCTGATGGTCAATTACCGTGGCTAAGGATAGCATCTGTTAGTGACTTTGTTAATAAACAGGGAAAACTTGAAAAACTATGAGTGGATTTTAATTAAAATTTCAGGAAGTGTTGGTAATAGAACAAAGATAAAAATATTACATTTCCATGGTGATCTGAATTCAGATGTGGATAAAGGACGTTTTTTAATGATTTGTTAACATTGCGAGATAGGGCAGTTTCCCACATTTTTGCCGATAACTCAGTTACTTCTCAACAGATTTCCATGACATTTTCAGAGAGTGTTGATCATGGCACAATAAGAAAGTGATTGGATTATGATGGTGATCTGAACCGGGATATGTATGCAGGAGATTTTTCAAGGACTTGGTAACATTGTGAGATAGAACAATTTCCCACATCTTTGACAAAAAAAATCACTTGAATATGATGGTAATGCCTTAGTTGAGGGTTGTGCTCTTGGAGCACTTCTAGTTGCAATTATTTTATTTTATTATTTTAATTTATCAAGTTCAAAACTCAAGCATTTCACATTTCAAAATATAAACTCTGAAGTTCATATCGGCATTTTGGAGCTATACTCACAAGTGTTTTGATTTGTGAGTTACATGAAGTCAAATAAATGTATTATTTCTGGAAACATTATTCAAATGAGTGCTGAAATTCAACACCAGCATGGTCTCAAACCAAAAACTAAGAGGTAGAAAACAGCAAAGTTACCAAGTGCTTATTCTGCCAAATATGCTGTTTAACAGGGGTGCATGTACAAAATGACTCATTGAGGTTATTAATACCTGGTCAGTGTGACAGCATTTGTACTGATTTTTTTCAGTTTAGTTACTTTTTCTGTCAATATATTATTTGTACATGAAAATTTCAATAAAAAAAAAGTTGGGTTAAAATTATTCTTAGAGTGTAATAATAATTTTCCAGAATACCAAACATATCTGCGGGTAAGATTTTCAAAAAAAGATAAATGAAGTGTAACCTAACTATTAAGAGCAGCAGAATAAGTTGAACACAAAGTTGAATGTTGAAAAGCACCATCCAGAAATAATGACACATAACATCGATTTGAATGGAGCAAAACAAAAGGAAAATGAAAAATCAGCATCCAGTAAGTGCTCATAAAACATCTTTCTCTACCTTTGGCGAGACATGATCCAAACACCAGCAGCAGAAGCAGAGCTGGGATCGTTGCTCTTTTCACCTCCATGTTCATGCTGGCGTTATGCTCCTCTCCCAAAGATCAACTTTACCTCTGAAATAATACTTGTCTCCAATCACAGCAGCTGCCAATCATCTTTTACAGCATGTTGTAAATACATTATGACTTACAGGCCTCATGAAATGACATTGTTTGATTAGATAACACAGGACTGTGGACTAAGATCTGTATAAAAATGAAGCATGTCTGAAAGTAATCAATGCACAGTTGAGATCATGTGTTTATTTCAGGTTTATTCAGTTTTGGACAAACAGTTTCAGTCTAACGTGTTAATTATAGAAAGTTTATTTTGGGGACTTTTGATACTGTTATCATTAAGATAAAGCACGATGATAAGCACGGCCATGGAAAGTGTGTGTGGTGGTGGCAGTGAAAAAGTAAATTTACTTGAGGACTAATCTTCAGAATCTGTCTTGAATTTTTAGAAACTTTCATTCTAGTACATTATCAAACACAAAACAATACTTCTGGTAGGACAAATTTGTCAAGAGCAGATATCTGATTCAGCTTTATTTGCATATTTTTAATTTGGGAGTATGGCTCTGATGGGGGCTCTCCGTGCCCAAGGTAAGGATGAAGTAGGGAGAGAAGCAGCAAAATCCCCCCAAAGCAGGCATCAGTGTCAGCTGACATTAAGTCAGAGAATCGCATAAAGGAGGAGCTGGGGTGGAGGAGGGTTACAGAGCAGCTTGCAGTGGGAGCAGTGAAGAGTAGGCAGGCTAAAGCAGCTTAAATGAGGTGGTCTGAGAGCATTTGGCCAGTGGCAGCTTGGAGGCAATCAGCTGGCTGTCAGCAGCGGTGGGTTAGGTTTGAATCAGCTCTTTAACAATGAAATACTGGCATGTTAGCAACCTTGACTCCATGTCCCGCCAGAACTAACACTATGCTCCATTTTGACAGCCACTATATTTATAGTGGTTAGGTGGTAAGTAGAACTACTGCCTGTGGCTTTCAGTCATATGCAAGAGATACAATAGAGTGGTGCAGGAATGAGTCCAAAAACACGTAAGTGAGTTGCACTTAGCAAACCCTTTCCAACCCTTCCAGAGTAAACGAGATATAGAATACAGGTTTCGTATAAATGCCTGAAATGAGGTTCATGGTGAACACACGCACATGGATTTAATGTTAACTGGAAAAATTGGATGCATCTGACGTTGCCTGCTTTTGAATCTTAAACCATTGTTGTGTTTAAAATGACCGTTGCTGACTAACTGTTAACAAGGACTACAAAAATAGTTGAGGACCTGACAGTAAGCATATCTGATTCATTCATTTTTTTAATAAACAATTATTCATGCACTATAACCACAGCCATGAGCACCAACTCAATAATATGACTCCATTATGAAGAAACTCTTAAACATGAGGTTAAAGTAAGACGTTATACATTGGAAATATTGGAGTTGCTTCTAAGTTGAACCGCCATGTTGTAGCTTGATAGTAGCTTACTAATAGCTTTTCACTCTCACGGATAACAATTAAGCTTGAAAAATCATGATAATTTTTGTTTGTTTAAATTATCACAAAGAGCAGCACATGTAAATTTCATAATTTACAAAACACAGTGAAAAATCCCACTGGCTTTAGAAGGCTTGCGGTCAATGGAACCAGCGCAAGCTAACTTCCGCACTGGTCTACAAAAATACATTGACCCTGCACCAACCTTTGGTTGTGCAGTGAGAGTGTAGAGTCAGGTCAGGGAGAATTATCAAGTGGTTTTTGATGTTCATAGAAATCTTACAAGCAAAAGATGAACATGAGGCCCAAAGATCTTGACACTGAACTCAACTAAGGATGAAGTTGTGTACTTTGTCCCTCACTGGTGATCACTAATCATAAATGCAGTCTATCAGACTGATAATGCAGCAGAGGACAGGGACAGGGTTATGTAAGTTAGACAGAGTCCAAAGAAAGGCACAAACACTTAGGCATCAGATTTTACCATGAAAACATTAGAGATTATACAGTGTTCAACAAATGTATTAGACCACCTGTCATGAAAAAGAGGAACTTAAATATTTTAGAAGTCTTTAAAAATTTGTTTAAAACTTGAAATGTTATGTTATTGGACACAGATTTTGAGCAGGAATGAGGAATTTCAAACTGAATTCACCTTTTTATGCCCAAATTTATGCCAGCTCATTGGGTTTTTCTGAGAAGTCAGACATCAATCCGGCAACAAAAACAAAAACTAATTTTCTAATGATAATGTGCTTTAATATTTTTTCTGTTTTTTTTTTTCCTAAAACAGAAAATTAAAAAATTCATGGATACTAATAATAATAATTTATAAGCAATAAAAAAATTGGTTAAAGATCTGTATATACAGTAGTATTAACCATTACAGGAACATAAAACGTGATTTTCGGTAATCACAAATACATTGCTAAATAGATTCATTAGATCACCATCCAATGTAAGGCTTATGCTGCTCTAAATTAGGTTCATAGCCTTTAGCTTTGACTTTATAATTGCAAAGATAATCAGTGGTTATATTGGAACGTAGGTGATTATATGTTTGCATCAGGAGTCAGGAATTATTTGTTCACTGGAGGCTTTTTTTTATTTTTGCCATTTAAAGTAAAACATAAGAAGAAAAAACAGGTAGCACACGTCACACTGATAACAAAACATTTATCAGAGCTCCTTTATTTATGATTAGCAGCTTATCACAAAGCTTCTAAAATATAATGAAAATTATATGCAAACAACTTAATGGCTACTGTTTGGACTTCAAATGTTCTCCTCATTCATATGTGACTTTTTGAGTACTTCCACTACTTGCTTGGTTAATACCTGAAAATGTGTGTGTGTCTGTGTGTGTGTGTGTGTGTGTGTGAGTGATTGTTTATTTCTACAGTGTACATGTCATCCCTGTTACTGACTGGAAAACAGTCCAGGGTGTACCTTACCTTTTCCTACATGACACATGGGATCTGCTCCAGCTCCCACAGCACTAAAAGGGATCAGCAGTACAGATAATAGATGGATCTTTTCGATAAATCGTTCCAAAAGTTTTTAAAAGCTCTTGAAACTCACCTAATAAACAAAACAAATGATTTTGCATATTCTTTTATCTGTTAATAGGTTATTAAAGAAGGTATTCTTCTGCTTTGACTGGGCAATGGCTCCCTCTAGTGGAGTTGGGATAGTAGGACCGGTTAACAGAACATATCAGTCTCGTTTTGTTGGACTGGAGTGACAACAACCACCTCAGCTTAACATCATAGACAGAAACGGCATGCACAGATTTAACTCTTAAAGTACAGAGGAACAAATCCTCTTCAGATGCAGATACAAGGAGTCCAGCTGACAGTAAACTGAGCTGAACCCACCTGGTGCCACTGCAGAAGCTGGTGTAACAGCTCAAAATATAGGTTCTTCATACGGAGCTAGAAAGCATCTCTGGGTGAGGGAAGGCAGGGTCAATTTAAGCAGCATGCCTCAATCACAACCTGAAGAAATGTAAGGATTGATGGACTACTATCTTTTGCTCTATATTTGTCATGTGCATCATCGCACTCATGGCTGATCCTTTTTGTACTGAGTTTGAGAGGCAATGGATGTTACCCCAGCACAAATATCTTTCATTGTCAAAAAAGCATTCCTCTTTATATTAATCACATGTCATTCCTTTAAAACAAGCTGCTCCAGACAGGACAAAAACGTCAGTGAGATGTATGTGTGCGCCTGCTTCTCACAGTGTGTGTAAATATACAGGAAGATTTCATGGAGGGGAAATGATCAGTCTACCTGTGATACACAGTGTGAAAATGTCATCTGAAAATCAGATCCTGCTGACTGTGATACTGAAGCCCGTTTGAGATAAGGTGATCTCAGCAGCCTGTGGGGAGAGAGAGGTCTCGAAACAAGTGTAATAAGCTGATAAGAGCTCTTTAAAAAGATGGTGCTACTCTCATGTTGAGTCACAGCCAACAAAGATTCCTGCTGTAGATCTTTGTGTGAGGTGAAAGTGGGGGTTTCAAAGAAAATCCTAAAACCTGTGTGGGTGAAGTTCATAAATGTTTAAGAAAAGTGTGAGAACATGGAGGTGCTTGGTTGTTTTTCCTTTATTTGTACTGTAAAGTTTTTTTAGTGCACGTTTTTTTTGGACACATTTCAAAGCTTCCAAGCACAGCCACGCTTTCTATTTTTATTTGTGGTGTAAGGGAGTGAGTATTCAGAGTTGAACCCCCTCCTCTTCTCTGTCAGGATGTTTTTGTTCAGTGTGGACTTCTGGTCAAGTCAAACAAGTGAAAAGCTGCCGGTAGAATCATGGACACTGAATTGGAGCATGAATTATGACTGTATCTGCTTCTCCAAACAGGTGTATCCTGTGCAATGCCATTTAGGACCCCATTTTAAAGTTGCACTATACGTCTTGAAGCTGGGCCAAATTCCAGCCTAGTAATGCATTGTTTGTTTTGCAGTATACAAAAGAAAACACAATTCATAGCATGATCAGATGCATCAGACTGGTTGGATAAACTTCTAGCATGTTCGATTTTAAAGTTACACAATGCATACACTCATATTACAATAGCAGAGCCAGGAGCAGAATCTCCAACTTCAGTTGCTGTTCCTGATTTTGCCTGTGCTGTCTGACAGCATCTGTGAGCACAATGGCAAAGCATAAATGGGCAGGAAATACCAACAGGGCTTCAAGTGGCCAAAATATTAGGTATGATTTAGCTGCTAGTTGCAAGTAATGAAGATGCTGTGTAAGTATGTGCAACCGGGTGTGTGCCATAGCAGGGACATTTATCTGTATAATTTTTGAGCCATGCATAAGACACAGCTAAACTACAAATCCTCTGCTCCCTGTCTGGGATTGTTCAATTGAATCTTAAAATCTCGGTTTTCAGTCCAGATTTCCAGATTTCACCAGCTTAGGTCTTGCCTAACAATGAGACTGTACAATGGGCGCACACAAATCATGTGCATTGGTTGTGCATCTCTATAGTTTAAAGGGACAGTTCAGTTTTTTTGAAGTGGGGTTGTATGAGCTCCATATGGCCTGAGTACATTAGATGCAGTAGAAAGTTCTCTCCTCTCCCTCAGTAAGCCACAGTCTGTAAGAATCTGTAACGCAGAACTAGCCGCAAACAGGGAAGTATTGCACCAGGTACAAAAGGGTATTTTCTCCGCCTACAAGAACTCCCATCAAAAAATAATATCACAGTTTAAGAGTACGCTACCTAGAAACTTTTTTGAGTGCATTAATGTTCTACTGCATCTAATGTACTTAGTGGCTATATGGAGCTCATACAACCCCACTTCAAAAAAACTGAACTGTCCCTTTAAAATCTAAAGTTACTTACACTAACAGTCAAAGGTTTGGACACACCTTCTCCTTCAGTGTCTTTTTTGTTTTAAATACTTTCTACATTGAATATTCATACTGAAGAACTCAAAACTATGAAGCAAAATATATGGAATTATGTAGCAAACAGAAAATTGTGAAAAAAAACTCTAAATATGTTTTATAATTTAGATTCCTCAAAGTAACCACCCTATGCTTGATGACAGCTCTGCAAGCCCTTCGCCTTCTCTCATGGGGTAGTCACCTGAAATGGTTTTCACTTCACAGGTTGCCTTGTCAAGGTTGATTTGTGGAATTTCTTGCCTTCTTAATGGGGCTGAGACCCTCATGTTGTGTTGGTAGAAAAGTTGATACACAGTTGGCAGCTCTATTTGAAAACCGTTAGGACCCATATTATGGCAAGAACCAATCAGCTAAGTAAAGAGAAACGACAGTCCATCATTACTTAAAGAACAGGTCAGCCAGTCTGGGGAATTTCAAAAACTTTGAATATATCCCCAAGTGCAGTCGCAAAACCATCAAGCACTACGATGAAACCTGCTCACATGAGGACCACCCCAGGAAAGGAAGACCAAGATTCACTTCTGCTGGTGAGGATAATTTCACCTGAGTCACCAGCCTCAGAAATCTCAAGTTAACAGCACCTCACATTAAGCCCAGATAAATGCCACACAAAGTTCTAGTAGTAGACACAACCATTCAGAGGAGACTGTGCAAATCAGGCCTTTATGGTCAAATGGCTGCTAAGAAAGAACAACTAAGGAAAAGTAACAAGCAGGAGAGATTTGTTTGGGCCAAGAAACACAAGGAATGGACATAATTAGGCCAGAGGAAATCTGTGCTTTGGTCTGATGAGTCCAAAATGGAGATCTTTGGCTCCACCTGCCGTGTTTGCATGTGTGCAACACAGAAAAGGTGAATGGGTGGTCTCTATATGCCTGGTTCCCACTATGAAGCTATAGGAGGTGTGATGGTGTGGGAGTGCTTTGCTGGTGACACTGTTGGAGATTTATTCAAAACTGAAGGCACACTGATCCAACATGGCTACCACAGTATCCTGCAGCAACATGCTATTCCATCCAGTTTTCATTTAGTTGGACCATCATTTATTTTCAACAGGAAAATGACCTCAAACACACCTCCAGGCTGTAGTTTGGTTTGCAGACACAAAGACCATGCCTGGAGATACTTCCACCTTCTCCTTAAAGGGAGCTGATTGGCCCAGTTATCCTCTGACTGGGACAAACTATATCAGCTTCAAGCCCTGCAAGATGAATCTGCCTGGTGACAGACATGAACTCTGGTTCATCCAGCTGCTATGTAAGATTATGCTAGAGCTGCAGCTTTTATGTAATGTTTTCCTATGTTAAACAAAAGTTATCTCTGAAACCCACATCTTAAAATAATAAGACCATGTTGAAACAAAAGATAAACAGGCTGAAAAATATCGACAAATATCTGAGTAACGTCAGCCACAGTAGTTGCAGAATCTGGCTTTTGAGACCAAACTACAGTGGTTGACAAAGCAGTGGAGTGAGTAGGTCTTAAACCTCCTGGGCCATTCCTCTAATGATATACACATGTGGACAAAGTTGTTGGTACCCTTCCGTTAAAGAAAGAAAAACCCCTGGAAAAGACTGAAAATAATTTGACTACAGGGAGATGTTAAACTAAGGTGTGTCCTGTTATTAGCATCACACGTGTCTTCAAACTTGTAATCAGTCAGTCTGTATATTTAAAGGCTGAAAAGTAGTCTCTGTGCTGTTTGGTATCGTGGTGTGTACCACAATGAGCATGGACCCCAGAAAGCTAAGGAGAGAGTTGTCTCAGGAGATTAGAAAGAAAATTATAGACAAGCATGTTAAAGGTAAAGGCTATAAGACCATCTACAAGCAGCCTGATGTTTCTGTGACTACAGTTGCACATATTCGGAAGTTTGAGGTCCACTGGGCTGCAATGAGACTCCCTGGACGTGGCCGCAAGGGGAAAATTGATGACAAATTGAAGAGACGGATAATCTGAATGGTAACCAAAGAGCCCAGAACAACGTGTCAGAAAGCTTGGTCTCAGTCGCAGGTCATGGGTCCTCCAACAGGATAATGACACAAAACACACAGCTAAAAACACCCAAGCATGGCTAAGAACAAAACATTGGACTATTCTGAAGTGGCCTTCGATGATCCCTGATCTAAATCCTACTGAACATTTGTGGAAGGAGCTGAAACATGCAGTCTGGAGAAGACACCCTTCAAACCTGAGACAGCTGGAGCAGTTTGCTCACGAGGAGTGTGCCAACATACCTGTTGACAGGTGCAGAAGTCTCATTGAGAGTTACAGAAATCACCTGATTGCAGTGATTGTTTTCAAAGATTTTGCAACAAAATATTAAGTTACGGGTACCATCATTTTGTTCAGGCCAGTTTCATTATTTTGTTTTTTAAAATGAGCCTGTTGAACCACAATTCAAAAACAGTGTCTGATTTTCATTAGTTAATTTTCAGTAAATCTTTGCTTATTATTACTTTTGTCAGTTTTAAGTTATTTCAGTGACAATTGTGGGTTTTTCTTTCTTTAACGGAAGAGTACCAACAATTTTGTCCAGGTGTATATAACATGTTTTTCATGAGCCTAACAAATACATACCCAATATGACAACATAAAGTGGACTATCTAACCAAATTCATTCTTAGAACCATCAGTAAACACGTTTCTTACCTAAAATGGAAATTTTAATACTAGTTTTGTGACATCCAAATCCTTTAAGGACAGCTCAAAGAGCCCATATTCAGTTTCATATTAGGGATGCACTGTATTGAATTTTTCCAGATACTCCTGAATTTCTAGACAATACTGGTACCAATATTTTTGTCAAGAGCACAGTCTTTATAGGAACTGACAAGTTGCTTTCAATGCAAGTTTCTTCAAGAAAGAAAAAAAAACATATCACTCTTCAGTAAATGATACCGTTGATTCTTAAAGTACCCATGCAGTGATAAGAGGGTAACTCATTAAGGTACATTTGTGTATTTTGTTAACACTGTAGCTGGCATATGGGTTAAAAATGGCTGATATAGATTGCTTATATACTGACTTTTAATTTGGCAGTAATTTCATCATCTGCCAATACTAATTATCAACTTTACTGGCCAATATCTGCTAATACAGATATTGTACAAATAATATCGTGCATCCCTGCATCATATATACAGTGCCATGAAAAATTATTTGCCCCCTTCCTGATTTCTTACTTTTTTGCATATTTGTCACACTTAAATGTTTCAGATCATCACACAAATTTTAACATTAGACAAAGATAACCTGAATAAATACAAAATGCAGTGTTTAAATGTCATGTAGGTTTGGAGAGCTTTTTTCCCTTAATAAATAAAATCATCATTTAAAAACTTCATTTTGTATTTACTCAGGTTATCTTTGTATAATATTAAAATTTGTGTGATGATCTGAAACATTTAAGTGTGACAAATATGCAAAAAGATAAGAAATCAGGAAGGGGGCAAATACTTTTTCATGGCACTGTATGTGTGGAGTTTGCACGTTCTCCCCATGCGTGCGTGGGTTCCATCCGGGAACT
Source organism: Cetoscarus ocellatus (assembly GCA_037902135.1). Classification (NCBI taxonomy): domain Eukaryota; kingdom Metazoa; phylum Chordata; class Actinopteri; order Labriformes; family Labridae; genus Cetoscarus; species Cetoscarus ocellatus. The sequence continues at coordinate 624,852 of JBAMNC010000220.1, read as the reverse complement.
CCGGCTTTCTCTCACAACCCAAAAAACATGCTCAATAGGTTGATTGGTGATTTCAAATTGCCTTTAGGTTTGAGTGTGAGCGTGAATAGTTGTCTGTTTCTCTATGTGGCTCTGCAATTGGCTGGCGACCGGTTCAGGGTGTGCCTGGCCTTTCGCACAATGCTAGCTGGGATAGGCTCCAGCCCCCCCGGGACACCGAAAGGGTTAAGTGATATAAATGATGGATGGATGGGCGGGCTCTAGGTTGACACTTAAAGAACTGCAATATTTTGCATGTCGGTACTATCTACATTTTTTCAAAACTGGCGCACGCAGCATAAATAAACAAGTAAGAAACATAAAGGCCTCAGAATCCTCCGGGGTTCATTTGATTGCTTGAAAAACAATCCAAAACATTTATTATTACTCTGTTGTTAGGCAGACAAGAGGGAAGGTCATAATTAGGTTCAGTGTAACATTAGCAGGAAAAAGCAGCCTACAAAAGGTTTCTACAGAAGCACAATACTGTGTTTATTTTTTATTGGTAACAATCTTTATTATCTCTTCCAGTTTTGGATGTGAAAAGAGGCATTCATTTTCTTTAATTAAATATCTTTTTAATAAAGTAAAGCAAAAAAGTATTTACAAATTTTCAATTAAACTGTAATCAATGACTTGGGTTTGATAATTACAAGCACCTTCTGCCAGCTGAGGAGAGAAAAAATATAAATACAGGGAAAAGAGCATTTCTTCTCTGAAAAAGGAAAAAAAAAAAAAAAAACAATCCATCAGATATTTACAGAACTCTCCTGAAATGCACTTCTACTCATGGAAGCAGAAAAGGCCTTAGGATGCGTACTGTTAAATGTTTTTTAAAGTCCTTTTTCATTAAAGTGGATTTTTTTATGTATATTTTTTCAAGTTTCTACAGCAACATCTCATTTTTTTAATCTGACAACAGGCTTTGTAGGAGGGTGCAGCCATAAGCCCTCACTTCTTCGCCCCCTTTGTCCACAGTTTGTTTTCTGAAGCACAGGAAACAAGTGAAACAGACACAGGGGAGGGGGATATCGGGTATCAGGGTGGGTTTCAGGGGCATCAGGAAAGCATTGAGTCCCCAAGCAGCAAAATGGTCAATGTTAGTATCCACTCCACCCGGTGACACCGTCCGTGTTAAGGGTGTGTGTAGTCCTTGGGAATCCAAAAACTGTTTCTTCACCTCCTGTCTGAAATGTCCATTCGACAGCATTTCCACTTTTCTTTGTATTTTCTTTTTTTATTAAAAAACACTCACTCCAATCATCTAACACCGGAAAGAAGAGGAACAAAAAGCTTACTGTCTACACAAGCGCTTCATAGAGATTGAAAACCATATCTGACTTGACAATGCTGCTGTGTCGTGTCCATGTGATAAAGGATGAAGTCATCAAAAATATAGATATGAACAGCCTTTTTTAAAGTTTTTTTTTATAACTGTCATTAAGCAAAGTGTCTTGAATAGTGTTGCCTTGGCGAGGAACAGCCATTTGAAAAAAACAGGAGATAAAACCTCAAAAAAATACTGAAGGAAACAACATAATCTCCTACAGCTTGTAACGCTTCCCAGCATTCTCTCTCTCTCATATCTAGTCTCTTTATTTAATCCTGCATTTCATTTATTCCAAAAAGACATTCTGTTGCGCAAAGAAAAACGAAGAACACCAAAAAAAGGAAAACAAAAAAATAACACGATCGAACGCTCGATCCATAATACAATCTCTCCCAGTTGAAGAATTTTTTTCTAGCTTTTTTCTGTTTATGCAGAAGGTTTTTTTTCCTGATTCAGAATCCTCTGAATCATCCGCTAAACATTCATGCTCTCCCCAAAGATCCTCCTCATACTGCCACGGCTCCTCCCAGCAGGCCCTAGCTGTTGTCGGACTCCTCCTCGGCCTCACGGAGCCAAGTGAAGAAGGCGGTGACAGACTTAAGGGCCACGCCTTTGCCCTGCTGCTCGGCGGGGTCTTTGCTCGACTCCCACTTGTAGAAGGCCTCCTCCTTGATCACATCTTCATCGTAAAGTGTGTCAAAGAACATCCGCAGCAGATCTGAAGAAAAGGGGAGAGAGACAGCGTGGTCACGTGATATAACAGTTATAAGCACATTCAAACTCCAACACAAAACTTTTTTTTCAATTGCAATTAATCACTGAATTTTGAAGGCTTCTCTGTTCAGTTTAAAATCATTTTTGAAATAAAATTATTTTACTTTCCCCAACAATATTTTAAGTCTGGAAATACACAGAAAGCCCAAGGCTGAACATTTTTCAAGCAGAGCAATACATTTTATGACACCATTGTATCTTAAATTTTCAATCAGTTACAACTAAATAATATGTTTTGTACTGACTGTACAATGGCACAACAAGGGTTGCAGGAGTTTTTAGAGTTGGAAACTTTAAAGGGAGTTCATGGGTATAAATGGGAACAATAAACCTGGAATTTCCAAATTGAAGGTTGGCCTGTAACAGGGATTTTAAATATAGTTGGAGAAATATATTTTAGCATAGTCTTGACTAAACAACCCAATTTCATGCAAATATACTTGGGAATATCTAGAATATGTTCCTCAATCACATGCACACAGCACACTCATTACTGCAGACGTACTGAGGCCACGCTCCCTACATGATTCTAGAGCCCTGGACTGTGAGGCCATATTTTGAGCTCAAAGCACAAGAGTCCATTTAACATTTCAGCCTGTGGACCGCTTAAAGTGAAGTGGAAATGAAATGCTCAATAAAATAATAAAAATCCTGATCAAATTTTACTTAAAAATAAATCTGCTGAAATGTTATATTTATAATTGTGTTATTTTGCATGGATGTTTCTGCCTATGACAAACAAAATGTTTATATTTATGTTTATATGGTACATTTATTTAAATTACCCCCAGTTTCCAGTTAATTCCCTAAATTTCCAGAATTTCCATGAAATATTTCCAATTTAGAATATTTCCAAAATTCCCCAGCTTAGCCTCCCATGGAAAATCCTGAAACGTTCACGGAAATTTTATGAGTAATTTAAGATTAAAACTTGATTTAATTTAAAAAGGGAAAGTCTGAAGGGTTCTATTAGCTTAAAAGAACTTGCAATAAAGAAAATAAAAATACATTTAAAAAAATGGTAAAAAAATAAAAAAATAAAAAAAAGGTGCAGACTACTTGAGCCGTGTTAAACAAGCCATCCATTTTATTTATCTATTCATTTATTTATTTAACCAGGTTTGTCCCACTGAGATTAACAAATCTCTTTTTCAAGGGAGATCTGACCAAGAATGGCAGCAAGACACATCTACACATTTCTTTAAGAGAATAAGACAGTCAAAGGAGTAGTGGTGTCCCTATTTCCAAACACTGTGAAAAGTAGAAAGAAGCTTCAGTGCATAGTATCTAACTGTTGCCATCCTTCAGTAAATTGCACCACAGGCACACAAGCACAAGAACCACAAACTGCAACATTTTTTTGTGAGTGAATTTTGCCTCAAAGCTCAAAGTACTTCCCCCTACCAGTCAACTGGTTTAATTCTTTAATACTATGGTGAACAAAAGCTCAAATGTTTTTGAGTTTGAGAAATTTGACTCTTTAAACATCGAACTTATTAAAATAATGACTACACTGACGTCCTAATTGAAACAATAAATGATTGAAAACTTGTCTATAAATATTTTAAAACAGCTATTTAAAACAAAAAAATGACAAATTTTAAGTTAAAGGTAATGAAGTGGTTTCTCTTACTGGCAGGCTGCTCCATCTGCACCATCAGGGCCTGCAGGGCGTACAGAGCCTGCAGCTCCTTCTGTTCGTCCTTCAGGTATTTCTGCAGCAGTTTGGCCCTCTGTTTGATCAGCTCACCGTCCACCTTGTAGGGGTTTTCACCTACAGGAGGCAGGAGAAGGTTATTGTTTTAGGTTTTAGTTATGTAGCATCAAAAAAACATACAAACACTGAGGTACTGAACATTTTGACAACCTCACTGGTATATTAGTGTGGTTATTATTTTTTAAAAATAACGTAAGGTACACAACTGAGGAAGCTTATCATTTAAAAAAATAAATTATGATCTTAAAAGACTAAAAGGAAAAATTATTTGACGGGTAAAATTACTTGACTGGCCAAGAAGTGCACTGAAAGAGGACAGTATTGGCAAATTTTTCATGTGTAATTTATTTTCTTCAGGTTTTTACAGGCTTTTTACGTCTTTATTAAGAGGACAGAAAAAGAATAGTGTCAGAAAATAGGGCTGGGAATGGCATACAGTAAAAGACCAAGGCTATATCTTGTTTCCTTGAGTGTGAAGGAGGCCTCAATGAGAAACTTTGTTTACTTACAAATAACTGCTGACTGGCAGATACAGGTCATCAGAACTCTGACAAACATGTTAGACGAGATCTGCTGCTCATCCAGGTTGGCCTACACAGAGAATGATTAATTTACACACTTGCAGAAAAGAGGAGTATTATTAACAAATGAATGATTAAAGATATATTCACACTGGGCAAAGACAGATATACAAACAGGATAACACACCTCCATCCAGTCAAAGATCCTCTGGTTGTCAGCCTGGTCCTGGATTAGTCGTTCCAGCTGTTTGGTCAGCTCTCCAGAGGTCAGCTCCTTCTTTTTGCTCTTTTCTGACTCCTCACCCATCGTGAACTCCACATCCTGAAACACAGACATGTACACCATTTTAGCCTTTGATCAACATACCTCCACAGTTATTTTGACAACCATAAAATGTAGTGACATCAGCCTTGAAACTTAAACTCCACAATCATTGTAAATGTTACCTCGGCACAGAAGGTTATGTTTTTGCCATGTTTTTTCTGTTTGTTTGTCCTTTGTCCATCTGTGAACAAGACAATTATCTCCCCCATGGAGGTAACGTGTCTCTGTTTGTCTGTCTGTTAGCACGACCTCACAAAAAGTTATTAATGGATTTGATGACATTTTCAAACAAAGTTGGACATAGCATAAGGAGGAAGTGACTCGATTTAGACTGTTAATCTGGATGCAGATCCAGGCTTTTTTTGAAGGGTTTGTTCACACAGGGTGACGCAGGAAGTGAGTTAGCATTTAGCACTTCCTGGTTCTCAAGCCCAAAACGAAATGTGATTTAGAATATTGGTTTCAGGTAAATGCCTTAAATAAGAATTGTGGTGAACACATGCACATGAGACCTTATGTTTAACGGAAAATAATAAAATGCATCTGATGTTGCTTGCTTTGAATCTCAAACTATTGTTGTGTGTTTAAAATGACGGTTGCTGACTAACTGCTAACAAGGACTACAGAAATGATCAGGGACCCAACAGCAAGTCAAACCGCCATGTTGTAGTTTCATAGTAGTTTACCAATACTCTCACAGATTACATTGAGCTTTAAAAATGATTTGTTATGACAATCACAAAGAAAAGAACTTTGTGAGGTTTTAAGTTTTATCATTTTTTGTTCACAACAGAGCTTATAATCGGCAATGATGCAAGAGACAGTGGAAAATCCCACAGGCTTTTGGTAGGCTTGCAGTCAAGGGAACTAGTGCGATAATAAATTCAGCATTGGCCTACAAAATCTGTCATTCCTGCACCACTCTATTGCGAGATACAGCAATTTTCCAAATTTTGGCTGATAACTTGGCAAAAATGTCCATTTTCTGAATGTTATGTCCATATACGAGGGTGCAAAGTCCTTCAATAAGCTTACATCAGTTATTGCTGAGATGTTTTCAGTAATCCAAAAGACTTTTATTGTCCTCCATATTTTTAGTGTCAATTCAGTCCACTCACCCATAGAGGTTTCCCTCAGAGAAGTGTCAATAAACGGTAAAGTCTTTAAGGGTCTGTCACATAAACTTTTTTCTATATTGAGCCAGCATGTATCTGAGGAGTCTTGTGTCCAAACTGCTAAGTGTCTTAGCTGTGCAGCCCAGAAGAGATAAGCTTTCAAAATGCAGTGATAAATTGCAATTACAAAAAAAAGTTTTGTGTTGGAATTTGAATGTGCTTTAAACTGTTATACAATTATGTTCATAATAATAGCAGGGTGTTTAAAAGGTGAGTAAACCTCAAAATTCTTCAAATAATTTTTATTTTAATGCACACAAATGCATTGGGGACACTGCACTTTCTATTTCGAAGCAAGAAAATTGGAAAAAGTAACATTTAACTTAAGGATATCTCTCCTCTTAACTCCAAACATATATAAAACACACAGGGTGAGTAGTGTGTGTTTTTTTTAATATTATGAGAATATATACCTATAATATTATACCTTCAATTTGCTCAAGTCACCAACTCTACTTATGAGATGACGTTTTCCTTCACATAATCCATAGCTTTAGCAGCATCGACAAACTCCTTCTCTTCGTTATTGTGGGAGATACGGAACTTGGCCGGGAAGAATATAGCGTGGCGGATCCCCCTACCCCGTGAAGCATCTTCCTTACCTCCGTGAAGGCGGCTCTAGCTTTAGCAACGTTAGCTGTATAGTCTGGAACAATGCGATCGGGAAGTTCGTCGGACCATGTTGACATACCCGCTTCCAAGTTATTTACATGGGTCTTTACCTGGTCGATGTCCGTGCGGATCATGGCTGTGTTGCTAGCAATCTCAGCTTTCATTGCCTTTATTTCCCTCGTCAGTGATTCAAAATAATCTGCCAAGGCGCTCTTTAGCTCTTCTCTTATAATGGAGGAAATGTCCTTTCGTAGTTCAGAGAGGATATCAGCTTTAACTGCAGCCGTGTCCATGGTGGAATTCGCCGCAGGTATAGCTGTGGTTTGGGCCGGGCTGTGAGAACTCTCCACCGAGGATGTGTTAGACCCCGTGTGTGATGGGTCGTCTTTCCTGAATTTTTCGAAGATCCGATACCATCCGTGCAGGATTTTTCTGAGTTTTACTGGTAAGCAGTTTGTAGTTTTATATTTTTACGTGTTTGTTTTTAAACTATGGCTATTAAAAGAACATTCCGATAAAATAAAGGCATTTACACTTTTGTTTAAATGTCTCTGTTTTTGTTCAAATCAATCAAAAATTAATGGCTGATTTGCAATAGCCCCATTTTGTTAAGTTAAATGAAGTCCTTTTTATGATTAAAATGTCTTGCTGGTATCTTTCAATAACACCAGCCACTTTTGAGCTGAACCTCTCCCTCCAGGGCACACACACTCTTTGAGTTTGGCAGCGTTAACACAAATGGGTACACACTGCAGAAATACCAATTACCATGTGACCAAGAATATAGACAAAGAAAAAGACAAAAAAAACCTACAACACAACAGCTTGAGTAAAAATATCATCTAAACTTACAGAGCTTACACAAAAATAAGACTATTTAAGAGTTTTATGGCCCTAAAGTATATCTAAAAAACATTCAACACTTTTAATGAATCCTAAAAAACAAAATAACACTTAGAATTGTGCATTTCCGCATTTAATTCAAAAGAAGAGAATATTTTGCAACAAAGAAAATCAAATCGTGAAGTATCAGTTTAAACGTTAAATATCTTGTCTCTGTTGTGGATTAAATTGAGTATAGATGAAAAGGACTTGCAAATCACTGTATTCTGTTTTTATTTACGTTTCACTCAATGTCCCAATGTTGGGGTTTGTATAATGAAAGAATAGACCGAAAGTAAAAACAAAGTGTCAGGTACCAAAACCAAACAGAGTTGAGCTGAATTTAGATGATGCCACAAATAAAAATGCACCTTAAGCATATCAGTAAATTGTGTCATCAAGAACTTCAGTATAGCATGCCTCTGACTCTTAAAATTGAATGCTGTTTGAGTCATATGTAGCCAGGAATTATATTTTAGCATTAATTTTATGAATGTGTGATAATGATTTCTGTGATGCTGAAACTTCAAAATTCCTGTTTGTTTAGGAGAGCAGCATCCAAGTACTTTTGCATCTATTGGTGCAAAACAGGTAAAAAACTATATCGTTATTCCAGCTCAAAAATTCTTCTTCTTCTAGTTCTAGCTCTGATCTACACATTATATGCAGATTAATAATCAGAAAATCCACCAGTTAACTTTCTTACTTGGTGATAACAAAGCTATACAACATCTTACCTTTTCTGTTACAAACTTATTGACATCAACGTCCTCAGGGAGGAAGTCTTTCCACCGAAGGCCGGCTTCTCTCCACATTGTACCCGCTTTTTTATGGCTCTGATGAGGAGGATGCAAATTCATTAGTGCTTTACAAAATTATCAAATACAGATCAGATAGACTAAAAATGTTCAACATACAATATTTCTGATAGGAATCTTTTAAATAGGTTAGCTTTCAGGACCTTTTAAGGACTAAAATATATGCTGAAAAAGGGCCAGTGGTCAAAAATCTTCTTTAGAACAAATCAGATGAAGTGTTATTTATATTTTATTCTCACCATTCCTTTGCAGAGTAAAGTGAGAATGTGGACCAGCAGGACTCCGGCCTGGCCCAGAGGAATCAAAGGCTTAGAAATCTCCCTGGAGACACAAAAAAGGTCAACACAGGTCAAACTTTGGGCTAATAATTCAAAAGTTATATCACAGATCTTATTCCTCGCTACGCTTACTGATTTTTAACATGATGATAGGCTGAGAAAAGGGGGAGGTGCTTGCCTGAAAAGTTCTCCCATGGGGATGCCTCCCTCGTGGAGCATGGGCGTAATCAGCTCTGCCAGGTACAGCCAGATGTGAGGGATGTCGATGGCCATGTCTTCAGCCAGCTCCAGGATTTCCTGAAGCCTGAGGAAAGACGCACACAAACACGCATGAAAAAATGAACTCAAGGTTTAATGGATAATAGGGTTGTTCAAAAATACTCAGCAGATGAAAAAACAGAGCAAAATACTCCATAACACAAATGGTAGAGGACTTACACGGCTGTGACGTTGATTCATTCACAGCAAATGTTTTTCTTTTTAAACACAAACTTACAAAACCAAACTCTAAAAGAGCTAGGACATAGCATGAAAATGTGTATCAAAACAAAATACAGTGCTGTGCTTGTGTAAAACATGCACGGAATTTGATGGCTGCATCATATTAAAAAAAATTGAGACAGGAGAACAGACTTGGTAAGCTGTTTATCTTAAAAAAAATATCTGTTACCTGTTGAATCAGCTATGTGTAAGTTTGTTATTAAGTTAGAGCGTAAACTCCACACTAAAACCTTTGTTGGACCAGGTTAAGTTCTAACTTAAGTTGTGTCTTGGTTAGGTTGCAACTAAGACTTCAGGTTATCTCAACTAGGGGAGTGTAACATTCAAACTAAGCAAAATGTTGTTGCAGATTTTTTGTTTTAACTTAATTTGTCCAATCAGCAAAAACATTTTAATGCAGTACAGCCTCAAATTCTGAGGATAATGGATCGCATCTCAGCAAAACTAAAAGCTTTGCACACCAGATGCGATTCTTTGATGCGCATATCCCATTACTTTTTTTATGAACCATCAGTGACCACAGATGATTTATCTTCTGCCTATGATAAGCCCATATCTGAACATTAAAAGCAATCGGTGGCAAGTACTCCACAGTCAAACATTCAACTTGGCCGCCAGCTTGATAGTGTGCTTGTGTCATGGCTCCCTTTTCTGATTGACAAGTTGTAAAAATGAATTTTAAGATAGTGTATGGAGGAAGATAGTGTTGCAGCTGCAGTATGACGATGGTGAGTGTGTACTTAAGCTTCTACCGCTGTGAATAGTTGGACCTGAAGCAGCTGTGGTAAATGATGTAAAAATGTGTCGCTTTCAATGAGAATAGAAAAGAGGTGTCAAAAGATCCTGTCTGAAATGTTCACAATTTTGTGCCATTAATTCGCATCATCTTTGGTATGGAAAGGCCTTAAGGAAAAACTCCGGGAAACTGCTGTTAATAGATAATTAGTGACAAAAATGTACCTAAATGATGTCAAAATATTATGATAAGGAGTCAACTTAAGCTTACAACCTTAATCCAAAGACAGATTAATATAAAAACCATGACAGCATGCAGTAAAATCACCAATAACAAGATTGTTTAACAGTGTTTTTTTACTGAACGGCTGAAATAATCTCTGCCGACAGAAAACAAAAGTGAGAGTGAGTAAGTCAACATTAATTTCTGAGGGATATTTTCTATCATGGAGAATTCACTGCTGACACCAAACAGCCATTGAGACGCTCCTGTACTCAACCTTCAAGTTGTCCCACCTTTATGAACAATACATCATGGAAACCTTATTTTATGGAGGACATTACATCTAAGGGAAAGGTGAGGAAAGATTTAAGTAATAAATCTAAATACAAGTCTACATTGAAACTATCTCAGGTGGTGCACACCTCAAACTTAAGTAGAGTGTAAACTCTGCCGTAAACCAGGCTATTTCTGACATTACGAGCTGGTGCAACCTATAGCTGGAACATCCCACAGGTAAGCAGATTGATTGTCAACAGGTGATGGTACAATGACTGGTTGTAAAAGAAGCACTTCTGAAAGGCTCATTGATTCACAGTCAATGATGATATGAGGCCCTCCACAATGTGTCAGACAACGTTGACAAAAGAGTCCAACAACTTCTGAACAAAGTTACTCAACAACTAGTTACATGGAATTTAGAGATTTCATCATCTACAGTTTAGTCTTAATTAAGGGTCTTCAGCCTTGTAATAGAGTGTCCTCACAATAATTTGCTCGCAACTTGCCCATAATCACATCATTTGTTTGACTGAGCCTCATATCTGAGGCTCTGTACTCACCCTTTGTAGTACTGCTGTGTTGGGAGGGCGCTGGTCTTGATAAGCTGGTGCAGGAGCAGACCCATGTGTTCTCTGGCGATGGTGCTGCGCTCCAGCGTCGACTCCAGCCCGCTTCGCACAAACACAAACAGCAGCTGAGGGCTGTTCATCTCCTGCACACACAGCAGGGCCTCCTGTTGAGAAAAAAAACACAAGACAAAGTTGATAAACTGAGTAAAATATGCTTGTTTCAATATTTCTTTGTTACTAATTCCAGTCTCAGGTAAGATCATGGGTGATAGTCTAACAGAGGAGGATTAAGGTCAGAAAATAATAAATAAAGGAAGAGTTTTTTATGATGCTCCTAAAAATGTAAAGTCAAAATGTCAAGAATAATTAAAATACAACTCAAAGACAAAAGTCTAAATGAAATGTACACAGTCATGTTTAGAAACAATAAAAAAATACTGAAATGTCAAGAAAAAAGAAAAACATTGAGAATTAGGTTTAAAAATAATGGCAAGAATTAAGTTGAATTAAGTTGAGAATAATGTTGAAACACACACACATATATAGTTTTCTTTAAAAAAAAGTTGCAACTTCATTCTCAACATTTTGACTTTATTTTCTAAAAGCATGCAATTTAAAAAAAAAACATATTTCTTGTCATTTTAAATTTCCTGCCTGTCCCTTATACTCCTCCACACATGGTTAGAAGTTCTTATAGTGTATGTTAAAACAAATATTTCTATGCATATCTGTTTTGAGCAGAGCAGTGTTAAATAATAGGGGAATGAGGTTTCTGTTTGTTAATTTTGCCTTTACCTTTATTACTGTGAGGGAGTTGGGGGGGGTAACAATTCAAACAGTTGTATAAATATAATCAAATCTGCATTAATGCATTCAAACAGGAAAACAATAAATTTGCTTTTCTTTTTCGTTTGTGATCACCCACTGCTGAAAGCTTCGTAACTTGGTAACTGAACAGAAAATTTCTATTTCACTTCATTTTTTTCAGTTAGGGAAGGACAAAATAGAGTTTTTTGTGTTCTTCTTGCCCTTTTACAAACATTTTATGTGATTAAGTAGTGAACTATTTTTTTTTCTTTAAAAAAAATTGTAAATATAACAAAGACTGGAACAAAAATATTACATGAAATTCTGTACCTTCATGTCATTAATGTGTAGGTACTCTTCAATGATTGCTGTGGACTTCTTGCTCAGCTCTTCTTCAGTCAAGGCAGGTTTGGTGGGGGTCTGGGGAGGTGGTGGAGTAGCAGCTGTTTCTCGTTTCACTGTTCACAGGGAAAACAAGAAGGACATTGAAAATTGCTCTCTAGATGTCAGATCTTTTGATGACAATTGGTACAATTCAAAGCTTTAGTATAAATACTGTCTGTCTATTCAATGGGTTTTGAGTATGTTAAATGCTTGTATGTATTTTTAAGTTTTTCAGTATTTCATCTGTTAAAATTACAAATTTATACAAGTACAACACATATCCTTAAAAACTATGGTTTCATTTTCATATCACATAAAATAGATGTTATGGTATAAACAACGCTTAACATGTTTTTTTAATATATGTTCATGGAAGGATAAAAATAAAGAAGAGAAAATAAATAGTCTATACAAAATCATTTCCCAAACAGATATTTTTGAGCTAGCGATGCACACTGATGGATTTTTTTCTCAAATCCTAAACATCCCAAAGGTGATACAGATATCATTAACAATATATGGAAATAACTGAAAGTATTTTTTAACACCTACATTATATTCCAATCAGCCATAACAACCTGCCAACCTGACTGGTCGGCCACTATACAGCCCCATAGGCAACAAGCTGTGATGCACTGTGTATTCGGACACCTTTCTATCAGAACCAGTATCAACTTCTTCAGCAATATGAGCAACAGTGGCTCATCTGTTGGATCGAACTACACAGGCAAGCCTTCAGTTCCCACCTGCATCAATGAGCCTCGGGCGCCCATGACCCTGTCCCCACTATTCCCTCCTGGGACCACTTCAGATAGATACCGACCACTGCAGACCAGGAACACCCCACAAGAGCTGCAGTTTTGAAGATGTGAAACAGTTGTCTAGCCATCCCACTTTGGCCTTTGACAAACTTGCTCAAATCCTTGCACTTGCCCATTTTTCCTACTACCAACACATCAACTTTGAGGACAAAATGTTCACTTGCTGCCTAATATATCCCACCATTTAACAGGACCCATGATGTATAATTTACTTCAACTGTCAGTGGTCAGAATGTTATGCCTGATCAGAGTATGCAAACATACTTCGATTGGAACAATTCATTCAAACTTCATCTAACCTTTGCAGAACTATCAACACTGATTTTACCAATTCAGTGTTTTACTTGTACTTTCAGACTCAAATAAGCCACCATAAATTTACTTGGATGCTACCTAATCCAAAAAGTAGCTGTAATTTTCCAGAACATTATCTTGTCAGTATTTTTAGTAGCCATTTTACAATAACGAATGTCAAATACTCTCTGACCTAGTTTATTAAGCATATCCCAGTCTGGAATCTTTTTGTCCTGAGCGAGATTACTACGAGAGATGTGTGAGACGTGAAGGGCTTGAATGGATTTTGTAATGCCTGTCTCTGTGCTTTTATCGTCTGTTGCAACAGCATTCTCTCTGTTTTTTGTTTGGTCATTATTTTTCTCTAAGCTTTAAAAAAAACAGATGAAGTTTCTTAAAGACTTTCCTGCCTGATGCAGCTTACCATTCTCTTTACTCCTGGCTCTTTCTCTGCTTCCTCTGTCTCTGTCGTCCGTCATGCTTGCTACCCTGCGGACAGGATCAGCTGACCCGCGCTGCTCTCTCTCCCGGCTCCGCCCCTCATTCTCCCGGCTGAAGCTGCGCTTGGTGACCTGTAGTCGGTTCCGATCCCGGTCGTCCCGCCGGTCATCCCGTCTGTCATATCTGTCACTTCCGCGATTAGAGCGATCGTAGGCATCGCCGCGTTCCCGACTCGAGCTGTTCCTGTAGAGATCAGAGGGAGAATGGATCAGGGATGGTTAACACCAATACTGAGTGCAAATCTCATGGTCTAATCACGGATTTTTACTGCCATTACGACCAATAACAACAAAACAAAAAAATAGACTACTGGCCAGGACAGCCACAACATTAAAACTTGCTCCCAACCTCTGGGGAACTGTCTGCTGTCGTCTGTCTGAATCCATTGAAGAGGATGAAGGCTGCTGTAAGGCTGAGAACCTGTTCAGAGTGCTGGTACCTGGACGGCCACCTGACTCTGATGCTGTGAGTAAAAATACAAACATATGAAGTGTCAAGCTTTATCTTTGAGGTAGATATCTTGACACTTAATGGATGTAAATCAGAATGGTCTGGAAAACCTACCAGATTCTGCAGGTTTGGTGCTTGTACCCCCGCTGCTGCCCTTTCCCCAGCTGCCCCAAGTGCCTTTACCCCCAGGGGCGAGCAACTGATTGTTTAAGTCAAGAGCAGGAGTCTGCAATGAGAGAGTGCTGGTTGAAACATGCTTTTAAGCCCAACTTAATGTCCCTGTAATATTGTATTTACAAAATTAGAATTCGGACTTTTCTAAAGGATCTGATTTAACAACTACTGATGTGTTTAATGATTTAAAAGAAAAGCAACAAAACCCATACATATGTTTTTTTGGTTTGATGGTTAGGAATTCATCTAAATTTAGGCATTTTCTAGGCCATTTTTATTGTATTTGGTGAAAAATTGGCCATATTGCAAAATATACAAGCCATTGCAAAACAGCCTTTCTGTGGTCAGAGAGATGTGACTTAATGTGAGAGAGATATGAGAGATGTGAGACAGCGCCTCTATAAATAACACCAGGAGAAAAACAACCAGTCTTTAGGGGTTCATGTTGCAGTTGCCACAAGTAACACAATGTCAAGCAATTTCTGCCAGTTACCATTTGAACACCGAGCCTTTCATGAACACAACTTTACAACACAACATCTCAAGTTTCCCATTTGAAAGAACCATCATAACAGGTCAGGTGGAAGAGTTGCTTGTCTCTCTTACCTTTGTAATTTTGCTAAGGCGAGATGTGTCAATAGGTCGGTTCTTGGAGATGGGCACAGTATTCCAGCCCTCATCCTGGGGAGGAGCACCCCGTCCTGGGGTGTGAGGTCCACCACGACCGCCAGGGCCTCCCCCACCCATCCTGCCGCCGGGGCCACCTGATCCCTCCTTCTTGGAGACGAGGGCTTGCTGCACCTTCATTTGCTCCCTGTGCTCCTCCAACTCAGCCTCTTTGTGGATCTGGTCGATTGTCTTTGGGCCTTGGTCGCCTCGTCGGGGCACCCAATTGTTCTGGGATGGTGAGAAAAGGGCAGAGATAGTGGCGTTGTAAATAACATATGGTCAATACTTCTTCATGCACTGAAAAATTCCAGTTGTGCTAGGGTGAGTGTGATCAAGCAAGTTAGGAAATGTACAAGGTTGGTAACCGTGATAATCTGAAAATTTTCCAGGAAAATCTGCAAATAAAATATCTCTCATCACCTCTGCTAGAGGTTTCCATACAATTGTTGTGACATCTAAACTTTTGAAAGGTAAGTGATGGACTCAGCACATTAAATACAAATACATATAGCTGCAGCTGGATGCATATAATTTACATAAGAATTACAAAGAAGAAATCATAATCTTTTCAGCCTTTTCCTGCAAAATGAAAACAGTGCTTCACAGTTAAATTGAGCTCCTGTGCTGACTTGGAGCAGCTCATTTTGGCTTGTAAAAGCACTAAAGACAGCAAGTTTTGTAACTCTATGTGGGTGGGACTCAGAGCATAACTACAGGACTGCAGCATTCCTTCAGAGCACTACAACAAAACGCCTTTACAACACTACAAATGTTTATGAAATCAGACAACAAACACAAGATACACTTGGAGGAGCTGTGGATGTGAGGATTCTACTTGAAGTGAAGGTGTGTTGTCTCAGCCTATGGCACAAGGCAGATCTATGTTTAGGACCTGCCTTGCATTAAAGAGCTGAGGAGGACTTTTCTCTCTTAGCCCATGAATGAAACTCACACAGGCCAGAGCTGAAGGACCAGTGTGGACGTCTCTGGGGCTGTGCAGAACACGCACAATCACGGAATACATGCAACAAAGTATCAAACACTAAAAGGCCACAGAAACTCTGAACAGGCACGCACATGGATCAGAATGAGACTACAAAATAATACAGTCTGATGAGAGAGAAGTTACAGGTAGAGGGAGAAGAAAAGCTCTGACCAAGCATGACATTTAAGGTAAAGCTGGATAACTAAGTAGTCAGTATCAGATGATTATAATACTAATACTAAAACTACTACTACGAATAATAATGATAATAATTCTATCTATGCAGCACTTTTAAAAATACAGGTTTAAAGAGTGTTTTGACATTCGTGCAAAGGCATACAAAAGAAGAAGATGAACCAAATTATTTTAATTTGTATTTCTGATTCAAGCCTGCAATACTGGTTACTGTATACAATAGACAATACAGCTGTAGATCTTTGCAGACATGTGACCATGATCACATCACATACTGAAGTGGATGTAGTACCACTTTTGCTTCTATGTATTTTGGGGGTGTCAACACAGGCGAATTCAGGCGTCTCCCCACAAGTTTTATTATCGTATAGGTGTTTCGTCCACGTGGAAACGGCCTTTCACCTGCCCAAAAACGCAGATTTTTGACAATGAGTCCCAGAGAGGATTAAATCTGAAAATGTCAGCTGAGCTTTTTCATATGAACAGCAAAGACAAATAGCTTCAGAAACAATGATGTCAAAGCCCCACCTCTCCCTTAACCCCTTAAATGCCTGTATGTTCAAACAACTCTACTGACATTTATATTAAATAATCAAAAAACTAAAATTATCTCCATAAAATACATTCCAATGTGTATTTGTTTATTATTGTTATTCTGCCCTGAGATGGGTCAGTGATTGGCAGCAACACTGATTTTGATGCTTTTTTTTTTTTAAGTAAAATGCAAAAAGTGTGAAATTTTGCGACATTCTTTGAATGGGAACAAAACACACCATCTGGCCGACTAAATGCTTGGCGACTAAAAACTAAATGCTTGTAGTCCAAAATGAATCCTTATCATAAATGAATGCATGAGTTTATGTTCAGATAAATGTGGGATCAAAAATGTCATTTCAATGATTTTAATGGGACTTTTTTTGTCATTAGGAACAAATGTGACATTTAAGGCTCATTTAAGAAACTAAGAGGACAATTCTAAAAATAAAAAATAAATAAATATCTTCTGGCAAATCTGAGCTTTATTCATTCAGCACAGCCTTTAAAATAAAAAACTGAGTCACAAAAGCCTCAAGGTTCTCTGAAGGGTGAACCCGCATGCGTGAAGCCTGACAGCAACAGAAAAAGTGGCGGACTACGGTGTTGCGTCCATGCTGCAAAAGCTACTGAGCTTGTTATGGCTTTAACAGCAAAATCTTCTGCTCCTCTTCAACCACCGTGAGCAACAGTGTTTGTTCACGTTTTTCATGATGTTTTCTTCTCTGGTTCTGGTGTCTGTCTTCATCAGCGTTACAGCGCCACTTATATGCCTACTATATGTACTACAGCGTTTTCAGTGTTTTTGTGTGAACGAACACAGTGAAAAAAAGCAGTCTTTACAGAGAACGTTTGCAATATGAAAACTGTCTCATCTCCGTGTGGACAAGGCCTCAGTCAATAATTAGTGTGTGGATGTCTTAGGTGGACATTTACCTATTGGCTTTATGAGAGGCATCAGGGGTTTATGCTTCCTGAAAACCACATCTTAAAATGGAAGCTGATACTCTTCCTTTGTGCTGTATTTTCAGTAGCATGTGGTTATTGAATGTAAAATGCACATGGGTAGTGTTCCTGGCTTACCCGTCGAAGGTCCAGCACATCTTGCAGCATGAAACGGATCCTGGAACTGGTCTTCCTCTCCTTAATGATTTTTTCCATCTGATTGAAGTACTGATCCATCCGAGGCTGTGGATAAACACAACAGTCGAGTGAGTCTTGCTACATCTATTAACCAAACAACACATACATAAGTTTGGATTTGTAACTGATGTGAGTTTTACCTTGGCTTTTTCAAAGTCTAGGTCCTTTCCAATGGTGGACAATAATCTACACAGGCACTCCAGAGACTCTTCATCGTGGTTTTTGAGCAGCTTTACAATACAGTCATGCATGATGACCTCCGTGAGCATCTTCAGCTTAAACAGTTCACCAATAAACTTGATGTTGCCCAGTGAGCGCCTTCTCGCCTTGTCTTTAGCCTCCTGTAGCTCTTCAATGAGCCTCTGTTTCTCCTCCTCCTGCAGGAATTGTAATATATGTTGTACCAATTAAAATGGATCAAAAATCATAAAGATGTTTAGGACGGGTATTAAGATCTAAAACTTATCAGCATGTTGATTTTTCAACAATGTATCATAACCTGTAAGTTATCTACAAAGCACAACCTTTATTTTAAAAGCTGCAGTGGTTGCTTTCATAAAATAAGAATCCCATTCTGTATTTGATGAGGATGGTCTTACCACTGAGGCAGCTTCCAGCTCTTTCTGCTTCTTCTCAAAGATCTCATCGTCATCTTTGTCCTTCTCAAACTCCTTCTGGCATCGATTTAGCAGCAGCTTGCGGAAATTCACAGTGGCTCCCGGCTTATCTGTGGTTTGGACTTTGAGCTAAACGAGAGAGAAGTGTGCATTAAAAAAAAGAGTAAGAAAAGATAGGAAGTAGGATTCTGTTGAGTAAGTGGCTCCTCAGTCCCTCAATGCCATCATTTTGATCAGTGGCCCAGACACGTGGCACTAAAAATTAAGTCATCACTGGAGCCTGGCAGAAGATTTTTATCTGCCACAGTTACCTCATTACTGCAACACCTGAGAGGAAGAAATTCCAAAGTGTCACATTTTTCAACTGCTTATTTGGCGTTTTTGTGGCACCTTTTCATTGTTATTATAAAACAACCTGAAGAATCAATACCAAACCTACCTATATCCTTGAAATAAATTGAAATAGAGTGGAGTCATCCAACATTTATAAAAAGGAGGGGATATAAATGCTGATTTTTGAAAAAATATTTTGTAAGATATGTACAAATATGTTTGTTTCATGACCATGGGTAACTGCAAACATGGTGAATTTGCGAATCAAAAATTGCTTAAATAGTGTTTTTTTTTTAAGCTGGAACTATTTTTAGGGTCCCCTAACTTCTAAATTAAGATTTTTGCAGAGTCAGATTCCCTCCTGCAGACAGTCCTGTCCTCAAATCAAAGGAATCCAGCATCAGCATAGTCTGTTGTAAATGATTGTAGGCTAACACTGGCCCCTGAAAACTACTTTTCTTTTTACAATTTCTGCTCATCAAATATTCACCACTTTGGAGACCAATAACTCAGAAACTAAAGAACATAGGATAGAATCTGAAAGACTGGGCCTAGATTACCCAGGAAAGAAATTTTCAGCCAGAAACCTTTGCTCATTTAGTTTATTATTCAAATACTGAGGAACATATGCAAATCGCCAGTGTCAAAAACAGACACAACACCCTTTTTAATAAGGCTCATAGTTTTGAAACCCTTAAGATTTCCAACCTAAAACTTTGCATGTGTTCATTATACACATATAGGCATCAACACATTTTTTTAAAGCAAAATCTGTGTTAGTCACCATGGGACCTCTGGTTGAGTTCATATGGAATCGTCTTCTGCACAATGAAAAGGCTGATAGAAAATACTGGAGAAGTGCTTGAAATCATTCACAATCACATGCTTCTTCAGTACAAAAGTTCAAACAAGCTTCTGTTCAGACCTCAAACTTTAGTCCTTAGAACACACCTCACAGTTTAATGAAAAATAAACTGAAGTAGATCTGTTGATAAAGTTTAAAACTTGACATATAAATAACCTTACGCACCATCTTGAGTACTTATATTTGTGCACTGGCGTGTCCATGTGGCTTGACAATACTCTGCCAAAATACTGGTCTGCAGTGCAACATGTTTTCCTGTCCTGGCACTTCTCTGCTTCATGACTTGACAAACTGTTCATCCACAATTAATCCTCAGTATACCTTGGTAGTAACGAGTTGTTAATTGAGTTACCGTTGCCTTTCTATAACCCTGAACCACTCTGCCCATTCTCCTCTGACGTCTGGCATCAACAAGGCATTTTTGCCCAGAGAATGGCTGCTGCTCACTGAACGTTTTCTCCTTTCAGACCATTCTCTTTAAACCCTTGAGTTGGCATGGGTGAAAATCCCAGTAGATCACCATCATTTGAAATACTCAGACCAGCCTGTCTGGCACCAACAACCATGCCATGTTCAAAGTCACCTGAATCCCATTTCTTCCCCAATCTGATGCTCAATGTGAACTTCAGGAGGTCATCTTGACCATGTCTTTATGCCCTAGTGCATTGAGCTGCTGTCATGATTTGCGTAAAGTGCAGCTAATAAAGTGGTCAATGAGCGTACATTTGCCTAGAATCAGAATACTGTTATATCTTAATGTGAAGTAAACAAAGTGATCATTAAGCTGAGCACAGATACAGGGGTGAATGAATTATCCTCAACACTCCTTCAGTTACCTTTCAAGCATGTTCAACAAGCGTTCCACTTTGTCTGTCATCACTTACCCCCGAAAGGCAGCGGCACATGTTGGCGTAGGCGACTGAGAAGTCTGGCTCGGAGATGGCCTTTTCAAAGATCAGATCTATGACTCCTTTCAACCTCTCCTCAGTGTCAATAGTCAGTTCTGTCACCTGTTTCATAAGCTGTTGAAACTTTTGCGGGGTAAGTTTGTTTAGGATGCTGCGGACTCGTTTAAACAGCTCCTGGGTCTTGACGTTTTCCGGATCGTTCTCCTCGCTTTCTTCTGTTCCACGGCTACGAGAGGCTTTCTTTGTTGAAGGTTTCCAAGCCTTTTCTGCTTTGTTCAGCTGAATATCGTCATTGAGGGACATGCTGGTGATAATTTTCCTTGGCTCTTTCCTCTGCATCTGCTGAGAGCGACGTGGACCACCAACTCCCATGCCCATTCCTGGAGGCTGTGAGAAAAGGCGAGGAGAGAGGTCAATGTCAAAATTTATTCAGGGACTTAAAACTTCAAAGAAGCTGGTCAAGCATTAGGAGCCAACATCAACCCCTGTATGAGAAATCATGATCCAAATTTCTGAAAGTGTGACTCAACAGACAGGACAAAAAAATAGTGTTTAATAATCAAGTCTTTGCAGAAGCCCTGAAGGGCATGCATGCAAGTGTTAACCAGTAAACATGTAAATTCTGGTTGTTCTCTGAAGATATTCATATTATTCTCATATTTTCAAAGGACAACAAACTTTGTCATGCCAAGATAATAAGTTTATTATCTTTTTTGGATGTCTGTCTTTACTTCTACTCTCCATCCATTTTTGGGTCAAGACCCCCTGTCGAGATCCATTTCTTTAAAGAGCCCATGTTATGCTTTTTTGTATTAAATACACCCTTTTTGTGCTTATTAAAGACCACAGCTTTGAAACATATTGTGGAGAAGTTAGCTCACCATTCCTCTGCTTCCTCCTCCCATGCCAGGTCGGCCAAGGTTGGCAAAGGATGGCGTGAAGTCAGGACCACAGTTCATTCCTGGTAGGCGACTGGGGTCAAGTTGGCGAAGAGGGGTCTTATTAGCCTGAAAAAGAAATAATCCAACATAAAAGTTGGAAAGTAATTCTTCTTGATATCAAGAGAAGTCTTCTGATGCCTCCATTGACAGGAACATTAACTGTGTTACATTAATGATTATGTGACACATAGAGACAGACTGCTGGTGTCTTTTTCCTTTGAACAATACAGACTGTCTATAGTTAGTAATGAACACTGTTATTACACAAACACACTAGGAGGAAGTGCTTTCAATGCAACATTAAAATAAGAGCAGATAAAGACATATCAGTTTTAGAAGTCTATGTCAGTTATCATCCTGATAAGAAACATAAACCATTGCCTTTGGAATTCCAAAGCAAGCAGCTATCATTGACTTCGGGGAAGGAAATCCTTTTCAGTGTGACATGTACATTTCCGGCGAAAGCCTTATCATGTCTCGGTCCATAACATTCCAGAGCAACTTGTTAATCTGGTGAGTCTGACTTTAACAGTTGAATAAAACCTTAACAGTAGCTTTCCTCATCCTAACTTCAGTGCTATGAGTCTAAATATAAATAAACTAATTTTGAAGTAATTTTCTTACAATTGGGGAAATAAAGTTTTCCAAAAGAAGAACATTCATGCAGATACAACAACAAAAAATCAATCTGTCAAACTTTGTCATATTTGCCCTCAGAGGGAGAAGAAATCAACTTGTAAATTCCTTGCATTGTGAGTAGAGGTCTACATGTAATACAAATGGAACCCAGAGAACATAAATTGCAAAAATCATGACCCTTGTGTAAAGATTCCACATTTCTGAAAAGAGATCGTAAGTGGTAACAAAGTTATTAACCCTAGGAAAATTTTCAAAATAAGAATTTGGCCCTATATTTTAAGCAAGAGGTGGCACCTTGTCCAGGACGACGTCACTAATGGCTGGTAGACCCTCAGGCTTGTTCATGCTGGCAGAGATGAACTGAAAGCCAAGAAGAAACTCTCGGTCATATTGCTTCTTCTCCTCTGTGTTGATTGGCTTCCATTGTTCTGGAAAAAAGAGAATAATCTCAATATTACTTTATCTTTGAAGCAATATTCCTCTCAACATGGACTGAAACTGGATGGCGTTTGGACTGTAAAGCTGTACTGCTGATAAAATTAGTTTAACTGCAGGTGCTGTCATAACATTTTATGTCCACAGGGTGGCAGATAAGCTACAGAAGTAATTAATTAATCAATGACTCTGTATAGGACTGTTTTTATAATCTATGCTTTGTGTTGAACAAAGAAAAGGAATGGATACATAACAGGTGCAGTGTTTAAAAGGGCTATATATATATATTTCATTTCTTTAAAGCCTTAATACTACAGACAGTTACTTTAAGGAGAAAGTGTCCCCAAAGGGTTCTTGTGTTTTTAAAAGGGTGGCTGCAACCGAAATGCTAACAAGGACTACAAAACTGGCCAGGCCCCCAGTGCAATCATTCTGATTGTTTTTTAAATAAATAATAATACAAACAATGGCAACAGCTATAATAAGCATCAACTTGATCAGGTCACATGACCGAAGGAAACTTTCAAACAAGAGGTTACGATGTGCCATTATACGTTGAAATTGTGGTGGCTGATTTAAACTACTACATTTGGGTTCCATGATAGCCTAATACTAGCTTTTGACACTCGTAGATGAAGTTTCAGCCTTAAAAATGGAGATAGTTAAGTTAGTTTGCGAGAACTATTGTGAAGAACAAAATGTCTTAGTGTTACCCCCCGGGTTGATTTCTACAATTAATCAAAACAAGCAAATGTAAAAAATGCCACTGAGGAAGTTAAACTGCGTTGCAAATACTTAAAACTTGCAAAAAGAACAAATCCATTAAAATACATAAGAGATAATATTTCTATCATCAGCGTCTTTGATTACAGGTTTAGGCTATGTTTGTGCTTTGGCAAGAAATTAGATCAAATTGGCTAAAATATTAATGTGAAACTTATTAAAAGCACAACAATATGCATTTGAAAAACTATAAATATACAAGTTAAACATAACTCATTAAGTGGCTAATACTGTGAATATACATCCTGAGGAAAGCTATATATTTGGTCCTCTTGCTAAATTAAAGTTAACTATAATTGTCTTACTGAGAACATCCTTCAATTTACCACAATTTGGCCCTTTGGTAGTGATGATAAAATAAAAGTGCCTCTCTTAATAACCATAATTTCCTATCCCTGACAAACAAAATGAAAATCATAAGTCCAATTCACACTGCTGTTACAAGGCACAATATTTACACCTCTATGACGTTTCACCTCCACCTTGAATGTCACAGAAATTAAATGAGGGGGGCAAGTTGATCCCCTCTTTGCTCCAACTCGAGGTAGAAACAGAGGCATGATACTGGGGAGAGGGAGGAAAACAGACACAGAGGGAAGCAGGCGCGCTGCAAGTGAGCTCCGTGTCGCACACATCCAAGTCGTATAGCAGCATGAATTGATTCAGATATTACGCCCTTGCGGAATTAATGTGAATGTCTCAAGGTGTAAATATAACGGAGCCTTGCTGCAGCGGTTTGTGTAAAAGGCACTGTGAATTGGGCAATAGACTCTTGACCTCAGAAGTGTGTGACCGCAAAAGTATCGTTTTCCTCTTAACATCCATAAAAACAAAAGTACAATCGTGTAAGATGCCACTCCCTGATATATAAATATATAAAAACAGAAACAAACATGGTCAGCAGACACATGCCAACTCGTGTTGTGAGATAAAACTATCATTAACACAGTAATGCTGCCATAAAGCCTGGACAGATTTCAAAGTTCAGAGACCTACCCTCCTTGTACTGGTACTTCTTGTCTGTAGCAGTGGCCTTTTCAGGCTCTGGCTGGATGTTCTCGGCGTCCAGCTTGTCCTCTTTGTCCTCCCAGGTCAGGTCTGCGTCCTCTGGGGCAGGAGGGGACGCAGCAGGGGGCTGGGGCTCTGTTACTGGGGTGGGGGCAGGTTCAGGCTCTGGTGGGGCCACAACCTGCTCCTGGTTCAAAGATGGGGAGGGATTAGAAGAGTTACATGGGATATTAAAATACACTCCAAAGCTGCTTTCACACATGCACACCTGAAAATGTTAAAAAAAAAAAAAGTTTCAAATAAAATTATCCTGAGTTGCCTTCAGCTCCAAACTCCAGACAGACAAGCCACAGACTTGAACGTGAAGATGGCAGGCTCTGCTTTATATCCATGCTACATTTAATCACTGGACACGTTCACAGTATAAAACTAAGATCGTAGTTGTTTGCAGATAAGAGTGACACAGTGTCATTTGTGCAAAAATATGCAGCTGACCCTCAAAATATCAGGTATTATCAGGAAGTGTTGACATGTGCGAATAAGCTTGGGTTTAAGATTTAATATCTGTCTTTGTGTATTTCATCAGTTCAAAAGCAACTTTCAACTCAAACAGGTTGTAAACAAAACTTCAAATACCTAAGCTTAAAGCCTTGGTGGGTAACTGGCAGCTTATAGACCATATGCATTCCTCCTACTTCCAAAATGCTACTGGCCAGTTAGTGTTAAATATTATATTCAAGAAGAAATCTTTGTCACAAAAAAAAAAGTTGTCACAGAAAAATAAAAATAATGATATTTCAAGAATATAGAACAGGAAATAGATATGAAACTCCCTTTAATGCATGTGTCAAATAGAAATAAGAATGTAAGTAAAAAATACTTGACCAATAAATGCTTTTTAAGTGGCATCAAAGATGAAACTAGTCTAAATTCTGTGTTAAGCCTCTGTGTTGAGCTCGAAGATAATCATAAATGTTGGTAAAATAACTGATTTTGACAGCTATATATTCCCCCTTTCTGTTAAATTATGAGTAATTGTGATAGTTAAGCTAAGAGTATCCTTCAATTTGCAACAGTTTGTCCCTCTGGCAAAAGGAATGATTTTTATGTGGCCCTCTTGGCAACCAAAGTTGACCATTTCTTGCTTAGAGTTATTCTAATAAATTGATTGTGGCTGTACACTTTAATGATACACAACATGACATCTCTACTCTGTGCTTCATTGGCATTGAACAGGTCAAACTACCACCCAGGGGTGGCAATCATGACAGATTTTTACAACAGCAGGAAGCAAACTGGATTTATACCTTACAAACTCTGACTCCAAAAGGTCTTAATGATGAACTTTCTATGAATATATTTCTGTGATTTATAGTGGAACATGTCCTCCCTCTTTCTGACAAACTAATGTGGGATACATATGAAGTGTACACATTTATTCTTAGGTCCACTTCTAACGACCAGGTGACATATTAAATGTGTCTTTGTGTATGTATTGAAGTCAACAGGTTTTACTGCATTTTAGGCTGGTGTATTTTGGAGTCTTGAGGGGATTTCAGTGATTTAATGATCAAGGGACTGTGTCAACTTCAATTTTATGATAATGCTTCTCTACAATGTTACTTGTCTTATGGACCTATAATATCCCCTAAATTGTATAATTTGTAACTGATGTTTTCATTTGCAGCCTTATTTGTAGACTCTAATTAGACTTTCATCATATTAACCCTCTCAGTCAGGAAGTTGCTGTTTTTTGTCGGTTTATTTATTTTATTTTATTTTATTTTATTTTTGGTGCAGATGTAACTTCATAATGATGGGTGTGATCGCCACTTCCTATTCAAGACGTCCTGCCCTCTTTAACAAACTGTTTGACTGATGAAGGTCTGAGACCAAGATGTTGCAAATGAATGAATTTCTTGCAAGTTAGACAGTGTGCGGGAGTCTATCTTCACGTTTAAATAAATTGATTACAGAAATTATTTTGACAATTTAAAATGAGTTTTAAATAAAAATGCATAATTTTTTAGAGGCAAATTTGAAAAAGTGTTTGTTTTTTTAGATTGCAGCAAAGACCTTTATTGGTCTTGTATAAAATTTATCTTGTTTTACAGGAGTCTCTTCAAAATTCTCACATGACATAAGGATGACCTAATTTGTGTTTTAATTGTTTGCATTTGTTTTTAACTTGCCAGAGCACTTAAACACAGACAGCAAAAAGAATGAAGGCTATTGCTTTCTCTGGTTCTTTTTTAAACTAATTTTTAAAGAAACGGGTAAAAGAAACTGTCCGTTTGTGAGTGGCTATGACAGGTTTATAACAATGAAATTCATGTATAAATATTCATACACACCTCTTTAAAGGCATCCAGGAGGTCTCCGACAGCCTCTTTTTTATTCAGGTCCTTCATCTTCCTCTTCTTCTTTGGCACAGACACAGCAGCTACAGTAAGAGGATAAACAGAAAAATACAAATATATTCTACTGATGACAGGAATAGCTGATTATAAATGGCCATTAGGGATGCAATGGTGTTTGTATTTGTATTATATAGCAAGATTTTCACAGGACTGAGTAATTAGCAAACCAATCAGGAAAAGTCAGGTAAATTGGTCACTCTGAGAGTAGTGTAGGGTTCATATTCAGAGTAACTGAAATATTCTGATGATAGCTGGCAAGAAGATAGAATTTAATCAAATACTTTCCTCTGTTCCCATTGATTCCAATTTAGTCCAGTTCTTCCTGCCCCCCTTTAGACTTTTGGGCTTTACACATTTCAAATGACTGAAAGCAACCTGTACTGGACATTGACCCCAACACAATGATTTCTGAGGGCCGTTTTACATCTAACAGCTTTCAAATGCTTTAAAAAGTTGAAATCACTGACCTGGCATAGTAGTTTCTGCAAGGACAGGGGTGACTGTCTGGGGGGGAGGGGTATCCTCTCTCTCCTCTGCTGCGGGAGGGGGAGGAGTCGGCACTGTTTCTGGGGTGCTGTCAGCAACGCTGGACACCATCTCTGCAGGAGTTGGCTTCTCTTCCATGACGGTGGGCTCCAGCACTGGAGTTTCATCTTTGATATCCAGAGCTACTGGAGGAACTGTATCTTCAGTCTCAGGCTGGGTGGTGGGTGCTGTACAGACAACAGGATCAGCAGCAGTTTCCTGGACAGCGGGTGCAGGTTCAGGCTCCTCAACAGGTGTAGGCGTGGCCTGGACTGCTGGGGTAGTTGCTGCCTGAATGGCGTCTGCAGAGGGCTGTGAGACGGGCTGTGAGACGGGCTGCTGGCTGATGTCTGGCTCAGCGATGGGGCTGTCGTCACGCTCAGCTGTGTTGAAGGCGGGCACCTCAGGGTCTTGAGGGGCCGGTAATGGGAGGCCGTTTGGTAGGCGGAGTTCATCTGGCTGAGCGATGGGAGATTCCAGAGAAGCTTCCATGTGACTGGCTGGCATTGTGACCGACAGCTTTTCCGTCTCCACCTCTGTGACGCCATTGGTGGTGGAGGGAGGTGAGATGTCTAAAGAGACAGCTGTCTCCTGTGCTTCATCTTCATCTTCATCCTCCTTTTTTGTTTCTGTTTCTATTCTGTCTTGTTCAGCAGAAGAGGGGACAGGGTCAGGGAGGGGTGCTGGGTAAGCTGGCACCTCAGGGGCTGATTGTGGGGTTGGGGTCGGTTCCCTTAGAGGTGGAGGAGCATCCATCACATCTGCAACAAGGGCGCTGAGTGCAGGTGTGGAAACCGTATCCAGAGGGATGTCCTCTGCTACTGATAGGGGAGGGGGTAAGTTTGCTTTAGTGTTCGTGACAGAGGAGGCAGCGTCTGTGGAGGCGGGGTCGCCCTTAGAAAAGTCAGGGGTCTTTGATAGAGGAGGGGGTGAAGGTTTGCCTCTGTCATCTGGATGAAAAGAGAAGAAGAAACTGTATTTATTACTTCTGCTCAGCAGGGCTTGATGATATTTTGAGTTTTTAAAATATAGTCACGAATGTTCAAACAAGATGTAGGGTGAGACCATGGAGCATTTGTTTTGTCTGTTTTAATAGTTTTTGTATTCGATGATTTAACTATAGAGCCATAAAATTAACGCCCTGACTTGACTGACAGACATGGTAGACTACATGGTTGTACCTGACAACACATTACAAAGCTATGACAATAAAAGGAGCAACACTGTTAGCACCGCTTATTGTTGCACATTGTTGTCGTCGTGATGCCATGGCAAAGAAGACAAGCCTGCTAACGATAACCTGCTGTTTGAAAAAATACCTTATCAGCATCTTTTTAAGAACAAAGAAGCAGTAGCTATGAGTGTAGTGAAGTTGTTCTGTAGACAATAAGTGACTGCAAGCCTCTGGCTGGCCCATAATGAATGTGACAGAAAGAAAGCGCACTCAGTTGCCTTCCAGTCTTTTTTATTTTGTTTTATATATCTATTTTTTAAGGTTCTGCCTTTCCAAATCACTTTCTATGAGATGTTGCCAATAGAGCCAACACATATTTTTAACAGTCCATCCGGTGTGTCAGGTTTCTTGATTGATGGACCACCAGAGCATCTGATGCAGTACATTCATTAATCAAAAGGGTGATCCTTGGTCCCCAACCTGGGGTCCAGGCCCCAGGTGCAAGAGGGTCCCAGTTTGTGTGCTAGGCCCTGTCAGCTTCGAGCTTGTCAAAAACTGGTTTACAAATATTAACTAAACAATGGCAACATACAAGTTTCTTTAGAAGTCTTTGCACTAGAATTTATGTAGACCCGTTTTATTTCGATTTTGTCAATGAAAACAATCAAATCTGATGTTCATTGTAACACATTTTTTCCGGCATGGGTTCCAAGGGGACCCGACTCTTGGGTGCAGCTCAAAGGAAAAAACTTGGGAACCACCGATTTCAACGACTCAAAATTTGATAAAAAATAAAACCCACTGACTTGGTCTTAAAGTTAAAGTATACATATACGGTATATAAACAGATATGGTTATAGATATGTGCTCACTTTTCCCCTCTGCATCCCAAAGCATCAAATCTATTTTGAGACTGGACTTCCTGAATAAAACAAGCTTTAAAATAACATCACATTCCAAACCAAATAACTTTCATCAATATTTGATTATCCAGAGGAAGCTGTAGGATATCACTTGGTCACATACTTACCCCTGCAGGCTGTTTATTGTTTAGTAAGTAAACCCATCCATAAAACATAATCCTCAGCCTAAACCCTTTTTTTAAGGCAACAGCTGCAAACTACAAAGCAGTTGCTCTTTGAGGTAAATTCAAGTATTTTCGAAACCAATGCAGAGATTTTATTAGGTTCATGCATTCGACTTGTAGCCTCAAAGTACTGAGGACTTACTACTAGGATCAACAGATATCAATAGATATAAGATCCCTGTTATGTTACAGAAAGTGTCTTAAATAGCAAAATGATCATCTGTACAAAACATTTTGACTGACTTTGTTTTTTTACAATGACAAATACAATGACACAACTCCTGACATCCCAAAGTTAAAGGCTGTTTTAAAATGCAGAGTCAGCTTGATTATGTTATTGTATTTCAGTGAAAAGGAAAATGTACAATGTTTTCATGATAATGCTGGACATAAGTTTGAAGGCAATATCATCAAATCTGTAAAAGTCAACAGAGGCAACCATAATAAAAATGTGAAAATATTTAGCTGCTGTGCCTCTGTTTGAAAGAAATGTAGAGGAGGGTGTTCACTGCTAAGCCCAGGGGAAGGAAAATGACCGTCAGATTCAGTGCTGGATAAAATCTTAAAAAAACAACAAAAATCGGATTAATCGACTTAGTCAATATCTCCCTTGGGTCTATTTAAGGGACAGTATTGATTATGATAGAATCTCCTCTTTGAGGGCAAGGTTGTTACAACAAAAGTATCAGAAACTTGTGGTGTCCAAAGTGATATCCAAACAAAACAACATCAAAGAACTCTGAAACAAAGATGTTGCTGACACTCTCTTCAGATGATGAGGTGATACCAAACAGTAACAAACATAGATCCTTAGAACAGAAATGTAGTAGAGGCGATCAGGTCTATACCACATAGTGAAACTGCACTTTCCAAGTTGTGTCGTGCTTAAGAATGGGTACTGATAAGATTTTATTGATACCACTGCTGTTACTGATTCTGTCTACAGATCAAGTTCTTAATGAAGGGTGTTATCAGTTCCTGGGGATTTTCTGTGTAGGAAAAAAAGCTGTCAAACACAGGGTGCTGGTGTTTCCAAGCCTTGCTTACAATCATTCAGACATAAATACTGCATGTTGCATTGTTAGCATATTTTTATTTAAAATTAAGTCAAGCTTTATGTTGCCTCTTTCTCCTGTATGCCATTATTGCTTCCTTGTCTAGATAGATATTGCTGACTGCCTCTACGAAGAGCATGACATCCTTGTTTTAACAGATCCAAGCAACTAAGTGAAAGGAATTGATTTAACAATTGTAAGGCATAAAGGTAAATGATATTGATGAATTAAACTAGTGGCAACCAGTTGTGAACTAGAATCAGTTCTGGATTCTCATCCCTCTGTGTGATCACTCAGGCGTTTCATTGAGGAAACCATATTTAGCAAAAGCAAAGGAAAGTTTACGTGCTAAAGCCATGTCCTAACAGAATGCAAACATCAAATGTCTTTTCTTACTGTGCAATATCACAAGCCTGCAGTCCACACCACATAATATTTATTTCTATACCTTATTTATCCCCCTGTAAACAGTACATCTAAGACTTTGACTGTCCACGTTTTGTACTTCTTGTCCACATCAACACAATCAACAGAGGGGAAAATAGAAACTAGCCTTCAAGTAAATCAATTTCACATGATTTGTCCCAGGACACTGTGATATATGAATAATTCTCAGCTTTGACTTCTGTCCTCTGACAGTTTAACTTGTTAACATGTCCCTATGAAGCATCCATATTTTTTGAAACATAAAATGAGCTGCCATTACAGACAGATGATCTTTCATGAAAGACATATTTTCTAAAATTCACAAAGCCCCTTTAGCTGAAGCAAATATAAGAAACCTTTATACTATACAAAAAAAAAACATTTTTATACTTATGAGTGTGTTCGTGTGGCTCTCACCTGGTCTTGCCAGTGCTGGAGCAGCAGCAGCTGGGACGCTCTCACCGTTGGCTTGTGTCACTGCTGTACTTTCTGATCCAGATATGGCTGACTGTTTGGAGACACACACAGTTAAAGGTAAGAGATAGAGTGCAGAGTGACCTTAGAGGTTTGGACAAGACTTATTTTTTCCACAACTACAGGTTAAAAAAAAGGACCTGCTTCTATGTATATTTCTGATTGGCTTTTTAAGCTAGACATCAGATCTCTGAAGAACAAATCAGTTTGAGTTTGACAGGTTTCACTGTAACACATGTATGAAGGCTGGTTATCCGCAGCATTCCTCATAAAGTAATAACACATGAACAGCACAGGCAAGTTCTTGTCTTTCAAAACATTACATTTTAAACAGAAGAAAAAAAATAAATAACTGTAAAGAAATATTTTTGCATGGACACAAAGAAGAGTAGTAGTTACTAAATTAGAACAAGATAAATCAACAACATTAAACTTTATTATTTGATATTGGGAAATATGCTAAAATTATATTAGACACAGGATGAATGTCAATGTGGTTTCATGGACAGTAGCACGCTATAGTGAGGATTTTTAACCTCAAAAAGGCTCCTTAATGCTCTGAAAATAGTTCAGATTTGCAGTAACTGAACTTGAACAATCGATCCACTGTCAACTTTGTCTTAAGTCTATGGTGACTAAAAACAGCAGCAGCAAAGCCATATGGACAACAGAGCATGAGCTTCTCTTCAGAATTTGTTCCTCGATAAAGCCCATAGAGGATATATCTTTAATTTCATTGGCTTAACTAAATTAGAAATTAGAAAGTTTAGGAGGGTAACCATAAAGCTCCTTAGAAGTAAATTGATTGATTGGGCCACTATACCAGGAAAACTTCAGAATAGAAGCACTCAGTGCAAACCAGAGGAGTTCTCCAAAGAAATGGCAAATCAGGCTCTTACTTTGAAAAGCAAAAACACGGGACGTAAGTGCACAATTCAAAGTGCCAAAGAGTTAGAGAAGTTATTTAGCAGTCTGAAGCCAACAAAAAGAGGGGAAAAAGAGGTCCACTCTTTTAGATATCAGAAGGCAGAATATCCAGGTTTCAATTTAGATGCATCAATGCACTGTGTTCATCTTGTCTGTGAAATACTGTACCGCTGAGGACAAACGCCATTGCTAAAACAAGGTTAATAAGGCCTTCTGTGGTCCCCTTTAAACACATTTATATGGTGTATTATTAAGGCCCTTGTGATGTTTCACCTCTTCTGTGAACGTTGCAGAGAAAAATGGTCAAGTTTACTCTCCATTTGCTAGTCTACAGAGGTAGTATCTTAGCTTAATATTGGTGTGATTGACGTGGACTCAGCAGGGGATAGTACAGCTGTGTGTCTGCCTTTGTGAAGCACACATACTCACATTATTCATTCTTGCATAAATTGACATAAATATCATGCTGGAGTTACTGTGAATATCAGATCCTCATTGCAGCACTTTTGCGTAAAAGGGCATGTTTTTTATCTTTGGGTGAGTTTTGGGTGAGACAGATATTTAGCACCTTATGGTAAAAATAGGTGAGCCTCCTATTCTCAAAATTCTCTGCACTTGAAATGCATGTGAGACGTTCACATTATCAGTCTGAAAATTCTGACTTGTTGACATACTTGTTCTAATGAAAACTGACCCATAGTTGCCTTGTTAACATAATGCATCCACTGCCAAACAGCTGTCAGAGTGAAAATGAAATGCGGAGCACAGATAAGTTGTTCATATTTTCCTCATTCCTCAAACCAAAGGCTCACTGCTTACTCACTAATTACCTTAGTTGTTAGCAAGGCAAAGGGAAGGCGTCAGTTGTGACCACCATTCTGGTAAATAAATAATTCCTTCACCAGTGGTTGTTCACAGGAACAAGAATCATCATTTGGATCATTTCATGCTCATACTGCAGTACTATATTTCAGGTAAGTATTTGCTTATTTCAATATTTTTATTTTCATTTGTTTTATTGCCTTATATATTTAAGTATACATTGTCTTGTTATTCTGAACAATTTTTAGCATTGTATGTCATTGTTTTTATTTAACCTGTCATAAATGGTTTTCTAAGAGTTCTGTCTTTTAGCTTTTTATTACATTATTCCAGTTTCCTACTTTTGGTGTGTCTAATATTTTCCTCTTTCCTCAGATATATATATCTATTTTAATTAACAAATTTAATTATTATTTGTCATATTTGATTTTTTTAAGATGTAGATTTTTCCTCATTATGGACCTGTGATAGTGTTTCCTCAGTTCCTTTCTTCCTTTGCTTTCTTGCATTGATTTTTTTAATTATTTGTCCTTTTATGTAGTTAAGCATTTGTTTATTTGCTTGTCAGTTTTTTTTTAGTTGATTTAACCTTACAAACAAATCAGTTTTTTTGATTATTTTACATTAGTTTCTATATTTGTACAGTGATAAAAATGATAAATCCCCCTGCTCTCATGAGCTGGACTAAATTTGGGAACAAAACAAGCTTCTGAAGTAGTCCATGTTGTCAAGTCCTGTGATGATCTGCCAATGAGACAGTAATTCATGTTAAACTGCTGCTATTTTTATGGTACACTGTGCTTAAGCACAAAGAGTGAGCCAACTGGACTGCAAATCATTATAATTATCATCTGTGGTATTTTTCTGTCAATTGATGTCTAAAATGCCTGGTGTTACTCTCATTGGTCCTGCTGGTGTATAAACTAATACATCAATGTAATGTGTTTAGCCATCACCCTGTCTGTGACTATTTCTGTGTCAATTGCCTTCTCACTGAAAATAAATTTCAAGGGTCGACTGGAAACGAGCCACGGCCTGCTCTCCCAAGCAAATCTCTGCACAGCGGTTTAGTAGGGAAACAGGGTTCGATTATTGTGTCTTTAAATGTCAGTGAATATCAACTGCCAGCCAGGCGGCCACATCAGGCCTTCCACAGCTTCCCTGCTGGGACCCAGGGTGTTATCAAATTCAGTCCCTAAAGGGGATGAATCTGTTGTGTTTTTGAGGGTGTTTTTGTCATTAAGTCAGCGCAGCTCCCTAAAACATTGGCTTTGAAACATTCTATTGGGAATGACTTTCTGTTTGAACTTCTCAATGAAATCCACACATCAGCCATTTTAGAGCACATAGAGCCAGGGAAGAATATAGGAGTCTAACCCTGTGATGGAAAACATGACAGCCTCAGAGAGAAGTAGCCAAGATATCACAACTGCTAAGTATGAGTGATAGGGACAGGCTAAGAAATACATACAATGAATACTAGTAAAAATATATACTCAGTAATAATGTGTTAATTAGACCAAATTATGTATATTTTTCCATTTGTATTTAAACATCAAGCCCTCTTAGTGTATGTTAAAAAAATGATGTACAAATGTAGTTCCTGACCCCTGATGTATACTCAAAACAAGCCGAACCAAAGGGGGACACCCTCTTGTGTTGGAACAACTCTCCCAAATGATCTAGGTGTGAAAACCACCTTAAATTGCCTTATCTAGAAACCAACTGATGCCATCTCTTTCCTGCAGTGTCACTGAAATTAAACTTTCAAATCAACTTAATAGATTTTATGTCCAAACAAAAGTGAAACTGTAAAACTGACAGAGTATATCTCACCTGTGGTGGGGTAGGTGTGGAGCCACTCCGGCCCCCTGACATAATCTCCTCTGTTATGTCCCGACCGCCCTGGTTAGGGTCTCTTATTCTTATCTGTGGAAGAGACCGAAGGAAGCCATGGTTAGAGTGAGAGCAGCAATAATGACGGAAATGAGAAAGATAGAGAGAATAAACTGAGGAGAGCACTTGTCTTTTTTCTTGCTGTAAAAAAGGCAGACAAGGGTTAAAAACAGAGAGGACAGTGTGCTGTAAGAGAAGGGTGGCCTTCCCATGATGCACCACTGCGTACAGTCACCAGCCCTTTTTCTGCATTTATGACTCGCTCCCTGCCTCTGACTCAATGAGAGCTCCATTTCTCACATTGTGAATGCTGAGGCACACCAAATCCAAACACTAACCGCAAAGCAAATTCCTCCGCTGCACAACTGAATGTGCTTTAGCCTGTTAGTCACCAGTTATGCTGTGGGTCAGCACAGGAATCAAGTTCACCGACTTTTGGTCAAATTGTTTCACAAATTCCACTGCTGGTTTAAGTTGTTGTGGAAATGCCTGCCTCATGAAGGCACACCAAAACAGCGAAAGGGGGTGGACTGAGTGAAAACCTGATCAAGGAGTGTTCATACAGAACAAACACATGCACTCTATTTGGCTCACTTTTTCTCACACTCATGCTCTACATAGTTACCCTGCATAGTCAGAGCTGTCAGGAAACTAGTGCAAGGCAAAATGCTGCTATATTAAGTCTATAACACATGAATTTCTGTTTTATAAGTAAGAAACTTAACTGTTAAAGCCCCCTTCCCTACTTTCTGCTCACAAAGCAAAAATATTTGCCTGTTGCTACTGACCTTTACCTGGTTCAGTCCGTCAGCAATTCCCCTCCTGAGGCATTACAAACCCTAGCAGGCCTCTCTCATCCTGGGAGTGGAGTAGTCTTTCCAGCAGGCTCTGGGTTGGACTTTAAACCCTCCAAAGCAAGGGGGGGCTAGTGGATGCAGCCAGTTTAGCTTAACTCCCACACATCCAGGCTGTGACAGAAGGGCTACACGCCGGCTGAGCAGGACAGAGCAGAGCTGGGCCTGACTGTCAGAGAGCTAGCTAGCAACCTGACTCCCTCTCATACGCTGAACAGAAGAGGGAAGGGGGGGAAAAGGATAAAGCGACTGGCCTTGTAAAGCTATGGTATTGGAATGCACAAGCCCGCCCACAGAGACCAACAGACAGTTAAAGGGGCCTGAGGGGCAGGCTGAAGGGGGGGCGGGTAGGAGGGTTTCCAGGGCAAAAAAATTTTCGTTATCAAATGAGCTGCAGCAAGAACAAGAAACTCCCCCTCTTCCTGAGTTTCTCTGTCTGCCTTGTCATCTCAGTCGTTTTTCGTCCTTTTTCCTTTTTTCTTTCTGTAGGTTCACTCCTTCTGAGAGAAAAAGAAACCAACACATGCTGAGGAGGAAAAGGAGGAAGGGGGTGCCACAGCAGTAGAGGAAGGCTGGTTGGTCAGCCCTTCCGGCTCACAAGGGGGAGGAGACCAGTGGCCACGTGGAGCTGAACTATGTGCTGACATGTCCTTCGCCCCCCTCCCCTCTCAGTTTTCTCTTTGAGGGGAAGAGCAAGAAAAGAGGAGAGCAGAGAAAAAGGCAGTTTTCGAAGCTGCGACTTTCCATGTCACCAGATAGTACAAGGGCAGAAATTGCACAACAGGGACATTTGAAAAAAATCTTAATCACAGACGAGATTAGCTTCATGGTCATTCAAAAACTCAAAGGTTCCTACAAGTGCTATGAGACTATATGAGACTGCATAAAGAGGTTGGAGTTTAGGGAGGCAAAATAACCTTGTGGTTCAATGAACAGAGTGCTACAAATGAAAGGTCACTGATTGCAGATTCACACTACAGCCATGTGTTCTGTGTGAGAACATGATGTTATAAGACACCAGAGGTCCACTCCCAAAATCAAAGAATGCAAAAACAGCAAAGTAAAGCTGCTCAATTACACACACACACACACACACATATATAAATGTATACATACAAAAAAATATTTTAATTGGTATTGAGATCAAATTATTAATTGACTTTACAACATCTGTGCAAACATTTTGTATGAAATATCACAGTATCACATAAATCACATCACACTGCAATGCAGCCACAGCTGTCACAAATTCTGCAAATTATTTTGCAATGTCTTGAAAATGTTTGAAATGTATGTTTCTATTTATATAATAGGGCTGATTCTAATCATCTAAATCATATTTATTATATGATATACACATGATTAACCACTTTTATCTTATCGCCTGTAAAATTACCACCAAACAGTGTTTGTCTTATCTTCACAGAGGTGGTTTAAGTTGTTTTCCAGGAATTCTACCATAATAAAAGAAACTCATCGACATTAAAAATATGGCCCTATATTGCAAACAGCTAAAAATAAAACCTGCAAACAACAGCAGACAGAAAGGTAGAAAGGAAGATACCTAATCAAACACCACTGCTATTATTATTTTCTCATATCGTTTAGACAATGTGTTGAATCAACTTGTTATTTAAATGGTATCTTTTTGTTAAGAAAATTAAGAGAAGCCATGCGAAAGTGCTAGACAATTCTGAGAGTCACATCAATAACTAAAAACCTGGCCCAGAAACCCTTTCAGAATAAATGTGGCATGTCAAAACAGGGTTGGTCTCATCATTGTATAAAACAGACCTGGCTCTTACTTTAAAACACATCGCAGAAATGTTACCGTCCAAAGGTGTGTTCACACCAAACGCAACTTTGGCGACCTCGGCAACCACTCTCCATGCAGAGTTAATGTACAGCCACGATCAGCCACAACCACGCATGACCAGATCTCACACGATGCAACAGACGCATTCTGGGCGACTTGGTCGCATCTTTGGAGACATGTGGGCGGCGCCCCTGTTGCTGCAGATGGGAACTCTGGGGTCGCTTTGGACGTGGACCAGGTCGCCATGCTCCGTTGTCAAAGTTGAAATATTTGAACCTTTCAGGCGATGTTGTGCCGTGAGAGCCAACCAGTGTTGTGTGGGTCCATGATTGACACCAGTAACAGACTGTTTTTTATTCCGGTCAAGAGAGTGACAATCTATGTCCATGTGGGGAACATTAGCTGGTGAGTACATTAGTTCCGCCTAGACGGACCGCAGAAAACTCACAGACGATGCTGCTACAGGGCCATCAGCTGCAGTGTTTTGTGGTTGGTAGGTGAGTGAAAAGGATACAGTTGGAATAATGTCGGCTAATATGTCCTATTATATGATATATGATATGATCACGGGGTGAAACTCAAGCAGGCGTCACTGAGCAACGGCGATGGTGATGGCGACAAAATGAGCTAAGTACAGGCGACAGGACTTGGGTTTGCGACGTGATCTTGGTCGCAAAGTTGCATTTGGTGTGAACGCACCTTAACCCTGGATGTATTGACAGGCATGGAGCAGACCTGCACTGAATGAGCCTCAGTACACATAAAGCTTGAAACTTGGGGTGTCTCTTGAAGCACACACACACGTTCTTGGTCTTTACAGTAAACCACACTCATGTCTCTTCCTTGACTGAAAACTGAACAGTTTCATCCACTTTTCATCAAAAATTTTAGCGTGTTTATCCAGGGCACTCTGGCTAAACTCCATAGAGCAGACAAACCATGCCTTGGGGGCAGGGAGAGGGAAGAAGCACTTCTGCCACATGACAGGACAAAGCTCGACGTGCAGCACTGTGGTTGTAAAATGATAATTACTCTGCTTTTGTGATTTTGTGACAGTAGTTGTAAGATACACATTTGGTATTAGGGCCTTTAGTCCAGTTACAAAAGGATTCAACACACGGTAGCAGAAGACAAATTACATAATGCAGCAGTCATTCAAAATTCCATGTTACTTTAAGCTCTCTGAAAACCTGATATTTAGTGTGTCTTTAGCTAAAGGATCCATTAAACCTTGTCCTTGCTGCTTTTGTTTATCAAAAAGAAAAACAGAAATTGCCAAGAATTCTTTAGAAGGTGTAAACAATATGGATGTGGTTCTTCTAATAAGTCATAATTCAATTCCAATTCTGGCAGTCACGACTCGATTCAAAATGTATTTTTTTCTGTGTTAAACAGATTAATGGTTTACAATTTATACCTGATTTGTTCTAATAATGTTTGTATCGGTTAATCAAAATAATGTAGATGCAGTGAAGACAACCTAAGACAAAATATGTGCACTGAAATTAGAAAATGTTTAAATATGTAGGCTGGAGAGACACAGCTAACACACCAAGAACTAAAAGTGCTTTTTGAGGCAAAGGTATTTCTGAAAATGTTAAAAAACTGTCCGATCGTGCAATATTTCAAAAATTCTTGGACCCGCAGCCAGATTTGGATCATCACCAAAATCTTACCACTTTTCTCTCTTGTGCCATGACCATCATTACCAGTGTCAAAATCTCTTAAGAATTTTTTGATGTATTTGCTTACAGATGGACAGACAGACAGACAAGCAAGCAAACAAACAAAGGTCGGCAAAATTATAAACTTGACAAACATCAAAACGCACCCTCTGCTCAGTATCACAGAGAGAGGAAAGGGAAGCTGCATTACAGAAAAAACGTTTTTTGCTATGTGCCACCTGAGAAAATGTATTTTATATGAAATGAAGAATATTTAAAAATAGATGTAAAAAACATAGATTTATGGAAAAGTAGAAAACTCTGGGGCTGAAATAGGACCATAGAGAAGTGCCAAAAGCTGTAGTTCCTCGAGTGTCTGCTTGAGGCTGGCTGCAGGAACCCCGGTGGTTACATTATAGAGTGCGTGGGAACTGCCACATTTTTTTTATATTGAGCTCCATTTTTATTTTATAGGGTATTTCTGGTTTTGAAATTTAGGGACATGATCTACACTTACACATCCACATGGATATGCTATTGGTCAGAAGGCCTTAGTTCCAGCCTCAGTATGACAGCATCCACTGATGCACAGCAACGCTCCAAAGATACCTTTGATAATCCAGTGACTGATGTAACATGGCTTCATCCAGTTCTTTCTACAGTCAATGGTTCTGAATCATCTTTTTATGGATATCATTCGATTTAAACGCACGACAAATTTATTGGACACCTACACTCATCAATGTCCACAATTTATGGGAATCGAAAGGTATATTGTATCACACTCTGTATCAGGACAAGTATTGAATCATGACATTGCTGGAAATACCCAACCTTATATTCAGGCTGTATATAAAGATTTTACCTTACAAATATTGTTTAATTTGAATCTACACAAATGAATTAATACAGAAATGATCATTTTAAATACTATTATATCATGTTAAATAACATGATATGATATTGATAAAACTCAAAACTGTGCTCTGGAACAGCAGTCTATACCCTAACCCAACTCTGGTTAAGTCCATATGAAACAACAGTCCAAACACTCATTATTATCAAAGTTTCAAGCAATTTTAAGCACTTTTCAAACCTCGAGTTGAATATCATTTAGGATTTTTCCCCACACTGGTGCTAAATTTATACTTTAAACAGTGCCTGTGACTAAACAGTTCCTGAATTGGTACATCAAGAGAAGAAGCAGAGTGTTAATAATATTTACTTCTGTTGCAGCTCATGTGAAAATGTTACTGTTACCTGCTATGTTTGTTTCTTTGGCTGATGGGCAATACTAGGGTGCCCACTTAGCAGAGAGGGGTTAAGTGTCTTTGGCTCGACATACTTGGTGCATTTCCACTGCACTGTCCTATTAAGTTTGGTTCAGTATGCAATTATTGGTGTTTTCAGAGTCAAATTTTAGGAATTTGAACTAAGAGAGAAACCAGCACTCTCCTTTTTGTGAGGGAACCAAGTAGATCGATCCAACTCTCACAGAGTGAAGCTAGACACACTGCAGTCTATTGATTGGTCAAAAGACTTACCATTTCCAAATCCGAGGTCCCCACTTTCATTCCAAGGCTCTTATATCATTCCCCTGTTGCTTTTCTTGCAGTCTGCAAATTTTTTTCTCAACAAAGATTAATTTCTTGTGGTGATAAATAGCCACATGCCATAAGGAAAGATCACAAACTGCTGGATGTCCTAAATTGATGCTCTTATTTACTGTGCTGAGCTGCTGTAAAGCCAAGCCATTAGGTGGCTGATCTGATGATTATCTTCCGCTTACACCCCTTCTCTTAAGTAAGGGTACAGACAGCTGTGGAATTTAAAAGCTTACTGTACCAAACTGCACTGAACCAAACCAGACAACTCGGTGGAAACACAGCTGTAGTGAATGGTACTGCATTCAGGTGCACCAATCCATGTTTATATTTGACTTGGGTGGGTATTAGATGTGTTGGTACTGGTATGATATCAGTACTGAGTATCAATCCCCATTCCTAATCAAACCTTGTAATATCACCATATAAGTTCAGGCATTTTAATGAATTTCAAGCACTATGTCAAACCCAGAATCCTACACAAATGCCATGGCCAACAGTTCTACACCTGAGGTACTCACGTCTCTCACTTCAGCAAGATTTAAACTAAAATTCATCCACTCACTCTCTATCTGTCATTTTACATTTCTTTTGAGAGTGCATGGGCCCTTGAAGCCGCTATTACAGCATCAGTGAAGGGGCCCACGGGAAAGGGCCAAAGTCCACCCAAGGTAACTACAGCTGCTGATAAGCTGCCAAGTTCCCCTCTGACAGAGACCAAACACCATGCAACTACTGCGGCAAAAGCACAAAGTCACGGTTTTTTACCTGATGACTGTTTTAGGGAGCTGGCATCATGCTGAGCCTTAACAGGCCCAGTACAGAGAGACTACAGAGTAAGGATGGGTGATGTCAATCAAACTCAGTATCTTTTAACCGAATGGCATTGCAAGACATACAAGTAACCACAGGATAGAAATCTCACTGGTTCTTTTGGTGTCAACACAGATATGGTCTAAAAATAAGATCTAATTTTCCACACAAAACTCAATTTACGAATTAAATCTTTTTTTTTCCTAACCAGATGGACCCAGTCGTGTGGGAAGATGTTTCAAGTAGGGGGGGCTGCCAACTGAATGAATGAAGTGATGTCATTGTATTTTTTTCCTGCTGTACAGTGTATCGCACATCGCCACTCACTGGGCTGCTGACTGGCTGCCATAAGCTACACAAAACATTAAGAAGTTCTAACACAGGCATCACCAAAGGGCGGACCTGTGATGATTCTGTTCGGACCCGTGACCAAGCATGTTGCTCCAACTCACTTGAAATCACAAAAACACAAACAATATTCATCTGTTTTCACCACACTTTAGGCTGCTTTTTACTGCCCACCATGATTACTTTATCCTTGACTTCTTGCTATTGGTCATTACGACTTCCTTTCGTGGGGGCTATTGTCATTGTTTTTCAAGGCACTTGGAACTAAGTCAATGCCTTTGGTAAGGCAATAAAGCTAATCAAAAATAAATTTAAAAAGACAGGTGTTCTTATAACTAATTCAGTTCTCATTTCCTAGCCCTACACATGTGTTACATGTCAGATATGGTACATGCACCAGGGGTCTAAAAGCCCCACTTGTTTAGATGTTTGTTAAAATAAAGATTAATGCATGCCTTGGCTGTTATGCAGTAAGCATGCATCCAGTCTGCAACTGCTGTTAAATACACCTGATTAGAGATGTTTTGTTAGTACATCCAAAAATGGGTTAAGAGTCGCAATTGGTATACAATTAGAAAGACATTTAATCCGCCTGAAGATGAAAAATGGCTTTCCAGCTCAATGAAAGAGGCAAAAGTTGCCAGCACCTCTCAGATGTGGATGTAAGACTACTGATTACTTAAGTAAAAGGGACTAAGTAGAGCTCTGGTTCACAGACATCTTCCACATACCAGGCGAGGGCCATCTTACAGGGCTGAAGAAAACACTAGACATACTGTGGAAGTGGAGGAATATGACGTACGGCAGCCTAGCCTGACAGAAAGTTAAGGTCAAGATCACCACTATCAGTTTCAATCAGTAAACTGAACTCCATGTCCTTACTCAAGACAGACTCTAGATTCTTCTCCAATGGACTGCAGCACTACTGTTTATCTCAAAGCCATCAAATATCAGAAAATTCCTTAACTCAAGGAAGACTATAAACATTCTTTTAAGACTTGAACATTGCTGAATCTTCTTTTCTGGCAGGAGTTTCTGAGACACAAAAGTAAAGTATTCAATGGACTATTGTTTCAAATTATTTGTCAACCTTCTGTCAAAAAGATTTTGTGCTATTTTGTGGTTTGAGGACCTTTATTTTCACACTTTTAATCAATGCACAACTGCTTTGCCCATGATTTACAACCTGAATAATCTTTATGATGTCTGGAAGTGGTACAATAAAAAAGATAGTACAATGGTT
This sequence comes from Cetoscarus ocellatus, assembly GCA_037902135.1. Classification (NCBI taxonomy): domain Eukaryota; kingdom Metazoa; phylum Chordata; class Actinopteri; order Labriformes; family Labridae; genus Cetoscarus; species Cetoscarus ocellatus. Next base: position 581,461 of record JBAMNC010000220.1, on the reverse strand, counting down.
TCAAAGGGTCCCAAACCCTCCAAGCATTCCTCAGAGGGAGGCCACAAAAAGTTTGACAGAAAGGGCAAAATATAAGAGGGCCAATAAAAACATAATTGTGACAACATAATTTATCATTCTTAATAGAGGAGGAAGAAAATGCAGTAATACTAAAGAGTGGTTTGCTCAGCAGTTTGCTCTGTGGAATATCATCAGAAGATCATCATCATCATCATCAGAAGAATAAGAATAAGAATAAGAATAAGAATAAGACGAAGAAGAAGAAGAAGAAGAAGAAGAAGAAGAAGAAGAATAAGAAGAAGAATAAGAATAAGACGAAGAATAAGAAGACGAAGAATAAGAAGACGAAGACGAAGACGAAGACGAAGACGAAGACGAAGAAGAAGAAGAAGAAGAAGAAGAAGAAGAAGACAATTACCTAAGACAAACTAGCAGAGCTTTTGCATAATTAAGCTCTGACCTGAATTACCACTGGGAGAATGAGCATCAGTGTGGTGTATACACCTCCATATTTGTCTGATTACTCTGCAGTTTGCAGTATTGACTGTTTAATATATCTACTGAACAGCACTTAAGTTTACCTGTTTGGACAAGACCTTTGTTATTTTCAAGTAATATTTTTTTAAAAATTTTCAAGTTTTTTCAAAATTCAAGTTTAATAGTCAACCATTTGGGTTGGTACTTGCACTGTGAGGAAACTCAAGTCCTACCTGGAATTATAGAAACAGACAGATGTGAGCACTGCCACCTTGCAATGCTCACCGTGACTTCGCATCTTAGAGTCTGTTGCTGTCAACAGACTGAAAAAGCAGCAGAGAATAAAGATAAAACATAAGCAGCTTCTAATAAATGTAAGATTCTTAACTTAGGTCATATTCTGTATACCAGATCCTGTTTACAAAAACAGTTTGATTTGAAAAAGAAAAAGCTTGAATGTCCACCACATAGGTGAGATGAAAAAAAGGCTTTTCTAACAGCTGGTTAGCTAAATAATTTAAGAGCTTCACTGAATCATCACAGGCTGGTATTGTTGGCAAAATAACTTTTGTTGAAATACATTGCACATTTTTCCCCTTTTTGCTTTTGCAGCTGGTCTGTAAGTGTTGCATGAAGCCACCCCTTGATTAAAGAACCCATCATCTGCATGACAAGAGTACTCTTATACACAAGACTAAGAGTTACCTGCATCTGTTTTTCGCCCTCTGTCTGATGCCAGTGGTTGCCTAAAATAGCTTATTCTGCCGGCCCCCACAAATAGACCCTCTAGTGTGACGTCTTGAGATTGTTTCATCACCAGTTTAAGCCCATTAGCACAAAGTGGCAAGCCCAGTGCAAAGTGGAGATGGCTGAATGAATGCGGGCGTTTTTCACGGATGGCGGTTCTCAGCTGGTCTAGCAAGTTTGCATAGTACACTCCAGTTATTGTACTTCTCTTGGGTAAAAAGTCCAACATAATAACGCCTTTTGCGTCCCAAAATACTGTGGCCATCACCTTGCCAGCAGATGGTTGCGTCTTGAACTTCTTTGGCCTCGGGGACCCCTGCCCTACCCACTGACGACCCTGAGCTCTATTCTCTGGCTCATAATAATAAACCCAAGTCTCATCTATCGTCACCAGACGCAAAAGAAAATCATCTTTTGACCTGAAACGCTTCAACAAGGCGCTGCATACTGATGCTCTGGTTGCCATTTGCTCACCGCTAAGTGATTTGGAAACCCAACGGGCTGTTAGCTTGCGCATACCTAAACGATCATGTAAGATTGTTGAAACGCAACCATGTGAAATGCCTAATGCCTGCGCTATTTCTTCCACCTGAATTCGCCTATCAGAGTATACCAGATCCCAAACTTTGTTACACATTTCTTCGTCGGTGGCATCCAGTGGGTGTCCAGACCTGGCTTCATCTTCTAAAGACATTCTACCGCGTTTGAATTCCCCTACCCAGAATTTAACCTGAGCATAAGATGGTGCAGAAGACCCATAAACATCGGCTAACTCGCCGTGTATTTCCTTGCCTGTTCTACCTTTTAAATACAAATACCGAATTACAGCACGGTACTCAACTTCAGATGAAAAGCATGTCTTTACATCACTAGCCATGTTTGACATTCAATATCTCATTAAAGAATGACTCGATACGCGTGCAATTTTGTACCCAGGTTTAAAACATGTATTGAAACAAGAAAATCATGATCGTCTCAGTCAATCGGAAATGGAATAGGCTGGTTACTTATTGACTCGCCCTTGTAGAAATGTCATAACTAGAAAGAAGCCTCTGCAGTAAACAGTGCATTCCGGTTGATATCAGAACTGGGATAGTCCGAGTTGCAAATTAGATAACATCACTGGGAATGCCCCCTTTGGTCGGAATTTCCCACTCAGCTACCCTGACTTTACCAGCTCGTACTGGAACTGGAACACATCTAGCTGGGAGGTGATGTTATTCCTAATCCCCTCTTCCTAATTCTGATGGAAATGAAACAAACCAAATGTTGGCTTCTTAACCTCTATTTATGCCATAAATTTGTGGGTGGAATTCCTGAACCAGATACCACATTTAACCATAACTCAATGTGAAAGGAAAGAGCGTTTAGTGTAGTACAAAGCTGACAATACCTGTTTGCGTTCCCGTTTGGTGGGGATGTGTTGGGGAGGCTGAGGCGGTGGTTGCTGCTGTTGAGGCGCAGGGTTCATAATAACGGGTGCTGCCTGCACCGACGGCGTGAACTGATGCTGGGCGGTGTAGTAAGCCCCTGTTGTGGAGCAGAAACAGAGAAGAATGTAAACCAATGCATAGGGACTTAATCCTTTAGCCATTACTTGACACAAACACATCGGCCTACTGCACAGCACACAGCAAAAACACACATTAAAAGCACATAGCTGGTGTTTGCCCATCAGCATAAACACTTCACCCTCGCTAATGCTCTGAAAGTCATGCTGGGCTGCTTTATGATTGATATGAAAGCTGTATCTAAATGTGAACGTTTAATTTCTTAATAACTATAGTGAGACAGCTGCATCTTTATATCTGCAAGTTTTGATGTCATTACTGTAATTTCACTTTTTGAGTCTCACTGCAAACTAAAAATGTCATACATTTGCTCAAAAAAAGAACACCATACAATCTGTGCAAACAAGACTTGGTTAAACTTCAATTCCTAGACAGCAAAATCAACAATGTCTGAGTCTGAGTTTGTGTCCTGACAGTTTATGAGTTAAAAGGAAAAAGAAACTTTGTACATGATGGAACATTGTTCGATCATTCCTGGCTACTGGTGACTTTCCTGCTTTCAGGACATAACTCTTTGTACTTTAATTCATACAGTCCTTCATATAGGATTATCCTTTATAAAATGCATGTGAATATTTGTTCCTATTTCTTTGAATATCATGCATACACTCACCGGCCACTTTACAAGGTACAGCTGTTTAACTGCTCAAAAGTGCAAATAGCTCATCAATCATTCGCATGGCAGCAGCTAAATGCATTTGGACAAGTAGAAATGGTCAAGACAACCTGCTGAAGTGCAAACTGTGCATCAAAACGGAAAAGTGTACATATCAATGAAGCCAGGTCAAACAAATCAGTTATCTAAAATAGAAGCGTGTCTAAAGGACATTTTGGTCTGGATGTCCAGAACTGTTCTTCTTCTTAACTCAGACAAGACAAAGTTTATTGTGCTGGGCTCCCGATACCTTAGAGAAACCTTTTCTAATGATTTAACTGCCCTAGATGGCATTAGCCTGGCACCGAGCACAGCTACTGGAAATCTTGGGGTACTTTTTTTTAATCAGGATTTGTCATTAAACACCCACATAAAACATCATGAACAGACTTTTTTCATCTTTGTAACATTGCAAAAATCAGGCCTACCTTGTCTCAGGGTGATGCTGAAAAGCTAGTCCATGCTTTTGTTACCTCTAGACTGGATTATTGTAGTTCTCTTTTATCAGGCTGTTCCAGCAAGTCACTTAAGACGCTTCAGCTGGTTCAAAATGCTGCAGCACGTGTACTGACTAGAACTAGGAGAAGAGATCACATTACACCTGTATTAAATTCTCTGCATTGGGTTAGGGTTATTATCTCAAAGGCTGCATTTCCTTTGCAGGCTAAGACTATTTGGTGTCAGGCGTGAAATCATGTTGATTTTCTTCAATGTCATCTTTGAAAGCCTCCCAAGATATGGACTGGCAGCCTGGTTCAACACACTCCCCATTCAGAGTAAACCAAAAATCTACAACCTGATGAAATCTTCTCTGAAGGTGATAGGTCAAAAAGACCACCCTACCGTCCAGTCTGTCGTTGAGAGTGTTGTTCTTAACCAGGCACATAAAATTCTTAATGATCCTTCTCATATTCTTTCTCTAGAATATAAACTTCTGCCTTCTGGGAGACGATACAGAGCAAGCAAACACAAAAAAAAACGCTATAAGCTCTCTTTTCCTCCAAACATCCATATTTTTTCTCAACAAACAGTCCGAGTAATTCTTTTCCTGCAATTGTTATATAATATTTTATATATTTTTTCAACTTATTTAACTGCAACCAGTCTCTTATCTGTTGTTGTTTTCCTGATTTTATCTATTGTTTTATTATTCTTATCGTTATTTAACCAAATTAACTTGTTTCTACTTATTTCCACTGCTTATTGTAACAAACACTGCACTTTAATCTTCTTGTGCAATAACTACTGACCATGCTTGTCGCCGACCTCTTGCTTTTATAACTTTTTTTATGTCATCTAGTGGTTTTTATGTATTTTGTGCCCTTAGCCAGTAGCATTGCTCTCTAAGACAAATTTAGTCTATCTATCTATCTATCTATCTATCGATCTATCCATTCATATTTTTAGAACAGTATATCCAATTTAATGGTAGTTTAACTAGATGCTGCTATATTAATCAACATTAATCCTCTCCAGTTTATAATCATTATAGATGTTAGTGTTTAAATAAACTGATCTCTCTATCGTTGTTATTGATTATACCTCCATAATAAATACCTTTACAACCATTTAGACATGAGGACCCTCTTGAAAACGAGATGCCACATCTAAAGGGGCTAACCCTGAATAACTTTATATTAAACAGAGACAAAGATGATGAGGACAGATTTATGGTCTGGGCATCCATGGTTTTGTTGCAATCATAAATTCAGATTTTTAGTCCTTTTGTCTCTGCCTGGATGGAAACATCTCAAGATGTCTGTGTGTGTGTGTATATATATATATATATATATATATATATATATATATACACACACACACACACACACACAACACTTGTAATAAATTGGCACTAAATGAAGAGAAACAGAAGAAAAAAAGACAAGAAAAGGGGATTTAAGTGATTTTGCGCATGACATGGTTGGACAGGCTAGTCTGAGTTCTTTACAAACTACTGATCTAATGAGGGTTGTCCCATAAGGGTTTACAGAGAATGGTCTTAAAAGAGAAAACATCCTGTGAGCAGCAGTTCTCTTAGTTAAAATAGCCTTGTTGATGCCAGAGGAGAATCGCCAGGGTTACAGGCTACAGCAACAAAAGACTACACCCAGTGCCACTTCCGTCAGCTAGGAAACTGGAAACTGAGCTACGATTCAGATGGTCTCACCAAATTAGACATCATAAGATGGGAAAATGTTGCCTGGTCTGGAGAGTTTTGATTTCTGCCAACATATTCAGACTGTATGGTTACAATCAGATATGAACACAGCAGAATGATGCACCATGTCAAAAACCTCATCTCATCTTTGAATGTTTTTTAACAAAACAATAGGTTCTCTGTACTCCAGTGGCCTCCACAATTACCAGATCTCAACTGAGTAGAGCCCATTTGGGATGTGTTGGAACAGGAGATTCCCATCATAGACGTGCTGCCAACAAATTTGATGCAACTGTGTGATGCTGTCATGTCACTATTGACCAATATCTCTTGGGAATTTTTCAAGCACCCTATCAAATTTTTGCCATGAAGAATTATGGCCGATCTGAAGGTAAAAGGGGGGACTGAATTCTAGCAAGGTGTACCTTATAAAATGACCAGTGAGAGTACGCTTCTTTTTTTCAGAATCAATTAATTTAATTTAATTTTTTATTTCAACAAAAATACATGATTCTTTGGACTTCATTTACTCATTGGTAAATGAAAAAATAAATGCACCGAATCAGAAATCAAACAAATACTCGGTCTCCTGCTCAGTAAACAGACTGTTTACAATAACAACCACTAACAGTGATACTGTGGTTACTGACCAAAGAGTAATCTATCCTATATGTGTAATCAAAGTGCACTATTTTCATTTATTTGCTTTATTCAAACAAAGGAGCATTAGTGTTATCAACATATACTTTGCTCACAGCAAGGTATTCGGTATCCAGTTGGTGATGGTACAGTGACAGGCCAAGAAGAAGGGTTACCTAGACAACAAATACTAGTTAATTTATAGTTTTTGTCTGCCAAAACTGCAGGCTAACACCTGCACACTGTCCAACACCATTTGAAACAGTAGCGAGAAATAAAGTTTCCATCACTCTTTGCCAGTTTCACCAACATTTCCAAATGTTGTCAACACATTTGTGCATTTCAGACAGGGCTTCAACTAATTTTTGAAAAGGATATACTTAAGACCATCCAGTTTCAGGTTTTAGGTTTTGTCTTTTTAAATTTTATTTTATTTTGTTAAAAATACTGGAGCACTTGAAAAATCTTGATTGCGAGTTTAATGGACAATTTTCAGATAACTTATGTGAGTTTTTTTCATGTCAAACAGTGTCCAAGACACATATGATCACACATTTATGATGAAAACATTGGGAAACAAAGAAAAAAATCATCTGAAAGTCCATTTTTAGCAAATCACTCTTCAATTGTAACGCTGCTGTATCTGTAACAAGCAGTCTGTGGTTTGTACAGTACTTAACAAATTTATTAGACCACCACTCAATGTAAATTATTCCACACCTGTCCCACATTAACAGCACAGGAATTTACCAAAATCACTTTTCATGTTTCTGTAATGGTTAAAACACCACTATGTGGAAGCTGTCTAAATGACATTTTAATGCTAAATATAATTACTATTGTTATCCATTATTATTATAATTTACTGCTTTACAAAAAAATAGAGAAGCAAATTATTATTTCTTGATTAAGATGTCAATCATAGGTATTGACTTGCATTCCTGAAAAGAATAATCATTTTTAGTGGTTGAACATTACGCCTGACTGAGTGATCAGAGAAGCCCAGTAAGCAGCTCAAATTTGGGAAAAAAAAAAGTGAATTCAGTTTGAAATTCCTCCTTGCTGTCAAAATGTATGTCCAATAACAAAAACATTTGTAGTTTTAAACAAGTTTTTGAACCATTGTGTGTTCTGAGCAGGCCTAGTGATGGAGATATCAGACAGATTTTTGTTAATCAAATAGTCACAAAAATTAGATTACTGGAGGTTTAAACACAAACAGAAGCATGCCATGCTTTGAGTCAAATGACCAACTCTGCATGTTTTGCTATGTGACATTGTTCATGCACACATTACAACTGCAATGAAAAAACGGTAATTTGTTCAGCTCCAGTATAAAGGCCTATGTTTGTTTGATTGTTTTAAACCTAAATACAGCATACTGTCTGGACAACAGTCTGGAGAAAGTGTCTGGGGAGGGCTGAACTTCACATAAGCATGTCCAGAAGGTGATTGTGTGACTGTTCTGTCATTATTCATTTATTAGTTGTGTAATTGGTGAGTGTTGCTATAGAGTAAAGTGCACAACATGGGCCAGTCAAGTCAGTTAATCAAACTTGTTGAAACTTGTCAGAAGAGAGGTAGAAATATCTTTGTAATGTGTTCAGTGATGTTCTTTTAATGAAAATGTTGTCAAGTTCTGATAAAGCTGCCACTCTGGCGGGCAGCATCCATGCTAATCTCTTTATGAGCCGCCACCAGTTACCCTCTCTGTTGTGCTGCTCGTAGCTTCCACCTCATTTTAGTTTAAGGACTCTGACAGGTCAGTGTCTCTGCAGACCAAGCTAAGTCATTTTAGCTTAAAGGGCAATTCACACAGAGACGAGTTATGTATGTATGTGTGTGTGGATGTGTGGATGGATGGATGGAGGGATGGGTGCTTTGTTCAGTCCCTTGGGTAAATTCAGGTATCCATAGCAATAGTATTGGTAAAATAGTGATCTCATAGCCCTACCTCTCCCTTAAATCACATGTGCTAACCCCAACAACAAAAGAACCAATGGGGGAACACAGTGGTGTGCTCATGCTGCATCAACTTCTGACCTTGTTATTACTTTTATAGCAAAATCTTTTGCTGCTCTGCTACCACTGTGACAAACAACTGGATATCAAGAACAGCATACACCAGTGATTATTTACATCTGACATGATGTAGGCACATGCTCCATGTCTTCTTCCTGTATGTCTGCAGGAGCGTCACATCGCCACTAACAGGCCTGGTATATATACATCAAATTCATATGGACAGACAAATTTCTAGAAACAATGCTGTTTTTACAGAAAACATTTTCATCTTCATGTGGACAGGGCTTACAGCTTTGCAAGATGGGTCTGCCTGACTACAGAAATGAATTCAGGCAGATCCAGCCACACTGCAAGTTTACTTAGATGTATCAATATCACTTCATTTTTCTCAAATCCTGTCAAAGCTTAAAATTAAAATATTGTGGCCTGTATTCTCTTGAAAGAAAAAAAATCAAGATATACAGTATGTTGTGTAATATTGAGATATAATCTTGGTCTTTCTTTCCCTGCCCAACTTAACAACACATGCTTGTTTGCAGCCTGAGTTAACAGATGACCAACATCAAGCATCAGGTGCTTTTAATTAAACAATTTTCCAAAATACCACAAACTCTACTTGCCCTTCTTTCACTGAAGACATTTTTTTTCTCCTGCAGTAAAGCACTGTCCTAAAATATCTGTCTTAAAATTTCTCCTCTATCAAAACAGCTCAAGCAACAAGTGGAAATCAAGTAGAGATAAGTAGAGAGAGCATTCTTGTCTCAAAATTAAATCTAAATTTTTAAAGTGACCATCAATGTTGGACTGAAGCGACTAGAAGCAGACATGGCAACTGGAGGGCCGCATTCTAAGGCCTTTAGACCATGACATAGCAGTCTTACCCTTTGCCCCCATAAGTTTTTAGGCTATAGATTGAAACACAATCACATATATGCCAAAAAAGCTACTGCCAGCAGGAACAAGGAAAACAAAAGTCCAAAGAACATCTCTTCGCCTACGCAGTCAATAATGTCAACACAACATCCAGCAATTCAGGGATATTACCTGGCCTTGTATCTGGCCTCAGCAACAGTTCAGATCTAGTTGTTGCTCATTTAAGAAAAAAAAAGAAAAAAAAAACAGATTTGAAGAGGCCTCTCTGTCAGCCTGGTGGTTTGCGAGCTCCTGAGCCTGCCTCACTCCCCCTCTGCATGCATTTCAGTCTAACTCACATTACTGAGTCTGCATTGTTGACCAGGAGCAGCACAGCCTAAATATAGTCAAAACCCCACACCGACTGGGGGAAGAGAGAACGCAAGAGGGAAAGGGAGGGAAGACAAGCAGACAGGCAGACAGAGACGGAAAAGAGTGTGAAACTAAACTAGTTGTGCAGACTGCAGGATGAGATTTTACACGGACAAGGTTGTACTTAAAATAACACCCCTCAGATGAAAGTGGGAGGTTTAAAAGGGAGGTGAGGGAGTGCTAAGACCTACCCTCCGAGTCCTGCTGCTCTTGAGATCCTCGATTCCCCATGCTGAATGTCTGCTGTAGGCTAAACTGCAAATGTACAGGAAAAAAGGAGAGGGGGCTTCTGTCCAAACCCCCTCTCTAACTTCTTCCTGCCCTCTCTACAGGTGCCCTCTCAGAATGACTTCTTTTAATGCTCAGCCCTCCCTCTTCCAGCGTGTCTCAGTTTCGCTCCTCCCTCTGACCTTCCTGATTCCTCCCTGCCTTTCACTTTTTTCCACCTTCCTCCCTCCCCTCTCTCCCTCCAGAGAGTATTGGCAGGCAGGCAAAGTTATTCAGTTCTCATTCAGAGAGGCTCACTTTTGCCTTAAGGGTCTCTGCCCTGGACAAGGGATCTGATCCATGCCTGCAGAGACGTACAAACTAACAGAGGTGTTAGTCTGAACTTGGCATTCTGAGCTTTACTGAACTTGACTAAGAGCTTGACTTATCCTACATAACATCACACTATGCTTCACTTACTTTAGTTTCATGTTCTTTAGGTACTGTCCAAAGAACTGCCTGATATATAAAATGATAAAGAGTTTTTTTGAGATTTAAATGCTCTTCAGTGTGAACATACTGTATGGCCTCCACATTTAAGAGTACTTCTATGAAGAAGGCAAAAAGTCTGCAGAATTCCAACTTCTTCTCCCCAAGTTTATGGCGCGAGCAGCTGCCCCTAACATCTCTTTGCCATGGCCCCATCAAAAAGACCTAACAGTGTGATGTCTTACCAGACAAAACAAACCTCTCCCCACCCTTACGGAAGACTACGGCCAGGGACACTTCTTTTCCCCCGTGAAAACCTCGAAGAAAGACAAGTGTAGGGTATTGTGTGCACATTAATCACATTCTGATGGAAATTTCTGTAACTGCTGACTGAGGGATTTTTTGTCAGATAAAATTGACCTGTGGAGCCTGGGAATGACAGCATATGATAGCATATTCCTTACTTAAAATTTGGACTAGAAATGCACAATATGTCTTTTTTTTTTTTTGCTAATATCCTATATGCCGATATTTCCAGACTTATCGTTCTGCAAAAATTTGATATCTAATTATACCAAATTCCTCCTTTTAAGCCAATATCTGCCTGTATTGATATCGTGCTGATAATAACATGCATCCTTAACTTTGATATGCACAGAAACTTATTAGCCTTGTGGACATCCATCTGTCTGCTCAACTAACAGGCAAGGTGAGATGCCTGGATGAGCCTAATTAGAGAGCAGCTGCAGAGAATTGGTCCACCAATCAGAGAGAGAAGACTGACTCGACCAGCCTTTTTAAAAGCCTGCTGCTGCCACATCTCCTCGGCACACTCCACAGTTTGAGCTGCGCTGTGTTGAGCTCTGTGATTGTTAGACTTGTATTTAAATTAACCTGTAAACTTGGAGGCTTTGTAGAAGAAACTGGCAGCCTTGATTGTGCTCACCACAAACACCTTCACAATCACTCACACAACTGCACACATGTAAACCTCTTAAACAGGCAGGTAAACACAAACATGTGAGATTTCAGAGTGATGCAGCTTACCTTGACCAGAGGTAAAATAATGTTTTCAGCTAAACTCCTAGTTATAGCAAGTCTGAATTAGTAAAGGATATATTTATATGTGTCGTACAAGGAGAGAAAAGGCGCTGCTGCAATTGTATTTATTGTGTATTTGCAATGCGTTTAAGTGTGGGGGAAAATGTGCCGAGCAAGAGTGGGCGGAGTGTGTGTAAGAGAGAGAGTCTGTTTCTATGTGTGTATTTGTATAAGGGTAACTGTGTGTCTGAAAGAGAGTGTGGCTATATGTGTTTCTGTGTGAAAGTAGTTGTGTAATTAGGAAAAAAAGTTAACGAATCTGTGAGTGACAGAAATATTTTGTGAAAAACTATCAAACCGTGACTCGAAAACTGAACCAAACCAATTTTTTTTTTTATTGCGTAACGTCACACCTCTGCAAATTACAAATAGGGTTGCAAATTGGGGGTAATTTAAACTAGCTATATCATATACGAACATAAATAATTATATGTATATATATATATTTTTAATCACAGGCAAACATACATGCAAAAAAATACAATTAAAATTATGACATTTCAACAATTTATTTCTGAGTGGAAATGTATCGCGTTTTAATTATTCTAATAACATTTAATCAATTTCAACATCACTTCCTGTAGTCCACAGTCTCAAATGTGAGGCTTTAGTAGTTGGGCTCAAAAATATGGGCTCAAAAGTCCAGGGTTCTCGAATTATTTGTTTGCGTGATTGTTCAGCGCACGTACAAGTTAATTTGCATGAGATCTGGATGTTTGATTTCAAGGTTATGCTAAAAAACATTTATTTCCAACTACTTTTAAAACCCCAGTTACAGTCCAATTTTCCATTTTATAAATTCCATGTTTATTCCTGTTTAAACCCCATTTTTTCCCAAAATTTACAGTTAATTCCCATAATAGGTTTCCAATTTTAAAAAAATTAGGGCATTTTGTAACCCTTGTTACCATAAAGTTGATCTGTACACAACTCAGAGAACCCACATGGAAAGGGAAGCTTTAAGGAGGCATGAGCTCCAGCAAAGTGTCTCAGAGTCAGAAGGAACATAGCACCTCCAGGGGTACTCAGCACATGAAAACTAGAAGGACATTTTGAACATTTATGATTGTGAACAAACTCTAGCAGTCATCAAAAATGAATATATAAACCTAGTTTAAGGCAAAATATGAGCTCTTAGACATATCTGTACCAGTGGTTTTCAAAGTGTGAGGTGCACATCCCCTGAGGCTGCCAGAGGACTTCTGTGGGGGCGCTGCTTTGGAAAACTGGAGAAAAGGAGTTTACATATCCATAAAATGGACTTCACTTGACTGCATTTCTTGATGTTATTGTTCGGCAGTGGCTGAAAACAGAGTAAGTTCTTTGTTTTGGTTTAAGAAAAACAAGATGAGCTCCATACCTCCTTCTGATTCTGTGTTATAGTGAGTTATAATATGCACAACATGAGTTTGTTTGTCTTAACGCTTTGCAGAAATAATAATTATCGGGGTTGCATAACACCTTAAGCTTGTTGATTATCAGAATCTCCAGACACAATGACAGGATTGGTCAAGATTTACAAAATTAATCTTCTGTGGGCTTAACATTAAATTAAGGTAGGCTGTAAGTAAGATTTTATTCTGCTGGAATCCTTTATTTTCTTTAACTATGCAGAAAACACAAGAGAGTCTGTTTGAATGCTGTAGGCACAATTATAAGTAGCACAAAATATGTATGTTTTGCATTTTTCTGGTTGTATAGACATGTGCTGGTAGTGCCAGGAGGGGAGTGCAAACTGGAGAACTTGGAGACAAACATAGGCATGCACCCTTCTTACTCTCTGCTCTGTTAAAAGTCTAATTTTAATTAATCAACACATGTTCTGATTTAAAACTATGAAGTGTTGTGCAGCATGTCATCAGTTTGACCAGGACAAAGCCCAGATGAGTGTGTGGTTTGAACTTGTTGATGTGGTCTTTCTTTTTAATGTGTCATCTTTGGTCATTTGCCATCTAAACAGTGTTAGCGCTGGATGTAAAAATGAGAACTGCATCAGGAGGAAAACAGGAAAGACACCTGCACTGCACGCCAAAGCCTTTGCACTAGGCATACAATAAGGCCTTTAAATATTTGCATAAAGAGCGTAGTACAGCTGTCAATTGATCACCATCTGTTAGCAGAGTGTGATGAAATGGTGGGGGGACTGCAGGACAGCCATGCTAAACCCAAAAAGGCTGTGATGGTAAAGTAAGAACATCTGGTAGAGGCCCCTGTCTGAGGGTCTTTAAAGGCCACCGCTGGAAGAATTTCTTATGCATCCAAGGAGCAGTTCAGGACATGGAGTACTGGTGATCCATGTTTTAAAGCCCCATTGTGGATGTGGCATTTGGGAGTAGTGGCCAGAGGAGTGTTTGTACCTGATGTTGCAGCAACATAAGAAACCATGGAAGCTGTCAGAGTGAAAGAGGAGGATGTTTGGCCTTTGTTTGCAGACTGGGATCAGGTGGCTTGGAGGGCTGTAGCTTTTGTAGTTGCTGAGACAAAAATCCAGGAATAGAGGGTTTGCACTGAAGTCAAAATATGAGCACGACTAGCTCGTCCACCCACTGAGTGGCAGAGAGCAACGTCTGGTAACTAAAATCAAATCAAACATTTAAACTTTGAGAGGAACCATGTGGTCCCTGCTCTGATTGGACCCTCAGAGTTTTGTCTTGAATAGTGCCCCTGCATCTTACTACAAAGCGGACAGCATATGTGAGGAGTACGAGAGATGAGTTGAGCAAATCACTTAGCTCGGGAGGGGCTGGCCTTAAAATAGACACCATATTCTGTCACCACTGTGTGGGCGTTGGGGGTGTTTTTACCTGACTGCCAGGAAAGGACTCAGTGGTCAGGGGGGCTGCACTGAGCCTCTAAGTGGTGGGAGTGGGGGTGGTTTGATATTCTGGGGTTGTTGTTACTATGCAGTGATCAGGAATTTATAATGAGTATTACAAGTTTTACTTCTGGCCTCTGTGACTGGTTTGCAACCTGAGACCACTCTCCACACCTCGCTTTGAGATGATTTACGGATTCAAGCTCAGGGAGAAGAGGGAGGAGAGTTTGGGATCCATGTCTCATCGTCATGTGACCAGTTATTTGGGGGTCATGTGTCATATGACTTAAAAGATGAAACGCACAACCTCCAACATAAAACTTTTACACATAATGTCCAGTGCAGTCTTACACCTCTTTAAGTAGGTCCTGAGCATGTTATCCTTGCTGTATCATATTTGATACATACTTTTATGATACCTCTATCTAATCAATATGATCAACAAATTACTAAAAAAAACATCTGAATACAATCAGATAAATGATAATCTATCAACTGAGATACAAAAATTATATATGTTAAATTTTATGGAAATTTTGATTTTTTAGGATATCAGTAGAAAGTCTAATAAACATTTCAGCTCCAAAAAAATAGAATTTTCTGGCCATAATTTGTGTTTTCAGGCATTAGAGGGTTAAGGATTACATATGTAAACCAAAATTTGAAAACCTTAAAGCTCACTGAGCCTCGTGACCCCCGAAGACCCTCTGAAATTTCTAGGGAGGATCGAACACCAGATAGGAAACCAAGGCCCTATGCAGTGCACTCAATATCTCCCTAAATGTAACGTGAAGTAGTGAACAACCGATGGTCACTTAAAACAGCAAAATAAACTATTATGCATTGCAAATCAACGTTTTTATGAGCGAGAAGTGCTCTCAAACAGACAGGACAGCAAGTCAAGACAAATGTAAACATGGAACACAAATATCAGAACAGTTCATATTTTGGTGGCATTTTTATGAAGGTCTATTGACCTAATCTGTTTAAGAAAGAGGAATGAATTTAGAACAGAACTGAGGCTTTCTCATGAGGCAATATCCCGAATGCACAAATCATCAAGTAAATGCAGAAAATGTTACTTGAAATGGGTAACATTATTTTGCTAAGAACCATTTCTACTTATCATTTAATAAATGAGTCATTTTCGTGACAATATAAGAAGTGAAGTGAGTTTTAAGTTAAATTTTTCTACTCCTTTTTAATGTCCCCTCTTCATTTTTTTATTTCGCGGTGGCTGTGGGATTTTGGACACAATCTAAAACTTCTATTTTTGTTACCGTGGAATCAAACATTAAGTTGACCACACATTTTCAGGAAATAAAGTTTGCTCACTCCATATCTTGTGTATAAAACTAATGGATTTAATGTTAGCATTTATATGCAGGTTTGTAGCAGCTGTTATTGTGTAGGTGTTTTTTCTAAAGCTATTAAAGTTCATAGTGGGCTAGTAACAACTCCTTTAATTTTAATAATAAAGATAATAATAACAACAACAATAATAATAATAATAATGGTCAAGTATGTTAAAAAAAACAAGCCCCAGGGCAATTGTATTAAGCAAAACTAGGTTTAACAGAGGGTATACACAGTCAGCGCAAGTGATTAGAATGTCAATCACTGAACGGCAAAAAACACAGACTAACAACAGCAATCAGAGGGAAGTAAGAAGTTAGGAACTTTAATTCAACTGAAAATTTGAGGGGTTTATTTTTATTATGATTTGACAATGTTCACCACAGTTTAGATCCACAACTAATGCTACAGAAACGTTTGGGACTGTAACGTCAGATTTGTAATGTAGATGAAGCTGTGTGTTCACAGCATCTGATGTATCACTTAGCACACAAGTGTTCGGGTAAAGCTGATATCCTCTATTTTTTGACCTTTAATCAAGACACTGAATTTCAGAAAATCAATGAAAAAAATCAACATCCTACATAACAAAGCACTGAGTACAATAGATTATTCATGATTATAGCCAAGTCCAAAAACAACTGCTGGCTTGATAGTAAATTATTAAAAAAATAGTTAAGTCCATAGACTTAACTACTAAGGAAATAGTTGAAATAATAAAAACAAATTTCAGCAAATTACTTTCATTATTTCATGAAATGAAAGTATCTGACCAGTTTGTCAAAAATATAAATAAACTGGAGGCAATGACAAACTGATGCTAAAATTGTGAGCTTAGAGAAAACCTGGGTACATCAGTCTTAATTTGGATATGACAAATCCCTCAGTTACAGAGTTCGAGTCACTGCAGGGCTCCACCTTACGGCTTTGGTAAATTAATGCTGCACCACAACTGTAACTTTATGACTACAGAAACTTACTTTCATCATTTATCAAACATACTTTATATCATCTTAGAATCTACATTTCCTGTAATGAACTACATCAAGATATTAGGCCCACCTAACATTATTAAAATCAAAGCAATTTTCAGGTGAATTAAAGCGTTGGCTTGTTTTTTTTTTTTAATTAGTTTTGTTTCCCACTGATAATAGATACCAGACGTTGCCCTCTGCCACTCAGCAGGTAGAACTGCTAGTCTCACACACATATTATGACATCTGAGCATACACTCTATATGCACAGTTGCACACCAATACATTTTTTCCAACAGGAATTTACATTAAATCGCTCACAATACCTGTATATTTTTGATTATTAATTCCTAAGCGTAATTCTCTGAATACACAACGTTGGGTTCAAAGTGTGCCTAGGGATCACTGAAGTTCCCCAGCAGATAGCACAGTGCACCTACACTGATGTGCAAAGAGCATGACATGGAGAGCCTAACGGGAAAGTATTGTGTTTTTACAGTCCTGTATTCAGGCCAGTGCATTCTATTGCTGATGAGCTACAGTTTAAACAAAGACAACACATAGTTCAGATGCCTGCTAGTGGGGGGTCAGCAAGTTTGTTTTCAGGGCATCATCTCTTCTTTTTATGTATGGACCTTCTGCTACCTCTAGAGGGAGCTACAACACACGAGATCAACAGCATACGTGACTGAGGCTGTATTGATAAGCCTTCATCCGATTATAAGGAAAAAGTTGCTTTAAATAAACATACACAATACTTTTGAAATGTATGCAACATTAAAGTTAAATTAAATGCTCAGAAATCGTAATCACCACTTTCACTGATACTGAGATAATGCTTATTATATAAAATTACTCTACATTTTACAACATCTTCATTAAATGCACTTGTTCACCTTCAACAAAATAAAGATCATTTTCTAAAGAATTTGGAAAACAACTATGGAACCAAAATGTCCAAAAAATATTACAAATTGCTTGCAGAGTCCGAAATTAACTTCTTGTCCTATTGGCCAACGTGGCAAGCAGATCAAAAAAGAAAAATGTAGAGGATATATTTTACTTGCAAAAGTAAAAGAGTGTATTTTGTACGCATTCAAATGTTTTTTTTATATTCAACAGAGTTACATATTACGTTTTCTCTAAGTACTCCAGGAGACAAGGCTTGTTTCAACTGAGTCAGGCAGTGCCTTTCTGTGTTCATTTTGCATGTTTTCCCCCCCATGAATCAAAATCATTTTTGTTCGGTTTATTTGTGGGTCTAGATAAACCTTAAGTGTTTGTGTATGTAAATGGTTATTTGTCTCTATACATTGGCCCTGTGATAGGCTGGTGATCACTCCAGGGTGTACTCCACCTCTCACACAATGACAGCTGAGACAGGCTCCAGCTTTGCAACCCTAAAAAGGGTAAATGGTATCAATAATGGATAGATGTTGAGATACAAACATTTACCCACCATCTGGCACATGAACTTCTGAGATTTATCTGCCAGATGGAAAACTTGGAGGTATTTGGTGCTCGGCAGCAATTACTTTCCCAACCCTGGTTATATTGCCTGCAGAAGACTTACCATGTTGACTTAATTATTTTGTTTTCATGGTCATGAGAAGCCAAAGATGACACCAAAATGGTGCATTTACACTTAGTGGGACTAGTTTGACGTACCTTATTATTTGTTTATATCTCCTGTGGAAAAGCTCAAAGCAAGCTGAGCCAGTACTTTAGTACGATGTGGAAACCCTGCCAAATACTGGATGGTCAGAGAGAATAGTATAAAGGAGCTCCACAGATAGCACCTCCAACATGGGATTGAAACCCCCTTCACCTTAGGCTTATTTTCCAGTCAAATTCTTCTACATTATTTTGTCTGTTCCATAACTGTTTTAACCCTCTAGGTGACTCTTTTTTGCTGTAACAGCTCCTGTGTAAAATAAAAAACCCTTCCCTTTATGTACTTTGTGTGTGTTTGTCAGGTGAGGCCCCAGGTAGAGCCTCTTACCATAAGTACCATATTCAGCGGGACTGGTGCCGGGGTAGAAGCCTGGGGTTCCTGCAGGGACTGGATATTGCTGTGGTGTTGCCACATATGTTGCAGACTGGTACTGAAACAAAGAAGATAGAGGGAACTGCATTATTAGAGCAGTTATAGATGACAGTTCTTTGTAATTGTACAATCAGTTTTTTTGTTTCCTGATTTGTCTTTTTGTGGTACAAGTTTGATAAGCCCCTATGGGGTACATGTCAGTAGCCGAGAGTCCACAACTGGTTAGTGCACTGCTGGCAGAGGAACACACGCTAGTCGTTCAACAGATTGGCGGCTGTGTGTCCCCCTGATAGCAGCACTGATCAGCTGTTAGAGTGAGGCTGTGCATGCTTCAGAAAAAAGGAAAAACAACCACCACCCAATGAGATAAATTTGTGATTTTCTGGGATATTGATACCACCAATTATTTTGGACACAGAAGGATACTTGTATGTGCCGGAGTTCGCACAACACCTCCTGACTGAGACTATTCAAGTCTGAATGATAAATGGCAGAAACCACAATGGGAACTGGAGGGCATGAGAAAACCATTACCTGTTGATGTAGGGTTGTTAACAGTCAGCGTCAAGCTCCATGAAATATCAGATTGACATGGTTAAAACACATAAAGAAGTATCTGAATCAGAGGATCCCAGTGGCAGACATGTATATTTCTGCCTGTGGTACTTGTCATGCAAGGCCTCCCTGTTGTTGTGACGGCCCCTGTGTAAATGACTGGTGAACTAATACTGTCTGTTCTCTTAGAGGTGCCAGGATTGGCTGTGGACATTGATTCAAATGTTGAGCACCTGGGCCTGCTGCTCCTCCTCCACTACATATGACCTTTTCTCTCTTCCCTTTTCGCCCGATCACCAAGCACAATTTATTTGGTTAACTTTTTAGTGCACCCTTCGACACACATCTTTCTCGCACACACCCAAGTACACACTACTGATTTTACAGACATGACCCACCCCATACCAGTTGTTACTCCTTCTTTGCCTTACTTCGATTTTTAATAAATGATCTTGTTTCTTTGAAAAACACACTCCTCCCAGTCTTTTGTCATGGCCATTGAGCCAGGTTATGGCACTGTAATGAGCATTTTTACTTTTAAGGACCAGATTCAAACGTTCACACACTCAAAAGAAAAAACAGAGAAGCCAAATGAACATTTATCGTCCAAGAAAGTATTTGGCTTATACTGATTTAGTGTATAAAGATGCAGACTGTGTTTTAATGATGAGTTAACTTGATGATATCACCATATGTTCTTGTTGAGGAGCTAAACTGAGTGAGTAATATACTTTATCCACAAAACTGACACTGAAAGCTTTGTAAGAAGAGTCCAATACACAGCAGTAGATATCCATGGTTGGAAATGTAGGTTAAATTTCACTGCAGGGACATTTATATTTATTTAGCATAGGTGTCTATTAAGTTAAATGCTTGACAACTTTGTTTTTTGACATCCTGCTGGGGATGGAACAGGTGTGACGTCACATGCAAAAGGTCAATCACATAAAATAGCAGTACTGAACAGTCTTGAAACATGCTAACATCAAATCATCAATTTATCATCAATAAATGGGAGATGTGATACAGTGTCTATCACTTGTACTATTTACCATTTGGCTCTGATGATACTAATTGAGCTGCAACACTACTCTAATGCCCCTTACCTGTCCGGGTATGAAGTAGGCAGGAGGCTGTGGTGAGCTGGGGAACGGTAACTGCTGCCCGGGAATCATCACCATTCGGGAGCCAGGGCCTGCCTGGTAGACGTGGGTGGGTGTCACAGGCCGAGGACCGCTGCTGGGTGGGACACCCCGAGGCGCGCTGCTTGGAGGCAGGCTCGTCCTGTTGGTGTAATAGGGCTGAAAAGGGGAGACGCGGGTGGAAATTAAGATGGAAAAAGAGGGAGACAGGGGAGACGGAAAGTGGTAATGGACAAAAGAATAGAGAAATGACAAAAAATGGTTGAAGAGGAATGAATGGAAATGGGTATAAAGTACAGGAGGGAAAAGAAAAGAGTTGTTTGTTACCTTTCTGAAACCTATAACATAAAAACCATCCCCCATACTCCTGTATTTTTATATCTCCTGAACCAAGTGGAGCTAGTTTGTCTTGCCTAGCAGCTAGCCTTATAGTTTGCCCATCAATCAATGGCTAGACTCCATCTGGAAACATATTGGCCCTGCCTGCCAGAAGAGTTAAAGCAGCTAATGCTTGTTCATTCAGACTCTGCTCATTGACATTCTGCTGCTGGCTTGGGAGCTACCCACCATGTCCAGGAAAATCACCCCAAGCAAGCAAAGCAAAACACCCCAAATATGAAGACAATACAAATACAATCCTTTAACAGGTTGAGGGAGAAAGGGACAGGAAATCTGGAAGAAAGAGGAATTTGAGTTACCTGTAGCGACCTGAAGCTTCCCTTCAGCAGTGCAAACACAGATCACACACAGAGAAACATCAAATGGAAACAAGAAGAGGGGGGAAGAGGACGGGTGAGAGAAAGAAAAGCACCACAATCAGTTAATGCAAAGCGCCCAGAAACTGTCTGCTCTGAGCCAAGCTGTGAATCAACAGGCAGCATGCAAGGAATGAGAAAAACTCTTAAACCAAATAAATAAGGTGTAGTTTCTCTTAAAATAGATGCAGACTAAAACTAACTATAACTGACAATAGGCATTGATCATAATCATCAGATAACCAATGTTTTTTTTTTTTTTAATAAGGAGAGTTTTTGTTATTGATGCACATCTAAATAAGTCCTTGACACCCACTACAGGGCTATTTTGTTTTCAGAGTCACAAATTCCAGAAAAATCCCAACTCACTGTCTAATTGTACAAAAATATTAGCAACATTTCCCTTAATGAAGACTCAGTGCCATGTCTATGAAACGATAACATTATAACAAAGACATTGCATGTAGGGTGACGCTGGCTTAGTCTGGTATTATGCTCTACCATCAGTCGGAAGATCGAGGGACTGAGCCCTCGACTGTCACATGTCAGTGTGTTCGATTATCTTCAAATTTTAGCATATATGATTTAAACCCATTCAAAATTTGATTTTGGGGAAAAATCTATGCATGAACGGGTAGGTGTGGCCTGGGTTGTAAAAGCACCAAAATTACCCCTAGTGGGTATGGCTCCTCTCTCCCCCCTTGCTCCATGGCCTGTTTGACCGCAGTAATATGGGTTCATGCTAGGGTACACTTGTGCATGTACACATTGCAAAACATTTGGTGGTGGTATGTAGATATTTGATATGCAAGTCTGCCAAAAAGGACACAGAGGAGGGAGCAGCCACTCATTTATGTTCCTTCACAGACACTTAGTACTGCTACTTTGAATGCTTTTACTATTTTTGAGAGGCCAACTACGACTCTCATCCTACTTTCACATCTACTGTGCAGCTCAGAGGGAGTTAAAAAACTGTGCTGCACAGATGCGATGGTATGTAAATTAAAAAAAAATGTTTGAAATGCCCACACAACAGTGAGTTTGTATTCACATTTAAAAAGTAAACTGCACTTTGTCATCAAGTGCTTCGGCCCCTCGTGTGCAAAAATCCCTGATGATCTTTCCCTTAGCAATAGCCAGCTCCACCCTAATGTTGCCAATGTGATCTTGTAATTTAAACAGTATGCCTAAATCTTTCTGCAATTTTATAAATTTCATCATTTAATCGCCAAATACTGGGTATTTAGGACTTAATTTTGGTGCTAGTGGTGTTAGTAAAGTATCAATGTAATTTGCTTTTCCTTCATAATAGAATCAATACTGTAGTTTATAAGCATATTGAAAGTGCGTTCTTCTGTAAACGATCTTTTTACTGACAATCTGCCAATGGTGAGATAGAGTCAGAGGAAACATATGTTATTCACACAAAACATCTATGTTAATTAGTCATTTGTACATATGTTGTTCATTGTTGTAGCATTCAGTTTTGTGATTATCATCTTCTACAGTGCAGTGGTTCCCAAACTTTTTCTACGGGGTCACCTTTTGGCAAATTAAATTATTTTCAAGTCACCCACCTACACCCCATACACTTCAATGGATTTGAATTGAATTCATACAAACATAAACAACAACCACATAGTCAGACGCCCCGTGCAAACAAATTCTCATGTTTAAAGAACTAATCTCAAATATTTTCCGTTAAGAGTACAGTAATGTTTTGGTTAAAAGTGAGACATCAACATAAAACTTGCAAGAGCCAATGTGACTGTTGTACTGGTTAAGCTTAGGGTGAGATACGGTTCCTGAATTTTCATGGGGGTTTTGTTTATGATTTTCTTTTAAATACCGTAATTTCTTGATCATAGCACGCACTAGTTATAACAACTACCCCATATTTTCACGATTTTTTCCTGAAAAACACTGTACTCGAATATAACACGCACCCAAATTTTGCCCAAACTTTACTCTCTCAGACAACTCAAAAATTACCTTTATTCAAAGTTTTAATCAATTGAATTTCAGTATTTTCACAACAAATACCGTACACGATTTTCTCTCTCAAACGGATGTGGAAACACCTTTTGCTTCACGCATGCGCAATTACTCGATTTTTGCCTGAGCATGCTCAGTCATAGTGTACCGACCAATCAGAGAGCAGCTATCAACATGCCCATGTCTTCGACCAACCACAGCGCAGCTATTTTGCGTCCCCTTGCTCACAAGATGGCAGCGCCCTGTGTTTGCTGGTGAGTGGTAACCCTTGAGAATTAAAAGATGATTACACAAAGTTAAACTGATTAAGACCCAAAATATTTGATGAATTACGCAAGTTTGGCGGGAATGTTTCACAGAGAAAGAGAATATTTCGGCTTTTTGTATCAGATGTGTTGCAATCGCGATGTTGGCAAGACAAAATATTTTAAGTATCTTGCTTGTACTCATGTATAATACGCACCCGAAAAATTAGAGCTTATTTAAAAGCAAAAAAGTGGGTGTTATAATCAAGAAATTACGGTGGATCTTATGTATGGCAGTATGGTTACATTTTAGCATCGGGTCAACCCATCATAGCTTTGGGACCCCCTTGAGGGTCATGGGTCCTACTTTGGGAAGCACTGCTACAGTGTATGACTCAGTGAGCATGTGCACATGTCAGTTGTTAGTACATCAGTCAAAGCATATGTTGAAGCCCCTTACAATTCTCTGTTACTAATCTGTGTTAAGGGTTAACCAGAGTTAGTTGGTTGTGCTGTTAGTACCTGTTGGTGTAAAGGTCGGGGCCCAGGGGCAAACTAGAGGAGGAGAGGCAGACAGGACAAAGGTTAAAGACAATTAGCAAAAGATCCATGCATCACTCTAAAAATTCAATTGAATGAAAGTCTTAAAGATTGTAAGCCAACAGCTACATTATCTTCCAAATGACTAGTTGAAAGCACAGGTTAAAAAATAATTTCCTTGTCTCTTTAAATGATATTGTGGAGGGTTAATGTTTTTACAGAAAACTTTTTTTTCTTCCACTTGTGAAAACTATGCAGTTGTGTTGTAGTCACAACACCTTAAACACAACGGAATTTTACATTTGTAGGACACATGACTTGACTTGAACTCAGGTACTAACAAACTTAAACTTATACTGAAGTAATGCAGAGGGACATACTCTTCTTTTTAAATGAGATGTGCACATGAAGGGCTGTCAGATCATAGGGAATACAATGTTGGTCAAGTGTTCGAAGCAAATTGGAACCACTGTTTTGGTTAATTTACATCTATAGCATTTATTTTTCTCCTGTTTCATGACAAATAATTAATGAAAGTCAATCTGATATCAGCCTCTATAGTAAGATAATTGAACACTGTTTAATTACTCTTCTGTCTGCTCTTTTTTATTCTAAATTTGATCTTTTTGATTGTATTAACTTCTTTCTTTAAACAGTGAATGTAAAAGATGAGTGTCTCTTGTATGCATGTTTAACGAGGATGATGCTCCAGTCAAAGGCATATCAACATGATGGGCTAGAGACATTTTGTTGCGAGAGGTGAGTTTTCAGTAGGTTTCTTGCATTAACAGTCCATTGTCCTGCTGCTCCTTGATGCTCTGACTGAGTATAGAGTCCTTAAATAGCACCGACATGCTGCTTTGATTATTTATCAGCTGTAAGTGTGCACTGGTATGTGTGGTAGCTCAACAATGTGAGCTTCGTTTCAAGTTATTTTTATGTCAACCAAACTTTAACACTCTTAGAAATGGATGGTGCTGTTTTAGTAACACAACAATGCCATGCCCTAACTGAACACAAGCGTCAGATATCGCACTGCATCGCCCAGCATTACACACTTTCTATCTATCTATCCATCTAAATCTATTAATTAGCTTATTCTATGCCCTGTTTCCCCTCGTTAACTGCACAACAAGTTATGTGCAAGTTATGATGATAAATGAGGGCCACGGTATCCAGGCAAATACGTAGTACCACAACACGCAGCTACGCGATGCGTTGCTTGCAGGAAGTAAGGCATTCTTATATAATACATGTGTGACCAGGGTAGTCTCTATTCTTCTGTTCTTTTACTGCTGCTTCATGCTCTTTTTTAATATGAGCAAGTCATTTTCCCCTCTCACGTTGATACTGCAATTCCTTCAAATTACAAACAGAACCCCCCCTCAGGAAAACGGGGATAATTTCCTGTTGTTAGGTGCATTTGTGAAGATTAAGTAACACTCTCTGCTGTGATCTGTGATACTTTATGATGTAGAGTAAAATGGACAGGCTGACACTGATGTAGAGATGTAGTCATAGAGAGGCAAACAGGCATGCAGACATTTTAAGAAATTCACAGAAGTACACAGAAGCCTGCGGATTAGATTTTCCTTGGGGAAGATTTCAGAAAGCTACAGTGAAGAGCAAGACTGCACTCGCAGTTGCAAGAAAAGACACTGATGCCCTATACCAACTTTGAATCCTGATCTACTCCACTCAGAAAACTAAAAATGATGCACTCAAGACTAAGCTTGATAACCAGGAAGAGATGTGAAAATCACTGCCCTTAAATATCTTGGGAGTTGTAGTTTCTCACAGCTGCAATGAAATGGAGCAGAGAGGGTGAGCAGGGAAGGCCTACCTGTCGGGGCTGTGGTGCTGGGTTCATTTGCGGAGGCGGTGGGGTGGCAAACACAACAGAAGGGGGCTGCCCAGGGGGGAAGGAGGGCTGCAAGAGACAGGAAGTGATTTTAAAACAGAAGAGTGAGACACAAGATGTAGGGAGTGAGAAGATAAGATGGTCAGAAGAGTGGTCGAAAAGCGCAAGGGTACTGATGTCTACATTTAGAAGATATACGATTTACCCTCTTTCTGCAAATTTCAACTGGTCTCAGATGTCCCCTAAACACAATTTTAAAATTTTCTTGCTCACAAATCCACTCAGATATTGGACTCTGGAATGCCTACAAACCCCTGGTTTCAGCCCTGCTCAGAACAGGATGTTATAAGTAGTTTTCCCACCTTGATCGTATGGGAAAGTTGTTCTGAAACAAGTGTTGTGTGTCCTGTTTGGCAGGATTTGTTTGAATATATAATATATTTGTTTGACTATATCAATCCCTGTTTCAGTACAAACAACCGCACTGAGCTCACCTGAGAGAGGTGATCTCAGCTGGCTTCCAATTGGTCCCTGGGGCAACTCATTTGCAATGAGGACACAAACTACCCCGCACGAGTCAACACACTGCTGTAGAAGTACTAGCAGCAGTAGTTGTAATGATAAAAATAGCATAACTGCCACAAGGAAACCAGGCTGGAAACAAAGCACTACTTAATTATAAAGTTTTAGATCCATTATGTCACTTTCTGTGCACAGGCACAAAAAACCCTGGAAACAGCTACAGGTGCACTTATTCACTATCTCTACAGTAGACACCACAAGAGTCGCCAACGCTGACTGACTCAACAATTTGTGTAGTCCCCAGAATTTGGTCCAGCATGTTCAAGTAGTAGAATTTATTCTTTTTAAAGCAAGACTTACCCATTTTAATGTGGAGTTGTCATAGAACTAGTCTGTCTGTGCAGACGAAAGGGTAAGAAATTACTTAAATCGGTGCATCATATTCCTTGAAATTCCAGAAAAGGTGTTTTTTAGCCCAAAAGCTCCAAATACCTCAACGCCCATAATGCACTGGACTTGTCGCCTTTCGAGGCTGCCCTGAGGCTGTTTCCTATTGGACAGGTGTGGCCAACTCTTTAGGTGGGTGGTAAAATTTAAACACTATGTGTCCTATTGTTTACTGGGATGAGGAGTTTAGCCCTGTTTTTAATGATTACATTATTTTTCTCTGCTAACTAATAAGAGTCCCCTTTTTGTCTCCTTACAGCTCGTTATTTAGTCGAATTCTTTTAATATATAATAAGCTAAGTCAAACAATGTTTTACTTATAAGCAACGTGTATACAAGTATAGTATAAGAAATTATTTATTCAACAACCCAGCACAATATTTTCTAAAAATATTTACATGATTTTTGTTATTACAGTGGTGTGCACTATCCCTATCACATTTTCTTCTCACAGTTTCTTCTCCCCTTTGAGGTTGTTTCTCCTAAACAGTCTTACATGAAGCACAGAGGAAAGCAGAAGTCAACTTTAATGACAGAGGGATATAAAACGCTGAAGTTGAGGTTGGGAGTGATGCAAGCACAAAAAACAGCAACTTCAGACACAGACACTAAAGAGCAAGGTACTGAAGAGGAGACAGTTAAGCACAAAGGCAAATAATGTTGATTTCAAGAAAATTATTAACAATTCTCAACTAAAGCAGGTTCTGCTTTCCTGCCCCTAGTTGTGGACAAGACTAGAGGTACTTATGACCATTCTGAGAGGATGCAGTGACATGATTGACATTTGTATGTGAGAAGTCGTTGCAGCTGCTGCAATCATTTCCCACCAGAGGATTCAATGGTGTGGTATATGTTTCTACAAATGTGCACAGAAATGTCCTAACAACTGCTTTTTATTTAAAAAAAAAAAAAAAAAAAAAAAAACTAAGGTCCTTATGGAGACAAAAACGTTTTTGGATTGAAAAAGTTCTCTGTAAAGATGGCATTGTTTCAGTAAATGTGTCCACACAAAAACACTGAAACGTTGTAATATATATGCCAGGCCTTTAAGTGGCGTGGTAACACTGCTGCAGACATACAACAAAACCATTGAAGAAGACATGGAGCATACATATATATCATAAGAAATCTCCACAAACACTAGCGTATGCTGTTTTCCATGTCCTCCTGCTGCTCACTATGGTTGAGGTGGAGCAGAAGATTTTGCTGTTAAAGCCATTACAGGCTCAGAAGCTTCTGCTGCATAAACACAACACTGTATTCCGCCATTACTTCTGTGGTTATTGGGGTTCACGCATAAGGTTTAATGAAGAGGTCCGTTTTTTCTGAAACTATCCATATTCATTGTCCACATGGAAACGCTCTGCCAGCGTTTTCAGATTTACCCACTCCGGGACCTGTTTTCAAAAATGTGCATTTTTAGGCACCCAAAACGCCGTATTCGTGTGGACAAAATGCCGATACGTTCAAAAACTTGAGTGGATACGCCTGAATTCGCCTCTGCCCCTAAGACAGAGCTTAAGGTTCTTAAAAACAGAAAATACAACAGCAGGGTCCCTTACCTGTGAAAGGCCAGGGGAGGGGGCAGGGTGGGGGTTGGAGGGGGTTCCTGTTATAGGCTGTGGTGCTTTATTCATTTCATGGAGTTCTGCATGGGGAGGCAGATGTGGACCTGTGTACATATCTGACAAAAAAAGAGAGAAGGGTCAAATTAATATGGGTATTTTATGATAGAGCCCCTTTTTGGTAATCGAGCTAACAGGAATGCTCAACAAAAAGACAAAGCTGCAAAGCCCACCCACATTACATATAGATTCGTCTGTTACACTAACAGCACATAATTCTGATAAAAGTGAATACTGATTTATACTTACATTTATGAATCTTAGGTCCTTAGTGTGGTTACACCGAGGAAAGTATTTTCCTGGAAATAAAAATAAAGACATAAAAAAAGAGGATAAAGAGGAAAAAAGAAAGGAAACTTTTGTTACAAATGAGCACTTTCATTTTAATTAAAAACAATAATGATCATTTAATGTTATTATTAGGCCTACAAGATATGGGAAAAAGTTGTTTTGTGATTACACTGTTCAACATTGCAATGATGATCATTATCATGATAAGTTGATATGCATGTGAAGCGTAAGTTTTAGGTCCAAAGTAGGGCTGAACGATATGGACAAAATTTCACATCTCAATATTCATGCCAGATATCACGATATCTATATCGATACAAAATGACTACAGGTTCAGTGATAACCAAGCATTTTTCAGAAAAAATAAAATCGGTTTGTGGTTGGTTGGTCTTAGCGATGCATTCAAGGGCAATTGTAAAAATGAAATTTGTTGTGACTTCCAGAGCTGTACATGCAGGGCGAGCGCGGAGGAAATCTATATTGTTTGTATCGTTGCTTTTTCGATATTTATATCTTGAATGTTCATATCTCGATATCGATATCGATACGATAACGTTATATCTTTCAGCCCTAATCCAAAGTTTGTATAACTTCCTTTCAAACTGAGCCCAAACACTGCTCTGTCTTTTAACTGCTTTATCTGTGCCAGTACATTCATAAAACCTGTACACAGATATGCAATTATTGCATAGGAAGTTTTGTTAATGAGTGAAATATGACACTTAGAATTAAAAAAGTTCACCAAGTCCATGAGCAAAGTCAGACTCCGATTCACAGAAACCTTGATTATTGTATTTGTATCAAAGCCTTTACTAAATAACAAATAACTGCCTCTGTCATTTCACTTTTATCTTTTATTTCATTTCTATTTTGCTCATTGCTCTTTTTATATTGCAATGACAATGAAATTATGGTTTATCATTCAGGCCTAATAATTAAAATTAGCATTTTAACATTATCACCATACTGTTATGATATTATAATATGATTATAGCACAATGGGAAGCTGTGGCATAAACTTAACATTGGGTGGAGGCCAAATAAATTTGTTACGCACCGTGTATATACATGTCATACACAACTGAAAGCCTGTTTTAAAATGTGAGTTGTTATGCTGTTTAATGTTTTGTTGTAGTTGTATTTTTTTAATTTTTTAACATTGTATTGGTTGCTACCTTGGCCAAGTGTCTCTTGTAAAAGAGATTTTTAATCTCAGTTGGACTTCCCGGTTTAAAAAAGGTAAACAAAAAAATATATAAAAATAAACAGTGTATCAGTATTATTGTAGTTAGCCGATATAGCATTAAAAAAACAAGAGTTATATCTTAAAACACCTTTTATGAAAAATAGTTTAAGTATTGTAAATCATGAATCAGTTTGATTTGGAAACTGATCGATTTTGGACTTGAAGACTGAAAGGGAGCCAGAAAGCAGGACACATCAAAAGATGGTGGCAAGTCTTAATCAAAGCAGGCCGCCTGCACCGCAGCAACAGCCCTCATACATAGGGTGCACAAACGTGACCCTAGTTATCAGCACCCGACTACATGCTAATTAACACAAAAACCAAATACTGAGAATGAAAACCGGCTCAAAATTGCAGGAGTTAATCAGACTGAACATGAAATAATGACCACTGCCTACTGTACTTTCATGATAACCAACAGAAATGGTCCAAAGATTTGCTTTCACGAGTGTTTTTTGCAGGAATACTACCAACAATAGGTTTTGTTAAAGTCATTTGTATGGGATTCATTAACTTACAGGGTCAGGCCAGGTGGGTGTTAATAAGCTGCATCAGAGCAACAGGCTTGTTAACCTCATGTAATGGAACCTTTTCTTAATCAAGTGAAAATTAGATCCTGGGACACACACATCACACTTGAAGCTTACATAACAGCGTCAAACTGATCCCAGGGTGCTTCTCAAAAACCAATTGGGTTTGCAAATTCAAGCCTTAAAACGAGCCATACGCTGGCAAGAAGAAGTTTCTTTCCATCTGTTTAAACATTTCAGATAGATCATCATTACTCGTGCAACAGGACACTGTCTTTATTTATGGTTGTTATAAATATTTGCAGAACAAGCTTGAAATAAACGTCAACTCTAGCCAGAATGGCAATGAATAATCCTTTATTCTCATGTTAGAAATTATCTACTAGCACTGCTGTGCCATCTTATACAATCCACAACTAACACCAGTGCAAATGTCATATAAAAAGGTAATAACATGATATCTTAAATATACAGAGAAAAACTCAAACACTACAGAAGAAAATGCCATATTTACAGTACTTTCTTGTTTGCACACTGCCTGGGCCATTACATAGAGTTTTTTTTCCAAAAATATGAATAATCATGTCTGTGGAGACATGATTCATGTCAGCGCAAAGCTCAGGGCTCTGCACTCCCCCTCCCTTCTGGATGTCTACTTTCTAAAACAAAAAACAATGTGAATCCTTTCTTCTGCAGTTCAACAATGGAGGCAGTGGCTCTGTATTTAAAATAGCTTTACAGCAGTGTAACTAACTCACAAGGTGCATTGTTTTCTGCAATATACATCAAGTCAAAGTAAAACATCTATTCTTATTTTAGAGTGTGAATTATAGGCTTGGGTTTTTAGTCACTGAAGTGTCAGAAAGAAAATGAGTGACTGGCATATGCAGCATGGTGACTTCTACAGATGATTTATCAATGCCTCCATCCAGGCTAGGCCTCAGCAGGCAATGATTTGGGGATAATAATTCTCCAACTAGCGGCGCACTTGTGTTATTGTTTTCATATTTTAATTTAGACACTATTTGTTTAAGGCAAATGTGCATTGAAAGGTGGGGAAAAATTGCCCATAATAGCTGCGTTTTGGCTCAACTTCTCCATACACCCCAAACGCACAGCTCACAGAGACAACTCAGCATGTCATGGAGTGACAGTTGCTTTAACATGATGTGTATGTTTTTGTGATTTATATGGCATCGTTTTTGACCAATTTGCACAGTTTTCATAGGAGCAAAAGCAATATATTCTCTTTTGTGATTCAGCTAATTGAATTTCAAAACATCACAACTTTCAGTTCTGTTCTGCCAACTCTTTGAAATGTGTGTTTTATCCCACCCAAATAGTTTATACAACAAACCATTTTCATAAATTTGATACCAAAAAGCTTGTAAAATCATGTCCACAGTCTGCAAATCTGTGCATCAAGTTTGGAAAATATATTGACAAACCGAAAATCCTTGCATTCCATTGATCTGTGCAGAGAAGATAAATAACAAGATAACTGGGCAACAAAACACTTTTTTACTTAGAACTAAATCTGACTGGGGCTGTAAATCAAAGTGAGGCTTTGCGGATTGAAGGATTGAAGGATTTACCATAACAGCAAGCACACGCTGCAGCACAACACGGCCAGCTTCTGTGACTGACCTGCAGCGCTCAGAGTCCTCAACCTGTGGCCAGGGGGTCACTATTGATGGGGACAATGCACGTGTCACTTCCCCTCCCCCTCCTCCTCCCCTCATTGACAATGCAAACATGTTAAAGCGGCTGCCTGAGGCCCTGTTTACAAGGAGACGCTCTCACCTGAAACGCAAAGGTTTTTCCTTTGGTCTTCAAAAACGATCTGCATTCAGATGGAGACTCGAGAACGACTGAAAACGCTGTAGCGTGCATGCCAGTCCAGTAAATGGCGATGTAGGCTTGCAGAGAAACAGCGCTGTTACAACACACTTATGAAGAAGAAAAACTTCCCACAAACAACAATGGCGAGTGGACGCACGAAGACGCAGGAGTTTCTTGTCTGGACAACAAATCTGTCAGCATAGTTTTGTCTGGATAACAAACCGAGCACGATAAGCAGCACACATGTTACTCGGCAGATGGCCGAAGCTGTTGTTGTTCCTGGCACGCAGCCTTCATGTGAAAGAGTACTGCGCATGCGGTGACGTCAGTGTTTCCCCCTGAAATGCTGAATCCTGTTTACACGGAGCCGGGTGGCGATTTGTTTTGAAAACTCTCCGCTTTGGACCCTGGTTTCAAAAGTTTGTGGATTCAGGCGCTCCAGGCATCGTTCTCATGTAAATGGGAGGCTAAAACACAATGAAAACTCTTCGGATTCGGCCGAAAACGGAGCCGTGTAAACACCACCTGAGACACCGGCTAAGGCCCTGTATACACGACAAAGAAAACGGACGAAAACAGAGAGTTTTCATTGCGTTTTCGCCTTCCATTTACACAAGAACGGTGCCCGGAGTGTCTGAATCTGCAAACTTTTGAAACCAAGGTCCAGAGTGAAAAGTTTTGACAACATTTTCATATCCATATCCATGTAAATGCGCGGCGCATGCGCAATACTCTTTCAGATAAAGGTTGTTGGTCGCATCCCAGGAACAACAACAACAGCTTCAGCCATCTACCGCGCAACATGTGTGCTGCTTTTATTGTGCTCGGTTTGTTATCCAGACAGAAATATCCAGACACATTTGTTGTCCAGACAAGAAACTCCTTAGCCTTCGTGCGTCCATCGTTGTTTATTAAAAGTTTGTCTTCACCGGGAAGCATGCGCGTGTTGCAACACCGCTGTTTCTCTACAAACATGCATTCTACAGCGTTTTCAGTTGTTCTCGCGTCTCTGTGTGAACACAGAGCGCTCTTAAAAATGCAAAGGAAAAACCTCTCCGTTTCTGGTGGCAACGTTGTCGTGTAAATGAGGTCTCAGTTGGCAAAAAAGCTACGTAACTCCAGGCTAACTCCAAAGTACAGGGCAGAGGAGTTTCCCAATGATGACTATGTGTCAGGCGATCAAATGTTTTGCTAATTTTGTCGACACACTCTTGACTGGACACATAAAGACATGTGTGAGGACCAACTGAAGAGTGAGTGATTATATTTCATTACTTTATACTGTGCCTTGGGGTTAAATTTGTGGAAAATTCCAAAAAACTGAATTCTCAAAAATTTAAACCAAAAAAAACGAAATATGGGAAAAACTAAAATGGAATTTCAGAAAAAAAACATGGATGTAATAGGGCCCCACCTATGGAAACAGGCCCTAAGTGTTAACTCTGAGTACAAGACGAAGTGAGATAAAATTCAGACTGCAAACTGCCATATAAAAATTAGATTTAATTGTTTTTAACCATATTGGCTGACCCTAAATCAAACGCAGGTTTTATTGGATTTTTTGTACTTCGTTTGGTCCTGCACTTGTGACACATTTGGTATAAATAGCCAAAGCCTACAATATCTTTGACACTGACCCACACACACTGATACACACACTCACTCACACACTCACAGATGCAGCAGTGTAAAAAAGCCTGAGTCATGATGAATCAGGTCCTTTTTTCTTTTCTGTTTTTGAAAGGAAGAGGAAATCATTCTAGAGAAATGGCTGTAATCACTGTTACCATGGCTTGATCATACAAACACAGAAAGAAAAACAGATAACTGAGAGAGAGCTGCCATATAGCCAGAGTGAAATCCTTAGCTTTGAAAACAATGCCTGACAGTCATCTTCAGAGGGCTCGTCCCAGGTATACTGAAGCCTCAGAGAATGGCAGCAGCATCAGACAGGGTAAAGAAAGACTGTAATCCAGCAGCTCAAACAGAGAAATCTTCAGACTCAGCCGAGCTTGCTGGGAGTTAAAATGCTGAACAAACACTCTCATGGCTAAAATAGTCTCAGACTGACAACCTAAACAACACTACAGGCTGCACTTCTCTCAGAGAGGAGAACAAACTTAAATTGTTAACAGGGACTTTTTTATATACTCAGTTGAGACCTGGCTGGTGTAACAGACCAAAACATAACCCCTCCCCAGGTCATCCAAGGTCCTGTAATAGTAGTCCACATTCAAATTCCATATATTTGCACAAACGATTCTGAATCCATTCAAAACATCCTCAATTCTATACATTTTGAAATATTTTAAACATATTTGCCATCATCCAAAGTTAATTCTCACCAGCAGCACAGTCCAGTTAACCCACTGCTGTCATTTTCTTCCATGCAGCCTCTCCTTCCTTTCTCTTTGCATACTGAGCAGGGATGTGTTAGCTGATCTGCTGTAAACATTGCCTCTGATGATTTAGCTCCCAGCATTAGTAATGTTACAGATGTCTCAGACATACTGTATTTACGGCATAGTCCACAGAGCTATAGGACATTCGGCCCATCCTGTACTCATTAAGGACCCACTGTGGATGTGTGAAGCTGGATCTGATTCCATATCTGTAATCAGCTGCAAAGTTTCAAGATGAACAATTGTCAATTAACCTTGGTCTGCAGAAGCACTAACCAATGAGCATCCTTTGAGGAGAAAGAGGCAGGAGCTATGAGCATGACGACAGCATGATGCCATGGAAGCCTGTTACCATTAGCCACAGTGCATTTACACAAAAGCACACCAACAAGCTCCATTATTATTGCACCTCAAGACATTCCCTTTGTTTCTACAAGGAAGTTATACTCGGGTCAATTTAATGTGCAATACAGCTCTGGAGGTGTGAAAGACAGCATGATACAGTGATTGCTTCACCTTCAAAGGCAGACACACACACTTACAGTGCTACTGTCTCCCATGTAAGCCTGCATGCTCAGTTCTCTCCAATATACCCCCCGATACTACCTCTAGAGGCAAAGCAGTGGGGGTCAACTTGTTCCCCCCATTCTGTCACCAAAAAGTTCACAGTGAAGGTGTTAACATTATGGTTTGAAACAGCAGCTTGAATGGGTCTGAAAACATTTATAAAAAAAAAAAACACACACACACATAACAAAACATATTTTCATCTCCCAACAAGTTTTGGCAAGAGTTTCATGGACAAAATGGCTCAAGTTACGTACCACAGTGCCACATCATCAGCCTTGATAAATGTCTTTAATCATCCTAACACCTTCCAGATTGTTTCTGAAATGTTCTGCCTTCTCCAAACCTTTTTCTATGGGCTCTTCTGGCCAGATTTGACAAGTGAAATATATCCTGTATACGGAACTGTCTATCTGGCCTGTCAGGTTCCAACATTAGAATTTTACCAATATCTACAGTATATGCCAAAATTTCAATATCACTGATACCAATACTTTTTTTGTGTTTAGTTGCCCCTGTCTACATAAAACACATTCACATGTAGACTTTAAGAAAGCCTAATTTTGAGCAGGGAAAAACCTAAAACCGCAGAGTTGAACTGCAGATATAAATAAGTAATCAGTGCTAATTGTCGGAAAAAATGTCTACAACAGCAAAGTTATCTGGTAATGCTCATTCTGCAGGACTCTGCTGTGTTTGGAAGTTATGTGAGCTCACACCAGGCACCCCCACCTCCCAATCACACAAAGTCCAGTCATTTGAGCTGCCTGACATGCAGCCATGCTGAGATCCAGCCGCTAGCACCACTGCTGGTGAAACATGCTCCTACAACTGTTGCATAACCCTCTCCCTGCATACACTCCAATGACCCACTAAGGACAGGAGGGGCTGAAGAAGTTGGATATCATGTCTCAAACAGTGGTGGTGAAGGCTCACCCCTTTGCATGCATTGCACTTCCTGTTTCACGCTTAACTCTTTCTGAATGGAAAAAGAGAAAAAAGCACTTTCTTGTACTACTACAGATAAAGCGAATGCAAACCCTGCTGTCTGGTTTTGGTAAAAGGAGATAAAAGTTAAATGAATCGCTTGCTCAATGTGTACATGGCCTGATGCAGTGCACTAAATGCTTATGAAAATGGCCAATTTGGAGTAAACTACACAATTATGTCACAGTAGTTACTCTTGTAAACTGGTGGCAGAAGCAAACGGTGAGATTTACAGAGAAGCAGATCTGCTTCCTGATAGGAAGGGGGAAAGTGTCTTATTGTGCTGTGCCTCCTTTGTTTTCAGTCAATTCTCTGTTAAATACAGTTCAGTGGTGTGCAGACTGTGATGGCAGGGCGTACCAGCCACAGAGCCAACGTGTCTACTCTTTTGGTAACATCATGAGAGAAACAGCTCCAATACTGACAGGCATAACTACATGATTGATCTCCTGAATTGTGGAGTTTTATGGAATATATTTAGCCTGACAGTCAAATGAGGGGGAGGAACATGGCTGTTGTGTTAAAGGTGTGCACAGTTTTTGGGTATTATGTACTCATTTAAGGGAACCTGGCCTCACGAAAAAAACAATAATCAAAGGAGGGAGTCAAACCACAGTGAAAGCCTGTTCTTTTTTTTAACCTCTCCTGATCTGATCAACCAGACGGAAGAAACACCTGTGTGAGTGTTGAGGGTCTTTAAATGTCAGCATCCAAACAGAAGCCACAGCAGAGGGAAAAATGCACTGATTCAGCATTATACTATCATCCATCACATGCAATCAATTAATTAAAACACCAAGTCAAACGTAGGGCTGAGCAGTAAGACCAAAATATAATATCAAAGAATACTGGTGGTTAGGAATGCACGATATTGGATTTTTGCTGGAATGTGATATGCCAATATTTCTGGACTCCATTATCGCCAATACCAATATTGTTAGCAAAGAGCACAAAGTCTTAACTTTATGAAAATTAACCCGTTGCTTTCAATGTGACACTCAATGTGTGTGCAGAACAGATGTAAAACAAAATCAACAACTCTTGAAAAATTAAACTCTTGATTTTTGCATGAAGTGATAAGGTGAAGCATCTTGGCACATATTTGGACTTTGCCAGTATCTCTGCCCATATGTATGACCGATATGTCAGCTGTAAATATTGTCAAAAACATCAATATCGGCCAGTACCGATATTTAGCTTTTTAGGCCAATATTATACCGATAGTATCATGCATCCCTATTTGTGGTACTTGGGTTATATTACCGTTATGGATTCATGATATTTTTTTGCCAATTAACTTGATATGCCAATATCCCAAAACTTATTCTAGCTGATATACGATTTTGGCATAGACGTCACAGTCACGTCACAGTAGATGAGCATGCACACTAATAACACTAACACAGAGTAAAGTCATGGATGTAAATATGAAGATGAGGTTTGGATTACTGATAGAAGGGGGAAAGTTTTTTCTTGTGTGGCAGGATGTCTGTGTAGGAATGTGAAAAAAATTCAATAAATCGCCATCACCAAAGACAATCCCTGAAGGAAGCTAGCGTGCTTGTAGTGATTAACAGTAAAATAACATTCATTAAAATATTGTTTAATAATAGTTGAATAAATAACAGTGCTAATATAGCTCTGAAAGGCTGGTTCACCGTCAGCATGAAGTTCTTTGACATGTTTAGAGCCCGTGTCTCATAAAGCTGTGGCTATGTCCTTGTCACTACCTATGTGTTACTGTTCAGGAGAGCCTGTGTCAACTGGTGACTTTGAGCTGAGCAAAAAATGTTTAAGATGGACAGGTTTGTAAAAAAAAAAAACCTCTATTCAGGTTTTCATTGAACTGTATTTGATGTGTGGTTTTAGCCTAGTGGCTATAAAGAAATTAAACATTTTAAACATCTCTTTTACAGTGAAAACAACAAACACATCCCTCTGAAAGTCTGAAGTTAATGTCCTGAAGAAGTCTGCAGGAGAGCTTCATTAAGTTTGTGTAACTTGAGATTCCCTCTGTTATCATTCCCTCTGTTATCATGTTGGGACTCACTCACTACAAGAGTGAGATGCCTACAAGAGTGAGATGCCTGTCGACTGTAACATTGTCTTTAATTTGATGGTTAATCAACTGCATCAGCAAAGTGTAAGGCTAAAAACTCTCCCCACATTATTTAGGGTTAGCCTGTAGGTGTAAGACAAGTTTTCATCTCCTGAAAAAATGTTTCAATCACAAGAGAAAGAGTCCAGTGGGACAAGGACTCCATGATGTGCACTGACCTGGCAAGCTTTAAGCCACCAGTAAGGCTCTGTCCACAATACGTCACCACTATTTACAAAGACCAAAATGGTCTATGTCGATACTGATATATGGAAATAACTGAAAGTTATAATGATGGCTGTAGATAGCAACAGAAATAGTCCTATGACAATATTTTGTTTTCCAAGCAGTTATCTGCCAACTCTGATATACCAATAACATTGTGCATCCCTCGTTGCTGTATTACAAATTTAAAAAGGATCATGCATTTAGTTTAATTTTCAAGTGCTATCAAAAATGGGCATTTTTTGTCTCAGTCTTTGTCTAATTCAGTGAAATACTTAGGTGTGTTGTTAATGTGCATCAATCATACAGTTTTCCTAAAGAGAACTATTCCTATTTCTCAGTTGATCAGAAATTTGAATAAATCTCAAAAAAGCATAACTGTTAAGTAATATTATCAATATGCAGACTAAATATTAGATATCATTTTCTGTCTTGTGATACCCTGTGATTCCCAGCCAAAATATGAGTTATAGATTTCAGTTTTAATGACCACTCAAACTATCATCTTTATGTAAAGATGACACCTTCTGAGTATTTTTTCATGTTTAAGAAAGCCCAGTTAAGGGCTCAGATGACATTTGCAAGGGCTTCAGAGGCTAATCCATTCTCCTCATGGTCAGTAAATGTTATATTCTAAAGGAATATAATACCTATGACAACCTTTCTTTTCCATAATTGCACCTCCGACAGTTAAGTCCTGTAAATCTGGTTTCCATCAAACATTTTATACTGCAGTGAGGGAAAGCTTCAGTGACACAGCATCACTCCAGCACAGCCTGTTCTGCCCTGCCCTCCACGTTCCCCTGGTTAACTGACCTTCTGCCAATACCCACACATGCCCAGACTCTGAGCTTTCACACAGTTTCACACCAGGAAGCTGAGCAGAGTCCTTATGTCAGGCTTACAGTGGCAGCCTGGCTCTGACACCTCATGCTTTGCCCTGTGATTGTACTTCTCCCACTAAGTTTCATTCATTCACTGGCCAAAGAAAATTGCAAATTGTTGCCCTAAACTCAATTATAAACTGTTAGTGCAGTTAGCCTATTGTTATATTAGTCCTGCACGCAATGAGAACAAGATGCTATGTGCAATTACATTGTTCAGTATAATAATGCCAATATACAATACGATGTACACACGTGTTTTTCTGTTTTACAGGCTCAAACATTGCACTGCTTCTTTCAAGTGGTTCATCGGTTTATGATTCATGTCTGCTGTTATGTTAACTGTGTGCAATGATTTACAATCTGTTTGCAAAGCCTTGCACAGCAAATTTTGCTAGTAGTTTGGGGAACTATGCACTCAAATTTTATAAACTATGAGTATATCTTTGCAAAAGGCTCATGATTTTGTCTGACCTAAGCCTTGGAGGGCTATGTAAAGTAAATGGGGAGGTGGGTAAACAGAGAAGGGACGCTACATCATAGGAGCTATAAATAATAAAGCGGGGATGCACATTATAGACACAGGTGGATTGAGGACATTACCAAGCAGATGACTTCAAATCTCTCTAAACACAAGTTCTTTTAACTAGTGTGGTTACAGCAGTGCTATGAAAACTGTCACAGGATCAGTGTGAGCAGGTCAACAATGTAAAGTTGGTTTGCAGAGTTGAGTGAGGCTAATGTTTCTGTTAGCAGTGCTAGCGACTCTAGCCTTCAGTCCTCCTTCCTGGTTTGATGTCCATATTTCTGTGCTGACTGTGGCTACTCGTCTCTGAAAGAGCCCATATTATGCTTTTTTGAGTTTAGTATGTGTGTTTTATATGTCTCCCCGTGTTACAGAGTACTTCTATGAACAAGACAAAAACCCTGCTGCATCAGGACTCCCCCCACCCCTTTTACAGCACCAGTAGCTGCTTGAAACACTTTGTTCCCCTTACCCCAAGGGTAGATCTACAAGAGTGACGTCCTGCCATTGTTTTTTCAGCAGTTTAAGCCCATTTGCTCAGTGCAGGGTAGAAACAGTAGAATGAATGTAGAGTTGTTGACAACATGTATCAAGCAGCACTAAGCTGACCATTTACCACCAAGTTGACCGATCAGCCAATCAGATGGGACTGAGCCCATGGGGGAAGGAAGCCTTAAAGAGACAGGAGTTCTAACAGAGCATCTCAGACAGATAGAGAACATACCTGGACATGGAGACTAAAAGACTTTTTTAACATCAGTGATTGAGAACATAACCTAGCACTTATCAAAAATGAATGTATGAACCAGAGCTAAAGCAACATATGGGCTCTTTAAAGGTAGGGTCTGCAGGATTTTCCTTAAACATAAAATATCAACTTTTTCAGGAGAAATCCTGCTCAATCGTCTCCTATGGGTCTCTATTGATGTGTGATGGTGTCTTTGTTTACCTCACCCCCCTCCTCAGCCTGTATTTTGATGTTTTGGTTGCCTTGGGACGCTTTTGGGTAGAGAGTAGGCTGGGATACCCCAGCCAATCACAGCGCGCCTAGTGCGCAAGCGACTTTTGAGTGTTATAAAATGCACTAACAGAACAGTACGTAGACCGGTGTTCTGTTAGGCTTCCCCATCGAAAAAAAGCTACCCTCAGCCCAACCCTTACCCTAAACCTAACCAGAGAGAGTGAAGACGTAGGGTGCATGCGCAGAACTA
Organism: Cetoscarus ocellatus; assembly: GCA_037902135.1. NCBI lineage: Eukaryota > Metazoa > Chordata > Actinopteri > Labriformes > Labridae > Cetoscarus > Cetoscarus ocellatus. The sequence continues at coordinate 540,420 of JBAMNC010000220.1, read as the reverse complement.
CCGGCGCATGCGCAGAACTACTGGCACATGCACAGTAGCACTAGGTAGCTCATCTCGACAGGTAGCGTGTTTCGACAGAATTTTATTGTATCATACCATAACCATTGCCTTAATGCTTAACCTTAAAAGGTTGCTGTTAAAAATGCATTTTGCTTTCAATAACCATGCAACCCTTAAAATACTTACACCCCAGACTTTCATTTAAAATGTTCCAAATGTTGTTTTTCTTGCTTAATATCTTAAATCAAATAAAAATGTCACAAATGGGGTATTTCCAGTAAATGTTATTAGATAGACTGACTGTCTTAATTTATTTTTTCATTAGGGACTACACCTGGTGCATCTTTCTATATCTCTTCTAGCGAGTATCCAAGCAAGATCTGCCGAGGACTAAAATATGATATGGAGACACTGCTAAACAATGAGTGGTCAGATTATCACAACAACTGCATACATACTACAGCATTTTCAGTGTTTTTGTGTGGACAGACACACTTCATGAAACAATGCCATCAACATTACTGCAACTGTACCTGGAATGAAACTCATCTCCTTACTGTGACGAAAACACACGACAGCCTGAGGAAAAGGTATGCTATTGCCATTATTTCCTTCTGTGCATGTGTTGGACATCTCAGAAGTCTCACATAGCTGTAGTATGACAGCACAGCCTTTATTGAGGAGCCACTATAGTGAAGAAAATGTTTATTGTTTAGTTATGTGAATAGAGACAACATAAAGCTCTGTAGCAAGAACTCTGTTCCAAATATAGTGGGCATTTGCTGGCAATACAAAGAGCAGTGAAGCTGTCTTGTAAAGATGTTGTGAGCATATAACAACCTAAATTGAATGATAAGGGACAGTATTTTTAATTTCATAAATGACAGTATGTGTTTTTGTGCACCAACTGCCCCCTGTGTTCTTCAAAGTTCACACTGAGTATGTTTATTTGTCTGTTACCATGTCTACAGTCTGTGGCTATAGTCTCTAGAGAGGTTTTACAAAAGGTGATACAGCAAACAAACGAACCCAACACATTTTTTCTCTCATGTGGGGAAAAAAATGTGTAAATGTCCTCTCAAACTGGAATTCTTTAGAAACCAATGCAAACAGAGTATTGACCATCTTAACAACCAGTACTTTGAAGAGTAAGATTGTAAAAATGTGTAGAAGTGACACAAAAGAAGTCCTCAGACTCTGAAAAACCTAAAACAACTGTTTATTGATGACAATCAAAGCCAAAGAACAATCTCTTTTAGTGGCATAATATGACACTTTATAGAAAAAAAAGCATTTTATCAGCCTCACTTGTTTGTCAATATGTATTCCTCTGTCTTATAAAAACATTTAAAAGCAAGAACTATCTTATGCAACAGTCATAAATAGATAAGATTTTGTTCTAATGTCAAATTAAATTTTTCTGCAAATCACTTTTTAAGACGACCACTATGCTTTCCCATCCTACAGCAACAAAGGCAGCCTTAGCATCTGACTCCCAGCCTGTTGTTGCTCCCAACATATAGAGGTTGTCCAAAACTTACTCCAGCCCAGCTTCTTGCTTGGTCCATCTAGCCTCATACATCATCATCCTTAATCAACCAGTCTTTCTTCTCTTTTGGCCCAACACAGGGCAGAGGCGGGCATACTACGCCTATGCCATAAAGCTGTAAACCCTTCCCACAAAATGAAAGGGGGTCCTTGCCAAAGTTACATAGTGCTTTATGCAGGGGACTGGCAGGCTCTAAGGGAGTAGGGAAAATGCCATTATTTCTGTTGAAACTTCTACTGTATCATCAACTTTGAAACAACCATCCACAGGTGTAAAGTTACACACTGCTGCTTTAAAAACTTTAGATAAAATAATTCTTGTATCTTCCATTGCTTTTGATTACCTGTATAATTTTGTATTGAAACTGTACAACAGTAAGATTTGAAAGAGAGACACACAATAATCTTGATAAACTGAAATCATTCATTAGGTAACAATAGTACCATTGACATTTTTCTATCTTTGAATCTCTAACCCCATATTTTCCTTTTATTATGCAGGCTTAGTTTGTCACCAACAAAATCATTAGAAGAATAAACAGTGTTTGCCATCATAGGGACTGAATCTGCATCCATTTTGGACCCACATTCTCAGCTACAGTCACATCTGCAGTCCTCAAAATCAGCCTCATGGTTGCTGCAGTATGCACGGTCAAGTGATCACCAACCGGCTTAAACATGAACATAGCAGCAATGCCTCCCAGTAAACTAACAATCTGACACAATGACTGCGTTAACACACAGCTGCCAAGATTGCTACATGGAAATTTATCAGTGTTTCCCCTCCTTCATCGTAGAAACAATTCTGCTATGGCACAGGGGTGTGTCTGCCTCCCTACACACACTCATACATGGTGCACGGCACAGACAGCTATTTGCATTAAATTTAAATAAAATACAAACACATCAAAGGCTCCACTGAACGTGTGGGGATGTCCTCCTGTATGAGTTGTCAGCTTTTTGCTAACTTTCCCGGGCCCAGTCGTATTTTAACACTTCTTTTCCTTGCCATTGGTCTAATGCACATCCCAGCTGCCTTTTGTTGTGATGTCAAGAGTGACCATGTTAACTGTCAACTTTCAGCAGCAGATGTGTTATTGGTATTGCTGTTACAACAGATGATGACTATAAAAAGTGATTTGATGTTTGCACCTTGTTTCAATTTTCATTGAAGACATACCTTAAACTTTATTGAGCTAGGATGTTGAATAATTATATGTTTTTATACTGGATAATACTTCCCTTACACTGCAGCCAGGCTAAAAATATACAAACATAGTGGCTGCTTTATATACTTTCTATAAGGGATGCACAATATTGGATTTTTGTCATATCTGGGATGCCGTTATTTCCAAACTCATTATAGATGATACCGATAAATAGTTTTTGTCAGGGGTACCGAGCCTCAAATTAACTCAAACTGACCTGTTTCTTAAAGGTGACAGTCTATTTGTGTCAGAAACAGATTTGAAGCAAGAAAAACTATACTTTATTCTTTAATAAATCATTTTTGATTTATTTAAGTGAAAATTTAGTAATGATGAGGTAAACCATTATGCTACATCTGTACATTACAGCTAAAATTACTAATACTACATAATATTACAGCAAATGTAGTGAAAATTTATGGCCAATTTGTACTGCTAAAATATCAACTATAAATATATGTGAAAATATATCTGTAGATACCGATCATCAACTTATTAGACAAAGATCTCTCTGTATGCATCCCTACTTTCCATGTATTTGGATCAATAATTCTGCCATTTGAGAAGTATGAAACAGGTTACACTGCACCAAAACATCAGCGAGTACTAAGTTAACATTAGCTCAGTGATGTTATTTATTGATAGAGTCAGGATCAGCTGACAGCGGTGTTTTGGGGCCTTCATTTGATTGAAGGAAGTAACATTTTGTATGTCAAGATAAGAAGGATTCTTTTTAGCACCCCTGACATCATAGCTTTAGCCCTTTTCACACATGCAACCCTGATATTATCAGGATAACACCCATGCAGCCAGCCTGGGTATTTCCCTGGTCATTCACACTTGCTCCTCTCAGCAGGGAGTGGTCCCTGCTGGACAAGGGAGAAGTGATGGAGGGGGAGAGAGGGACACCGACAGGCAGCACACAACATCAAATATACACAGCAAGTCGTGTTCATAATATGATAATGGACGATATTATCAACATACCTGTTAAAAAGTGCATCAGTACCATCGATATGATAGTTGAGAGGAGCACTGTTGCATGCAGAGGTGAATATGAAGCGACGTCACTACGTGCACAATGACGACACCAGAGAAAGAAAGCTGCAGAGTTTTTCATATCAACAGCAGTGTGAGACCCGGTGGGGATCATTTTGAAGCAGATGCACAACAAAACATTGATGATGTGCAGTGGAAACAACAGTCCTGCTGTCCAGACACACCTTTGAGTTTGTGTTATCCTCTTACAATCAGACAGACTTCTTCTGCAACTGGGGTTGTTTTTATCCATTCTGTCAAGTCTCCCTTCTCCTTGTTCACACCGGTCGCACAGGATGATGTCATCAGCCCTCTCCACTCGCCTCAGTGAATTACCCGGATAATTCTCTTTCTCCCGAGTAAAGTCCAGGTGAAAAACTCTGCTGTTAGCATTCTCACATTCGACTCGACCAGGTAATAGGCTTGTGTTCAAAATATCAATGCGGAAAAATATTATCACACACTCCTTGGAGATACACGTATTGATATGGATTCTACAGAAGTGATACGGCCTCAAATGCTTTGACAGTTGTTGTCATAACTCTTTGGGTAATGTTAACAATGGTACAGTTCAAAGTAGAAGCCAAGCTACATGATTAAGCACATGTTCCAAATTTGAACTTAGGTCTACAATCTTTAAGGACCTGGATTAAGTTTCTTAAGTTGGAGAACCATTTAAACTCATCCTTGTTCCTGTTCTTCTTGTAATAAAAACAAAACTTGTTGAGAATTCTGTTAAAAGCGTTGTCAATGTTTACAATTTACATGTATCAGGATACGTATTGTATCGTGAGGTTGCTGGAAATACCCAGCCCTACCAGGTAATGTCCGGATAATTACAGGGGTTTTTTGCTCGTGTGAATGGGGCATTTCAGACACAGTGGTAAATCTGACAGTGTTAATTTATTTGCATCACACTGGGTTTCTCTAAAGCAGTCGAAGTCTGTTTTTGTTTTACTCAGCTTGGCCATAAAAGCTATGTATTTTTTAAAGCAAAAACAACACCAAACAAACAAGTGAACAAAGACAAACGTTTTAAGATGAATAAATGTGAATTGAATCACTTGATCAAGTGAAAAAAAATGATATGCTTACTGGATAGATACCCGTCAAGCAAACATGCAGCAAAATTGTAACTAGCTCTAATTTTCATGGACAAAGCTTCATGATGCAGTTATAATCTAATACTGAGTGCTGAAAAGCTTAAGTAGGCAAGATTTATCACAGCAGCAGTGTTGCCAGTATCTATGGTGCTGTGATGGTAATAAGTCCTAAAACTACCTACAATGAGTCACACACCTCCATTTCACTTCAGCCCAGTTTCACACCAACATCACCACTGCGACACTCTACTGATGCAGTACAGACTAGGGCTGGGCAATATGGAATCACAAAAAATCATATCTTGATATTCCAAGTTGGATAGTAATACTCAATATATCCCTCATTATTTTTTCAGATAAGGAAGAACAACAATGCTTAAAACAATACAAGAATTATGTTTTTTGTGATTTAAGTATAAATCAGCTGATATTGATTCATATATGACCAATCATATATTAAAAATTGCATGCAAAATACTACCCACTGTCTAGATCCAACAAAAATTTGGCATCATGTCACATATTGAGGTCATTAAATCTCTTCTTAACAATTTGTCACAGATCTCTAGAGAACACATTTCTCTGCATTTTCTCTACAGAACACTGGATTCAGCATGCCTAAAAAAACCTCTCTGTCTCAGCCCTCCTCATAACAGGCTGTTTCAGGCCCTGTCTACACGGAGACGAAAACATTTTCATATTGAAAACATTCTCTGTAAAGATGGCACTGTTCCAAGAAATGTGTCTGTTCGCACAGTAACACTGAAAATGCTGTAGTATATGCCAGGCCTATAAGTGGCGAGACATACATCAAAACCAGAGAAGAAATCATATGCATACATCAAACACTAGCATAAGTTGTTCTCCGTGTAGTAGAGGAGCAGAAGATTTTGCTGTAAAAGCCATAACAAATTCAGTGGCTTCTGCAGCACAAGCGCGACATTTTGCCATTGTGTCTGTTGTTGTCAGGGTTCACACATGCGGTTTAAGGGAGGGGTGGGGCTGTCATGTCATAGATTTTTAAACTATCTGTATTTGTCCACATGGAAACACTCAGCCCGCATTTTCAGAGTTATCCACTCTGGAACCCATTTTGAAAAATGTGTGTTTTTTTCGGGCAACCAAAACGCCTATAAGACTAAAAACTTCAGCAGATACGCCTGAATTCATCTCCATGTGGACGGCTCTTTAGTTTGACTCTTCATGAGCTGTGTCTGACCGCGCTTTTCTAATGAAGGGGAGGATTTTTGTCCATGTTACTTTGTAGACAGATCATGGACACATTTTTGTAGAAAAACAGTTAACCTTTAAATTCACTGTTTTTTGAAGTGATAAAATCTCAGCTATTCTCATGACTATTGGTATCAATCTATACACAAAGTTAAGGACCTGTCAACTTTTTAATCAAAGGACATAAAACAGAGTCTAATAAGTTTGAAACTTTAGAAAAAATGGGCAGGTAGTTCACTCCACCTTCTCTTCCTCATGCTGCCAACATAGTTGTGCAACTTAAACAGAGTGCAGTGATCTGTCTGCAACTGTGATGGTCAGAAACAACAAAAACAAGAAAAAATACATGACCCAACGATGGGTCTAGAGAACTTCCAGTTTTGTTGCAACTGTATTAAATTAGAATATCATTTGATTCTCACTTGGAAAAAAATAAACATTTATTAATTAGTTAGGTGGATGAAATTTAATTTTCTATTTAATCTAGACATGTCCAAAGATTATCATGTGGTTCATAAGCACATCACTGTTAGTGGCCTTTACTATAAACAATCTTTTTAGGCCTAGCATCTATATTTTTATTCAATAAATTCAACACTACTCTCACTAGGCAGATGAAAAAAGCAAAAGATGATGTGTAAAATTGTTAATGTGATTGAAACTATATCAATTAAAGGTTGAAAATGTATTGATAAATCTTAAACACTCAATATGATGTCTCGCTTTGTGTTTACGTTGATGCAGCACAAAGGATGATAATGTTAAAGCAATGGTAATGGGAAACCCTATGATAACCCAGTGACCGTGCTGTATAACTTTCATTACAGTGTCTTATCATTGAGGCGCAGCAGCCCGTCAGGTGTCAAACAGCTTAGTAACACCTTATTGAGCTGTCACGGGCTGCAAACTTGGAAACAAATGTTCTGTCAAATCTCCTGTGTGCAACTCCCACTTTGTCTGAATCTGGTAATAGAGAAATATTTCTGCTTAAACAGGAGGTGTGTATCCATTTTACAGGGACCATGCTTTACTAAATTAACAATGATTAAGAACTGGAAAACTTTTCATGCACATACTGTTGTGGGTTCCTGTCACTAATGCTTTTTGAGAGACCATTAAATGAGAAAAAAGTTATATATATATATATGTGTGTGTGTGTATATATATATATATATATATATATATATATATATATATATATCAGAATCAGAATCAGAAATACTTTATTAATCCCCAAGGGGAAATTCGGTTGTTTCAGTTGCTCTTATACACAGTATAGCAGTTGGAAACAACAGATGAGGACATTAGAGTAAACATATATAAAAACCCTGCTAAAAGTATCCCTGTATATTAGGGATGCGTGATACTATCAGAGCAATATCGATATTAACAGATATTAACATTTTTACCATTATTTACAGCCGATAATTTAGGCATACAAATTGGCCATAAATAACCATATACTGGCAAAACGTATAAATGTACCATGACGGTTTACCTCGTCAGCACTAAGTGTACAGTTCAATCATTCAAAAGTATAATATGTTAAAGAATTAAATCAGATTTTCTTGCTTCACATCTATTTCTAAAACAAATAGACTGATACCATGACAGGAACAGGTCAGTTTTAGTGAAAAAAAGACTTTGTGCTTTGGACAGAAAATATCTACATTGATACGAGCAACCATGAGTTCGAAAATACCAGCATATCAGAGATCTGCAAAAATCCAATATCACAATCCCTACTTCATATTGTGATGTTTTGTATCGTCATCCCTATCATATCACCAGATTCTTGCCAATGCATACATCTAATGGATAGATGGATTGTGGAAAAATAGATCTATTTACAAACCCAAATGACTATGGCAATAAATGGCTTGCACATATGCAGGTAAGTAACACTGACATTGAAAAGAAAATCAAGAACATATATCATCCTAGCCTATTAGAAAATAAGCTGGGATTCCATTACCATTAAGGGAAAGGGAAAACGTATTATGGTAGTCTTCTTTTATAATTAAAATTATTTACAGGTGGTATTCTTTGAGTTTTATTGCTTACTTGTTGTCTTGTTTCATTTTTGGCTCTTTCCATGTGCTTCCTGTGTTTATTGCTGCGGTAAGATTCTGTTTATATACATTTTAATGTTACTTGCTGTCATTGCTTGTTTGTGAAATCTGTTGCCTGGACTTATTAAAAATGGCTACAATGGTTTCAGACTGCTGGCACCAACACTGCGTAGCAAACACATGGTTTCAGGTATCACGTTAGTAGTATGCATGTTATCATCTACACAACTGTCAAAAACACCAGCTTGGCCTTTACATGAGTAAATGCTGAGCTCATTTCTTCCTACATGGAGGATGACACCAGGAAAAAACACGACTACGGCATAACTTGAGTGATTTAACCTAGTGCTGCCCATGAAGCCTAGCTAGCAAAGCGATTGGATAGCTAGCAACGTCCATTACCGGCAAAAACAACAACATTGTAATGCGACAGTTTGTTCATGTTATAGCATGTATATTACAACGTATGACAAGTTTATAATGGGCACCGGTGTAATTGGTTACCCTAGCAGTATATCGTGGTGTTTGCTTGCTAAACAGACAAGCTAAAGTGAAGAAAGAACACCCACGTCGCATTAGCATGGAGTGCTAGCAACCAGCCATAGAAAAGCACACCCAGATGCCGCTCTCGGGCTACTCACATACGTCTAAATGGGCGCCATTTTAGAGAGGGGTTGACTGCATAGCATTTCAGTAAATTTTGGTATTATCAGTCAATAAATACGGCGCAAAGACTTAGACTATTTGGCGGTGTCAATAAAAACCACACTTCTATTCACTTCCAACGTTATTCAGAACAATGTATTATTTCATACGCATATGCCAAACACGAATAAAGTATTTAGCTACTGCAAACCAGTATAATCACAGGAACAAACATACCGCATTACAGATGTCAAAAATCTGTAACGAAGCAAACTACCAGAAAACAAACCCACAACTCCGTACGTCATACATACTCCTATCAAGGACTAACTGAACTCTCATTCATTTTGGGACCCCTCTCCAATATGGCCACTCTATTGACGTATTGATCAAGAGATCACCATCGGCCCAGACCACATCTAAGTGTGGATGTCTATGGCAACCAGCTAGCTAGCTAATCCCTGAAAACACAGCAGGAGCAGTCAGCAGAAGCACTGAAGAAAGTCGCCACGGGGTTATATTCACACAATGACACAAAACGTACATTGGAAGGTCCACCCCAACCCTCTATGTGATGGCAACATAACAGTTATCTGAAACAGTTCACAAATTGATAAAGAATTTTGCTGAGGACCGTGGCGTTACCTTTCTCTCCTTGAGTCCGCAGAGCCGGACGGACGGAAAATCTTCCCGGAAGCCGGTAGCAAGGTAATTCCGGCAAAATCCCATCACGTGAAACTTTCCCAGTTAGCATTTTCTTGACTGTATGGTCTTTTTGAATTGTGTGTTCACCTTGGTTTATTCGGCCGTTTTAGATCTAAGCGACGCACTCAGAAACTATTTCAAAATCAAATGTTGTCGTTTTAATCTCTTAAGGACAGACAGCACCACCCAATAATTTGTGTACTAGAGTGATAAACAACTTTGGGCACAGAGGTTCACACTGCATCGCAGACTATGGTTACATATACTAAAACATTATGAATTCAACTATCATTACTACTTTTTGATGAACAAAAACATGTGTTCCTTTAATCAAAAATTAATATTTTATTGTAAAACGCCCAGTTCATAATAAATGTTATCTCTGTGTTGTTACAGGGTGGGCAGCTGGTGTCCTGTGTGCCGTGTGTGGCAATTTCTGATTTTTAGAAATTTCAGCCCTAAATGTGTAACAGTCCAAAAGCATATTAGCCTGTTATGCCACTATGCAGGAGTTTGACAATAATTTTGGGCCCCATGGGAAAATACTACATTTGGCCCCAACACCACCACCCAAACATATCATACACAGATGCTTACAAAGTGTTTTCATACCTTTCAGTTCATGACATAAAAAAATTCAGTACCAAGGACGGGAACCTGGAGCACAAGAGGACCCTCATATTGTTGTCATGTGTAAACCTTAATAGTAGAGAATTTCTACGTCATCCTCATTTCAGCAGATATCTTTCCAAACAAACATAGATTTATATCAAACTGGACTTATTTTGTTGTGTTCTGGAGTTAGTTGTAAACTACACCACTTAAATTAATTTAAAGAATTTCGTTTTTTGTTTTTGTTTTTAATTTGTTTTTACAGCATTTTGCAACTGCGACTTCCTGTGTAACAACCCTCTAAGGGTTTCCCAATCCCTGGTTTGGGAATCACAAGCTTTCACCACACCTCGCTTATGCAAAAGAAAATATCATCAAAAATTGATAATCTGAAATTAGATTTTGCATTGTAAGATGACTTTATACACTCTTCTAAAGCTCTCTAAAAATTACCTGAAAATTCATGATACTCCTGAGGTAGCTTTGAATAAAATCATGATTTAAAAAAATGTATCCATTGTTATTTAACTGCAAAGACAATAAACACAATACAATATGGGTATTTTTTAGTCCATTGTCATCATAATCAACTATCAAGTTTTATAAATCTTCAAGCCACGCCAAGGAATTCTAGATGTTGCTTTAGGTTTCTTCTCTGTTTTACATTACAAAGGAGTCAAAAACAAACAAACAAAAATACCATCACATTGTTAGGAAAATCTGCCGTTTTAGGGCCCCTGTCATTCATAGGCCCTGAGAATCTTCTTAACATTTCCCTCACGTCTGGCACACACTTAAAAAAGTTGTCAGCTGATTTGGATGAAGGTTTCTGGGAATGTTGGTCACGGCACAGGGAAGAAGGGATTTGATTTTGGCTGTGATCCAATCCACATCCAAATGTATGAAAATTACACATGTTGTTCATCATGATAATCTTCAGCTACAAACCTAACTTTCCTGATTTGTTTAAGACAAACATAATCAGTCAGAGTGAAAAGCAGTTACCAAGATATTATGGGACGACAACATGGTGACTGGACTTAAAAGTAGCTACCACACTGCCAGTGTATGATGCCATTTTATAATCTATTGTTTGAGAGTTTCCTCTTCATCAAATGGCCAAATCAAGTTGGTGCCCATGGCTGTGGCAATGGTGTATGAGTTATTGTTTATTAAAAATGATCAGAAATGACTGCATCATAGTTCCTGGCCATTTTTGTAGTCCTTGTTAGCAGTTTGCTAGCAACCATCCTTTTTAACACAACAAAGCTTCAACATTCAAAGGCGAGGCAATATCAGATGCGTTTTGTAATGCATTACAAAACAGACCTTATTTCAGTTATTTTCCAGAAGGCTTTTGTATAATCCCATATGTTTTTAACCTTGGGAAATGGCAGGTGATAAAATGCGAAATCACTGCCGTGTTTTTGGACTTCTTCCTGCACCTCTTCTGAACTTCTGAAACAATAAATACCTTGGCGGAGGTTTGTGCTTCAGGAGCATCTCTACTACTTAACAGGAAAAGATAAAAGAGTGCAGTATAACTCAAGTACTAGTGCCATCATCCCCCTTACTTGGAATAACTTTGTGTTTGTATATAATACACAAATAAAATTTATTTTTCTGGTATTACAAGTGAGTTAACATTTTAGCAACTGGGTAAATACCTGAAATAAGGCCCGTGATGAACACATGCAAAAATAACTGCATCCGATATTGCCTGGTTGCTCGTGAACTGCTAACAAGGACTACAAAAAGGGCTGTGGACCCTAACACAATATTATATGTTATATACACTGCCTGGCCAAAAAAAAGTCGCCACCACAAAAAATGGTCACACACTCTAATATTTTGTTGGACCAACTTTAGCTTTGATTACAGCACACATTCGTTGTGGCATTGTTTCAGTAAGCTTCTGCAATGTCACAAGATTTATTTCCATCCAGTGTTGCATTAATTTTTTCATCAAGAGCTTGTATTGATGATGGGAGAGTCTGACCACTGCACAAAGCCTTCTCCAGCACATCCCAAAGATTCTCTATGAGGTTAAGGTCTGGACTCTGTGGTGGCCAATCCATGTGTGAAAATGTCTCATGCTCCCTGAACCACTCATTCACAATTTGAGCCTGATGAATCCTGGCATTGTCACCTTGGAATAGGGAAGAAAAAAATCCATTGATGGTAACCTGGTCATTCAGTACATTCAGGTAGTCAGCTGACCTCATTCTTTGGGCACATAATGTTGCTGAACCTAGACCTGACCAACTGCAGCAGCCCTGGATCATAGCACTGCCCCCACAGGCTTGTACAGTAGGCACAAGGCATGATGGGTGCATCACTTCACCTGCCTCTCTTCTTACCTGATGTGCCCATCACTCTGGAACAGGGTAAATCTGGACTCATTAGACCACATGACCTTCCTCCAGGACAGTTCTTAATCCAATTTTAGTAGTTTCTGCAATCTCCTTAGATGTTTTCTCTTCTTGATGCATGCCAATGATGATTTGACCCTTCTTGAACAGACAAACATCTTTTCCATGACCACAGGATGTGTCTTTCCGACATGGTTGTTTAAGAAATGAGAAGCTACTCATTGCATCAGCTGGGGTTTAATAACTTGTTGCCAGCTGAAAGATAATCGCCCATGTGATAATTATCCAATAGGAGGCTCATACCTGTTTGCTTAGCTAAATCCAGGTGGCGACTTTTTCTTTTGGCCACGCAGTGTATATACTACTGATCATTTTTTTTTGTAAACAATGATACAAACACTATAGCCAAAGCTATGGACACCAACTGAATCAGGTCACTCTATAAGGAGGTTGAAGCATGGCATCATAAACTGGAAGAGTGGTACCTGCTCTTAAGTCCAATTGCCATGTAGTAGTGCTGTAATTGAATGGTAATAGCTTTAATAATTAATTAATAATTTAAGCCTAAAAAAGTTGTGAAAGTTAGGTTTGTTTATGAAGACAATCATGATGAACAAAGTGTGCTAGTTTCATAAATTGTCGTTGGCCACAGACCTTATTATTTATAAGCAATGATCCAAGAACACTTTGAAAAATCCCAAAGGCTTCAGGCAAGAGAACCAGCGTAGTGCTAACTTTCACCTTGACCTACAAAAATACATAATCCCAGAGTCACTTTATTGAAATGAACTTCAAACCACTTATCAAATAGTGAGGCAGAATAATCTGTTACTCTGTCAAAATATTCAGATACGATGAGTCAGAGTTACAAGATAAAGATCATTTGGGTTTTTAATTTGGGATTAAAAAGTAGTTATTCTGGAAAATTACAATTGGGAATAAAAACATTTATATTATAGATAAAAAGCCATAACCTCTTTGAAAAGTCAAACTTCAGTGATGAGTCCTAGCCATGGGAAAAATGTTTTAATACAAGACACTAATTATAAGGAAAAGCTCACTCGTATAAGGTAGAAGTCATAGTTTTGAGATAAAAAAAGAACATAAAAGGCCATATTTAGGAGGTCATAAAGGTCAGAACTCTTAGATTTAAAAGAAAATCATAAATGTGGTAGTTATCATTAATATACTTTACATCAAAAATCATGACTGAATGAAGGAAAATCATTTTGAGAAAAAATATCAATCAATATGTAATTACTGTTTAAGTCATAATACTCATTTGAACTATTTATCTTAAAATAGCATTTTTTAACCTTTTTTTTGCCTTTCAACTCATAATTATGACAATTGATATGACTTACCATATTAAATTACAAACTTTAAAAAAACATGTTTTCCATATTGTTTGCCCTTTTCTGATTTTCTCTGATTCCAAACCTCCAAAGTTTATAATTTACTCTAAATCATCATTTCTTTGTATCTTTTAGTCTAACTAAATTGCCATTGCAAAGTCATCTCACTTAGACAAACTTTAGCCTGAGCAAAGTCTTGCCATTGAGTTATAATGATTTATCACCTATATTTTGTTAATTAAGGGTAGGTTTGGAGCATCTGCAGAGCAATTCATGATCTCCACATCATAATACAGGAGTATTTTTTGAATCATGATTACTAAACTGAAGGTTTTTGAAGAAATTTGTTGTCTTTGGATGGTACTCTTTGGGCAACTACACTGATCATTTCACTCCATTTACAAGCTTAAAAAAGTATTCAGTAATAATATAATATGCTTAAGATAATGTATTTTTTATTCCCACAATAATTGATATTTAAGAAATGCTACATAGCAATAATAATAGCTTTTGACAGACATACAAATATTTTCTTTGTTAGGCCATATTAGCATGTTGTAACATTTGATGTTCCTCCAGGCGGGTCATAATTACCACTGATAAGTCCATAGGAAAGTACAGGTGTAGTAAAATAGTCAAATTATATTAAACATGTAATTTTCACTTTTTAGTGAAGAAGCACTCTGTTGAGGTGAAACTGGAGGATACCAGCATCAGACTTGGCGAACATTTTAAACAATTTTACTAAGTTTTTAAAGATTTTATGATTAAAAGTCCTCTTCCCACCCCTCTGCGTATGTCTTTTCTTTCATTGAGGCCAAGTTAGTTAACCATTAAAGTTCATCAAGCACGAATAACAGTTAATCAAAACAAAGAGCGATTTCAGCTGTTTTTAGGCCTGATGATAGGAGAGCTTGTATAACCTAGCAACAGTAACCAAGAAGAGTGGGGCTTGATCAAGGGTCACTTTCATGGAAGGGTGAGGCTTAAATGGTGCGTTCAAATTGTATGGGAAGTGGGAATTAGGAGCAGGTCAAGTTGGGTTACCTGAAGACCATTCGACTTCTCAGTACAAATTTCTGACCAAAGGGGTTGTTCCCAGTGATGCACCTAATTTGCACCTTGGATAATCAGACTTCAGAGATCAGATGGAGCACACCGGTGGGTCAGAAGGGGACCTCTGCTCTAGGGGTCACTTGTAGGGATCTATAGACCTGTTAGAGTGACTAAGCACAATAGCTTCCTGCAACTGTTCTACATCAAATATAAAAATCTTGCTGTATTGGACAATGTTAAAACAGGACCAGTCATGACAAACCAAAACAGACAGCCATAACATTTCCACCATGAGTATTTCAATTTTTATTTATTATTCAACCTTTAACAGTACTGTAACAAAAACCAAAACCAAAAAAAAAAAAAAAAGAAACGTGGCAAGGATACATATTTTTAGATGATCTAATTACAAAAGATGACAAAGAATGTGAGAGGTGTCGAGGGGAAACACATTTGGAGCAGTGACGAGAACCGAGCAGTTGTTTTATATACTGATGATGAAACAGGTTCACGAGAGGATCCCACTTTTGAACGGGCCCCAAGTCAACTGCTGAATTCAAGAGGGCTGGGTCAAAAAGTGATCAACACTCATCTATTCTGAGTGGCTGAAGTCCCAGTTTTACCTTCTCTATGTCACCCCATCCACTAATCCAGACCCCCACCATCCATTTTCAATGAGTGCTGAGGCTGGGCAACAGTATGAGGACATAGTGAGGAGGGAGGATAGGCCTGTCCGCTTCTCTCCAGCCGTGCAACAAAAAACAAAATATAACAACTGCCAACAGCCATAGAGGGCCACCCTTACAAACAGAGCTTGAGGTCGAAGAGCAGTCTAGGTTTCATAGTTGGGATTCTTGCGGAGGATGACAAAGCCCTCCAGGATGGGGGTGACAGGGAGGTACTCCTCTGTGGCCAGTTCAGCCCGCTCTCCGTGAGCCAACAATACCGGCGTGGTATGAGTCTGGAAACCCGTGATGGCCTTTGGCTTTCCTGCCTGGCCCACAACATCCACCGCCTGAGAGACAAAAGAGAAGTGATGTTAGGACAGCTGTTTGGTCTGATTTAAGTACAACAGTAGATTAGTGGTACACTTACGGTGCAGCCCCAGTGCACTTCTCTGAGGACGTGCCATGCCACTCAGGTCTAATTACCTCCGCCAAGGAGGTTATTTTTTAGTGTTTATCTGTCTGTTTGTCTGTTTGTTTGTCTGTGTTCAAAATAACTTGAAAAGTTCTGAACGGATTTGGATGAAATTTTCTGGAATTGTCGGAAATGGGATATGGAAGAACTGATGAAATTTTGGGACTGATCCGGATCACCTTGGCAGAGGTCTGCGCTCTCTGAGTGCTTTTCTAGTAAACTGTTGTATTTGAATTAAAGCACATTTTCAAACAAAAGCTACACTCCGTAAGGTGTATTTATGAATAAGTAAACTACTGTTCTCATTTCATTGACTGATTGGTTTTCACATAGACAAGAAAATCAATCTTCTATGAAGTGGTCTGCTGGGGGAGCAGCATCACAGCAGCTGACAGGAAGAGACTGGACAAACTCATAAAGAAGGCCAGCTCAGTCCTGGGATGCCCTCAGGAACTTGTGGAGGAGGTGGTGGAGAGGAGGACTACAGCCAAGCTGTCCTCCATGATGGACAAAGACTCCCACCCCCTCCAACACACACTCACTGCACTAAGGACCTCCGTGAGTGACAGGATGCTCCACCCGAAGTGTGTGACGGAGAAATATCGCAGGTCCTTCCTTCCTGCAGCTGTTAGACTCTACAACAAAAACCTCTCCAGTGTGCAATATTTATATTTATATTTATAATATCTCAAAATTTTATTTGCGAAATATCAAACATGCACATAACCACTGTAAATACCACTTGCTATATACAATATATTTTTTTATTTTATTTTTCATTTGTAAGTTTCTTTCTTATATTTCTTCTTTGTATCCTGCAGCTGCTGTAAATTTGGAATTTCCCCCTGTGGTACTAATAAAGGAATATCTAATTTAATCTAATCTAAAAGTGCTTTGGAAGTGACAATTCTTTGCGGCCCCTTGCCATCAGCACATCCAGCCTGCTTTGCAAGTGGCTCGCAGAGAAGGGCCAGGAAGTGGCTCAACAATTAAAGCACTTTTGTGAAATTAATTCATGAAACGAAAATGTAAATTCTTAACAAATAAGTGCTGGTTATGGAGTGCAGTTTTTGTCTGAACAGACTCCTTAAATCAAATAAGGAGCTGAGCCAGCAG
This sequence comes from Cetoscarus ocellatus, assembly GCA_037902135.1. NCBI lineage: Eukaryota > Metazoa > Chordata > Actinopteri > Labriformes > Labridae > Cetoscarus > Cetoscarus ocellatus. The sequence continues at coordinate 523,220 of JBAMNC010000220.1, read as the reverse complement.
ACCCGGGCAGTGCGGCGCAGCAAAGCCAGTGGAAGTGTAGCGGGGCTTTCCTCTTACAGATAAATAACAATGATGTTTTGAAAAAAGGGGCATTTACATTTTCAAGAAAAATAAAAGTTCAGATTTCAAAGTCATGAGTTTAAGAGAAACCAAACGGTATTTTTGAGTTTTAAAAGTCATAATTAAGAAAAAAAAATGCAGTTTTGGTGGGTTTTTTTTAGTTCTACAGCTCAGTTTCCTTGTTCTGATCCAGTCATACAGAAAGAAAGAAAGAAGCCAAAAATTTGCATGTATCCCTTTTCATGTTCACACGTCAGTATTTTAAACTGAGCTGAATGCAGGCAGAGATGCACTAGTACCAGTCTGAGTCACATGAAAGGCCAGAGCTGGCCTTGTGTCATTACGTCACAGCCAGCGCTGTGCATTATGGGGAAAAAAAACAGCAGGCTACCCTCAAAAGGAAAACATACTAACAGTAATAGTGGAGATTAAATGTCCTATACAGCATATGTGAGCATATTTATCAAAGTGGGACACGCCTTTTAGTGTAAAAAAACTCTATGTACATATTTGCTGGTGTCTACAGCAGTCCATAGAGGACACCAGACAGCGCAGTAACATACTACAACATATCACTGGTGGCAGTGTCTGCACAGAAACTGTCAGTGATGCTGAAAAGTTGAAAGCAGCTTTAAAACAAATGGATTCTCCTGCTTGAACAAGCTGAACTAATTTCTGGGGAGTAAAGAAGTTGTTGAATCAGTGGATGTTGTGGAGTCCTGTGATGATCTGCCGTAGCGACAGTGAGTGATGTTAAACCTGTTGTTATTTTCATGGTATGCTGTGCCTGAGCAGAGAAAGTGACTGTGGGATCATGAACATTATTATTAGGTAGTAACTTGTCATCTGCCTGATTGCCTGGTAGCTGTAATGCAGTTATTTTTATTACTACTGCTGCTGCTTGCATTGCCACAGCAGTGTGATGAGTTAACTGGTCACCCTGTTTGTGCCAGTTGCTGGGTTGATTATGTCCTCACTGTAAAGAAAAGGCTCCAGGAGCCGACTGGAATCGAGCTGAGATAAACTTTTCGGGCGATCTCACCGCTGTCCTTTGTGCTGAAACAGGAATCAGTCGCTGTGTTCATAAATATTGAAACAAAAGAAATTTTAGATTGATTTGCAACTTCGTCAACAAAACTGTCGCCTCTTTGTTTCTAACACATGTATAAGTGACGTGTACTTGGACCTGCGCCCAGGCCCCTTGTGTGAAACCACCTATTCTTTTGTAGGGAGCTCTCTTTGATGACATGGAGAACAGCAGAGTTTTAGTGTATCCGTTTAACTTGTTATACTAGTGTTTGAGACTCACCTGTCCGACTCTGACGGACACAGGCAGCGGTCGCAGCTCCTCATCGAAGGTGACCAACATACGAGGCTGCATGGCTGCGACCAGGCCGTAGAGAATGTAGTGAGACTTTCCCAAGATTACTGTAACACACACAGTGAACACCAGGGGAGGAAATTAACGACTACTCAAAAGTTTAGTTCAACTCTTAACTCAGAAAATAGAAATGGAGGGTGTGAAGTGAGAGGAGCAGCAGGAGGGAAATGAACTGACTGTTCTTGACGTCAAGGAACGAAACAAGCACAGTGAGGAGTCCGGCCACGGCCACCTGACTCATCAGCTGTCTGTCACTGTGGTAGGGACAGAGCGTCAGTGTGCCTTTACCCAGGTGAGTCAGACCCTGCAGAGGAAAAAGAAAACAGCAGGGTTAATAGTGGATCTCACACACACACACACAAGCACGGTAACAGATCAAAAACCATACTATAGTATTTGTGAGCTAAAAACATAACTCTTAACTTTGACATGCTTCAAGAAAAAAATCATACTGGTCATACAAACATGTACAGTCATGGAAAAATTATTAGACCACCCTTGTTTTCTTCAATTCCTTGTTCATTTTAATGCCTGGTACCACTAAAAGTGTATTACCTGAAGAATACAATGAACACGACAAAAAATGCAGTTGATTCCATGATACTTTATGTCCTATTTGACAAGCTTAAGCCTAATTGTATTCCTGGAGTATATACGAGGCTATATGCTGTCGTAAGCAGCACTGCACATGCAAAGGTCTAGAGTGGTTTCCTGCTTACATTCAAGCCGTAGCACAACTCAGAAGTTGTCAGCTCTCACATGATGCCAAAAAACAAAAGAATTATGTGAAGCCACAAAGGGAGCCATCTTGTCACTGCTGGAAATTGGCATGAGTGAGCGAAAGGTATTCAAAAAAGTAAAAACCCCAAGACAGCCGTTCATTACACCAAGAAAAAGCAAGTCGAACATGGTACTACCAAATTGCTAGCTGGTCAAGGCAGGAAACGTCTTTCTACCTCACGAGAGGACCGTGCATTCATCCATTCCTGTGTCAGGAATCGTCGTCAGACCTCCAGGGACCTTAAAAATGAGTGGGCACTGTCGAGAAATGACTTGTTCAGCAAGGACAGTTCAAAACAGACTTCTTGTAGCTGGTCTGAAGTCACACAGGGCACGTAAGAAGCCCCTCATCAACGAAAAGCAGAGGAAGGCCCGGTTACTCTTTGCTAGGGATCACAAGGATTGGACTGTTGATGATTGGGCTAAGGTTCTCTTCAGTGATGAATCCAATTTTGGGTTGATGCTCACTCCAGCCAACTTACTGGTTAGGAGGAAGCCTGGAGAAACCCACAAACCAGATTATCTTGCCCCTACAGTAAAACATGGGGGTGGATTGGTGATGATCTGGGGTTGTTTCAGTATGGGTGGAACAGGGTAAATGCAATTGTGTGAAGGACGAATGAACCAGGTCACGTACAGGGTTGCTCTCTAAAACAGTCTTCTTCCATCAGCTGATAAACTCTTTCCAGCCTCGAATGACTGGATTTTCCATCAAGACAGTGCCCCTTGCCACACGGCAAAGTCAGTTAAAGCCTGGATGGAGAACCAGAACATTCGAACCATGCCCTAGCCTGCCCATGCCCTAACCATGCCCAATCACCAGATCTAAATCCAATTGAAAACCTGTGAAACATCATCAAACTCAAAATGGAGAACCACAAGCCCAAAAAAAGCAAATTTATTTGAATTTTTGCAGCAGGAATGGGCTGCTGTGACAGCAAAACAATGTCAGAAGCTGGTGGAGAGCATGCCAAGACACATGGCTGCAGTCATCAAGAACAATGGTTATACAATCAAGTACTACCCCCTGTGTGTATCATGTGACTAACAGATAGAAAAGAAAACATGGAATGCCTAAAAGCACTGTTTTTGGCAGTACAATGCCATAGCTATTGATTTAAGAACTTAAGTGATTTTGGTTATTATCAAGAAAACCATGGAAAATGGCTACATATCAGCTCTTAAAATAAACTCTTATGAGCTATTTTTGTTGTTATCATTATATTTGTCCAAACAAAGTACCTTTATTTGTACCAGGCATTAAAATGAACAAGAAATTCAAGAAAACAAAGGTAGTCTAATAATTTTTTCCATGACTGTACATGCTGTTAGTGAAAATTAATGTCATCTTACCCTAGACATTCTTCAAAAGTTACTGAGTTATCTTAAAAATATGAAACATTTTCCGGCTTTGACACACGTGCACTTTTCATTGAGATCAGCTGTGTCTGGTAAGGAGTGCCTCCACTGTTTCCACCCACCTGAGCAAGCCTGACCATGAAGAGATTGTTGGGGTCTTTGGCATGATACTGAGCCAGCTGCCGCAACATGGCTGCAAGACGGGCGTTATTTGTGCCTGGGAAAATGTGAAAAAAAAACAAAGAAATTTTGTGTTAAAGAAATTCACATCAAACTCCCTCCTGAAGATGGCTGGACTGTTTCACCATTTAAACAAATAAACCGCCCTTAAAAATATAAAAAATGTCGCTATGTGTCATTTTTCTTCAAATGGACAATTTGATAAGTGGGAATGACTTAAATAATTATATAAACATTTTATAACACTAGGAAGAAAGATAAATCGATGAGTAAAGTGACAGGAAAAGGAGGCAGAAAATAAGCTCTTCGCACACTGGCTTCACCAAATACAAATCACATTCTCGATGCAAATTAACAACAAGACCTGATTGGCTAACATTGGAGTGCCCTCTAGTGGACAAAACAACATGCTGATGGACCACAATTACAATATGTATTCTGTGTATTTGGTGTCCATGCATACAAAACTTAAACCTACAATATAAACAGTAATATGTTCTGCCCTCTTTAACCATCTGAGTTTTATTTTCTGTATTCAATTTAGCTTCAAGTATTTCCTAGCCTCCATGCTCAATAGAGATGGGTAGTTCAAGCTAAAGTTATGATTCATATGTTATTGTAACAACAGTTTTCTAAACAGTAATGTAACAAGTGTAGTTAGTTCCCTCTGAACAACATTTGGATAAAAATTAAAAGAATCAAACTCTGAAATGTAAAGGGTAAATATTTGAAATGGCTTTTATTTTTTTCAAACAAACATATCTTAAAAGTATTAAATGCAAAGCCAGAGAGACTTGTAAAAATATATACAGAACTATACAAGAAGGAAGGTGACATGGCCATATTTTGGATTTAGGAGGAAAAAAGGGATTTTTCTAATGTGACGTTACACCAAAAACATCTAGCATAAAAACCACTGTTGTTGGTTATCACTGACAAATGTCAGACTGATATTTCAAAAAAAAAAAAAAAAATCTATCACCTGAGTATGTTCAAGTCTGTCAATAACTGTTATTTCTACATGTAAATTATAGGTACAGTGATACAAAATGTTATGTAATCAGTTAGTTTTTAAATTCCTCATGGCCTTAACCAAAACTCAGTGGTATAGATCAGAACATTTCCTCAATTCTGAAAAGGACACGTCGTCAGTGGCTATGACTGAGTGGCTATGACTGATAGCACACTACCAGCAATCGATTTTGGATCATGGTGTGACGCTGGGAGACCAGCTCCGGCTGTCACGTGGCAATGTGTCCTTGGGCAAGACACTTATGACCAAGTTGCTCCCACTGTCACTCAGTGGTGTAAATGGGTATGAAAGGGCAGGTATGTGTTAGCTTATACTGATGAGCAACATACACAGAGATTCATGGCCGTCCGTGAGTGCCTGTGAGAGTGATTCTGTGTGAATGGGAAGGTTCTACCTGTGGTGTAAGAAGCACTTTGAGTGACTACAAAGACAAGAAAATTGCTATAAAAAGCCCATTAACACTTGAGATTAGGGAATTACAAACCCCATTTGTAATTACACCTTCATTTTATTTTTATGTTGGTAGAGGGTAACAAGTCGTACATTCTTCCTGTTTCACTTACCACTGCCCACCATGCCCATGGCGAAGATGGAGTTGTGGGATACCTCAGGGTCTGCGTCATGTGAAAACTTGCTGAGGGTGTCCAGGATGTTAAGACGAGGGTTTGACACAGAAATCAGAGCCAGGGCAAGGGGCACTGCTCGCCTCAAGGTGGGCTCACCATACCGCAGCTAGTGATACACAAAAAATAAGTGCTTAGGGCAGTGTGCCATGAACTCTGAAGAGAGGAATAATTACATGGCTTGAATTGTTGATTGCATTGCAAAGCTTTTAACCCCACTGTTACGAGTTGACATATGACAGAAAACAAACTCTAAACGCTGTGATCTTTGGCCATGTCCACATGTAGGCAGGTATTTTTGAAAAAACTAGCTGCTTCTGTTTTTGCCTTCTCTACACATGCTCAAGTCCCTGTCTCACTGTTTGTAGTAAACCTTGGTTTTTAGAAGTGCAGTACAAATAAAGTTAAGATTATTAGTTTGAATTACAAAGTACATTACACAAGTTCAGGAAGGATTATCAAAAAGTCAGACACAAATATATATACACTGCCTGGCCAAAAAAAAAGTCACCACCTGGATTTAACTAAGCAAATAGGTACGAGCCTCCTGTTGGATAATTACTGCACGTGTGATTATCTTTCAGCTGGCAACAACTTATTTAATCCCAGCTGATGCAATGAGTAGCTTCTCATTTCTTAAACAACCATGTGGAAAGACACATCCTGTGGTCATGGAAAAGATGTTAGTCTGTTTAAGAAGGGTCAAATCATTGGCATGCATCAAGCAGAAAAAAACATCTAAGGAGATTGCAGAAACTACTAAACTTGGGTTAAGAACTGTCCAACGCATTATTAAAAACTGGAAGGACAGTGGGGAAGCATCGTCGTCAAGAAAGAAATGTGGTCGAAAAAAATCCTGATTGATTGTGATCGGTGATCACCTAAACGTTTGACCAAATCAAATAGAAGAAAAACAACAGTAGAACTCAGGGGTTTGTTTAATAGTGAAAGTAAGAGCATTTCCACACTCACAATGTGAAGGGAACTCAAGGGATTGGGACTGGACAGCTGTAGCCTCAAGAAAACCACTAAACAGTAAGGCTTACTGGGAAAAAAAAAGGCTTCAGTTTGCTAGGGAGCATAAAGATTGGACTCTGGAGGACTGGAAGAAGGTCATGTGGTCTGATGAGTCCAGATTTACCCTGTTCCAGAGTGATGGGCACATCAGGGTAAGAAGAGAGGCAGGTGAAGTGATGCACCCATCATGCCTTGTGCCTACTGTACAAGCCTGTGGGGGCAGTGCTATGATCTGTGACAAATCTTATGACATTGCAGAAGCTTATTGAAACAGTGCCACAGCAAATTTGTGCTGTAATCAAAGCTAAAGGCAGTTCAATGAAATATTAGAGTGTGTGACCCTGTTTTTTGGTGGCGACTTTTTTTTTGGCCGGGCAGTGTATATACACATACAAAAGGAATAAAAGAACCAAAAGTGAGAGTCTCAAATAAAAAAGCTTTTGTTGGTCAATATATCTAAAACATTAAAAAGGGGAAAATGTGCAAGGCAACAGGAAATTGTTATCTTTACTTATTGTCATTAATCTGGTTGTGTCTGCTTAACTGTTAGCTTATGTATGCTGCTGCCTGTCTATGTCTTCTTAAGTGTCTGACTTTCTGTCTATATGCTGCTTTATTATGTGTGTCACTTCTTAAAAGCCTCAGCAGGGACAAGGACTACACATTAGCCTTGGCCAGAAGTCTCATAAACATTGCATCAGTTCACTCTTAATCAGATGTAAGAATGCTTATCTATTGTCCCTGACAAATAAACTAAAAAATAAAATAAATAAGAAGTAGGCACAAAAGAGTGTTCAAATAGTAAAATAAATCAAAATTAGAAAGCAGATATTGCAACGAACCAGGTGTCCAAATGTCCGCAGTGCCATCTCAGAACCAATTTCTTCTCCCATGGCAATGAGGGCAATACCAAGAACAGCAACGCCCTAAGAATGAGAACATTTAAAATGAACAAGTGAATTCAGAGGAGAAACTGGGAAAAAAATGTTTCTTTTGGGATGAATCGAGTCGAAAGGAAGTCCTTACCTGGTGAGAGCCCATGTCAGCAGCACTCTCCTTTTTATCCTTGTCTTTCTTATCCTTCTTGTCCTTGTCGTCTTCTTTGTCCTTCTCCTTGGCTTCGTAGTGCTCACTGCAGATGTGAAGAAGCTGCTGCACCTTCAGCACATTACCAGAACCTGGAACAGAAAGAGATATAAGTTCACTTTACAAATTAAAAACATTTTATTTTCATTAAAAGGTGTTAGAAGCTGGTCAAAATAAAACAATAAGACTACAGAAGAACTGTCAAACGATGGAAGTCTGACCTGCATATGCACAGATATCCACTAGCGTGTTGGCAAAGCTGCGGAAAGGCTCAGGTACAACCTGTAATGCTGCCAGGGTTGTCTCAATCGCTTCCCCTTTACCTAAAGACAGAAAACCATGCAAGTAAGTTACAGTTTAAACATAAGGCCAAAGAAATTAAATGATAGAAGTTAATGCGTATTTTTCCATCACCAAAATACTGCTTTTTCTTTGGTGGTTTCACCAGTAAAAATAATAGGTATTTATAGTCTGCATGACTGCCATTAAAATAAAGCTATTTCGATTGTTTAAAGAGTCCTTCTGCTTCAACAGGAAGTACACCTCACTAAAATGGAGGACAGGCAAAGCCACCCAGTGGCAAGCACTTTTGGCTCTACAACACCAATGGAAAAACAAATTAAAAAACGTGACTGGGCAGTGTGTCTTTAATGTGCATAGTAGCTGGGCTAATCCTCATCCATGACAAATCTGCAGGCAAATTTGTCGACCTTCCACAAAAGTGCGGCAGTGAAGGAGTGCTCAGCTAAGCACAACCACAACCTCCTCTGTTGTAAAGAAGGCCATCACGGATAAGACCAAGATTCATATGCAGGGGACATACGGCCCAATATGGTGGCTTTCAGAGAGGTAGATAGTACAATGATCCAATGGAAATGCATCGAGTCTGTGTTGCTGCCAAGCAGGCTGTTGACATATCTTTGGTTATAAGTGTGTATGCTCGAAAAACTGATTCAGTTTGATTTTTGGGAAAAGTGACAGCAATAATATTTACCCAGGTGGTTCAGTCCGAGGCCCAAAGGCAGCCAGCGGGCATATGAGTCCTTCAGCTCCTGTTCATTCTTCTCCATGATGGTCTGGACGATGGTGGAGGTCACATCACCATTACAAGACCCCACTGCGATCATGCCACACGCCAGCGCTGTCACTCCCACCACCTGGAGTTTAAACATATTCTTACACTTTACTGGGCTGAAGATAAACAAAATTCCAGGAACCCTAAAATAAAAAGATGTTTTCATACCTCCATGCTGGATTTAGAGTCTCCCATTACAGGGAGGAGCAGAGAAAGGACATCCTCTCTGTTGGAGCCAGCATAGGCAAGACCAAGACTGAAAGACAAGGAAAAGAGACGAAGCTGAAATATCCTGTCAGAGACTAACTTTTTTCTTGGGATGCACATTATCATTGGACCAATATCTGTATCAGCAGATAATCACCTGAAAATTGGACTATCAGAATCAGCAGTTAAGAAAACTTTTGCCAATATTTATAGCCAATATTTTGAGGGGCTTTGTTCTCTCAAAAAGTATCAGTATTGTATTGGTAGCAACGATATCAAAAATACAGGCATATTGAATATCAGAGACTCAACGACAAAGAAACATGACAAAAAAGAAAAAAGAAAACCGCCTTGACACTTGATAACAGTTACTTTAAAAATAAAGCAAATTTCCTTATTCCACATATTTCAAATGCAAAACTTCATTCACTCATGGCCTCCTTACCCAAAGATTGCTCCTATCCTCATGATGTTGCTGTTGTGAAGGACATAGTCAGAAAGCAGAGCAAGGGCTGGGTCACATTCATTCCTCACTCCAGAGTTGACAATACCACACGCCAGGAGGGCACCAGACTGTACAGCGGAGAGACAACAAAGATCTAAGATAAACATTACAATGATTTTAATGTTTTTAAAGTAAAACTAAACACCCTTAAGGGTTTCATCTTGGATAGTAACCTTTGGTATGAGTATAGAAGACAAGTGGATCATAGTTCAACATTGAAAAAAAAAACCGAGAAAACGTGAAGGTGAGTGCTGCACTGGCTCAAGGCGTGTAATGACAAAATGCAGAATAAGGTGCCTCATGGAGCAAAGAAGTACAGTTTAAATACAGACTGAAGACTGTCCTGACGCAGTGACACAACAGTTCTTTGTAAAAGGCAGTCTTACATGAAGGACTTGAGGCACTCTGATGTGGTTGATGACAGCCCTGAATTGGAGTTTTGTTTGTTTGACTAATTCGCTCTATCAAAGTGATAAAGGAGGCACTGTAAAATAAACAGTAGTGGTAAGTTTTGGTTATACCTGTCCTTGAGTTAATAAGGTTCATTTTAACACTGTTTTGTTGTAGTTTTCTTGTTTTTACAGTTTGTGATTATCTATGTTTGGTTTACTTATATTTGGTTATTTTGTTTAATTTGGTCTAAAATCTAGTTTAAAGCCTTTTAGTTTTTTGCTAAGGACTAGTATAAAGTTACCCTATCTTTAGCCTCATTTTGTATTTTAAACACCTTTACATCCAAATTATTATTACCATTCAAAATCTGGGTTTGACGTTGCTTCTCTTTTTCCCCTTGAAGAGCCGGGTTGTAACAATCAACCAGGACATTGTTGGGAAATTGAAAATCTAATCTCTCTGGGTGCTTTGGAATTATGAAGAATTTTGGACATTGCCGCAGTCCAGTGTTTACCTTGATGTAGTCTTCTGAGGAATACAGATATTTATCTATCTGAGTCAGACCACCGTCCACATCCCACAGCAGGATCATACCAAGGGAGGCAGCTGCACTTAACATACCTGGGGACATCAACAATTGCTTTAGTCACTGAGGAACCACATCAAATGCACATAATTATGAAAAAAACACATAGAAATTTAAATTTTAAAAGTACAGCTTACTATGAAAACATATTTTGATTAGTTTATAATAATAACTTTCTTTAAAGAGCACTTTTAAAAACAAAGGTTGCTTTGACAACAAATAAGAACAGACATAGTCTGTCGTCTCAGGCAGGCTGCTCCAAAGTCGAGGAGCTCTGATGAAGAAAGCTCAATCACCTCGAGTTTTTAGCCTCAACTTAGGAACAGCCAGAAAGCACCCACCCGAGGAACTGCAGGCTGGCTCATAGGGTGTCAGTTTATCAATGATAAAGCTTGAAGCCAGACCCGTTAGTGCTTCAAAAGTGATCTGTAAAATCTTGAAATCAATTCTAAAACTAACAGGAGGCCAATGCAGAGATGCTAAAGTCAGGGTTATGTGCTGTCATCTATTACAACCAGTTTAAAGCCTAGCTGCTGCTTTCTGAACCATTTGGAGGCAGAAGAGTGATTACTGATTATGCCAGTGAGAGGTGAGTTACAGTAATCCAGTCTGGGAAAAATAAGGGCATGGATGACTTTTTCAAGGTCTGGTGGGGTGAATATTTGTTTTGTTTTTGCAATTGCTCTAAAACCACACTGAAAATTCTCAAAGAGGTTAGTTTCGTCTTCTCATACCATGGTCCTTGTTTTTGTACAACCATTTGTTGCCATCATCTGTGAGCAGCTTGTCCTGTCCAAAGGCTGCATTAACAAAGCCGTTGACGAAGGAGGAGGCCAAGTTCATTCTTGCGGAGTCAACCTGGGATCCACTGCCACCAAACCCTGTCACACAGAGGCCACGTCAGTTAATGGAAAAGCAGTTCATGATTATTTTCAGTATGATTCAGGTGTGTAAAAATGGGACTCACGGTTGTTTTCAAGGTGTGTTTTATAGATGTCGTCTGGGACTTTGGGTTCCATGATGTCCAACTAAAGAGGAAAAATAAATTGTGTTTATAAAAGTGAAAACTGAGTCATCAAGGTGGTCACACTGAGCTGAAGGTTATGACTCTCCACAATGTTTTATGAGGTCATCTGGTATTATTGCAACAGTTGTCTCATCAGCTGTGAACGTCATAATCTTCAGAAGGAACAACAAACACTAAATTCACTAAAAACCGAACTAAAATGATTAATTTTGTGTGAAGACGACATGCCTTTGGTCCACAGAGGACTTCAGTAAAAGGAACATGACTAGAACTGTACGCGTAGCCACAGTAAACATTAAAGCACATACTACAAAGCTGAAGCCACATCCACTTCTTTAGAGGAGCTTGGTCAGACATCGTTCATGAGGATTTACACTTTAATCGATTTTGCTAAACAAGGATAAAACAAAGAGGTTGAAAGCAACTCCAAAACAAATACATAAGTGGATTTCTAGGCAAGAAACCTGAAATTATAGTAACCTTGCTTAAAAAAAACCGTAACGCTCTACTTTTCAATTCAAGAGCTGAATGACACTACCACTGAGCACCGCTGATGTCAAAGTGTTTATTATCCCTTACCTCCCGAGCCAGGGCCAAGAAGTTGCTGTTAAGCTGCACATTGGACATGATCTCTGTCAGGTCTTCATAATCTTCTACATCCTCATTGAGCTCTAGGAACATGCCATGTCGACCCAGCATGAAGGCCATCTGCTTCTGGATGACTCTGGAAGATACAGATATTTTTATTTTCATATCCCATCCAAAACTTTACATTATACGTCTGAGGCTGTGGTGGGACTCTTTTTCAGTCCTGGAGTTTCATGGTTCAGACCAGCCTGCCATAGGTCACAACATAAAGCTGTGTTCACAACAAACACAAAATAAATATTCCTGTTGCACCCTTGCATGAAATTTTTTACAAATGCATTTGCCTGTTGAAATGGTTCATTTTTTACTGAAGCGATGTTTCACACTTTAGACCCAAATGCTATGAAAGAAGTCAGGTCTGTCTCCTATCCACAACAACAAGTGCTTTTGCCTTCACAATCCATGATCAAACATGGTTGATGTCCTCTTCTTGTTCAGAAAAACGAGAAGCTAATTGTCTCCGAAAATTCCTAAATAGTAAAGCATCCATTTGATGATCCATAACATCATTCGGATCAGTACACGGAGAGCCTCTCCACGATGTCTGGGTGGTGGCTGAGCTGGAGCACTGCACAGGGAGAAGACCTAACAGAGAGGTTCACAATCTTTGGGCTTCATCCATAGTGTTTGAGACAAATGTGGGGATCATGAAATCTGTATGATCTATTTGTAAATAAACAGCAGCCCCTGCGGCCTAATCCATGGCTGTACATTTCACATTTGAAACAGCATTTTAAAAAACAGTGAAACTGTACAGGGTAAGAACTATTACTCACAATATCTTACAATACAATTCAATTGTGAAGGCTTTGCATGTTTAGTAAAACGTCCCACAGCAAAGTGGTGGTTCATTATCCACAGATTTTGCATTATATGGAATACTACATAAAATTTAGATTAAGAAAAAAACTAGAAGTCCTAGTTGCACAAATCAATCAGTATTTTTCAAAATATTGCATGTAAAAAACTTTCCACTTTTACTTGGACGGATGGACTGTTTGGTGGGTGGATAAGGCTCTGACAGGCAAGATGGACAGACAGGAAAGAATGAAGAAGGGGGGGCTAAAATGAAGAAGGGGAGGAAGGACTGATGGATGGAATTGGACCTATCCTCTAAACTTGGCAGCACATTCCTATTTTGACAATACTGAACAGTGATGATCTTTTGTGTTCTAAAAATGGTGGTTTTGTTGTCCTCACATGTCTTTGCAGGATGTGAAGATGTTTTCAACCAGCTCCACATCATTGAGCATCAGGGCCAGGCGCAGGGCCTCTGGGTAACGGTTGAACTTTCTGAAGATGTTGAGTGCACATCGCAGCAGGGCTGAATTCTCCGGCTCAGGAACATAACTCACACAGCTGAAGAAGGGATGAAGAATATAACTATACGACACTGATGGGTTTTAAAGACTGTCTTTTCTGCATGGAGAGTAAAATGTACAGGTACCTTGTGAGATACAGGCAGACCTTGGCGTAGGCATTTTCATCGATATAGTCCTCCAGCATGTCCAGCCTCTCGATCTCCATCAGCAGGTCGCACGCCTCATGCTCGGCATTGTGGGCCATGTTGTAGGGGACGATCTCCTTTACGAGTTTCAGCAGCGTCTCCTGTTGCGCCTTGTCATTCTCCTCAACCTCCTGCCACTCTTTAGCCACCTCACCTGCCAGGTGTCTGGAAAAAGAGTAAGGTTTTTCTCAGAGGCAACAATACACAAATGAAACAGTCTAAACACATTTAACATCACAAAATCATGTTCTCAAATAAAGGAGTGGTACCTCTGTCCACTCTTTTACATTAACGATTTCTTAAAACTTTGATTGTTTGAGTGAAATTTTTTTGTTCAGAGATGTAAACTTGGAAGGAACAAAGGACCAATTCCTCACATAACACATGTTTTTTTTAACAAAATGATTTAACTAATGTCAGAGAAACTGTCTTCAAAATATGAATTTTAAACCTTCATTAATTACAAACAATTCATTATTGGTATCTTGAAAATAACAAGTGGTCTGTTTATCCTCTGTTTTTGATGTTTACTGTTCAAAAAATAAACATTTATCTAGATTAATGATTATTTACTAAATATACATGTTTAATTGAGGTAAAGCATCGGTAACAGAAAAAATATGATGGTTCTCCTCATAAACGCTCCAAAATATGACATTAACAATAATCATTTCTTTTAAACATTCACATAGCAAAGGACAACTATAAATGACCTTTTTTTTAAGCAGTAAACAGATAGTTAAGAATTTAAAAAATAATTGATTAATAAACAGTTAAATAATAATAAACACCCATAGTCAAACACACTCTTTGTTCCTATACCTTATGAAAATCATTTCTTTAAAAAACTGGTTCAGGTTTGGAAAGCCCTTGAGCTCTACACTGAAAATGTTCCATAATTTCAGTCCACAAACGGAAATTCAGAAACCCTTGTTTTATGCACACTCAAGGTTTTATTCATCAAGCTATTTTGCTTTATTTAAAAAGTTTTATCTAATAAATATTATACCCACAATCTCTTATAGACTTTTCTTTGGGATATAAGGCAATGTTACCAGTCTACTTTTAAATTACTACAATTAAATAACCACGAAATATTTCATTAGAAACTTCGGGAAACAATGTTAAACTCAAACTCCGAGCCTGATAGTGTTTGTTGATTCAAGCTTCCTTTTGTTTTTTTGCATTAAGTTGAAATTTAATGCAGTTAATTTTTGAGAAAAACGTATGTTTAATAGACTTTACACACACCGCTTCCCTGACAATTCAAAAGCTAAAACAGGATAAGTTTGCTACTGAAACAGTTAACTCGATAATGAGTAATCCCTTTCACTCTTCGATGCAGATTTGTATCTTACCTGACATATTCATGTCCCCAGGAGGCCAGCTCCTCCTGAGAGCCAAGAAGACGGTACTTCAGACACTCCCTCTCACCGCTCATGGTCATGGCAAGCACTGATACCACATCAGCACAGAAACACTGCAAACAAATACACCAAACAGAGTTAGAAATCCAAATTCATTTTGTACATCTATTGTATCGTACTAATGAACATTTCATTAATCAATAAACTACTTCAGTCAATTAAAGAAGTCAAAACAAGACTGGTCATATTTTATGGCGCCCTCTTTTTTTAAAAATGACCAAATACATTTGGAATATAAAATACAAAATAGGAATTTAATGTTTACCCTCATAAAATAATCTTTGCATGAGCCATTATTGTAAAAAAGACTTAAAGATTAAACATGTGTTATAGTCTAACTGAGTTGTGTTTTGGAAATTAAAAGGTTTAGCATAACAGTGATTAATCTGATGTAAGACAAAACATATGTAATATATTTTGATACGTTTAAGACGGGACCATACAGTTTCCACAGTAGTTTTTAAATGCCAAATAGGGATCATAACACCTTGAATTACATCTTGACATAAAATTTGAAGGACATTAAAAACCAAAGCTAAATACAGCAGCCTAGTTTTGAACAAGTACGGTACAATGCTGGTTATTTTTAGATCCAAGACAAGAATCACCATCTTTTGAATGTTATTTTACTACAAAGTGTGCAGTCAGTGTATCCATGTGTGAATTAGCAGAAGAGTCCTACTTTGTTCTCTCCAGGAGCCATGCCATCATAGATCTCTTTGAGCTTGCCATAGTGTGGGCGCAGGAATTTGAGAGGTTTGGGTACTGAGGTCATGGAGGTGGTGGAGGAGCGGATTTGTCTGCGCAGCTCTTCCAGTGCAGGACGGTACAATGCTGTGTCCTTCTCCTGATGATACACAGAACAAGTCAGTGATTATTCTGACAACTTCAGTCAGAGAAAGCCTGTAAAAGCAATGAAAGCAAAACTTACACTCAATCTCTCCACCATCATTTCCAGGTCCTCTTGCAGCTGCTTGTCTTCTTCTGACTGTAAAGTGGAAAAAGAAGAGTGTACAAATCCTTCTGAAAACCATATAGGTAAAAACACAAGGATATCTAAAGCTACTAGAACAACCAGAAGCTACCAGAACTCCCAGGCAGTTGACAATCTGCACTTCCGCATTTGGCATTTTAGCACGATGGCACTTTAATTCGCGCTCCAGCACTTTATAATTCATTGTGTATAATTCCCATGGTCCCCCAACTCCCGGTCCTTTGTCTTTTGGACTGTATGACGTTTTAGTCTGTATGACTGTATGTCTTTTAGTATGTTGTGTGTTTTTATTCCTATTACGGATGTCTGTTTCTTGTTTCTACCTGTTAGCACCAACCTGCTAATGGGACTGGGAATGGAAATTAGCCACTCGGCTATAATCCCATGCATGTACATGTCAATGTTTATCAATGCGTACTGTCCCATTTTTAAAAAAAAAAAATAAATAAATCTCAATCTCAAATCTCACTACAGACTTTTCCTCAGAGCAGAGAAGTGAATTGTTTTGTTGAGTTTTATTGGCCAGGTATGTTAGATAATGAATTTGACTCCAGTTAACTTTACTCTCTACAGACTACAGATATATACAAAGAAGATTAGATAGATACTGAAATACTCCACTACTTTTACAGTTACAGGGCTGGGTATTTTCAGACTCTGGCAATACAATACTGTGATACATGGGTGATGTTACGATATGTCACGATATGACATGATACCATAAATGGAGTAATACATCAGGATTTTTTCCTAAGTCTGTTCTTCATTTTTTTTTATAGCATTAAGAACCCACAATATTGTTTGCATGCAAAATATAGTTTAAAATCAGTGTCATTTATTTGAAGCATAGCTCCTGCAACATTTATAGACTTGTGTCATTGCATGTCCCAGTGACAGAAATAATGTAAATAAATGTAACAGAGAGAGGTAAAGTCAAATGGCTATTTGTCTGCTGCCCTGACAAGTGGTAGGGGAATGCAGTAAAAAACAAAATAGATGTCACTGAAAATATAAATTTTCTACTTTCTATATATTATTGACTAATGAAAAAATATTACAAAACTTGACTTGAACGATCAATACAGTATATACATTATTGCATACTAACATTGATCAGATGACTGACAATAGAAATCATAGGGAAGTAAGCAGTCAAACACTTTAATTCAACTGAAAAGTTTGAATTTTTTGCTGTAATTATCTAATAATGTTCATGGTGGGAAGTGTAGATCCTCAGCTTATGTTATTAAAATGTCCGGGGCTGCAATGCTGGATTCATAATGAAGACGAGGTCATGATGCAACAGCAACTGGTGTATCACTGAGCGTACATGCATCCAGGTTATTATGAAAATGTACCCCACTTGTCTCTGTCTGCTAGTTTTGAGGGGTTTTTTTCTCTTTTTATCACAAAATAAAGCATCAATATCTTAAACGATGTGGTACTGAGGACATTGGATTATGTTATCATACTTATAGCTGACATAAAAGCCAGAGGAGTCCAATTATAAATAATACAACAGCTAGTTTGGCAATAAACAATTAAAAAAAAAACAAAAAAACGAAGTCCACGGACTTTAAAAAAATTGATTAAATAATTAAATAGATGTCACTTCTATCTAGCATCTGTACCTGGCTATATTCCCTCAAGGGGAGAAATGGTAGGTTGCTTTGGAAAAAATTATATTCATCAGTGCCATGGACCTGGAGCAACCTCGCAACAAAGACCTGAACAATCTATTCAAAACAAACTTGAAAACAGTTAAAAACAATTATACAAATAAGTAGTATTATGATAATACAGGTTAAAAAATAAAGAAAAAATTGTTATAAATAAATAAATACATACACAAAACCAAAATAATGTAACAAAACAAGAAAAGAAACAAAAAAATATATTTTTTAGGTGTTGGTATTGACTATGTGTTTGTGTGTGCCTGTTGTTGCGTTTGCATGTTTACGCGTATTTATGTGTGTGTTGTGGTTGTGTGTGTGTTCAGGTTCTCACACACTTAGATATACTTGGCCACAATAATGTCAGTTTTGTATTTCTCCCAGGAAATATGGGGGATTCTGAGTATCAGCTGTGTATTCAAACTCTGTGTTAGTGTGTTATTTGGGGATAGAATTTCTCTGTCTCTACTACTTCTCTGTCTGTTGGGCGTCCCAGAGGAGACAGAATCTGTCCGTCTCTACAGCTAATCCGTGGTCAGTGAGTCTTTTCTCCGTCAGGACTTTTCTCAGTGAAAAATCTTTAACAGAGATCTGGTAATCTGCCAGTTTGTAATTTCTGTTAATGGCCAAATAACATTTAATTTTATTTGGTTTTGGGTTGCTTCTTTCCATTATTTTACATTAATTTATTTTTCTTGATGACTTGATTTGGTCCAATTTGAGGGTCGTTGAGGTCTTGAATCTGAATTGGGTCTATCGTGTGGTTGCTGCGGTCCTGATCCTCTCAGGGCCAGTTCATGTGATTTAGGAGAAACCTTTGGACCAGCAGATTGAGGAGACTCTGGGACTGGTGGTCACTAGATTTAACTTTGGCCGGATTTCAGGGCTCCTTTTTAAACTGAATCTTTCCTGAAGTCATACACAGCCAATAGGGATGCACACTATTATTAGTGCAATATCAGTGCCTACACATAACAGCTGTAATACAGGCAAAATACACAAATGTACCACAAGGCTTCAACTTATCATCACTGCTTGGATGTATTATAAGATCAAGAGTTTCAGTTTTTCAAGAGATAAATGTTGATTTTCTTATTTTACAGCTGTTTCCTACACAAACAGATTGTCCCACTGATATCAAGAACCATATCAGCGTCTGCGATGAGTTCAGAAATGTTGGCAAAATCATATATTGTGCAACCCTAATGGCCATAGAGCCAAAAAAAATGCAAACCTGTCTTCCGGTCTATATTTCCCAACCTTATCATGTGTATATACAGGAATATTCAACTCTTCACATTTGCATTGACTTTAAATGGATTAGACATTCAACTGAATATTATGTCATGGAACCCTTTACATAACAAAGGAATACATTACTAACTTGACTGCAGAATAGGGATAAGGTTCAGCGTTTTGGCATTATGAGTTGGAGTTTATTTAACAACAGGTCAGCTGCTTTGTCATGATACCGAATGTAAACCCGGGTAGCAGACTGTGCTAACACTGAAGGGGGAGATGCTAATGACAGCTAACGTTAGCTTGCCGGTTGACTAAGCTACAGTTAGCCCAGTGATTAAGTTATTATTGATTACACAAACACAGTGGCACATAAAGCTGGAGCTGCATTGTGTTAGGAACACATATATCGTCCTTCAGTCAGTGTCAGTGTTGTCTGATGAGGGTCAGAGAACTCGGCCTGCTCTCTCATGCCGTCAGAGTGACTAAGGCAAAATAACACTGTGGCTCCTCCGAGCTCCGTTAGCATTCAGCTCAATGAGAAAATCACTCAGACGTACCAGTTCTTGCTCCTCTTTCTTATCCTTATCTTTCCCCGAGGGCTGCTGCCCCTTCTCTTTCTCCTTCTCCTTCTCATCGGTCTTTTCGGGCTGCTTTTTCTCTTTGTTTTTCGCCTCCTCCATGGCTGCTGTTGTATGAAACTATGGGCTAGCAAACGGAACTGAGGAGGACCGCTGTGACTTCTTCTTCTCTGGTGTTAAATATGTGCTGTGAATTCTTTGCAGCGCCCCTACTGGCGGTGGTCTGTGTGGCTGCTCGAGGGCACTTGAGGGCCCAACAACACGGAAAAAACTTTTTTCATAAAAGAAGCTGAGGTTTTAATTCAATAACATGCAGGGAAGTAAGTAATGTTTTTTTTTACTGTCACTGTGAGTAGGTGGGGTTTTTTGTTTACTTGTTCTCTTTCAAGTGTGTTTTTCTTATATAACAGTACTTTTACTTTTGCTTTTAAATGTTTTGAATACTGACTTTAGGGAAGAATATTCGGACCAATGGAAAAAGTGTAGAGGCTAAAAAATGTTCAGCTTTGTGAAAAACAAGACAAACTTCTAGGTTAAAGTCACTTTTCTGAGACTTGAGGAAGAATGTTATGAATAAATTGGAAAAAGGCTGGATTCAGAGATTAATGTAAATTTAAATCCCAAAAAGTTAGATTTAGCCTATGTGATAAAGTCAGTGTTCAGAAGTCAATATTGGGAGAAATTCTGAAAAGAAAAACAGAAGTTTTGAGATTGCAGACAGAATTCTATGAAAAAAGTTGGATTTCTAGGATTAAAGTTGGAATTCTGAGGGGGTCCATGTCTCTTTTGGCAATTGGATTAAACGTCTGGAAACAGATATCAAAAATAGAAAAACAACTGGATATTTGATTTTTGTTTTAAAATAAAAACATCAAAATCAAATTACAGCTTGATTTTAGTTTTTGTTGTCTGAAATGAGTAAGGAAAAGTCATATAACGGTTTGATTCTCAATTTTAATTTCTAAAAAGAAAATAGAATATAGCACAAGACACAACTTGAAAAATGGCTTGTATAAATGTTTTGGATTACCAGAAGTGAAATCCTTCGAACAGGGGTATTCAATTAAAAGTCTCTGAGGTTCAGTTAATAAATTTCCTCCAAGTAAAAGGTCGGAACTGAAGTTCAGTTTGTGTCTTATAGCCATCCCCTATATATAAATTTTCATGGTTTCAACAAAATTATTGTCAATTTTCAGTGTAGGATATGTTTTACTGAGTGCAGAGCTATATCTTTTACCATAAATAAAGGTAGTCCCAGGCAAATAATTTCAAGGCCTTTATTTCAGATTAATGAAAAAACCCCTCAGAATAAATTAATTAAAAAAAAAGTGCAAACAGAGCTAAAGAACAGTTTTTTGTTTTAAATTAAAGAGGCCCCAACCTGAAAAATTGAAGGCCTACTCTTCAAGTAAAATAAAAACGTCATCTTCAGAAAACAAAAATAAAAGGCAGCTCTTTTTAGGAAAAAACAAGTGCATACAGGGCACTGACTAAAAATGTTTCTCTTATTTTTTCTAAAATTAAAGAGGTCCCAGCTTAAAAAAAAAAAATAAAGGCCTATGCGTCAAGTAAAAAAAAGTCAACATCTTCAGAAAACAAGAAATCATCACTTAAAAGTACAATCATCTGTCATTCGTCACTGCTTTCCTGCTCTATTGTTGCAATATAATGTAACAGAAGAAGAGATACAAGAAAGTGATAAGAAGATGAATATTATATTTGTGCAGGTTCCAGATTTCACTCGCTCTTTCTCTCTCTGTCTCTGTGCTTAACACTCTCTGTCTCCCTGTCTTTCGATCTTTCTCTCGTTTTCTTTCTCTTTCTCTCACACTCAAACAGCGCTACACCGACTGCATGAACCCACACTTAAAAGGCAGTTTTTTTCCTTTTCTATTTTTTGGTGCATTCTCTGGTCAATATGTGATGGGCCTCGAGTTTAAAGAAATCAAAAATATCAAATCAAAGGATCCATGTTGGGGCTGAAAGTGGTGTGCGTTAGTGACCAGTGTTAGTTTGAGGCACATCCAGAGAAATTAAAGATATTTAGGAGTGATACACACAGAACAAAGATGTTTACAGGAGGAGAAAGAGACCCAGATGTCACTTCTCCAACCAATCAAGGTGCTCAACGAGAGAGAGAGAGAGTGAGATAAACTGTTTTCTTGGTGCTCTGATCCTCTAAAGTCTCTCTGTAGCTACCAAAACTGAGGTCAAGGCAACAATAAGCATGATTACAGCCCAGCAGTGCAGCCATGGGACCTTTAAATGTATTTTGGTGTCAAAGTAAACAACAACCAAGGCTCATGACCTCTTGACAGAAAGTCTAATAAAGTCAATTTGCTGTGTCATGTCAGTCGTTTCTAAACGATTAAGACAAAATTCATCTGTAACTTGATTTTAAGTGGCCTATTGTCCTTGTCTCAGCATACAATCATTAGGTAAGGATCCATTCACAGATAGAGGTAATTGTTTGTGGTTTTTCAGTCAGTTATCACAAACCTCCTTCCTTCTTACCTTGCTAATAAGTTAGCCAACAACAAAAAGAACTGTAAGGAAAACATGAAAAAACTTCACAGCTTTGTTTATTTTGCACATATTTACTTTGGAGACAAATGCAGCCCACCTAAAATCTGCTTCTTTTACTGTTTTTGCTGCTTGTCTTGTGGGTCAAAACCCTGCATGGCTACTGCAGAATGTCTACACAAGTTTGGCCTGACTGAGATGCAAACAAATTTGAGAAAAAGCTGATTTTATGCTGTAATAAGCAAGAGTTTTAGATTCACATTGAGATAAGTCTAGTTTCAGTCAAGCTAACAGTATTTGACTTTTTCTACCTATTTGCTAAAGCAGAGGCAGTGACCTCCGACCCCCAAAGAGCAATACCAGGGACCTAAGACCCATACTATGTGGGTCTTTAAAGAGCAGCAGACCCTTAATTTACTGGTTTCATTGTCAAACATGTATCTTAGGGTTCTTATTTCCCTGATTTCAGCATTAATCACTATGATTTATCAAAATTAATATAATTAAATTATTTCTTCTTAATATAATTGATGAAATATGCCAATTGAGTTCATAATTTTTCAAATGTTGTTGAAATCAATGTCTATCTATCTATCTATCTGTCTATCTATCTATCTATCTATCTATCTAGGGAAACCATATCCCTGAGCTTTAACTATGGGATAGAGGAAAACATTTTTGAGCTCTGACAGCTCTACAGCGTTTATGAGGCTTTAGTACAACAGACTGAAATAAGAGAAATGTTTGAGTCAAATAATAGATGCACTTCAGCGACCTGCTGTGTAACTGCTGTTAGCATTAGCATCAGGCTAGAGCAATGTTTCCCATGTGGTGTGGCAAGGCATGAGGCAGGTCTAGATGTGTCTTGGGAATTCTTGCAAATACAGCATGCATCACTGATATAAGTGATCAACTACTGATGAATGAATTTTGAATTTACTTTGAATGAAAATACTTGATAACTCTGACAAACAATTAGTGAAAAAAACAGCTGTATGACATATTTTCTGGGCATTTTTAGACCAAATAAATATGTAAATATGTAAGATGCTGTAGCATTACTGACTTTATTTTGTGTGGATATAAATGTGGAGTGCCTTACAAATATGGTTTGGTTTTAGGTAAAGCAGTGGTTAAGACAATTCATCATCATCTAAAATTCATAGATATTACTATTTATCAACCTATCTTTATTTATTTACTATTATTCTTTTTGTACTATTGCAGATGATTGTGATTGATAGTAGAACAGGATTAGCTAGAAAAGCACTCAGAGAGCGCAGACCTCCGCCAAGTTTGGTCCACTTTAGCGAAAATGGTCCTATCTGGCAATGTTAAAGAATCATTAAAAAATTCCTGGATCCAGACGGTGATCCGGATCACCCCCAAGGTTTAATCAGTTCTTCCATATCCCATTTCCGACAATTCCTGAAAATTTCACCCAAAACCGTTCAGAACTTTTCAAGTTATTTTGAACAGTAACAACGCCGGCAAAAACAGATAAACGCCGGCAAAAACATAACCTCCTTGGCGGAGATAATAATCTAAAACAATCTGTAAATATTGAAGAGCATTTTTTATTCTCTACAAGTAATTTTTATTCTAAACAAAGCATCTTTTTAAATAAAATATATATAAATAAATAAAGTAAATTTAATAATATCTTAAATAATTTTTGTTATGTTTTGGCAATATAGTTTTTAACAACTTTCATGCCAATAAAGCATCTTGAATTGAACTATGGATACAGATTTTGATCATGTTTAATGAATCTCTAGATTCTGCTGACAGTGTCAAATATGTTAAACCCTGTTAAAAATGTTATCACTCCCACTGCACTGTCATCGCTAAAGTGGACAGAGTTTCTGCACTTCAGGCTCTCTCAACAGTGATCAGGGATGACAAGGCTTTCTGGACTTTTATCTAAAATGTAGATTTGAAAAAGTTATCATTTATTTGATTTATATTTACCTGAAAAGAGACATCAGTGTCAGCTCATCTGTGTTTTTACCTGTGGTTCTGGATGTCAATACTTAATGAAGATGGGAAGAAGGAACAAACCAAATATGGTGAACTTTCTAACATTTACTTTGTGTTGAAGAAATGATTGATGTTTTTAACTATGCACTTCCCCCAGTATGTAATATCTTTACTGCAATTTAGCTAAACTTTGGCTGTTGTGGTCAGCCATGATCCTATTTTCATAACTTTTTTTAGATGTTGAGTCACAAATAGTCACCACAGGTCCTTAAAGATCAGTAAACTTTTATGGTTGTCAGTATTTTAAGTTTAATCAGGAAAGACTTGTGTACCTGTTGAAAGCTGGAAACTGAAACTCATGTCTCAGTGAATCCATGAATCTTAGAAATTCAGAGCTAGAGGACAGTACTGAAGTCTCGAATAGACATAAGATATTGTGATCAAAATCTTCCATTGAACCAGCTTGTAGTGGCCACATTGGACACTTGTAAGACAGGAAATAAAAGTTGATAGTGAGTAGTATACTTGTGACTTGGCTGGAGTTTTCTCTTGCTTTTCCTTAATACAATATTGCTTAATCAAACCAGTTCATCCTTTTTGAATAACCCTGTATTGCAACAATACAACAGGAACGCAGGTACAGATGACATATGAGTGTACTTTTAAGCGTTGATTTCTTGTTTTCTGTAGATGTTGACTTTTTTTTTACTTTAGAAAAAAATAAGAGAAAAATTTTTAGTCAATGCTCTGTATGCACTCGTTTTTTTCCTAAAAAGAACCACCTTTTATTTTTGTTTTCTTAAGATGACTTTTTTACCTGAAGTGTAGGCCTTCAATTTTTCAGGCTGGGAACTCTTTATTTAAAAGAAAAAAAAATGTTATTTAGCTCTGTTTGCAGTTTTCTAATTCATTTTATTCTGAGGTTTTTGTTTTCATCAATCTGAAATAAAGGCCTTAAAATTATTTGCCTGGGACTACTTTTTTTTATGGTAAAAGATATAGCTGTGCACTCAGTAAAACATATCCTACATTGAAAATTGGCAATAAATTTGGTTGAAACCATGAAAATGTGGACATTGGGGAAGGCAATAAGACACAAACTGGACTTCAGTTCGGACCTTTTACTTGGAGGAAATTTATTAACTGGATCTCAATGACTTTTAATTGGGAGGGGTGGGGGACTCAGAATTCTCTGACAAAGTCAGAATGCTAAAGTTAAGGCAAAAACTGGGAAATATTAATCTGTTTTTTTT
Organism: Cetoscarus ocellatus; assembly: GCA_037902135.1. Lineage (NCBI taxonomy): Eukaryota > Metazoa > Chordata > Actinopteri > Labriformes > Labridae > Cetoscarus > Cetoscarus ocellatus. The sequence continues at coordinate 498,083 of JBAMNC010000220.1, read as the reverse complement.
TTATTTTTAGTTTTTATTCATTTTGTTTTAGTAAGTGTACATCATGCGTTTGTATATAAGGTCATTGAAGCTAACACATAATTCTACATGTGATAGTTATACACATCACTGAATTATTAAAAAATTAAACTGACCTGTACCCATGTGAGCTCCACCTATACACAGACAGTCACTATGTAGTTGATGTACATTTCATTGAAATTAAATAGCAATAACACTTAATAGAACAGAATGAGCACCTCCCCCTTCTTCCACCTCTTCACCTGTCAGTTAAACAAATGCACTTAGAAACAGTATCAGTTAATTGACAGGTTTTAGTTTCCAGTCTTGGATTGTCAATTCCTAATTTGTGTTGAAAATGGTTCCCAAGTTTCTGTGTAAATTTCTATCCTACCTTTTATTTTATATATTAGCTGCTCATATGAGGCTGTTTCTGTTAATGCATTTAGCCATTCAGTGTAGGTTGGGTAATCTTTTCCTGCCCAGTGCCTCAATATGGCTCTTTTAGCAGTGGTAAGTGCTACCTTTAGCCACTGTGCTTTTTTTTTTTTTTTTTCATTTTTTTTCAATCATTTCCTTTCATTCTGTTCAAAAGACATAAAGATTGCTATTCATTACTATACTATCTATAATCTTTTCTGTAACTCTCTGCCAGTAGACAGTTAAGTTGGGGCAATGAAGGAACATGTGGAGAAGGTCTCCTTTATTTGTTTTGCAGCGCCCACACAGGTTTGACTCACTTAGCCCCAATCTTTTCATCCTCACTGGTGTCCAGTATAGTCTTTTGAATATTTTAAATTGGATGAGTTTGGACCTGGCATCTCTCATTGGTCTTAGTATCTCCCCAGTCAGTCTGCTCCATTCTTCCTCCTCATAAGTTATTCCTATGTGTCTTTACCACAAAACCTTTAAGCCTGTTGTATTACCCTTAAACCAAGTTATAAGGTGATTGTAAATTTTACTCACAAGGTGAGGCGTTGTACTTAATAATTTAAATTTAGAGGAGACAGGAGATTGGATTGGCAGCTCAACTCCTCCGGGATACCTCCATCATAATCTGAGAAAACAGTCAGAATTCTGTGAATTTGATTATTTCCAACATGAAAGAAATTAAAGTCATATATTATGTATGCTTATACAAATTTAGCAACATACTAATACAAAAGAAATTAAAGGTCCCCTCAGCAGAAAATAAACCAATTGATTTCACCCACATGCTTGAAAAGGAGTGGCTCTAATCCTTCTGCCACAAACCTGGTATTCAGATTTTTTCACAAATGTACAGTACATTGCCAAAACAAACTCCAGTAAAAGTGGAAGTACTATTTAGAAAAAAAAAAACTTTGAAAAAAGAGACAAGTACACAAAACGCCACTTAATTACAGGAACATTGAAAGTGTTATTATTTACTTCCCACCCCTGTAAGTTACTGAATGAAAATTACATCTTATCAAATGTTCTTTTTTGTGTTGTTGGGGACATGAAAAACTCTCAAACTGCCAACCTCTGTAAGATATTATATTTCAGTGGCTCTAATCTTCTGTAAATCCTGTATATTACTTTTATTAAGTCAGTCAATTTTTTTTCTTGCAAATGCTGAGGTACTTTAACAAAAAACTTAACCAATCAAAGTTATCTATCAAACACTGTTTTCATGATTCAAAAATTCTGATAGTAATAATGATATCAAGTTTAGTACCGCCTTTACCCTGTAAAACAAAAATAAGGATCATTATCACTTTATAACCTGAAAACTTTAACTACAGTGTTTTTTCATGTTATATCATGAAACTCTTTTTAGAACAACAAACTTCTGAGATTTTATCATAAAAATAAGTATTTGAACAATGAGTTCAAACGTTTTTGACATATACCTACGGTATATGTCAAAACCAGGGATGGGCATCTTTGGTTACAAATAGGACCATGTTTGATTTATTCTCATGGACTAAAGGCCAAATTTTTTCACGATTTGAAGGGTCCTGGGGACTGAGCACAAACCTCCTCCTCCTCCTAATTAATCCTGGATCCACATCTGGATTCAGATCACCACTAAAATTCAGTCACTTCTTCCTTGTGCCATGACCAACATTCCCAAGAACCTTTTGAGTTTTTTTATGTTCACAGATGGTCAGATGGACAGACAGAAAATCAAACAAACATCCTTGGCGGTAGTAATTTCGACTTTATTTTCTCAAAATTTGCCTATGTTATTGCTGAGTTAGTTTTCTTTATTTACAAACATTTCCTTTTTATATTCTGTACTGATTGGTGGGCAGTGCTAAGGTAGAAGGGCCTCATGTAGCTCCTGTTGCCTACCCCTGTTTTAGTAGACACTTTGTACTTCTGCATTTAAGTAACACTGAGAAAGACAGAAAGAAAGTAAGAATGAAACTGAGATCTCCCATGGTTTTATGGTCCCTGAAAGCATCAAAGGGCACCTGTCATATGACTACACGAAAGTGAATCACATGACGCTCTCGTCTGTTTCTGCTTTACTTCAACATGGCTTTTCAGGCCAGTAGACTGCCTCTGTGCACACTATCATTACTTTTCCTGTGCAGTGTTTTTGTCGTTGTAAAGGGACATTACAAAGGCTTCAGGAGGTTCATGAAGGAGCAGGACTTAAGCCTGGGAGAGGAGTTTAAGGAGCAGTGGTTCATTCAGAAACTGGATCACTTCAATGGTGCAGACAGCAGAGAGTGGAAACAAGTAAGACTGGTCTCTTGTTTATCCTTACAGTCCTGCAGTGTAAGACAAAAACAATCTGACAAAGTGATCAGATTCAGTCAGTGATTGATTTGGGTCTTGATTTAGGACATGTCACGCTTTATCAAGATATTACTCAAATTGTCACAGTAGAGAAGTGAGACAGCAAATACAGTCTAACTCAGGATTAGTCTCTGAAAGTGTTAGAGTACAATAAAATGGCATCTGTATTGTCTTTCTTTATAGCTTTTTTTCTGAAGGATTTTTCACTAGTTTCTTTTCCCTCTGTCTTTTTCCCTTGCAGAGGTACTTTGTAAATGAAGCCTTCCACAACCCTGGTGGTCCAGTGTTTCTGATGATTGGAGGAGAGGGAACAGCCAATCCAGCCTGGATGGAGACCGGCACCTGGCTCACCTACGCTGAGAAACTGGGAGCTCTGTGCTTGATGCTGGAGCATCGCTTCTATGGAAAGAGCCACCCAACAGCGTACGTCTGACCTCCACATTTCATACTTTTCTAACCTCTTGGCTTGGAGGCAGTCATAACTAGGGATGTCAAGATCAGCTTTTTGGCCCCTGATCCTGATTCAGTTTTTTGAAAATGAGTATCTTCTAGGGATAGGAATCGAAAACCAATTCCAGTTAAGAATTGATAACAACTCCCTCAAGGAATCAATATCATTAGTGTTTTTGCTTATCAATTCCCTTATAAATTCTTTACACTGGCAGGGGTCGGAAGTGATCAGAATTGTGGCTTAATTTTTGGCAAAAAGGCACTTACTGCTCATCTTTCAGTATATGGAAATACCGGCAACTTGCAGAAGCATTTATCTACACTGCGCAGCATTGAATATCAGTAGTGTCATGTGTTTGTCATTGTTGCCACTGAAAACTTTCAGGCCAACTTTTGCTCATAGAGAAAATCAACAGGAATCAATAAGGGAATCGTTAAAGAAGTGCATCAATAAGCAGAATCGGTTATAGCACTGGTATCAATAAAATCTTATCAGTTCCCTTCCCTTGTATCTGCCAATTTCATTTCATGATCATATTTTAATATTTAAGTTCTGCCCTTTGCACCCCAGCTGGAGCCCACCTTCTACAATAAATGATTGGCCCGTCATGAATGTGATTGACAGAATAATTGTCCAATTACCTGCAGGATATGCTGTTGAAAGGTCCTGCCCATTCCTAAACGCTTTCTATGGGCTCTTTCCCAGATGGAATTGTGAACTATATTAAACAGTGTATCTGGTGTGTCAGGTTAGACCAGCTCATCAACCTGGTACAGCTTCAGAATGTACAAATTGTTAAATCTTGAGTCTTTTCTTTTGTTTCACAAATGTGTTAAAATACATTAAAAACACAATGCAGTGTCTTGAAATAGAAAACTTAATGTTGTTCTCAAAAGTGTTGGATAATTAAAGATATAACCATCACTCTCCAAATTTTACATCGGTCTCTTACACAAACAGACTGTCACATTAAGCAGATTAATCCCAGTGTAGAAAAGACTGGTCATCTTTCCAAAATAATGTTTTTACACTAGTCTGTCTATGAATACCAGCTAGAATTGGTTTGGAAATACTGATATTTTGACATTGTAGAGCTGGGAAATTAATCAAGTTTCATTCTCGTTTGCAATAACTGCCTCCTACAATTATGAAAACTGAGTAATCAATATAAAAAAGATTACTGTGCCTTGAGATATTATTGCACTTATTCTGTCTTTTTCCTTGTATTTTTATGTATTTTTCACATATATTTCCATCTTGTTCTTTAATGTTTACTATGATAATGCATTTGAGTTCAGTGACTGCGTGTAGTGTGTGATGTAAAACCAGTTTTATATTGTGTTTTATAATTATGATCTCAGTATCTATCAAAACAATCGTTATTATGATTTTGCGATAATTAAGCAGCCCGAGGATAATGCCATAATCAGTCAAAAATTAGGTATCCCCACTTTTCATACTGAGTGATAAGTGATGTAATTTATTTACTTTTTAAGCAGCAAAGGGTAATAACTAATTTACTACTCTTTTTAGAAACTTGCCCAACTCTCACAATCAACTGTCATGAAAATGATGCACTGGTTAGGCAACTTTTTTGTTGCAGTTCTCAATAATATTCAAGAATGTGTAGTTAAGGCGGGTGCTCTTAAATGTTGATTACTATTTCTGCCCAGCTACAATTTCAGGAAGTTATTTTACCCATTGGTGCAGTTATAAGAATTGTCCCAATATGACTATGAAACCTTTTCAAAATAAACCTTTACCCTCAGATGAAGGAAGCCCCACTCCCTCTTTGTGATTGTTTCATGGAGCAGTCAGTACCACCACACTTTAAATGTGACCACAGCAGTTTAGGATAATACAGCTGCTCTGATTGTATAATGCAGAAGGGTTAAAACAAAAGAACAAAAGCATCACACACCAGCGTCATGTGTTTGGTGTGTAAAACAACTAATTAGCCACAAGATGGCAGCACAAGACCAGTCTCTTGTCGAGCTGTGTGGACCAAAAACTTTCCTGAACCTTAACTGAGCCCTGGAGCCACATAGTAAAGGAATGCTTCTTCAAAAGCTACAGTTTTTAGAACAATGAGCATTACAGAGTAAGAGAGTAGAATACTAGTAATAGTGTATTAAGCATTAAAAAGCATGATGTACAATGCAGTTACTATAATTCTTCATCATTGCTATTATTCCCATGCTTCCATAAATATAATGTGAGAGCAGATAATTAAAGTACATACCATAACAGCACAGCACACAGTTAAGCTATTCAATGCTACAAAAAAAATAAATTCAAATAATTACCTTCAATCAGTACCTGATAGTAGTACTTACAAGAACCACATGTCACACAAAAGCCACATGTTCAGTGTCTTATGTTTTAATACTCTCTAAAACTCTCCCATAAATTCCCTTTTTTCTCTAGAGACCTCAGCACAGACAGCCTGCATTATCTCAGCAGTCGTCAGGCTTTGGCTGACCTAGCTCACTTCCGCACTGTGATGGCAGAAAAATTGGGTCTGGCCAACAGTAAGTGGGTGGCATTTGGCGGATCATACCCGGGATCTCTCGCTGCGTGGTTCAGGCTCAAGTTTCCCCACCTGGTCCACGCCTCTGTGGCCACAAGTGCACCTCTTCATGCTACTGTCAACTTTCCAGGTAAGAAGATACACCAGCTCTTCTGTTAACAACAAAACATAAATTGGCTGTATATGCCTTTTGCTTATTTTATAGGATATTGGTTTTCAGTGTAATTCTGTATGATTTTTATAAGTTTAATTTGTTGTCATTAACTACATTTTGGTACCATGTACAGGCTTACTAAGGATTGTTTTATTATCAGTTTCATTATTATTATATTTAATGGACAAAAGTTGGACATGTACTTTCCCAAACATATTGAATACTATCAATATTAGGGATGCAGTAATGAAGATAAAGATAATGAGCATCTCTGTACATTGTTCACAGTTAAGTACGCACATGTAAATTGCAGTTGTTTTGGTCCTGCTTAAGAGTTTCTTTCACACTTTAAAGCTTATCTGCCTTTGTATTTGCTCTGTGAGTCTGAGTTCAGGGATGAGGAAGCTCTTGCAGCAAGTATCAATATTTTTAGCCTGTGGCGCAGTCTGATAGTTCACTTGGTTGGTAGTCGGAAGGTTGCCGGTTCAAGCCCAGCTCCAGCTGTCACATGGCAATGTGTCCTTGGGCCAGACACTTAGCCCCAATGGATGTATAAGTGAGTGTATGTGTTAGTTGATACTGATGGACAACTGACATACAGTAGACACTCCAACCATCAGTGAGTGAATGTGAGAGTGATTGGTTAGGTGTGACCAGCGGTGTGAAGCTGCTCTGAGTGGTCAAAGAGACTAGAAAAAGCATTATTTGAGCTTAAGTCCATTTACCATTTACCATGTACAACATCTTGATGAACAGTAATAAGAGACAATAAAAGAGCCCATATTCTGTTTTTTTTTTGTTTTGTTTTTTTTTAGGTTAAATTACCCTTAAGTGTGTTCTACATGTCTCCTCTGCATGAAGGAGCACTTCTATGAACAAGACAAAAGTCTGCAATGTCAGGACTTCTCCCTGTCCCCCTTTTATGGCACCAGTAGCTCCACGAAATGGCTAGTTTCCCCCCTTTATACACCTATCAGTGGGACACCCTACCATCAGCAGTTTAAGCCCTTTAGCCTGGTGCATAGTGGAGACCATAGAATGAATGCAGAGTTGTTGACAAAGTGGTGCCAAGCAACGCTGAACTAACCAATCCCCGCAGAGGAGACCAGTCAACCAATCAGAGCCGACTAGGTCCACGTGGGAAAGGGGGTCTTAAAGCGACAGGAGGTCTGACAGAGACTCAGACAAACTGAGTTTACAGCCCCGATGCTCTGTAAAAGAAAACTAGAACAACATTAGTGATTGTGAACATGCCCTAACAGTCATCAAAAATAACTATATGAACCCAAGTTAGGGCAAAATAGGGTCTCTAAAAGGATGAATTCTTTGTTAATTTCTAAATTCAACAGATAAGGATTATGTACAATTACTTACTAATTGGCTCTTATGATTTCTAATTGGGCTTCTCCACTACATTGTATCTGCTCTCCTGGACTTGACTTTAATTGGTTGTTTTTGGTTTTCCTCGAGGTAATGTGTCAAGTACTTACAGTACCTATCATATCTCCTCCAGCAGGGTCTCAAGGGAGCTAAGCTGAGACTAAACGTGATGTGGGCTGACATCTTTGACTAGTCAGAGTATCACTATGAGAAACACCCCATGTTGTTGGCTCTGGGACATGTTGTTTTGCTGCTTGCAACTATCTTTGGAACAAAATTAATCTCCCAACTGTTTCAAAACACCACAAAGGGGCCGGCAACTCTATCAACTTTGAGTCATCCTTTGTTGTTGTGAGGATGCCACCTTAGTGTCATGCAATCATGCTAGGACAGTCCTGCCGACCTTGAGGGACTGAGAACAAGAGGTACTGCTACAATCTTCGCTCAAATGGGAAACTTAGCAGGTTGTGTCCAAACCGTGCAGTCAAGCCAAGTTGTGCAGATACCAAAATGGGAAAGCACCATAAGAAGCAACAGGTATGGTGCTGCTTAGGAGCTCGTAACAGGGGTCATCAAGTGTGTTTCACATGTCTCCTTCTTATGATAGAGTACTTTCATGCACAAGATAAAGTTTGCAGCATCAGGACTTCTCCCCCTCTTCTTGTGAGCGGCACCAGTAGTTCCCTGACATGGCTGTCCCCCCTTAATAGACCTTCCAGTGCAACGTCCCACCACTATAATGTCAGGAGTTCAAGCCCACAGAGTGGCGCAGAGATTACTTGTCTTTGTAGGCCAACAGGGAAGTTAGCATCACAGTGGTTCCTAAAAATAAGTCTATGGGATTTTTCAATTAGTTCTTGAATTATATATTATATTATAATGGTGAAAACAAAGGCCATGAATGTGACATGTTTTTTTCATCATGGAAATCTTTACATACAAACAAAACTGATATGATGTTTGAAGGATGAATTAAATTGCGGAGTGCAAAAACCTATTGTAATGCATAAACGTAACGTAAAGTATGGTGATTCAACGTAGGAGCTAGAACCATGCTACCAACCTAAATCTCCCAAGCTGATACCTGTTGTTTGAAAGAACTTCCTGTTGATGTGAAAATGTTTTTCTCATATCCTGCAACCCCCTCAATGCTCAATGTATCATGAATGTAAGCATCCTAGACAGAGAAAAGAAGAGGAAGGATTCACTTTCTCCGTCCATGTCTGCTGTGTTTGTTGTGTTTAGCTGAGCCTGTTGTTTAGCTCAGGATGAACTGAAGGTCAGAGAAGCTTTGATCACAGACCCACACGCTGCTGTTATCTGAAAGACACTATCACACACAATGATCTTTGGAGATGATACACAGTGAATAGTCCAGATGGTGAACTAAGGTCTGATGTCTTCTCATCTAGTTCACTGCCCTGCAAGGCTATTATATCGTCAAACAACACAACCATTAGTCAGCAGGCTGAAGTTTTACTCAAGGCAGGGAACATCCAAGATTTTTAAATGTGGGAGTCATCTTTATAGCTTTATAAACTGTAAAACAGCCTTGATGGTGTTTCATCATTCCACTTTCACTTTCACAGACAAATGATTTCTCAAGAACTTAAAAGTAGGTGGTTAGCCTTCATTTCAAGGTGAATCAGTGCTTGTCCATAGCCCAACATTACCTCTGTGTTTTACCTCAGGTTTCATATGACATATTTATAGCAGCCCAGGGTCAAATGTATGTTTCTCTCTCATTCCTTGTTTCCATGTTTTGCCAGAATACTTGGAAGTTGTGTGGCGTTCACTGGCATCGGAGAACACAGAGTGTCCCCTGTTGGTAAAAAAGGCCTCAGATGCTCTTCTTGAGCGCCTGAAGGACCCAAAGACCTACGACAACATTACCAAGGACTTCAAGTACAGTTTTTCAATTTTCTGACTTGCATTATTTCTTTAATCTGTATGATGGCCTTTCACTAAGAAACAAAATCACAAAAAAAGAAAATTCAACAGCTGATCAAAAAATACACAACAAAAATGATAGCAAAACAACAGGTAAGGAAACACAACAATAAATTTAAAAAATCCATCCTTCCATCCAGCCAATCACAGGGCCACATTGAGAGAGACAGACAACTGTTCACACTCACACACACACCAAAGGGCAATATTAAGTCAGTTTAGGATTGAGTGCTTTTTTTAACCTTTTTGCTATTGAACAGTCTGCATTGCAGCAGGTTGGTTTGTAGCTACAGAATTGAAGCTAAGCGTGACATTCAGACCCCATCTAATGCACCATGAAGTCAACATGGAAAACAGCCACTCAGAAATCATACTCTATATTTCCAGTGAAGCTTTTTTTAGTCCCTTTCTTCAGTTTCTTTCTCATGTTGTCACATTGTTTCCCATTTTAGGCATGACATTACACTGAACATACGTGTGCTCTGTGACTGCAGACATTTTGGTCAGTCACCATGATAAATTAAAAGGCTTAAATGTCATTTACAGTGCTGCGGTCAGTCTGACTGAAGTCGCACGGTCATGAAGAAACACTTCATGTCTGCACTGCACCGACCACACCGGAAAGTTTTTATTTTAGCTTCCTTTTAGGTCAGCAGACATTTCCTCATTTCCCAAAGCACACAACAGGTCAAAACGTGGTGTCGTGGCCTGCACTGCTCCCAAACCACAAAGTCTCATCAAATACTCTGCTTGGGTCACAGTTTCATCATGAAGTATCAGTCACTGCATGCAAACAGGTCTCATTGTGCAGTTGAAACGTCAAGATGGAAAAGTTTCCTAAATGTACCTAAAGTAAATATCTGAATGTTGTCAGAGGAAGCAGTATTGTTGCAGTCTGTTTTACATATTCATATATTTATATACTCATATGTTTATCAATACACAATAAACCTTTGAGGGAGTTAACCAAACTCTGCCTCTGACATCCTGACTCTGAACTTCATTGCTGCCAGACAGCCACCTCCAGTAAAAGTGCATAATCTCTACCTAAGAACTTAGAAGTATAAAATCATGGCCATGTATCTCAGTGAGTAAGTACTGAGACTGAGGAAAGTGCCAGCAAGCTAATTAAGATGTGAATTTACAAACTCCAATTCCAATGAAGTTTGGATAATGTGTAAAACATAAATTTAAACAAAGTACAACGGAAATACACTGCAAAGACAAGACATTCAGTGTTCAAACTGATACATTTTATTGTGTTTTTTTCTTTTTTTTTTGCAAATACTCACTTATTTTCAATTTAATCCCTGCAACATTTTCCAAAAAATCGGTGACAGGAGCATGTTTACAACTGTAAACAACCTTGCTCAGTAAGCATTTAGAAAGCAAGGACACTAGTTGTTGAAGCTTTATAGGTGGAATTCTTTCTTGGGTCCCTGTTGTCATATTTTCGCTTCATAATATGCCCACATTTTCAGTGGGAGACAGGTCTTGACTGCAGGCAGGCCAGTCTGCTACCTGCAACCTTTTGCTACAAAGCTGAGCTGTTGTATCATGGGCAGAATTTAGCTTGACACCATCTTGATAAAATAAGCAGGGATGCCCCTGAAAAAGACTTCACTTGGATGGCAGCATATGTTGCTCCAAAACCTGTATGTACCTTTGAGCATTAATGGGAGTTTGCAGATGTTACCCATGCCATGGGCACAAACACACCCCAATACCATTTGAACTTTGAGCTGATACACGTCTGGGTGGTCTTTTTCCTCTTTAGCTCAGAAGACATGACATCCATGATTTACAAAAACAATTTGAAGTGTGGACTCGTCAGACCACAGCACACTTTTCCATCTCAGATGAGCTCAGGCCAAGAGGAGCTAACAGCATTTCTGGATGTTGCTGATGTATGGTTTTTGCTTTGCATGGTACTATTATAACTTGAACTTGTAGATGTAGCCACAAACTGTGTTAACTGAGATGAGTTTTCTGAAGTGTCCTTGAGGCCATCATTTACAGAACGATGTCAATTTTTAATACAGTGCTGCCTGGGTTATCAAAGGTCATGGGCATTCAAGGTTGGTTACAGCTTTGCATCTTACATGCAGAGATTTCTGCAGATTCTCTGAATCCTTTGCTGATATTATGGAGGATTCTGGATGAGGAAAGTTCCTTACAATTGTACGTTGGGAAATGTTCTTAAACTTCTGGACTATTTGCTCTTACAGTGGGATGCTTGTTTAATACCCAATCCAATTCCAAACAGGTGTTTTCTGAGCATTTCTCAACTTCCCAAGTCTTTTGTTGCCCCAGTTCCAGCTGGCATCAAATTCAAAATGAGTGAATATTTGCAAAACAAAAGAAGTTTATTATTATGAACATTAGACATCTTGTCTTTGTAGTGTGTTCGAGTGATTATAGGTGAATAAGGTGTTGCTAATTTTTATACTCAGTTTTTGTTTATATTTTACACAATGTCCCAACTTCATTTAAATTGGGGTCTGTAGTTTGCATTCTCCTCAGGGGTCAGTAAAGTAGTACATGCATGTTACTGCACTGTGTCATATCATATCTTATTATATCAGTTGACTTTAATCCTATGGTATTGTTTCTTAAAGTATCCTGTTTTACTGTATTGTATATAATCTTGTTGTGACTTCCTCCCATCTTTTGTCACCTTTCTTCAGTCTTTGCTCCAAACTGGAGATCCAGTCAGAGAATGACTTGGCCTACTTCCTGGAAACACTGGCTGGTAACTTCATGGATGTGGTGCAGTACAATGAGGACAACCGAGCGTTTGAGGTGAGAAAGTTAAGAGAGATCAGAAATAAGAAAGAGATAATAAACTAAAGAGAAGGGGATCATACCTCTTAAAAGACTTGACGAATGACCCCGCTCAGTGGTAGAGGTACCATTCCCAGAAACCTTTTACTATCTGTTTAAGAAACAATATCATATGCCCTATAAATAGGATGATTTAAAGTTAATATCATATCATTCAATTTAACTTTCATAAACCCATGACAAACTCAAACAGTGTTTGAATAGCTGGACATTATGTTTAAGTTGATTGTAAAGAATGACAGCTATTTTGAAGGAGCACCGTTTTCTCCAGTTAAAAGTGTTTTATTTGGATAAAACAAAACTTTTATGACCATAAAAGCACTAAAGGCCACATGTTATGCTAAATACACTAAAGTGGTTTTCGTACAGAAATATTTATGCCCATGGTCTGTCTACTGGAGCTCCCACAGTGAGAACAAGTCCTCCATTACCTCAAAATGTAAGCTTGAATATTCCATTTAAAAATACCCTCATGATGCACTAGAGCTGTGGTTCCCAAATTATTGGTCCCAAGACCCCTCAAAAAGTGATACAAGGGACTTGGATTGTTACTCTAAAGAGAAGACCCCTACATAATTATTGGCATCATGTATAAAATTAAGATGTTTTTTATATATTACACTAATTTCAGCATAAATCATAACCTATTAATTTGGTTTTATTTAATTAAACTCAAGATACTGTCATATAATTTTATTTTATTTTGAAGACAGCCTGTAAAATGTGCCATTTTAGACAATTTGATGAAAAAGTATGATAATTTCCGGATTTTTTGGAAAGCATCACATGATTGCTCTCAGTGTCTCAACCCCCACTTTGAGAGCCACTGCATCAGGGGTAGGGGTGTGTACTGGCTAGAAAGTGGCGATACGCTATATCATGATATATTGCGACACTGCAAACAAGGTGATACATCACAACTTTTTTCACCAAAAAGATTTATGAAATTATTTTTGAAGCGTAAAGAAAAATATTGTATGCATATGAAGAACATTTTTAACCAATATTAATTACAGAAAGTGCGTTGCCTATTTGTAAACTTAATGTGTGTCCCAGAGACAGAAATAATTGTAAAAAACATATACAGAATATTACATATATGATATGTAATATTCTGATGTATTGATATTTACTGACAACCTTGATTCAGGGAACATGTCACCTCACCCCGATGGGAGGCATTCTCTGTGCCAGGTGCTTGTTCACAGTCAGCCAGTGGAAGAAACAAATCCTAGCATGTACGTGCAGGCACAGTAAACTTTAGAGTACATTTTTGGTAAATCAACAACACACCCAGTTCTTGAGAGGGGTGATGTCAGACACAGCTCATGAAGATCAGCCTGTTCTAAGCTGAGCTGAAACAAAGGAGTCTATACCAATATCCAATTCCTGAGAGGGATTTTAGGGGAGGAACTTTTAAAAAGAAGTTCTCTGAAAATCTGGTACCAGTATTAAGTTGGTGAAAATGTGTAAATATATGATCTTGTAAAAACAGCAACAGACATTAAATATATTTGAACTTGAAAAATGCTAAACCACTTTACCTATTATGATTATTTGGCTCTGTCTCTGCAATATACACTTGAAAATCATGTTTCTAAATTTATTTGTATTGCAAACCAAACACCTTGCAGAACTCTTTGCACCGTGATCCCCCTTCAGTGCAAACCTCACTTCCCATTGTTCTGTCCCTGGTGCCTCAACAAGGATCAACATTATGAGATAAACTGAATCAAAGGTACAATATAGATAGACTGTCAATATTCATTTAAAAGATGGATATACAGAGAAGGGAGACATGACTCATTGTGATAGTAAATCCAAGAACATGATAGGCTATAATCATGAGAAAGATTAGATAGCTAAGTGTTTGAAACTAATAATATCAATAAAAGATTATTGCTGTTCACCTGTATATGCATGTTAATAAGCGAATCAATAATCTCATTACATACCTTTTCATTATTGTAAATATTAATTGTCAAAAGTTGTCTGAAACACAGTCCATCAGATATGACATTGCTAATGTCTGATAGCTGAATGTAGGGGTTTGTGTGGAGCCTTTGTAGGCCAAAGGTTGACCTATAGTGTCCAGTCTTGGTTGAGTAAAACACAGGTATTAGGTGTACATGTGTTACAGGCACCCTGAGCAGACCACTGTAACTCAATACACCCAGAGAGAGGCCCAGAGATACAGGTCGGAAAGAGGGTCTACAGGCTTGTTTTACTCTGTAGGTGTCTCTTTATGAAAAGTGGGGCCCCATCTGTAACTTGCACATTGAAGGGGGGCAGTGATATACAGTACCATGGTTCTCTCCTGTTAAGAAATAATCATTGACTATACTTGTTACTTTTTGAATTTAGTTTTAACTTTTCTTTCTTGCTGTTGCTTTATTTTACACGAACTTCTGTGCCTTTTCGTCTAAACTCTTTTGGTCTCTGTTTGCCCTGATAGCTGATTAATTGTACCAAGAGTTTTGCCTTTTTTCTGCCTTTGTTTTATCTGCTCATTGTGAACATCTGTTTTTACAGTTGCTATATAAATAATTTATTATGACCTCCGCCAAGAAGGTTATGTTTTTGCTGGTGTTAGTTTGTTTGTTTGTTTGTTTGTGTTCAAAATAACTTGAAAAGTTATGGACGGATTTGGATGAAATTTTCAGGAATTGTGTGGAATGGGATAAGGAACAAATGATTAGATTTTGGGACTGATCCAGATCACCATCCGGATCCAGGAATTTTTTAAAGGATTCTTTAACATTGCCAGATAGGACAATTTTCGCCAAAGTGGACTGAAGCCGCTTCGCGGAGGTCTGCGCTCTCTGAGCGCTTTTCTAGTTATTATTCTTTCACTTGGGCAATTTTTGGAAAATAATCAATAGTATTTAAAATGAATAAAACTTGGTTTGAAAATTGAGTAATTAGAAGTTCAGATGGAAGAAAGGGCAGCAATATATATATATATATATACATACATATGTATACATACATACATACATATGTACACACATATGTATACATACATACATATGTATGTATGTATGTATGTATTTATGTATATATATATATTTAAAAAATATGTTTATATAGGTTTGATCAAGTATTAGTTTTAAATATATAAATATTGATCGAACAGCCAATAAAAGACAGGGTTAATGTAAAAAGAAATTTAACTTGCAAATTGGCCTTTAAGACCTTTCTTCAGGCAGTGACAGCAACCCATAATCCCCTTTTTAAGGACTTTTTTCGTTTAACATAACCAGAAAGTTTATTAAATCAACTAATTTGAACTTTGGACAAAAGTCACAATCTTCCTGAGATGTTCAGGACCCCAACCCTCTGTACTGTTTGTATTAGCACATCCTTTGACTTTTTCCCTCTTGGAACCCTTTATTTCTTTATAACCAGTCTTTCCTTTAATCCCATCCCCTTTTTTCATCCCATCCCCTCTCTGTCCCCCTGGTGCCTCGAGGAGACGTGAGTCCGGTTACCAATAAGCTGATGTGAAAGAGAAACAAAAGACCCTGTGGTCTCTGTGGTTTCCTGTCGCCCCGAGCGAAAGAGACACTTATAAAAGATCCGAGGGTGAGCGGTGGGCAGCAGAGTCCACAGAGAGCAGCAGACAAACACAGCTAGCAGCCGCCTCTGTGACACAAAAGGCCATGCAGAGAGCAAACTACAAGGTTTTAGGTACCACAGAGGAATTTGGATAAGAACTGGAGCTGAGGTGAAACTGAAGCTGAAGAGTCAGAGCAGTGGCTACACACTCGAGGGGTTATCAATGGCTGCTTTATAAAATTCAGAGGGACATTATGTAACACCACAGCTTTTAGATAACGCTCCATCAGCTCTGCTTTTTACTCTTGAGATGGAGATTGGATATGAGAGTGGTCATGGGTCATTTAGGGATAACAAGTTGCTCATTTTGAACTAAGGAACAACCTGTAACAACTGCAAATGTTTACTCACTCAACTTTTATTCCAACACTACATCTGTTTTTGGCAAGTTTGTACCTGACAGGACACATCTGCAGTGTCAGACTGATAAAACGAAGAAATAAGTGTGTTATTGTGAAGAGATTTATGTAAACAGGACAAGGGTTCATTGATATTCCAAATTTGCCCAAAACTGTCTGATTAGATTCACTGAACCCACATGGATGCAACTGACTGCCACCATTGTTTTATCAAAGAGGATCCATCATCTATACTGCTTAGACCCTATCCCAGCTGACACTGAGCGAGAGGTGGGGTACACCCTGAAGTGGTCGCCAGCCGATTGCAGGGCCTACATGTAGAGTTAGACAACCAGCACACACACCACCTTTAAGGGCAATTTTGATTTACCAATTAACCTAACAAGCATGTTTTTAGCAAGTGGCAACCCCCAGGGCTAAAAAATGAAGCCATTGTAGATGTGCCAAAAACTGCAGTTCATCAAGTATCAGCTTGAGGCTGGCTGCAGGAAACCCAGAATTTCTATGATTGTGTGCGTGGTACAGACGTATTGTACAGCCTAAATAAACATATTAGACTGGTTTAATATGCCTGAATATGTAATATACTTCAAAACTCTCACATTTATTTCACATCCACATTTTTCTATTTTATTAGTGGTTTCAGTTTTTGGAAGTTGACGACTACCTGATACACCAGATGGACTGCTTTGTCTATTAATAGAATATATTGCAAGTCCGTCTGGGCAACATTCCATAGAAAGTGATTGGGAAACATTCAAGAAGAGTTTGAGGGTGACTACCAAATATTTTTGTGTCAAGGACCAGTCAGAAGCTTGCAGTGACCTCTTGCTTTCAGCTCATCTAGCCCTCACTTGTAGCTATTGCCTCTTTCACATTAAAAAGATGCTGAAAAGCCTAGTCACTTTCTGACCAGCAACAACTGTTTCTGCCTGAAGCTTTGCATGATGGGTCTGCCTGATGACAGAAATGGAATCTGGAAGATCCAGATACATGATTGTCATGGATGCAGGCTGGTGCTGTGTAGCTATTGGTCAGACGCCCTTAAGTCCTGCCTTAACTTTGTCTCCTTGTCTGTCAGTAGGTTGTTCTAAAGTTCTGTTTAGAGGGAGTGTTCAGTATGATAGCGTCAACAGACTGGCCTTAACAACTTTTTAAACCTTCCTTAACTGATGTAAAAGGCCTTTGTCCAATCATTTTGACAGTCAATAGTTTTTGCCTAATCAGCGTCCTTCAGAGCACAAAGAGGTGGGAGCTAAGAGTGAGACGACAGCAGGAAGTGACTGCTTGTACAGAGATTAGCATAGATGCTAACAGCCTCAGAAGCAGTTTTATCAGATCTTGACCACGTTTCTTTATTAAATGGGAACAGGTAACACTATGAACTTCTCAGTAGAAAGGGTATTTTTGCTCCACTTTCGACGTGATCAAGCAATACTTTGTTCTATGTAGTGACTTAAGTTCTGTCCATATGCACTGCAGCAGTACCACCCGGCTTGTACATTATCTGATTGGCCTGTAATGAATGTGATTGACCGAACGATCGTCCAATCACCTGCTGGATATGCTTTTCAAAGGTTTTGCCTTCCCCAAAAACTTTCTGTGGACTAATGTAATATAATGAACAGTCCATCTGGTGTCAGGTTATGGTTTTTGGTCTGTGGGAGGAAACTGGAGCATGAACAAGGAGAACTTGCAAACTCCATACGGAGAGGCCCCCGGCTGACTTGGGATGTAGAACCAGCTACCTCTCTATGTGAGGCATGTGCACTAACCTACTGCACCACTGTGCCACCAAGGTGGTTACATACAGTAGGGCTGGGTATTGTCAGCAACCTCATGGTACGATACGATGTGTATCCTGATACAGAGGCTACAATACGATATGTATCAAAATACACATCATATTGTGGACATTGACCATGTCTTTTACAAAAGTATTGATGACTTTTGTTCCTTTTTAGTTAAAAAAAAAACTGCAAAGGACAAGGTTTGAAGGGTCTACAAGAAGTTGAGACACTTAAATGTCAGGTCTATGGAGATCTCAAAATTAAATTGAAATTTAGAATGTGTGCTGCATCATGAAATTCTACTGCAGCCTTTTGAACTGCACTATTGATAATGTAACCCAAAGCGTGTTTCACAGCTGTTGTCACAGCATTTGAGGTTGTATCAGTTCTGTAACAGCTGTATTGATACATATATCGGTAAGGAATAGATGACAATATAAAGCATTGCTGAATTATTATTATTATTATTTTTTTATCATAGCCCTAACATACAGTACTGTCAAGAGTAAAACAAAAACAGTAAACAATATAAGGGATGCACAATATTATCGGTATGATAACGCTATCAGCAAATATCAGCCTATAAAGTTAAATATTGGTTTTGGCGGATATTGAAATTTATGCAGATATTTACAGATGATAAATATCGGCTAAACATATTAGCTGGAATGTTGGCAAAAATATAGATATATACCATATTGCTGCACTTTATCATCACTGCATGGGCACATTTAAAAGTCAGGATTTTTTTTTCTCTTTTAACTGCTGTTCCTTACACAAATAGACTGTGACATAGAAAGAAACATGTCAGTTTTGTAACATAAGAGCTTGTGCTCTTGACCAATAATATCAGTATCTGTATTGGCAATAATGAACTCAGAATAAAGGCATACTAGATATCAGCAAAAATCCAAACCCTAAAGAATTTGTCTGCTTACTCGTTAACAAACGTATTCTTACATACAAAAAAGCAAAAACTTGACTTCAGGCCCAGTGAGCAATCCATAAGTCGAGGATGTCACGTTAAAGCCATCAGTAGAAGGTGTTGTTGATCTCAAATCTACCTTGCAACAGACTAAGTTCAGTTGACAGAATCAGGTTCCCTTTCTGTTTCATCGTTCTAAATAAAGCAGATCTACTCCGGAGGGGCTGAAGGAGCACATACAGTGGATGTGCTCTGATGTGTGGTGAAAATATTTATGTTTGAAAAGATCCAGTTATGGGGATATTTGTGATCTTGATTTGTCCTTAAACTGTGCTGCTAAAATTAGAACACCTGATGTTGGTAAAGAGCTTACGATTTTAACATAACTGCGAGGATCTTTCGTAAGAAACACATTGTGACATTCTGATTGTATCGCAATAGATTACAAAAACTTTTTTTAATGTGGTCATGCAGAGATATGTGCTTTCACACATTTTGGTGCAGGCAGATAAGGCCACAGCTGCTCAGTGTTACCTTTAAAAATTATTTTAGCCGATTTGATGGACAAAAACTTTCTTGGATGTCTTTTAGATTCTGAAAAAATGTTGCACCTGTAAGTGTTTTAGAAAACAGTAAGAAGAGTATAGACTAGGACACTAAAAGACAGCTCATATGCACTCTATATGTTTTCATAACTCACCATAGTCCATAGTGCTATCCCATTATTGAACAATGTGATTGCAAATTGTTTCTTTTTCTCAAATCATGCAGGCTTAGTTGATACTTCACTTGACACAACCTTCACCGTGCAGTCACTGCACATCTTTAAACATGAAAACTGTGTGTTTTGGACTTCTATTTCTTGTTTTTGTGGTTTCAAACAGAGATGGATTTTGTTTGATTTTTACCATAGTCTTTTCAAAGCTTTAAAATCTGCTTTTTTTGACAAGCCTTGTTTGGAGTATGAAAATTAAAGCATATTAACTTGCTTCTCTTTTTTGCCCTGCTGTCGACTTAGGGTGTGGTGGGTACCAACGTCACCATCAAGGTGCTATGTGGCGTGATGGGTGACACTTCACTGGGGGATCCTTACGCTCGCTATGCCGCTGTGGCTCGCCTCATGATGGACACCTTCTCTATGAAATGTGTGGACGCCAGCTTCAGCAATTACCTCAAAGACATGACAAATACATCCTGGGAGGGGACGGCTGCAGGGGGAGGTGCGTCTGCAGATTTACTGGATAGTGATCTTTTGTTAACATAACATGTTTATTTTGAAGGAACCTTTTCAAAGAGTGTTGAAAAAGGGGCTGGTATTCTCTTACTTGTTTTTAAGCCTCCTTGTTTGGCAAGATGATGTATTTTTGTTCTTTTTGGACAGGATAACAAGAGTACACAGTGTCCTGTCATTTATGAATTTTCCACCGTCATCCTACAATAATCCAGAAGCAATAAACTCCAGTGGAAGCACAAACATAAGCAGCCTCAGGGGACAAGAATGTAACACAGCAACAAGAAGTTATGTGTGGTGATTTGGTCTTGGTTTTAACATAGCTAACCCTATTATTTATGGACTGTGCCTTTAGGGAAGTTTGATAAAGACTGGCAGTGCAGGGTCCAACCATCTGAATCTACTATACCCACTTTTAAAGCTCAAATCTAAAACAAATTGTGACACTTAAGTTAATAATAATAATAACACAATAAGAACCTGTTCGTATGGCATAAGAGATTGAGACAATGAGTGATAAAAAGAACAAAAAGCTACTTAATGAGTTAAACATTCAGAACCAATAGAACTACAAGCATAATTAGTAGATTAAACAATGAGACAAAAAAGCTGTAAGGGTAACCAATAAAAGACATTTAACCTTTGCTCTTAAACAACAACTTAGTCAAAGCGATGCTTGCTGTGACGTAATGGCCAGCCTAGCCTTCAGAAATACGTAGTGATCCACAGGAAACATGCACATTTGTAGTGTTGTTTTCTAACTAGATCAGAACAAAGCAACCGAGCTGTAGATGTGAAAGCCACCAAAGATTAAAATGGATGTTTTTCTGTTGTAATGCACTTGGTCTTTGTCCACTGCACTGTCATGATGACTCAGGTTAAAATCTGTCATGGTAACTGTCACGTTTTCCTAGAATCACTTGAACATCCCAAAATAATGTTTTCACACTTTGTTTTGCAGAGTTAAATAAAACATAGTGTAAATGTTATGCCAGACATTTTTTGTTTGGGCTGGAGTTTCAAAGAGAAAAGATGACTATTTAAAGACTGAGTGTAATACCTTTTTTCATCCTGACGGGCTCGTAGTATGGTATCACAACTTTCCACGTCAAACCAGGCATGAGGTTTTTTTTTTTGCTCTCTGTATGTTTGTACCTTTCGTGTTTTCAGTGTCCAGCTTTAGTTTCATGAGTCAGAGAAGAAAAAAACTAGAACAGGATGTTTCCTCTTAAGAAACCACTGGGATGTGTCAGCAGAATGCACCCCCAGCCCACATCTCCCTCAGTCATGTCGGTGTCAGTTGCACTGTCTCTTTCACCTGTTAAGTGCTGCTGAATAACTGAAAGTGAAGACTTTTTTATACTAGAGACATTTGTTCTGTTTGTGAGCTTCACCTTCCCTCTGTTTTTGCTGTTTTATTTTGAGACTTAAACCACATAAGCCAGCTGTTGGTAAATCTGTGTGTTTGTGTTGTCAGGGAGACAGTGGGTCTACCAGACCTGCACTGAATTTGGATTTTACCAGAGCACTGATTCACCAAACCAACCTTTCACTGGCTTCCCTCTTGTGTAAGTACCATATAAGCTCACTGTTACTAAAATACACATATCAAACAGAGTAATGTCTTGACCATGAAAATGAGATGAAGTAAAAATATCACTGTAAACATTTCACTTCCCACAGTATTACAGGCCCAGCAAGGCAGATTCTACCAGCCCCCCTATTATGGTGGGCAGGTAGATGAATGAGTGGAGACAAATTTAAAGGAAGCTTTCAGATCACTCTAAGTTTTATTTCTTGCATTCTGGTGTATTTCTTGGAGTTTTTTTTAATTTATTATTATAATTTTTTTTTTTAGAAAATTACATTTATTTATATGAACATACTATTATGCATTTTTTCAAGTATACACTCACCTGCCTCTTTATTAGGTACACTTGCTTTTCCTAAGCTGGACCCATTTTTGCCCTCAGAAATGCTTTAATTCTTCACTGCAAAGGTTCAACAAGGTGCTAGAGACATTCCACATAGATTTTGGGCTCATTGACATGACAGCATCACACAGTTGCATGAAACCAGTTCAAGATGACTGGAGCTTTTTGACATGGCATATTATTCTGCTGGGAGTAGCCATCAGAGGATGGATACACTGTGTTTAGAGAGGGTGGACATGGTCAACAACAACACTCAGCAGACTGTAGAATTTAAAAAATGCTCCACTGGTACTAAGGGGCTCAAAGCGTGGTAAAAAAAAATATCCCCCACACTATTACAGCACCACCACCAGCCTGAACCATTGATGCAAGGCAGGAAGGCCAGTGCAAATTGTAGTTTCACAAGAGCTGCATTTGGTGTTGTTTTCTGCTGTAGCCCACCTGCTTCAAGAATTCAGCTTTCACTGTTTATAAATGGTCTTATGCCTGCTTGTGTCATAATGTTTTTGTTTAGTTAATGTTGCCTTTTTATCATCTGGAACCACTCTGGCCATTCTCCTCCGACCTTTGGCATCAACAATAATTACTGTGTCTCAAGATCTTGCTGTTGAAGGCTGATAAGGAAGGACTCCAGGAAAAAGTATTTAAAATGTATCGTGCTATTTATTTTGTTCCAGTGTTTACAGAAAAATGAAGTTAGTTATTTGGGAGCTTTGAAGCCACATTTATGAGCTAACTATACAAGTAGATTCATGAGTCAAAGCAAGGCCTAAATTGCTCAAAAACAAAAAAGAAACCTTCACCAGAGTTTAGTAGGCTGCAATACACTACAAATAATTTCTTTTCTTTTCTTTTTGATATATTTCCAGATTACTTTAATAACAAAACCAGGGAGATTTTGTAAGCATTTTTAAAAGAAAATCTTATAAACAGAAACATCTTAAAGCATCTGGAGAAGATCTTAATCCACTCCAGCCTGCAGCCTGCTCACATGGCTCAATATATATAAATTTAATCTCCTACATTGAAGACAACATTTTCATGTTGTATCATACATGCAGTGTCCAAAGCACAACCATAGACCATGGAAAATTATTGAGCACAGATTTGTTCCAAAATACAGTATGTATGATATGGTATAGTATATAGTAGGAAATTATATATGAGTAGGGAGTAAGTTGATGTTTCAATGCAAAATTATTTTTCAACAGAGTGAGACTCTGTCCACACATTTATCGTCTTGACTGTGAATTGCACTGCTCTGATACTGATATTCAGTGAGAGTGCCCACAGCTCTAACATTGCAGTGCAGTTGGATCAGCCTGATTCAATGTCTGTAATCAGGCAGATGCTGGTATAAATGTATATTAAATGGTCTGTCTGGTGTGGCTAGACCAGCTCTTCACACAGCACATAAGAACAGACAACTGTGTACAGACAGCTTTCAGAACTCAGAGAAAGACTTCAGTCTTTCTCAGCCAATAAAGCTGATTCTGATTCTGATTCTGAGAAATTAGTCTGGTTTTTGTCTTTACTGCAGAGTCTGTAACATGCAGCATGTAGATTAATCTTCTTAGCTCACTCTGCTCAGAGAGACAGACATGTTTGTTATAAGTGCTCGGGATATCAAAAAACAGCATGACCAAGGTGTGGGGTTATGGCTCATTAACAGGCTGAGTGTCAGCTGGCCAACCACCCAGTCACACACTGCAAACTGAGCCCGTCTTCTGGATGTTTGTCCCCTCCATTAGCCAAATGAACACTATTGTCCCTCAACTTTTGTTAGGATAAGCAGAGACTCATCCTCGCTCCTAGCCATCACCAGCTCAGAGGCCCTGTGTCCTTTTTTTAGCCTGAAGCTGCTGTAGGTTTTCACAGATGAGCGTAGGTCTAAATTAGAGGGTTCAATGGATTTAGTGTGGGAAAAGCCTCTGGATCAAAAACAAGGAGAAAAACAAGTCAGACACAGACTTTTGCTGGCTTCAGAGATAGAAATGAAGTTTTAATTAGTGAAATACATGTGCTGTAAATGCTATTAGACAACTTAAGTTACTGTTAACTTAAGTTGCAACTGATATGTCAAACATCTTTCCTACTTTTTTTTTTTGTAGAAAAATAATAATCTAAAGCCCCACTTGTCTTGAAGCCTTTCCCAAATAAAGACAAGGCAATCTCACAGACTGAGTAAACACAACCCTGGGCTATTAATTGAAGTTTTACAGGATCATGCGACACAAATATTAATAAACGTGATCATGTGTAAACATAAAAACAAGTTATTATACAGAAATTGGACTGAGTAAACAAATGATCAAGTAAACATGTAACGTACTAAACCCTACAACTGCATTCACACTTAGTCTCATGTTTCTCTCTCCAGGTTTCATGTTAACCAGTGTACAGACTTCTACAATGTCAGTGCAGAACAAGTGGCGGAGGCCGTGGCCCTGACTAATGAGTATTACGGAAGCTATGGTATCACCTCCTCCAAAATAGTGTTTCCTAACGGGTCTATTGACCCGTGGCATGCCTTAGGAATCACCCAGGACATCAAGCCGGACCTCCCTGCTGTTTTCATCAAAGGTGAGAATAAGTGAGGAGAATTGCAACTGCAGAGGAAGATCTGGTGTTATTACCTCTACCAAGGAGGTTATGTTTTCGCCAGCGTTTGTTAGCTTATTTGTTTGTTTGTAAAATGGAAGACTTAAAAAATGATAAGTAAAAAGTTATGAACCAAATTTGATGACTGCAAGATGGAGGAGTTTTATCACATTTTCTCTTAGAAGTCAAAAGTACACAGTAAAAGGACTTCAACGTGCTTGCACATATAGTCCAGGGGGTCCTATTTACAATGATATCATCAGGTAAAAATGGCAGAAAATGATCTTATTTCATTTTAATATCTGGCTAAAGAGGCTTAAAATAAACTGCACCATGCATTCATAGACCTTTATTTTATTCAATATTATTAAACATTCTGTTCATTATGGTTGGTAAAAGAAGCATCGTAGAGTCAATATTTCACACTTACGATGGTAAAAGGAAAAAAGGAACATGACAAAGCCACGCAGCCTGCCCGTCGTCCCCCTCCCACTCGGCATGGACCATTTACCGTAAAGGTTCAAACACATGAGCACTTCAGTTTTAGGAGCGGCTGATTTGACCACAGAAAATAAAGGAGCAGCTGGCTTGACCGCAGTCTCTCCCATCTGTCTCTCCCATGCACTCTCCCTGCCACAGAGCCCCCTGCAGGCCTGGAGCTCTTCTGTTGTTGAACTTGGTTCTGCTGTGTTTCTGCTCTTGCAGGTGTTTTCTGGGTTTGGATTGTTTTTGGATTTGTTTTGTTTTTAACTTGCAGCGTGTTTCTGCTCTTCCAGGTAGTTTCCTCTTATTGAACTGCATAGAGCCTTTGTAGGCCGTTTGCCTTCATCAGCCACCGTAATCTTTGCTTTTCTCCAATAATCTCTTCACCGAGAACTGTATTCTTGACAGCAAACTTCTAAGCAGAAGCTACATAGATAGGTGGATGGATTCCCTATTAACAAAGTTACAGTAGGTCTTACTGGGGATGGGAAATGAAAAGATTTTATTGATATCAATGTCATAGATTCTACTTATTAATTAGATTCTTTATCATTTCCCTTATCCATTTCTGTGGATTTTCTATGTGGAAAAAGATGTTCCATATAGGTTATTATGGTCACCAGTGTCAAACACATTGAACTCCAGATATTTAATGATGTGCTGCACAGACAAATGTCTTTGAGAGCTGCTGCTGTTTCCACCCTTGCTTGCTCACATAAACATAGACACTGGTTTCGAATCAGACCTAAAGCCAGTTTGCTGCGTGCCTTCCCCTGCTGTCTTCTCCCCTTTCCATGTCGATTCACTGTCTCTCAGATGTCAATAAAAAAGGCCAAAAAGACCCCAAAATAACTTCAAATTTACAACCGTTTTGACCCTCACTGTCCCCTGTCTGCAGTGATCACATCTCTGACTTCTTTGTTACTGTTTCTGCTGACTGCCTCTGATGAGAATGTGACCTCCTTGATTTGCAAGGCTTTCATAATAAACTGGAGGGAACTGATAAGACATTGTTGAGCATATGTGAATATGATAACAATTTTCAAATGGAATAGGTTTCCGATTCCCACCCCAAGACCTGATCAAGTAATCTCATGGGATAAGGATCATCTTACGAGTGATAGGACAGTTAACATCACAGGAACTTTAGGGGTCCCATCTTCTTGACATGCAGATCATATGTCACTCCTCACATTATATAAATAGCAAATGAACTCCCTTTCAAGGGCATGTTTGTTTCAAGCTGAGGAGTGGACAATTATAAAAAAGTCACACTTCTACCTTGAGGACAGAAAACGGACTGAGACCTGGTCTCGAGATTGAAGTCTGTGGAACAGTTTGTACTAATATGTCGAAGATGCAGTACAAAGAGGGGCAAACATCAACTAAATACCAATATAACAGCCTGCAGGTGCATCTGGCTTTGAAAGTTAATGACAGCCGACACTCTGATTTCTTTCAGTCTTGTAATGCCGATAACACACCGATTTAAAGGCCCCAAATTACCATGTGCACTGTCTAAACTACCACGCAGTTTAGACAGTGCATGTTTCACATTCAGGATGGAGCCCTATATCTCTTGTCAAATCACATTAGGTTTTTGGTAATTTTTGCCTCAGTAGATGTGGGAACATAATTTAAAGCAATCAGCAACCCCCAAAATCCATGCATTAGATAGACAGAGAAGAACAAAGTAGGATTCGATGATCAAACTTAAAGAGGGCATTTGAACAAGAAATAGTGCAGGGAAAGCGTCATCAACTACATTTGCACAAGGGCCAGTTTTTTGCTTAACAGACATTTGGGGGGGCAGATTCTAAAAACATATAATAATATAAATATTTCTGTCTCACTAACATACAGCCATTTCAATTGGTCCCTTCTATTTATGTTCCTGCTGAGTTTCCTACACCTCTCCAGGGGCCTAAAATTCACCATTAATACACCATTATTGGTTAAATGTTTTTCTTTTTTTCCCCAACTTTATGTGTTTTCAGCCTTAAAAAGATGACTTTGTATCACTCATACTACTGCCAGCCACATGGGGCAGTCATGTTTTCCATCACTGGCTTTGACTCTCAATTTACTCCTTCCTCTGGTTAAATACTGGCCAACAATGGCTGTTGGGCGTCAGAACAAATGTGAAGTTATTCATGGGGGATGCTTTCATTGTTACGTACCTCATAGTAATAAAGACTGATTAAGTTATTGGTATGTAAGGACAAGATATAAAGAGATACCCTGAAAAACACGTTTTACATTTTTCTGCCCCACATTTTCAGGAGTTGATAACATTCTGGGGGCTAGACAGGAGCTGTGGGGGCCCTGATGTGGCCATCTGTTTGATCACTGGTGTTGGGTAACATATATTTGACATCCATTAAAATGACAATGTTGCATCAACATTTTAAAATAAAACTGTGAAGGCATTCTACTAAATAAGTTATAGATAAATCAAGTTACATTACATAAAATGGTGTGTGTATTTCCTGGTCTAAAGTCTGTTTAGTGTCAATAAATACCATGATACTGAGTCTCAATTGTACATTTCCTTCCAAAACTGAATCCAACCAATAACCTTGAAGTAGAACAATGCCTTGCTTGTTCAGCTCTGGATACATAAGTAAATAATTGTTAACAAAACTCATAGAGTGTGTTTTATTGTTTCTGCTGACTTTACAGCCTTTATATTTTGTCTCTGATCCAGGAACAGCCCACTGCGCCAACATGTACCCTGCCAGGGACGAGGATCTGCCCCAGCTCACCCTGGCCCGAGACCGAGTTCTCCTGCTTCTCCAACAGTGGTTGAAGGAATAACTGACAGACAGACGGACCAGACAATGGCATTGTAATGCAGAATGATCTCTAATTTGTCCAGATCGTTGACACCGGAATGCGTTAATTCCTACCATATTATAACTTTTTTTAAAAGAGCACTTTGCACAAGAATCAAAGGGTATGAAGTTTAGGTCACTGCGATGTTTTTGAAACTGATGAATAAAGTTTTTTTTTTATGATTATTGAAGCTTTCCCTTTCAGAATATTTACTATGAATGAATGACTGGAATCGCTTTCACTGACTGTTTCGGAGTGTGCATGAGGTTTCTGAGATGAATTAAGATCATACTTTCACTTTGGCTCCAGCAAGTCATTAATTCTGATGACAACAGGACCATATAAGGCCTTTCTCTGCTATCCTTGTGATAATAAACTCCAAAGAAGATGAACCATACAAATCCCAGTCCCAAAAAGGTTGGGACATGGTGTAAAATTTGAATAAAACATTATTCAGGGCCTTGTCACTTTACCTTCTGCCGTTTTTGAGTGACTGAATGCATGGAAACTGCTCTGTCTTACAATGTTTAGAAATACTTTAAAAGACTTCTTGATTCACATCAGCCATCAGATCTTCACCAAAATCTTTAAATCTTTCTTGCGCCATCACCAGCACACCCTGAAATTTCATCAAAATCCATTTGGAACATTTTGAGATCTTGCACAAAAAGGGACAAACACCAGAAAAGCATGACCCTCTTGGTGGTATTAATAATGGCATGAGGTTGTCTGCTTTTTTAATAAATTTCAGGGCAAATAGTCCAACACTCATTTAACTAGAACTGCATTTCTGACAGCATTAGCCAAGCTATTGTGGAAAATGTGGAAAGTGCCCTATCACTGTCCTATCACATTCCTGGATCTGCATCTGGATTTGGATCACCACCAAAATCTAATCACATATTCCTTGTGCCATGACCCTGTATTTTCTGAAAATTTCATCAAAATCTGATGAGGACTTTTTGGGTTATCTTTCTCAAAGACAGACAGTCAAACAGGCAAACACATGGAAAAACAGACAAAAACATAAACTCTTGGCTAAGATAAAAAAAAAAAGGTCTAAATATGTCATTGCA
Organism: Cetoscarus ocellatus; assembly: GCA_037902135.1. NCBI lineage: Eukaryota > Metazoa > Chordata > Actinopteri > Labriformes > Labridae > Cetoscarus > Cetoscarus ocellatus. The sequence continues at coordinate 469,150 of JBAMNC010000220.1, read as the reverse complement.
AGGAGTTAAGAGGAAGTGTCAACTACATTTTAGTATGTCAAAATTTCAGATAATTGGAAAAAAAATTCCACACATAAACTAACATTAAGTGACATCAAGCCATACACCCACGTTACACAAAGAACCAGTCCAAGCAGAAACTCATAAGAACACATTATGAGAGCAGTATTCATGCACTCCAAAAGAAGTGAAAATGGTGGTAAACTGAATCCTTAAAACTGTTATATATGTTTATGTATGTATGTTCGTCATATCAACCACTTGACTGATGATCCACATGTGCTTTTAATCAAAGTAATTCTCATCCACCAGAGCTCTTTATTGTATCTTATACTTGAAAGATTATAATACTTGTTTATCAGAAAAAGTTAAACTCACTACAACTATGTATATCACAAAACTGTAAGGCTTTTGATTTATAGGATTCACCAATGTCGTATGCTTTGGACAATTTCTTCAAGAGCCCCTGAAACAAATATCAAAATTCCTTACCAGCAGTATGTCTGTGCACATTGTAGTCATGCTGAAACAGGCAGATATCAAACAAAGAAAAAAATATCAACAGAGAATACGCCAGAAATGTGATCTAGCCCCTGTGTTTACATCTTGGCGAGAACAAGCTTGGTCTTGTTTTGTGATAAGAATGTTTCTAAATTGTTGTCTGGCTGCTCAACAAGAGGCGTGATAAACACTGTAGCAGGACAGATTGAGAACTCTTAAAATCCATGGTTCTCTACTGGTGGGTCAAGACCCAAAAATGGGTCACGTATTTAACTTAAGAGAGTTGTGTGTATGAGAACATTTTTGGCAAATAGTAATGATGCACAGTGGTGACATACATTTTATTTTACTGTGTTTTGCACCAGTAAGTACACTGCACGGCCAAAAAAAAAAGTCGCCACCAAAAAACAGGGTCACACACTCTAATATTTCATTGAACTTCCTTTAGCTTTGATTATAGCACAAATTTGCTGTGGTACTGTTTCAATAAGCTTCTGCAATGTCATAAGATTTGTCACAGATCATGGCACTGCCCCCACAGGCTTGTACAGTAGGCACAAGGCATGATGGGTGCATCACTTCACCTGCCTCTCTTCTTACCCTGATGTGCCCATCACTCTGGAACAGGGTAAATGTGGACTCATCAGACCACATGACCTTCTTCCAGTCCTCCAGAGTCCAATCTTTATGCTCCCTAGCAAACTGAAGCCTTTTTTTCCAGTAAGCCTTACTGTTTAGTGGTTTTCTTGAGGCTACACAGCTGTTCAGTCCCAATCCCTTGAGTTCCCTTCACATTGTGAGTGTGGAAATGCTCTTACTTCCACTATTAAACACACCCCTGAGTTCTACTGTTGTTTTTCTTCGATTTGATTTGGTCAAACATTTAAGTGATCGACGGTCACGATCATGCAGGATTTTTTTCGACCACATTTCTTCCTCGTAGACGATGGTTCCCCACTATCCTTCTAATTTTTAATAATGCGTTGGACAATTCTTAACCCAAGTTTAGTAGTTTCTGCCATCACCTTAGATGTTTTTTTCTGCTTGATGCATGCCAATGATTTGATCCTTCTTAAACAGACTAACATCTTTTCCATGACCACAGGATGTGTCTTTCCACATGGTTGTTTAAGAAATGAGAAGCTACTCATTGCATCAGCTGGGGTTAAATAAGTTGTTGCCAGCTGAAAGATAATCACACGTGCAGTAATTATCCAACAGGAGGCTCGTACCTATTTGCTTAGTTAAATCCAGGTGGTGACTTTTTTTTGGCCAGGCAGTGTAGATATAAATGATGGTATCCTTGTGATCAGTATATTTTCTCAACGTTATAACAAAAAGTGCTTTTTTTATCTATAAAAAAAACAAACAAATAACACTTTATAACATGTTCCTCAGGACATGTGATTTTGTGTACTTCAGTATGTCCATCCATCCTTTGTGTCAGCATATCCAAATCATGCCTTTGGGATTTTCTTCAAACTTTGTGGAAACGTTCTAACCTTGCTGTACAGATGGATCCGTATAATTCAATGTCTGTAATCAGGCAAATCCACCTTGTCAAGCTCCAATCTACAATGATTGTGAGCGGCCCAAAGTGGCACGGCCCAATCAGAGTCCTTCAGAGCAGGAAGAGGTGGGAGCTGCGAGTTTGACAACAACAGGAAGTGACTGCTTGTACATGGGTTAGCATAGATGCCAACAGCTTCAGTAGCAGTTTTATCAGGTCTTGGTCACATTTGTTTATTAAATGAAAAACCAATATTGACAATAAAAACTTCTATATAGGAGGGATATTTTCGCTTCACTTCCAACATGTTTTGCCAAAACTCTGTTATATGAAGTGACTCACTTTTTGTTCTTCAATCTGCACCCACCTACCACAATATCTGATTGTCCCATAATGAATGTGATTGACAGAATGAGAGTCCAATCGCCTGAAGGATTTACTTCTGAAATGTTCTGCCCATTCCCAAACACTTGTCATGGACTCTTTCCCAGATGGACTAGTGAAATATATATTGAATGGTCCATCAGGTGTGTCAGGTTTGCAATTTTCACCCCAAGGTTAGCCTATTTATTTTGTCGGTCCCACTTGCACATCATGTTTTATCATTAAAAGATAACTGTGCATAACAGTGTTAGAGTTTTACTATATGGCTGCATATACCTGGGATACTCCAACATACACTACACATTGGCTGTAAGTACACTACTGAACAAGAGCTTTTTTTTTTTTTTTTTTTACCATGATTGACAGTTGATTAGAACTTTAAGCTTTCATATTTTCTCATCTTTTAAATCTGAGGACCATGGCATCATTTAAAATCAAAATCAGACTTTCTGGAAATTGGCCCAGAAAGGCCGACTGATCATTTGGTGGACTATATGTGACCAATTATATCTAACTAGCCAAGAACTAATTTACAGGGAAAACTGTTAATGGGCCTTTGCACCAGTGAGTCCCCAGAGCTCAAGACCAGGCTAGCCTGAATGTTCATCCACCCCAGGTTGTCTTGTCTCTTTTCTCAGATATATTTAAGATCCAGAACAACGTTTTTATTGTATAAATTTGAGAAATTGAGTTTACAGTCATGCATTTTTCATCAGGTGGGTGATGGTGGCCCCCCAGGCCAGACCAGATGAGAGCTACTGCTTTGGATTGGGTTTAACATCCTACTACAATTCTCTAAACCAAAAGCAAGGAAGTTTTGTTCAAAGGCAGAGTGTTGAATAAACAGTGTTGCCTTACATGTCATGATTTTCATACACAGCTGTGTGTTCATTCACTGCCTCCTCATTCAAAACCTCATCAAAACACAAACACTGACCCCCTCTTCGTCTTACAGTATTTATTTTCACAACAGTCCCATCTCGCAGCTGGATATGCAAGACCCCTCCTCTAAACACAAAGTACACAACCACAAAGGCTCCAGACAAAAATCCTTTCCAGCTTTAAGTATCTCATGCTGAGGCACTGGATTCTCAAAGTCTCCACCTGCATATTTAGTATGAGACAGCGTGACCATAATCCACCAAAGCAGGGACTCAGCACAGAAAGTATACATGTATTACAGGGTATTTGTCATTATGACAAGTTAAAATCCAGTCTTTGTTAAGTTAAGCATATACAGTGGATTTAGTCACAATGCTTGTACACTCTTATTCAATCCCCTGTAATTTAGCCCACCTGCACCCACTCATAATCCTGCTGTGGCTGCAGCAGAGATGTAATTGAGTTTCAGCTTTTTATGTATGTGTTTAGGAAAATCGTCTCTTGACAGTATCACCTCACAGGCAGGGGTGATAGTATGGAAGGTCAATACCAGACCCCTCTCAACTTAGCTTCAAGCAATTATAGCATGTGAAAAGATTAATCTTAGGCTCTTTTAAGGGCTTGAAAATGGTGAAACTTGGCAAGATGCCTCTTGCAAGTTTCACACAGTGTTTCAGAGTTGAAGTTGTGAATTTGCAGCAATGAAATGATATTTCCAGGGCCCAAACACCTTGGCTGCATTGGACCCTATTTGGGTTTTTTTGCCAGGAAGTTTCCACCACTTAAGATGGACTTTTGAGGACTTGAACATGTTCAAAATGTCTTGAAATTTGCACTGATTTCAGAACTTGCAAAATGAAAAGAACAGCCCCTGGACCTACTTTGAGTTAAAGAAAAAATTTGAACTTGGCTCCCAAAGACATAACAAAAGGAAAATCTAGATAGAAAAGCTGCCATTTTTGCTTAAAGGCCAATTTTTGGCTGTGTTTTTTGTCTTTTCCAGGGGTCCCTCACAGGCTGTCTGCTGTCTGCTGTCTGCTACTCGGATATTTCTTCAATCAACTCAAGTTTTGGTCTGAAGGCAAACAAGACCTAATGATCAAAACTATCCAGGGTGTATCCCATACTTAAAACAGTGATTACTGAGGGGCTCACAAATTCCATACTTTGAGAAAACAGGAAGTTCTTTATAACCCAGAAGTAAAGAATGCAAACTGACCAAAATGTCTTGGGCTTACATTGGGTCTAGGCCTGAAAAAAAGTGCTTAAATCTTAGCGCCTCTTCAGTGAACACACATATTTTGCAGTACCATGCTCTGTTAAAAAATATACTGATCCAAAAGAAATTGATGCATCAGTATCAAATTTGTGCCATAAACAAATTCAAACATGTCTTTGTTTTAAAAAAAAAAGTGAGTTTTCGTCATAGAACACAATGCAACTTTAACCAATGCAACTTTTTTGCAGCATTATTTTGCAAACCTAAAATAAACAATCCATCATAACTCTGCATTCTGTAATCATTTCTAAAAAAATATTAGGTGCTAAGGAACAGTACCAGCCTGAACACTTGTGAATATTTTTTGAACAGCTTGCAGCGCCTCCTACTGGTTACAGAAAGTATCAAGTTTGCAAATTTGACAATAAATTAAATTTTAATAAAGTCTAACGCAAAGTTAGTCAGTTATGACCAAAAAAAAGTTGACAAACAACGATCTAAACAGTTAACAGCTACTCCATATGCTTTGACAGCGGTAACATAAATAGTTAGGTTATTGGCTGAATATGTTTTTCCAGCCACAAAACTGGCTGAATACAAAAAATTTGATTTATAGGATGTTTGTTTGTGAGTGTGTACAAAGCTTATTGTACTCATGTTGTAACTCCAACAAGAAGTTGGCCATTTTGAATTTTCCAGAAAAGAAGTGACAAATACTGAGAGGGACCCATCTGCAGGGACTGGGCGCTGCCATATTAATTGAATTGAGTCGAACTGAATTGAATTGAATTGAATTGAATTGAATTGAATTGAATGCTTTATTTCAAACATGCAAAAGAAACATGTATATGTATATATATATATATATATATATATGTGTGTGTGTGTGTGTATATATATATACACACACACACACACACACACATATATATATATATATATATACACATATATACACATATACATATATACACACACACACACATATATACATTACATAGTCAAGACGATATACTTATATTGACTAAGACTCTGCCATTACCATCCGGGGTTAAACTGCTGCTCTTCAGCCTAATAGTTATCTAATGTTTGCGTTTTGAATATTCTTTTAAATTTGCTTATGGTTTTCCAGTGGCCTGTTGATATATCAAACAGCTGATGTTACATGTCTTCGTCTATTCTTTTACAGCAATGATCATCAACCAGTGGCCTCGGGGCCACTTCAGGCCCACCACAGCTTCCCGTCTGGACCCCAGAATATGAAAAACATAAAAGTATGAGGGATGGAAAAATATGTTGTACTTTTTAGTGTATCATTTTGTTGTCACATCCCTATAACTATGAACACAACCCCCAAAACAAATGCGAATGAAGCAGTTTTATTAGGAATGACTCCATATTTGATCTGATCCCTTACAGCCACTGTTGGCCAGTTTTTAACCAGGGAAGAAGTAAATTGAGAGTCAAAACCAGTGATGGAAGTAATGACAGGCCCAGAAAGCAGAAGGCAAAATATATGTATTTCCCGTTGCAGTAGTATGAGTGATATGGACTGACCTTTTTAAAACAATGAAATACATAAAACTGGAAAACAAATATTAAACAAATGGTACCATGTTTATGGTAGAATTTAGGCATACCCCCATATAGGTGGAGGGACTCTCAGTAGCTGGAATTTGTCTGGAACTTGGCAGGATCTTGGCTGGAAGGGGAAAATTGAAGCAGCTTCATCGGTAAGTCAGTCATACCAAAATATTTATTTCATAATACAAATATTTGTAACTCTGGCCCCTATAACTTCTGTCAAGCAAAAACTAGCCCTTGTATAGATGTAGTTTATGACCCCTGTTTTACAGTCTATGGGTGTACCTTGCACCTCGCCAAATGTCAGTTGGGATAGGTTCTAGCCTCTGCAACCTGAAAGGGATGAGTGGTATATATAAAAGATGGATGGATTGATCTTTGTCACTTATCATAAATTTAAGACCTTGTATTTGTTTCTTAGCTTGAGGGACAAGGGCCAACCTTTACTTGATGGTAAAAATCACATGCTGAAAGATTGAAGTTTTTTGATTTGATATTCTTTGGAATTCAACTTGGAACTTAGACTTACAGTCTATTGTCTAAATTCTAAGTTCTTCTTTTTATCTGCTACAGTAAAGTACATTGTGATGTCTGCTCAAACTAGTTTATTTCAACAAGGAGGAAGGTTTAAGCTGGTGTTAATATCAAGTATTTTGGCATCTGCAACAAGATAAATTAAAAGTCTGCAGTAATGTTCCACGTTACAGTTGACAGACATGACTAAGATAGCAAAATTAAAATGTTTTGACACCCACCGTCAGTCATTTCCTGCTATAAACACCTTCTTGAGGTTGTGGCTTTGTCAAGTTAGCCAGAGTTACCAAAAATAACACACATTAACGGAAGTAGCAACATTTACAAAAAACACAACTTTGTTTTCGCATTAGAAAGAGTAACGGCTATCTTAAATGTGGTGATATTTTGAAGGAAGGTCAAAAATGTTCGGTAACTAAGCATGTAAAACACAGACTGAGTGGATCTGCGGAGCATAATAGTATGATTTAAGTTTTATGTTGAAACTCTACCGGAAGTTAATTTCTATTGGTGTGAATGGCGCCACTTTACTCCCTTCATGCTTCACTGTTTGAAGGCGGAGTTCAGTCTTATAAAGCGCCCTCTGAAAAAACACTGGAGTTAGTTTTAGGTCTCATTTTCATGATTACTGAGTTTTTCGTCAACACTACGGATTTATTCTCGTTTGCGTTGGAAAAGCAGAGAAAACGGTTGAACTTTCACCTGTGGGGCAGTCGAAGTCACCTCGTGATAGGTAAGAGCTGTCGTTTTTCCCGTTACATGTACACCGCAGTCTAAGTCTATCAAATATAGTCTAAATGTTCAGAACTTTTCGCTCAATATCAGTTTGCTACACCTTACATCTCACCGTCATACGAGGGCAGCAATTCCCTCCCATTTATATCTGCAGTTTTCCGAGCTTAAAGACTGCGCTGCACGTCCGTCAGGTGTATTTTATTTAATGTCCAAATTGGCAATTAATAATAAATGCCACCGTCTTACACAAAGAAAACAAAGCTTTTGTTAAAATTTTCAGCTGTTGGAGCTAAAATTGCGTCTCAGATTAGGGGTGGGCAACAGATCGAGGTTTTTTTCCCAAATAAAAAAAACTGATATTATACAAGGTGTTTGCAAAAGGAAATCCAGGTCCAATACCCAGTACAAAGACTGTAGTAAGTGCCCAACAGCAATATTTTTATTGTATAAATAAAATTTATTTGAAACATGTAGTTTATGTTTTATTTAAGGGCCTATGTCGTTTACATCTGTTTATCATGGCAACAAAAGTAGAGCTCTAAAACACAAAATCTGTGATAATTTATGGTATTTTTTTTTTTAAACTTGCAGGAAAACCACTGAATAAACTGTAAGGGGCAGAAGTACTTCATATTGACAACTTTTGGAAAGTAGGTGGGTTATGGTAATTTTCTAATTTATTTCTCTTTTTGTTTTGATATATATTTGACTGAGGAAGTGTTTCGTGACCATTAACTTTTGATATTATTCAGCTTATCGTTTTGACACATAGGATACTTTCAACAGCATACAGAACCTCTGACAGAAATGTTGCCTGTGTTTAATTGTACAGTATTAAACAAAGTGTCTGTGTAAAAGTATTTTGCCCAGTATTTTGTGTCTTGGACACCTTTTTTGTTGCCATGGTAAAACAAACAGGTATCAATACTGTTTGATTTTCCAAAAAACAAACTACAGTTATTAATACAGTTTATGAGATAACTGTGCGTTCTTTCTGATAAAAATTTTGATTTATCTTAAGAGATTCTAGATATTTCTGGCATGATCATGGTATTGTCCAATATTTGCTAAAAAGGTTGATTATCGTACAGGCAGATACCAATATTTTGGTATTTACTGCCAGTATATTAATACTCATTGGCCCTAAAAAAATCTCATATATTGGCAGGATGTAGGAATAAACCATGATGTTCCAATTTATCAACACTGAATTCCTACATTTCAAATAAAATAAAAACTATCATTCATCAGATACAAAATGTTTTTATTGTCTCACATCTGTTTTGAATAGCGCAAAGCGGCATCCACATCTGTATCAACTGTTATCATTCCTATTTTACAAACATCCGTCTCTGACAAATAAATGTGGTATGAGCAGATATCAGTTCCAAGTGTTTGTCTGTTGTGTCATTGACGGTTATATCTGACACACCCAACTGCTGATTCAGAGAGGACTTTTTATGGGGCAGAAGAAATGAACTGTCGGACAAACTCTGCTCTGCTTCCATGATCAAATGTGATTGGAAATATTTCCATTGTTGGAGGATAATTTCAGGGTTAATAAGAAAAATATTGATAATTACGAAATTGTTATATTAAACATCGTTATTGTCACCAGCCCTTATTTTTTAAAATTCATGCATCACTGCTTTTAACATAAATAGATGGCTTAAATTATTGCTTAAATAAAGAAAAAAAGAAAACAGAGCACCAAGCACAATTCTAAGTTAAAAGTACAATTTTGATAAAAAAAGAATGAGATCACCTCTTGCCTGGGCCTTCATGGAAGAGAGATTTACCTTGGCACTTTCAAATGGAAAAAATGAACCTACACTATGACAAAAGTTATGACAGGAACTTGAGGACAAAATATTATTTGGATGACTCAATAAACTGCAAATGATGAAAAAACAATATTCAAGCCAACAAGGGTCATTTTGGCAGTCATTTTTGTGTGTAAAGATGGAAACTGAAGGAAGACAACCTGAGTGGATTAAGGTCATATATAAAAGAACATCTACTAAATACAATATAAAATAGGTTATAATTTTGTTGAATATATTCAATAGATGGACAAGGAGCTGTCCAAGAGTGGAATGCACATTTTAGATAGAAGTTATTGTTGTCAGTCATGTTTCTGTGACTGTTGGGAGGCCTAAGCTGCACAATTATCATTAAATTCTTGTAAGTCACTGTCAACCCCCTCACCCCCAAAAAAGAAATAAAATAAATAAATAAAACAGCAAGAAACAAAACAAACAAACAAAAAATAGTAAAGCCTGTGCGAAACATGCTGCTTTATTATGTCTTTTTCAATTTAGGGTCAGTCTGAGGCCATCATATCTGTAAAGAAAGCATGTCCCTCCAACCTTGCCATTTCTGCGGCTTATTCTGGTGGCGTCAGAGATGTGGGAGAGTTGAATCACTCTCCTGAAATGGTCTGAATGGCTTAATTTAGTCCAAAGTTGGAAATAATAGAAGTGCCCTTGTTTCACTCCACTGCATCCTGTTAAATAGTAACATTTAGACAGTTAGAGGAAGAATTGGTCAGACCCTGCAGAGCTCTATAGATGGTTTTATTGCTCAAGGACAAGATGCAGAGAAGTTCATTGTAATTGTGGTTAACCATGCAGAGACATATGAAAGCAATTTCTGGCTCTGCTGGATTTTTTACAAGTTTTAGTCTCTCATTAATTATGTGTCATGATACAAAAGTAGATAGGAATCTTGTGCTTCAGACCCTCCATAGTTAGAGGTTGGTGGTCTTAGAACAGGACCCTAGAACCACCATTAAAGAAGGGTTTAATGGCATGTTGAAACAATGGTGCTTGCACCAGTCTAAAATGTATAAAGTGGCTTGCGTGCTCTAGTTGTCTCTTTAAATTTGCCTGAGGTAAAGAGTGCATTGATTTATATTTGATTTGTCTTATATTGATCAATAATGATGGGACTTCACAATAAGGACCCAAAGTCATAGCTCTGGCACTATCATTTTGAACATTAAGGAAAGGGCAATGCATAGAAATATACTTGAAAAACTGCAAACACTTCAAAATGACGCTTACAATGACTATGAAAAAAAAGTAAATAAAAAAGCTCAACATTATTTCTCAACACATCTTTTAGTCTCGATTACTCCGTTTTTAAAATTGTGGAAGGCAGTAAATGTAGTTGAGATTAAAGCTAGATTAATTTCCCAGCTTTAAGTGTGGCTTTTAATGTTACATGGTTTTGGTGTCAGACAGGCTGATCTGAGTATTTACAGCGAATGGTCCAAAAAAGATAAAATATCCAGTGGGTGATAGTTCTATGGGTCAAAAGGAAAATGCCTTCTCGATGTTGCAACAGACAACGGTAGATTGAAAAAATTTTAAAATAGTAAGGGCCTCTGGTACCGATTGAGTTTTGTTAAAACGCCACAGCCTACCTGAGTAATGTCAAAGACCATGTCCATCACTGTTTGACCAAAGTGTATCCATCTTCTGGTGGCCACATCCTGCAGGATAACATGCCATGTCAAAAGCTCAATAATCTCAAACAGGTTTATTGAACATGACGTTGAGTTCACTGTACTCCAGTGGCCTCCACAGTCACCAGATCTCAATCCAATGGAGCACATTTGAGATGTGATGGAATGGGAGATTTGCATAATGAATGTGCATGTGTGATGCTATTATGTAAATGTGGACCAAATCTCTGAGGAATGTTGCTGGCATCAAGTTGAATCATGCAGAATCAAGGCAGCTCTGACGGCAAAAGGGTCCAATCCAGCACCCAGGTGTACCTAATAAAGCGGCTTGTGAGTGTATATGCAATTGAGACAGAAGGAGGCAGGAGATTGACTCTAATTTTTGTTGACATGGTATCAATCAGGCAGCAGTGCAATTTCATTTGTAATATTAAATACAATGTAAATGGAATGAAATCAGTCAAACGCCCATTCCCCATTTAGACTCAGCATTTCACATGTATGATCTTGTGGGCATAAGCATATTACATTGATGATAATGTCTTACCCTTTTTCTGATATGAACATATGTATACAAACATATCTTAAAATCTCTATTATGTCCCAGTCCTAATCCTTAAGATACTCAGACAAAGCCATGACCAGTGTAAGAGCACCAATAGGCACTTAAGACTGCATTAGTCCTTTAATACCTCTAATGTTTTGCTCTCCTTGTCTTTCCAGATGCTGTAGAGGTTAAAAATGAAGCACCTCTCACTGCTGCTCCTTTACACTCTGGTGAGCTTGTTTGGCCATCAGGGTGTGTTGTCCCAGACTCCTACCTATGGTGAACGGGGCTCTGATCTTGGCATACAGGTGTTTCAGCAGGTAGTCCGCTCCAAGCCTCTGGAAAATGTAGTCCTTTCACCTCATGGAGTAGCTTCTATCCTTGGGATGTTGTTACCAGGAGCTCATGGAGAAACCCGCAAACAGGTTCTCAATGCTCTGCGCTACAAGAAAAATGGTAAGAAGTCATTGTGGTGGTGGATGCTCGGGTGCTTTTTCAAACAACAAAACCCTCAATAAATTAGTTCAATGTTTAAACTGTAACTAATTACTGAGGTATAATCACTTGCTCTTTTCACACATGCAGGCTTGAAATTCAAATTTCAGAGCATCTCACTCAGACAGTTTCCTGACTTGTTTGTTCACCCTTGCCCCTCACAACAGAAGGTTTTCATGCAAGTTTTATGTCAAACTCCAGTCATACATACACAAATATCCTGAAAAAATTCTACAATTGACCTGAGTTGGCTGTATTTGTAAACTCAGACAGCAGTTGTTTTTTAACCCAGGTTTTACCCTGTTGACACAGTTGTATTTTCCTCTCCCTTATTTTAAGATTTTGAAATATTATGCAGCCAAGCAGCTAACATCTGCTCTGAATGAGCAAATTGTTTTGGACAATTTTCTGTCTGGTTTTTGCTGCTGTCATTCAACAGAAACCCCTCTCCTTAGGGTTTCCAATGATCGGCTAATGCAGGCTGATGCTGGAAATTGGTCCATGCTTGTCCCTCTAGACCTCAGCGCAGCATTTAAAATTGTTGAGCACAGTGTGTTGATTGAGAGGCTGAGACAGTGGGTGGTGTCTTGGGAACTGTTCTGGACTGGTTTTCATATTTTATGTCTAGCAAAACACTTTCAGTAAATACTGTCAAATATCTATTCCCAGTTCAAACCCTGTCGTGTGTTGTCCTTCAGGGCTCTGCCCTGGGCCCTCTGTTGTTTTCTGTGTATCTGCTGCCTTTAGGACATTTTATTAGAACTCTTAAAGATGTGTCCTACCATTTTATGCAGAGGATATTCAGCTGAAAATGTCTTTTAAGCCTGATCGTTTTTCTAAATTATCCACATTGCTTGAATCTATAAATTGTATTAAAGCTCGAATTGCTGCGAATTTTGTGCCGCTGAACACTTCAAAGACAGAGGTCCTTATTACCTCCACCAAGGAGGTTATGTTTTTGCCGGCATTGGTTAGTCTGTCTGTCTATTTGTGTTCAAGATAACTTGAAAAATTATGGATGGATTTGGATGACATTTTCAGGAAATGTGTGGAATGGGATAAGGAAGAAATGATTAGATTTTGGGACTGATCCGGATCACCATCCAGATCCAGGAATTTTTTAAAGGATTCTGGAACATTGCCAGATAGGACCATTTTCGCCAAAGTGGACTGAAGCTGCTTGGCGGAGGTCTGCACTCTCTGAGTGCTTTTCTAGTTCCTGCTCCAAATCATGTGTTGCCAAAGTGTGGAGCAGTCTAGGTTCTCTTTCTGCTTTTGTTAAACATATATTGGGTAGCCTTATGGTCTGTGAGGATAAGGTTCAAAGCCTGGAACATGTCATTGGTTTTGTTTGCTCCTTTTTTCATCATTTGATGATTATTACCAAACTTAGGGTTGTTGAGTCAAAAAAAGCTAGAGATGCTTGTTCATGCTTTTGTGTCATCAAGACTGGACTATTTTAACTCTATATTGACATGCCTGTTTATATCCAGGATCTTTTGAAAGTATATATAACAACAGCAGAACTCTGAAGACCTCTAACCAGGGTCTGCTGGTTGTCCCTTTTACAAGGCTAAAGAAGGGAGACTGTGGAATTGAGTCTGTTGCTCCTAAACTCCAGAATTGCCTCCCACTGGAGCTGAGAGCTGTGAGACCCCGAGGACATTTTTAAAAAACAGCTGAGAACTCATCCATGTAGACTTGACTTTGTTTAACCTGTATGTCTGCTTCTGTGCTGTTGTCTTTTATTGTCTGTGGCTATATGATTTATTGATATGAAATGGTGTGGTCTATTCTAATTATTTATGTCATCTGTTCTTGAAAGGTGCCATATACATGAACTGTACTTACTTCTATACTTAATAACAGTGATTACAGATTGTAACAGATATTAATCATTTCCCCTTGTAATAATGCTCAACTCAGCCATTTAAATTGTACAAGACTGAACAATCTAGACTTGATTATCAACAGCAAACTGATATGGAACTCATGTCTGGCAGTATCAATTGTCTTTGCTTTTAATGTTGTTAGACGGGGCTTGAGAAGCAGAAGAACATGACACCTTTGACTAAATACTCAGTTCACAGACACATGCACTATGCCTTTTAAAAGAAAATGCCCCTTAAAATGCTTTATTTTTACTTCCTGGGGTTTATCCTGCAATAGCTGTGCACCCTCCACCTACATTTGTGTTTTCTGCTCTTCACAGGCAGACTCCATGACTGTTTTGAAAGCAAACATCGCTTCCTGTAACTCTCCTTCCCCTTCCATCAGACATTGTTTGGCAGAGTTCATTACCATAGCCTCCTGTAGCCTCACCACCGCCTCAGATCTGAGCGTTTCCAAAAGGGGAGGGAAGAAGAGCTGCATCTGATCCTTTTACATTTTTTTTTTATTAAACTTAATCAGATCCTCACTTAGTGGACACCAAAGTCATGATGTAAATAGTCAAACACATGGGACCTTTAAGCAAAGATCTGCACAGGACAAACAGAATCTTCATTCCTTCAGGAAATTGAAGAGCTTTTATGTAGAGTGCACCATGCTGAGAGGGTTTTACAAAAGCAAGTAGTAACAAAATCAAGGTTGTTGGATTAGAACAATACATAGCATTGCTTATCTGACAGACCGTTACCCACTGAATCGAGCATATAAGATCAAAGTAGATGCCCTTCAATAAAGTTCAAGATAAGGACTAAAGAGAATAACATCATTTGTACCACAAAGTATTCAGCTTTATTGTAATATGATTATAAAGAATAAACTTTGCGATCTGCATTGTATTTACCCTGCTACTTGACATTCCTCACTTGTAATCATGGGCTGCTTTAAATGATGTTCTTCAGTGAGATATTTTAATCATTTTTTCTGCTTTGGGCTGTATTGTAAGGTAGTTAATGGTTTCTTTTTATAATTTCTGTTTACTGCTCTGAGTAAAGGGACAATAAAGGATTAATTTCTTCATTGTTTCTTTCAATAGGTGCTTGAACTGTGGCTATGCAATGCTGTATACAGTCAGTAGAAATAATTCTTATTTTACTCAATACACAGGTCCATACAGGATGTTAAAGAAGCTCCACAAGGCCTTGACATCTAAATCTAACCAGGATGCTGTGCTGATTGCCAATGCCATGTTCACCCAGGAGGGCTTTCCCATGGAGAGAACCTTTGTTGCCACCAACAAAGACAACTTCCAATGTGAGAGCAGGAGCCTGGACTTCAGCAACCCTGATGGGGCAGCAGAAGAAATCAATGCATGGGTCAACAACAAGACCAAAGGTAGAGTCATGGATATACTGCGTAAACAAACAAAAATATACCCTAACTGCCATTTTGAGACAGACACGAGCAACAAATTCAACTGTTTATGTATTAAAGTGCACAATTAGACTTTGCTAAGGTGGATTACAGCAGCAAATATAATTGTTTATATAAAGACAGAAATTAAACATGTTAAACACATCATTAAACTAAATAAGAAAATCTTGTGATTCATTTGAGTGTATTTTTCAGGCCTAGTTAGGCCAAAGATCTTGCCCACAGACGGACAGACAATCAAACAAACACCTGCAAAAACATAATCTTCTTGGCAGAGGTAATGACCAATTGAAAGTCAAATGACAAAATATTTTTAATAAGGAGAAGGGCATGCTAATTTCCACTTAGCTCTGGTACCCAGTTTCAAGAACTGTGTCATTTAGCTGTGGGTCACTATTCTCTCTCAAGAATTGCACACGGCTTTACCGAACAAGTTCCAGCCACAGCTATAAAAGAAGACAGCACGTCTCAAAACTGCCAGCCAAAAGTTAAAGGGTAGAAGCCATTCTACTTGTTGAAAGTTGTTGCACTGTTAGATTTACTGACAACTCTTTTAGGGGAAAATTTTGCACATCATGGTTTAAGGCTGATGATTTCCAATCTGCAGTCAATCTCCCTGCAATTTTAACATGTAAATAACAAGGTGTTGCTTCTAATAAGCAGAGCAAATGTCTACAAAAGAGACTGTATTTTACTGTGAGAATACTTAGGGCTTCCAAAAGTGGGGCCTGTGGCCCCTGAGGAGGGTTAAAGTTCTGAAGGGGGGAAAGGCAGACCTCATAAACAAGTTGGCCAATGGGGGTTGGGGTCTAGGATCACTGCTGTAGCCATTTATTTATTTTTCTCTTCTGCCAAAAATTTCCATTACAACCAGTTGATTATTAGTAGCTTTGTGACTACTGTGATGCTGACTTCCTCTCTGGGCCCCAAGGTGCTTTCATGCTGTTGCTGAAATCATTTGCATGACCCCAATTTGATGCTTTGACTTGTGATGTGTAGTTTCAAGTATTGGCAAAGCCTCAGGAGATTACTCATATTTACTTTCTTATCTGAACCTTAAGATGAATGTACAAAGATTTTTTATTCTTATTAAACCCCTTTGACCCTGTAATACTCCTGTGTGCATTTTTATCCAGGTCACATCCCTACCCTGATCAAAGCAGACATGCTGGACCCAGCTCTGACCCGCCTGGTTGCTGTCAACTCCGTCTACTTCAAAGGCTTGTGGAAATCCCGCTTCCAGCCCGAGAACACCAAGATGAGGCCCTTCACCAGGGGCGATGGAACTGTATATAAAGTTCCAATGATGTCCCAGCTGTCAGTCTTTAACATTTGTAAGTGGTGGTATAGGGATGGTTTGAACTGAGCTACACTTACACTGTAAGATTCATGTTTTCATAGAAATATTCAAAGAATATAGATGCATCGTGATGCTCTGATGTACTTAAACACATCCTAACCCGGTTTGATAATCAGAAATGATATGTGGCATATTAAGAAGCCTCTGCTGCAATTACTGCGGCTGTAAAAGACATTAATACTTAGATACTGTGATATCAAAAAGGTACTTTTTGATATCACATGCCTTAAACAACACAATGTACATGATTCTTATGTTTGATAGTACTGGAACTATTGAAACACAAGAGTATTTAACTCAAGTCAATTCAGTATTTTCTGGTCAGATCAGGTGAAGTTAGTTATTTGTTCTCTAAAGAGACATTTGGTTGTGTGTCTTATATGACATTTTGTAGAAGTAAAACCAGTGTTTGTTTCCACGTTGGCTGCTGCATCCAGCTAAACAACTGTCTCTCTGTCTCTTACATATACACATAATAGTTAAACTGGTTTACACATGTGGTGCATCTTGAAAGCATGCTGTAGTTAAAAGATTTTCTTTCCTTGGTTGGTGCCACAAAATTGTAACGTGAAAGCTATGAATTGCCCCTAAACACTACATGGTTCAAATACATTATGTTGCAAGCCAGTATATGTAAGCTATTTTATTCCGCTCAGATGTGCCAACTTTAGACGCTGTGCTTTAATGGTTTGTTATGTTTTTAATGGATTTTGTTTTAATTCTGTAATTACAGCAGGCTCCAGTTTATGATTCATGGTTCAGCTTGCATGTAGCTGTTCAGATTTGCAGGCAGAGACATGCTGCATTCACTGAACATTATTTAGTTCTGTGTGAAATGAAACGACACATTTGTCACCTGTCTATATTTAGATACGCTGTCAGAGTTGTCCTGGTGTGGTGAGTGCTTCAGATAGATTCTCACACAGAGCTGGAGTTAAATTAAGGTCATGGGAAGCTGTGACGCACAGAAGTTTGTGTTTTGTCCTAATATCCTTTAGCTTGTTTACATTAGTCTACAGTGTCTGTGATTTGTTTATTAATGACTGTCCTTAAAGTATTTCACAAGACACTCCGATAATAACGATCTGTAACAGCTTTAAATCTCATGACTTAAGATTGTTAGAGTCATCATTGAAGGTCCCTGTGTCACAACAGTAGAACATATTTTTTGTCAAGGTGATTTCATTTGATTCCCATATGAAGCATTAGCAACTTTGTGGTTCAAGTTAAGTGGATACTTGTGGTGTATGATTCCAGTTAGGATGTCTTAAAAATTAATTTGATGTTAAAGTTGAAATGTTCTGTCTTCAGTTTATTTGCAGTTTAGTGTCATAATGTTTTGTGGAGTGTTGTTTTTTAAAAGTCAAAGGACATAAAAAGTCCAGCATTTCCAAAGACATGCCACTCCTGAGGCAGAATTAACTAATACATATTTAAAGAGCCCTTATTAGGCTTTTAGGAGTTTTCCATGCCCCTTGGTGTGTTTTCCATGCCTCCTCCGCATGATGAAGTAGTTCTGTGCACAAGACGAGAAGTCTGTGGAATCTGGATTTCTCCCTCTACCCCTCTTTTGCTGGCATCAGTTGCTGCCTGAAAAAAAACACTTATTCCCCCAGCCTTTCCAACTAGACCTACTAGTGTGACGTCCTACCAATTTTTCACAGGCAGTTTAAGGCCATTATCTCAGGGTGGCAAGCCCACCACAGGGCAATAACTGTAGAATTAATGAAGAGTTGTTGACAACACAGTAAAAGCTGAATTGACCAACTGCTACAGAGTTATTCTGTCAACCAATTAGTGCGGACTGGGTTCATGTGAAGAGGGGGGCCTTGAAATCACAGGAGCTCTAACAGACTGAGAATACAGCTGGATCAGGGGTATTCAGAATACGAAAACTAGAAGATTTTTTTTTCAACATCAGCAATTGTGAACATACTCTAGCAGTCATTGAAATTGAATATATGAACCAGAGTTAAGGCAAAATATGGACTTTTTTGCAAATGTTAAAAAAAATGGCAGCACACTGGTGCAGCCAGAAGGTGGCTGGTTTGACCCCCGGGATGGGTGGAGCCTTTCTGTGTGTAGTCTGCTTTACACTCTGGTTTTGTCCCATAGACCCAAAATACGTTTGCAAGGCTAATTGGTGGCTCAAAATTGCCCTTAAGTGTGAGTGTGTGAATAGTTACCTGTCTCTCAATGTCAGCCCTGTGATCGGCAGGTGGGCAGTCCATTTTTTAAACTGTCTATTGCCAGTGGTTTAGTTGGCCTAGCTCTGCCTTGATTTGTTTCACCCTTTAGATTTGCCTGATTCAAAACAGCAAGTAGTTTTTGATCACTGAGGAGTTTAAGGGTTTGGACTAGGTTGTAAAAGAGCATAAAGAGCCCAAGTTATGCTCTTTGTAATTTTATATGCCCTTTAGTGTATTTACATGTTTCCTCCACGATAGATAACTTCTGTCAAGAAAACAAAAGGTCAAAATCATCAGGACTTCATGGTCTCCCCCCTGACTTTGGTAACAGTGGCTGCCTGAAACAATTCATTCCCCTGCCCCCTAAGAATAGACCTAGCAGTGTATCATACTTGTTTTTCACCTGTAGATTAAACCCATTGGCCAATGCTGGCAAGACCAGTGCATGGCATAGACAGTAGAATGAATGCAGAGTAGTTGACAACATGACGCTCAGCAGTGCTGAACTGACAAATTACCACAGAGTGTGCTTGTCATCCAATCAGAATAGAGCAGGTCCATATGGTGAAGGGGGCCTTAAAGAGGCTGGAGCTCTAACAGACAGATCAGACAGAAAGGGAATACAGCTGGATCAGAGGTGCTCCATATAAGAAAAACAGAAGGCTTTTTGAACAGTAGTGACTGTGAACATACTGTAGCAGTCATCAAAAATGAGTATATGATAGGTATGGACTCTTTGAGAATGCTACCCATTGTTTTGCATTTATGAAAGTTTTTTAAAAAAAAGGGTCTGATTGATTCTGATGTCAAAAGGTAAACCCGGGAGTAACATGTTTGCTCAATTCCCCACCCACACACATGCACTTCTTTTCTTCCTCCAGGTATTGCCAGCACACCCCAGGGACTCAAATACAAGGTGATCGAGCTGCCCTATCATGGCGGCTCCCTCAGCATGTTGATTGTTCTGCCGTTAGAAGAGGACACCCCTCTGTCTCATGTTATCCCACACATCAGCACAGCCACAGTACAAAGCTGGATTTCACTGATGCACCTAAGAAAAGTTCGCCTCCTCATCCCCAAGTAAGGCTTACATGCATATACTAACTGCTTGAATACACAATGTCATGGAGGGTTGTATGTATCCCTTAGAGCAGAAGAAACAGCTCCCAGATTTAGAGCCAGTTGATCAAACCTTTACCATCAGGTTATTCTGGTTTAGAGGAACTAATCAGTGATAAACTGCTGTGATTGTCGTCAGCTCCTAAATCAAGTAGTTTACTCTTTTTTAACCTGCACCCCTTATGTGTTTATTTTCTCGCCTCTTCATCCTCTTGTTGTAAGGTTTTCGAAGGCTGTACACATCATCAGCTGCTGTCTTATTATTCATTAGGTTTGGAAATTACCGCCAGCCAGCTGCCAAATGCTAGTGTTATTGTGCAATAGCAGGAATATTCCGTCAATATGCACAATCTCTTCCATAGTCCTTTATGATTGTACTGACTTTTCTCACATACTATAAGTTCATTTGCTTTTGAGATAATACATTTCTTATGTTGGCTCTCAGTGGAGGTTCAGTTGCACTTAAACCAGCCTTTACGGTTCTGACTGTAATGGTGACTTCAACCATGTTGAAAAAATAATGGGAATAACTATGAACGTTTTCCTTATAACGTTACATTTTACTTAAAAACTGATTATTTATTGTAATTATTTACATCATTCTGTTATGCTGACAGTTGAAATAAAGTGGTAAAAAACTGGTGTCTAACAGTTTTTTAAAAATCTACCTGCCGCATTGGCAGTTTGGCAAAACAGTTCATTTCATTTCATTTCATTCATTTCATTTGAGGGCTAACTTTGGACCTGGTTGTATGTCTTCCTAAACTCTCCTCTGCTTTTGATACTGTGTTGTTTTGTTGCTTGTAGCTGTCTCTGGAAGTGCAGCAGTGATTTAAATCTTTTTCTCTTTTTCGTAGAATTTTAGTTACACTAATGGAAAGAATGTTTTGACTTAACCTGAATGTGTCTGTAATGTTGTGTTCTTGTGTGTCTTTTATTGTCTGCAGGTTTACTGCTGATGCCCAGGTCGAACTTGAAGCCCCCCTCTCTGCTATGGGAGTAACAGACATGTTCAATCAGGCCAAAGCTGACTTCAGACACATCAGTGAGTAAAAACACAGTCAGTCCTAACACACTTGTGACACAATGTCTGCAAGTATTTACAACACGCCTGTTTGGGTATGAGGAAAGGGTCATAAAAGGAAAGGTACTGTTTGCTGTTTACTGCCAAAGAAAGAAACATGAACTGGGTGTCACTGTGTTGTGTGAAAAACTGAATCACTTCCTTTACGCTCCATCTGGTCATACTGAGAGATGGAAGATGGCAGCTCTGAAGCCCTCTGGTGCCACCATGTGGTGTACAGCTGAACTTACAGGATATGTGACAGGGGGCACAGTATTGGATAGCTGTCAGTATCCAACATAGCAATTGTTTATTCAATATCACTACCAATATATGTACATTTTTTTCACCCAGCACTGCATTGTCGAGGACTTGAGCATGTCTGAACTTTACTGAACCTCTACTATGACTGTTTTCACAGGTGCAGAGCCTTTGTATGTGTCCAGAGCTCTCCAGAAAGCCAAAATTGAGGTGAATGAGGATGGAACAAAAGCAACAGCTGCCACTAGTGAGTATTTGTTCTCTTAGCTTTATCTTAAACTTCAATATTGATCTAAGCAGTATGCTTACTGTAGAAGAATGGTGTTAATGTACCCAGAGGGTTGTACATATGTACATAACCCTTGTAACCTGACATGTTTTTATCATGTCACTGTGTTCAGCCGCCATTTTGTTGGCTCGATCATCTCCACCCTGGGTCACAGTGGACAGACCTTTCCTCTTCCTCATCAGACATAAACCCACAGGTATGTCTTTTATTTGCATCTGAGTTTTCTCAGTTTATGTCTACATGCAATAAATCCTGTTGTTGTTTTAGTCTGACCAAAGTTTGACTTTAATGTTAATGTTTTAAAGTACAATAAATCCAATATCTCAAATTTAGGCTAATATATTCAGACAATGTGGTTGGAGATCAGTTTATTCTGCACATATTCACCTCTATGGGACTTAAATTTACAAGTCGTTTTGTGCGTTATAAACAGTTTTTAGCCGAGCTTTGGCCATGAAGTTGAACAGCATTTCATGCAAAACACAACAGAGTACAAGTTTTGCTTTGATATCTCAGATCCAGATTCAGATTTAGACAACTTTATTTACTCCAAACAGGCAATTAATTTTACAGCTACCAAGGCTTATAGTCAACAATAAAACACACAACAGTCGAACACAACCACAGCCTTCATGCGCTCACATTCTCGTGTCAGTTGCAAGTTCAGCAGACCAGCAGGGTTACACATGAACAAAAGCTTGAGTGAGAATACTGATTTGTTCTCCTTGTTGTGGCAAGATAGCACTGTCCAGAGGGCATTGATGAAAAGTCTTCAGAAAGTATCTTGAAGCAGATTTTCACAATATAATTTAGACTGTTTCTGTCCCTCACAGAAGCTTTGGAAACATTAAAGTTCAGCCTCCGTAATAATTGAATTCAGCTGAATTATCTCATTATTTTGGGATAATGGAGCTGCTTTTCCCCCATTTTAATGTGTTAATTTAATAATATTTCTATAAAACACCAAGAATTTACTTGCTATGCCCTGAAGTTTTTTAAAAATAAAATGTATGCATAAATGTCCGCTCGGGGCCACTATAATGGTTTGCATATAAGGCATGTTTTTGTTGTCGTGCTTTGCTCTATGAACAGTATGCCTTGCTATAACTAAGGTCCAAACTGCTAACCTTGCGTTGATGCTAGATCTGCCTGATTTTATATCTATAATCAAGCAGATCCCTTTTTCAAAGCCTGAAGCTGGAACAATTGATCACTGACCAATCAGTGTCCTTTGAGGAGAAAGAGGCAGCAGCTATGAACGCAATGACAGCGAGAAGCATCTGCAAGCCTGCAAACAACCTCTGCTCACATAGAGAACAGCTTAGACACTACCTACTAGTGTTATTAGAACTGGACTACTTTTCTTTGTCAAATGAAAAACGAAAAGGGAAACTCAGAAAGCATATCTCCTTGAAAATATATATTTGCTCCTCTCCCTACAGGTCTTGTGGTACAAATTAGCTATCATTATGTATTTAACTCAGTGACAGTAGCGTCTGTCTGCTTCATCATCTTAGAAAGAGCACATAGGAAGTGTTTGGGGATGGGAACCTTTGAATAGCATACCCAGCAGGTGATTAGCTGATTGTTCTGTCGATCACATTCATCACAGGTCAATTAAATAATGTCAAGGGCTGGCCCGACAGTGTAAAAGAAAGAACATGAGCCAATAAAAAACAAACTCCAGTCAAAACGTGTCTGAGTGGAGCATCACTATCCTTACCATAGACAAGTTTGTAGTGTTGATATTTTTTTGCATTTAAAAAATAAATGCAGTCCAGATCTGGTAAAACTGCTTCTGAAGCTGTTCGCATATATGCTAATCTCTGTATGAACAGTCATCTTTCTGCTGTTGTCTCGCTTGTAGCTCTCACCTGCTCTAGAGGGTTATGCTGCTTTGGACCGCTCACAATCATTGTAGATTGGAGCTTGGCAAGATGGATCTGTCTGATCACACACAATGAATCAGGCTGATCCATCTGCACTGCAAGGTTTTGTAAATGTAACTTGACAGAAAATTGTCCAGTCACCTTCCAGATGTGTTGTCAAAAGGTTTTATCCCCCAAAACACTGTCTATGGGCTGTTCCCAGATGGACTAGTGAAATATATATCCTATATATTGAGCTGCTGTCAGGCGGGTCAGATTACCACACTGAAACATCATATATTGACCAAATTTGAGTTGTTGAAAATGATCTTAAATTCTGTCATATTTTCTCATCAAGAGGGTTGTGGTGGATCTTTTTGCTTGACCACACTGAACTAGATAATTGTGAATAATCTACCAATGGAAGTTTTTTTCTCAAGTAAGATGAATTCTTTGTCTCTGTCTGCAGGAACCATCCTCTTTATGGGCCAGATCAATCAGCCTTGAGCCCAGACATCACTGGCCAGCTCCTGGATGCATCATAGGCCAGTACAGGAAATACTTCTACACTGCCACACATGGACACACATCCATATCGACACACACACAACCTTTGATGTAGACTTATGTACAGTGTGGACAAATGATGTTATTTGTTTTAAATATGCTTTTTATGTTACCTGTTTTCTGTAACTATAACATGCTTTATAAATGGTCTGTGGACTAATTTCTTTCCAGCATTTTTTAATTTTTTTAATCCTTTTTTGAATTTATTACATTTTTAAAAGACTTTGAATGTCCTCTCGTGTATTCTCTCAACTCTGGAGTAAGATAATGAGTTTGTTTTTCATGTCATTGTTTCAGTGTTAAGTTCTTCTTTTGAAGTCATCACTCCAGTCTGTTAAGTTTCACTTCTTAGTTATGGGAATATGTAAGACGCCTAACATCCAACTGCTGTAAAACCATTGTTTCCCTAATGAGGAAGTCTCCTGTTGTCACTCTGCCTTCATATTTAACTGAATAAATGCACAGGTTTAGTACATCAATGATTTGGCTTATTTATTTAGAACAAAAGGGACAGGCATTTTAAGTTGACAAAACAGTGTGAAGTCATCACCCTCTCCAGCGGGCATCAGAATACATGTTTAACAAAATATCAACAATCAAAACACAGAAAGACTCCTACTCACTGTCATTTACGCATGCAACTCCAAAGCTCCTTTCACACACACAACCATTAAAGTTTCCTGGATATTTTCACACTAACCTTTGCCGTATAAATGGATCAGCCCGATTCCATGTCAGTAATCAGGTAGTTCCATCTTATCTCCAAACTACAATGACTGGGAGCGTCCCAGAGCAGCATGACCCAATCAGTGATCTTTAGAGCAGGAAGAGGTGGAAGCTACGAGCAAGCCAACAGCAGGAATTGACTGCTTGTACGCAGATTAGCATAGATGCTAACAGCTTCAGTTGCAGTTTTTTTTTTTATTTGGACCACATTTATTTATTAAATGAAAAACAAACAACAACACTACAAACATCTCCATGGTTAGGATATTGTCGCTCCACTTAAGACATGTTTTGCTTTGAGTTTGTATTAAGTGGTTCATGTTCTATTCTTTATACCACGGCAGTAGCACCAGCCTACTACATTGTCTGATTGGCCCGTGATAGATATGTCAGACGGAACGATAGTCCAATCACCAGCTGGATATTCTTTCGAAAGGTCCTGTCCATTCCCAAACACTTTCTATGGGAACCTTTACCAGATGGACAGGTGAATAGATTGAATGATACATCTGGTGTGTCAGGAAACTTGTCCCTCTCAGTTGGAAGATTTACCACCATTGCCTGTCAGGGGGTGATACCAAGAATCCGGCAGGGAAAATTCAGGATAAGGTCAGGGTGAAAAGTCTACAGCTGGCTAAATTCAGACAAATTTTTGGGGTTAAGGTGCATGTGTGAATGTAGCCCAGCATAACTGTACACCTCAACAATTTTAATTGTTGGGAGCATTCTTGCAGTCATTACGGTAATTGGATTGTTGGTGGGAGCATTCCTGCCGTCATTACGGTAATCCTGACAGCAGATCTGGGTGTCAGCTGATCCTCCTTTGCTGGCGAGTGAGGAGGAAAATCAGCTGAAGGAAAACACTGCTGGGTACTTAACACCATGGCTGCGGAGATACACTCGAGGCCCCAGACCGCCAGACCGATCCTTTTGAACAAGATTGAGGGACACTCAGACGCCGTCAATGCAGCCGTTTTAATACCCAAAGAGGATGGAGTAATAACCGTCAGCGAGGACAGGTGAGTTTCCCGAGCAGGCTGAAGGAGGGAGCTAGTGGGCTCCGTCTACGTGCTGGTCATTTCACATATAAGTCATTGAATTCGGCTTTAAACAGTGCCAAACAAAACACAGGGAAGCATTTGTAGTCTAAGTGTAAAGCTACGTGGTTACTGCTCTGCTGAAAGCCATCGTTTGCATATTAGGGTGTGAGGCTGAAAAAAATCCACCAAAATTCAGTAATTTTCCTAAATGTTTATAAAAGAATAACCAAACCTAAAGTAATGAACGCCTGGGTTTATTTCAATTTAAATATCAAAAACCAAAAACACACCGCTTTACATCAGCGGTATGATGTATATGGCCATACAAAGCTAGCTCTCTAGCAGCTAGTGTTACTGTTTATAAGAGTGACCGTGTCAACTGGTGACTTGCAGCCGAATGCATGGCTGTCGTAATTGCAACGGACGTTAAAATGGTAATTATCTTCATAAAACAGCACCATATACGAATCATACTCATGTCAAACGGGTGCTTTTGAAAATTATACAGAAAAAATACAAATTGAGCATCATTCGTCGGAAGACATTCCGCTTTTTAACTGTTGCTGCCACGACAGCCACGGACCCATTCTGCTGAAAGTCGCCAGTCAACATGTTCATCTTATAAACGAGTACACTACTGGAAACTGCTAATCAGTACTTTTATTTAAAAAATGAGTAGCAGATCAAATTAGGCAGTATTCCCCAATAAACTTCAGTGTTTTCTTTTATTCCATCTGTTGTTTGAACGCCAACAACGCACATATTTGGCTGGAAGTCGCCAGTAAACACGGTCACTCTTGTCATCGTTACTTTTCTGCTAACTGTTAATCGTAAACGTTCCTCTCAAACAGCACGGGTGCCCCCATCCGCCCATTTCTGACTATTATTCTTTCAACATGTAAATATTTTTTATTCCAGTAGATGCTTTTGGTTAAACAAATTTCAATGCAGGGGAGACCGAGGAGGCTGCAACACCGTGCATGTTTCTTTGGTTGTTGATGGAAACGGGTTGGGCAATGAAGCCTTAGCGCCTCAACTTTCCTCATACTTAAATGTCCCTTTTTACTTAATACTCATATCCGTTTAAAAATATTTTATTATTATCCTTTTATTCATTTACTGATTATTATTATTTTTAAATATGGGTTGGGGATATGTAAATATGTTTATTTGATTCAGGTGTAAAACTGAGTTTGTGTGTCAACAGTCATCAAACCTTAGAAAGAATTTTATACTTTAATTCTTCCATTAACTAATCTAGTCTATGTTGTTAATGATTGATACTTTTTACAACATTAATAAAATATTATAAGCATTTATGTGAAGCACTTTAAGAAAAGCAACAAGCATTTGAACCTACAGTCAGTCCAAAGGATAGGTGTGTTACAATGAATCAATCCACCAAAATTACAAGTTATCAGTGTTGTCTTAACACAAATTTGTTGACAATGCTTAGTTCTGCAATATTGTCCATTAATGATGGGCAATATCAGGTATTTTTGAAGTAATACAATATTGCTGTTTTGTGCAGTGATTCTGTCGATAATGATGGTGATCCCAATACCAATAATCTCCTACTGAGTAAACATAACGCCTATCTGTATATATATATATATATATATATATATGTATATATATATATATATATATATATATATATATATATATGTATATATATATATATATATATATATATACACACACACACACACACACACACACACACACACACACACACACACATATATATATATATATATATATATATATATATATATATATATATATATATATGTAATATACATATAGATATATATGTATGTATTATACATCTGATTGGTCTCCTAAGTCACATGACACTGAAAATGATGCTCTGTTGGCATGGAAGTAGAAGGACTGTAAACAGTCTGGAGTCAAGCACATACATTTTTTGGAGGTTTCATTTGATATTGATATTTTAGGGGAGTGATTGATACTAATAGAGTACTTGTAGAAGTATCAGTACTTAAATACTAAATATCAATACTCCCATCCTTTTTGACAATGTTTTTTGCAAACCAGACAGTGTGCAGACTGTAGTTCTCCCTTATTAAAAAGAAGAAACTGGCCATAAGTGGTGTAAAGAGCTTGCACTTTTAAGCTGCTGTATCGAAACTGGTTCGTCTATTGTTTGAGTTTTACAAGAATCACAATCAGAATAATAAAGATTTGAATTCTGGTAGTGTCACAAAACTTTGTCACTGATTAGAATTAAATGTTATTTTTTTCACAACAATCTCTTAATATACAAATGACATTAAGCATGGTTTCTTGTGTAAAATAGAGAGACATTTTAGGAATCAGAATCATCAGAAACTTTGTGAATTTTGAAGTCATGACTTGGACATTAAATAACAAACAAATGTACATATTTATTTCCTGCCTTCAACCTTGTGCCAACCTTAAACTCTAAATATGTTACTCTCCTCAAAGTTTAGTGGCACTTATACTATATGGTTCAGATGTTAATTGAAATATATTTAGAATGCTAATTTTTAATTAAAATTATAGCAGTTAACTCATGATTAATGTTGTAATAAACTTCATAAAGCATGAGTTAATTTGCAGGTATTACATTAAGTCTGTTGTCACATGTGTAATATTGATTTGACTTAATGTCCTTAAACAGTAAATTGACATATTACGAGTTTCTCTTTTTGTCGAGTAAAAGCCTATAACTGAAGAAAGTGTTTAAATATATTGGAGACTCTTTAATGCCTGTGCTGTTTGTATGCCTATATTGTTAAGAAAGTAAAAACAGAACTATTTACAATGAAGCAACTCTTTTCTCATATGTATCTAATAAGTACATGTTAAGGACTTTTGCAACAAGTATTTGAACATGCTTGGATGTAAAACTTGTTGGAATGGTCCCCAGTTTCCCCTACCTAATATTAATGATTGTAATGTTAAAGTTGATTTTTTGTAACAGAGAGCATATTTAGGTCATTGTGTTTATAGGTCATGGATAAATTGTTTTATTAGTATAACACATTTAGCTGTGATGGAATTTGCTCTTTGTACACCACACCCTGACAACTTGTGTATTAACAAAATCAGTTTTGTTGCTTATTTAAGAGTCATTAACAACAAAGTCATGTCAGTATTTTGATTCTAAAGCCAATAGTTTGGTTGAGTAGATATAGGTCAGCTGTACTCCTACCATATAACATCAGTTCTCTTAAAAAAAAAATATGTTCAGCTGAGGAAAGTACTCTGAAGAATCAGTCCCATTCATTGGTACTTTCCTGACGTGAAATTCTAGCTGTCATGGTTTGCTTTAAGTTTCTACAAGAACACTTATATTTAG
Source organism: Cetoscarus ocellatus (assembly GCA_037902135.1). Classification (NCBI taxonomy): domain Eukaryota; kingdom Metazoa; phylum Chordata; class Actinopteri; order Labriformes; family Labridae; genus Cetoscarus; species Cetoscarus ocellatus. The sequence goes on along the minus strand of JBAMNC010000220.1, from coordinate 440,138 downwards.
ATGTCAGAGCATCGTAGTGTCTGAAGATTCAGCACACATTTCAACTATTCGAAAAGGAAGTAAAGGGTCGATTTGCTGCATCTGCTCCTTAATTCTCTGAAAAAGAAGTAAAACCTAACACTAAACATTTTAGATAAGTTGGAGGAAGGTCACTTTAAATGTGACTGAACTGAAAGTTAATGTGGTTTTTGACAGAGAAAAAAGACACGGCCCTTGTTGTATTAAAGCACTGCAGCCTAAAAAAGAAATTTGAACATCTAAGTATTTAAAAAGCTTCACTTCATTTACAACAAATGGCTAGAAGTTGGTTTGGTCAAAAGAACATTTGGAGGTGTAGATCAGTAAATAAAGAGTGACCTGAAACCATAATTCCCCTCAGTATATGGAATAGTGTTATTAAATTGTCATCATAAGACTTTGAGCACTGTCCTGCTAACAAAATCAAGCATTGTGTGTAAACAGAGCTCAGGACAGTTTCCAACATGGGGTCTAAGCCAAGTCCTAAATGAGGGCCCTCTCTCTCTCTCGACTGTTCAGTTCCATTGGGCAAATTTCATTTCTACTTCAAGAAAACAAACAAGTCTGGCTGCAGGGTTACATTCATACATTTTTAAAGGATTATAGAGCTGTTTAAAGATCTGTGTCAAAATCCACCTTCATAAGTAGACCATAGAATAACTTTTGAGAGGGTTTAAATGTGCTTTAAATGTGATGTTTTTCTTTCTTTATTTTGTTACAGAACAATCCGGGTTTGGCTGAAGAGAGACAGTGGTCAGTACTGGCCAAGTATCTACCACACAGTGTCCTGTAAGTAAGACTGCAAGTATTTATTCAAAAGGAAACTGAGTGATGGGAATTAGGCCTGCATATGTTCAGAAAAATGTGCATTGTGAAGAATATTTTTTAATCTTCCAACAGCAATAAGATGTGTAATATAGAAGCCAATATGAGTGGGTATTACCTCAGAAACTCACAGTTTAACTGTCTGTTAACATGTTTACGTTCTACCTGTGTGTGCAGTATTTATGTCCTGAATAGGGCTGCAAAGGGATGGACAATATCTAGTAAAATTTCAGAAACTTTCAGGAAGTTAACTTGTGGAATTTTGGAAATATTAAAAATTGGAAACTTTCTATTGGAATTATGGGAATCCGTTGAAATTAACTGGAAATTGGGGGAAATTTAAACAAGTCATTATTTTCAAACATAAGTATAAATATTTTTTTGTAATAGGCAGACATCTATGTAAATCAATACAATCAAAGCCATTAAATAAATATAAATATAAATATAGATATAAATTCCTGTCAGTTCCCATTAATTCCTTGGAAAGTTTCCAACTTTGAAAATTCCCAGAACTTTTCAACTGTAGTCCTTAATCAAAGATGAATCCCAAAAGATCTAAATGCAACAATCAGACTGAATCTTGAAGTTGCATTTGAACACATTATGACTACACTCGGTTTTGCGTGCTTGATTTTTACTGAGCCAACCTCACATATGTTGTAATGCAACATTATTTTGACTGATTAAGAGAGCTTACCAGCTTTTATACCAACAGTTTTAATATGGAATTCACCATTAAGACAATATTTCCAAATAATGTAACTCATGTAAACTTTATGGGATTTTACCACTGCTTCTGAGTATAGGAGAATGACTGACCAGCAACAGCAGCGAAGTGTCACAGTTGTGTTTTTTTCAAGCTGACAGGCCAAGATCCTGTGTCTTGGTTTGATTTGATCCAAAAGGCTTATGTTCTTAATGTATTTTGGTCTGCACTAATAGTAAGCCATTTACTGTAATTACACTAAAACACACACTCAGAGCTTCTCACAGATGCAGATACTACAGCAGGGGCCGGCAAACTTTTTGCTATGAAGTGGCATTTTTAAAAATTTCCTGTCCAGTGTGCCATCTCTATAAAACAAACTCAAAATGTAAGGCTGCCATGTTAGTGGAAACATCCCTGTCAATCATAAAATCACAAATCCACCAACTTTCTGCCACTCTTTCTTATCAGCAAAATGAAATGATGTCTGTCAAAACACCAGAAAGAGAGAGTAAAGCGTAACCACTGAAATGGTGGATAAATGCAAATAACATAAAGTAAAAATGAGAAAATATGAAGACCGAATAAGAATTCTTCCATACTTATAGATAATTACCATCGTCTACCATGCCAATTAAGACAACAAAGAAGGGTGTCCTTTTGTGGATTCATGTGTGCTGCACATTTTAACAGATACCTGCCTGTCATCAGTTATCAGGGGGCCTTATCAGTCAATGTAAGCAGACAGTCTTGAACATGGTCACTTCGGTCAGATTTCAAACAAAAGGAAGGTCTTTGCACTCTTTATGTGTGAGAGTATCTGCTCACAGAAACATGTTTACCCAAAGATCGTCAGTACAGCAATACAATGGGCTTAAGAAACCTAAACTTAGGTAAAGCTGGCCTGCAGGTAAAGAAGCAGATCCTGTGATAATGCTCTGCTGTGGTTTCAGGAACAGACTAACTCTGCAAACTTACTTATTCACAGTTTGACTTCTAGTAAGTAAGGCTGTCCAGGGTCTGCTGTAGTGGTCACTAAACTGTTTCTGGCTGCCACCACCTGCATTCTGTGTAAGCAGCCAGCACCTGCTGATTTCAACTAGGGCGAGGCTCACGACATGCATCTAAAGTCAGATGTCTTAGAAAAAGTCAGTATTCTAGAATGACCCTGACAAGACTGTGATGGAAGTCAGAATTCTAGAATGGTGTCAAAAAAAATCTTGAATGTTATTGAGAGTTCTAGAATGCAATTTGGAATTCTGAGATTGAGGTCAGAGTTAATTATTTTAAAATTCCAGAATGTTATTGGGAGATTAGAATGGAATTTATAATTCTATGATTGAAGTCAGAATTCTAGAATGATGTCCAAATTCCAAAATATTAATGAGAATTCTAGAATGGAGTTTAGAATTCCATAATTGATGGCAGGATTCTAGAATGTCAAATTCCAGATGTTATTGAGAATTCTTGAATGGAATTTAGAATTCTTGGATTGATGGCGGGATTCCTGAATGTTAGAATTCCACGATGTTATTGAGAGCTCTAGAATGGAATTTAGAATTCTAGGACTGAATTTGAAATTTTACAATTATGTCACAATTAAAGAACAATAATTAGATTTATGGAAATGAGTACACACACACACACACAGAGTAAGTAGAATGATGTCAGAATGTAGTTTATATGTCCGATATCATTGTCGTCAGGAAAATGAACAGATCACCTTAAATGGCTGCTTTCAAAAAAAGCATTTTTATAATTCTGAAAGAGTTACACATTTCTTTGCATGCCAGTGGGCCCTAGGTTGCCGAACCCTGTAGCAGAGTATTAACCAGAGGCATTATTTCTGATCTAAGGATTGAATATTCTCAGTGAAAATGAACAAGAATAGTTGGTTCCTAATCAAATGAGTCGTCTTTGATATTCAAAAGTTTGGACCATTCAACATTTTAAAGGCACACATTTAATCATAATGCAAGTGTGAAGTTAATTCCCTCATGTTCTGACGTCTCCTTCTTTACCTGTAGCTCCCTGTTCTTGCATGTCGTACCACCATGACAGCAGACGCATCTTCATCGGCCAGGACAATGGAGCAGTCGTGGTGAGTGATTCTAGTTCAAACAAATGGCTTCATATTTCTGCCCCAGGCTTCCGTTTTTAGGTTGTTCAAACATATTTAATTTAACACTAACCTGCATATCTGGTTTTTGTAGGCCACAGTTTAAAAGTGTTGACTCTTCTAATAGCCTGTGAGGTTAGGATGGTTATATGGCCTGATTCTTCTTATATTGCTCGTTTACTTGCCTTCCAGGAGTTTCTTATCTCTGAAGACTTCAACAAGATGAACCATGTCAAAACATATCCAGGTAAGACAATGACATATGGACACATAAACATGACAGTCCAATCCAGTTTTATGAGTAGTTCAGCCCTTCCAGCTCTGTGGGTGTTTTGTATATGAACATAAAGAAGCACGAGGCTGTATCCCTCATCCTGAACCTTATACTGTATTCATCTGTTTGTAAAAGCAGGTACATGCTTACATTGAAGTTACTGAATTTAACCTCAACTTCAACTTTATTGTTAATATCTCAAAGGAAATTAGATGTGCAGCAAGACTCAACAGATACACAGAAGACAACACAAAAGTAATAAAACAGACATAAAGAAATTACATAGTTCTAGTGAAATTATAAGATCCTGTAACCACACAGAGCCACAGGACGAGACAGTTTAAGTACAGTGCAGTAAGGTCCATCAAAAAGAGAATTAAAGAGCAGGGATGGGTCACGATTTTTCAAATAGCTATCAATATAAAAAAGACTTTAATGTGATGCAATGAAAATTCTAATCTGAAAAATATAGTTTTTCCATTATTTTACAGTTTTCTGATTTGTAATATATGGATGTGAATCAGTAAGATTTTTTTTATACCAGTGCCATAACTGATTCTTCCTATCGATTCCTTTTGGGAAACTCCCTCAGGGAAACTAAGAAATTTTAATTTAATTAATTAAATTAATTGTAATTTTCAAATTTCCTGTGTATAAGGACACCATCCTATCATGACTGTCAGTACATGCATTAAACCTTTGCTTATAATAAATGTGTTGGGCATGTACAGAGCTGTCCCTACGGTCAAAAACCAGAGACAAAAGGGGGACAGTTGTCCCTTTACATTAAAATGAATCAAAATTGAACAAAAATATATATTTCTGGTCAATATTGATAGGTGGTGAAAATGTACAGTGGCAGCAGCCAACAATACAAACTCATTAAGTCTAAAAAGAGATATATGTGTCTTAATGAACATGTTTTGACAAAGATTTTCTCATTTGTGAGGACCAAGTTAATTAGGAATATGGTTCCATTGTGTGATAAATACTGTTGATATTTCACTTTAGCCTCGAGTAAAAACACTACAGTCATGACTCCTCCTCTCTTATGATCAAACACTGCTGCCCTACACTTATCCTCCCTCAAGGAGGGACAGAGATTTGATTTCCCTCCTTTCTCCAATGCTGCCGTCAGTGACACTGGATGTTTTTATTATTTATCCCATGAACATTATTCGATTAACGATCAGCATAAACCACCGCTCTCATTTGGATGACATTTCTCTCCAAATAACTTTCTTGGATCAGAATCCTCTGACTGACATGTTTCTATGACTGTTTTTTTTTTTTTTTTTTTTTCAAATCTTTTTTTATTATTTTCAAGTCAGAACAGTAAACAATAAACAAAGGTGCATCATATCACCCATTCTGGTTTACAGCTTGATAGGCACCAAGCAAGTTGCCGACAGGAAAAACAAAACATGTCAACCCCCCCAAACCAACCCACCCACACCCCCCAGTTCAACCCCAGTCCTCTCCCCCACCTCCCATCCACCCATCCAACATCACCCTATCTGTCACCCACCCAACCAACCCATTTTAGAAATTGCATGTAAGAAACTGCTTGTCACCAAAACAACCAAACAACCAACCAGAAAAAAAAGGGGAGTAAATAAACAATAAAACAAGTCAGTAATAAATAAACGAAAGGGAATAAAATAAAGATGGGAGAGCTATCCTTCATCCAACTGAGTAGTGACTTCATTCAGATAATCAAGAAAGGGCTTCCAGGTCTTATTAAAGGATTGTGTAGATGCTTCTGAGCTTCTCAATGAGAAACAGATCTTTTCAAGTTTTATGTAATTTAGAACCTCTCTAAGCCAGCTACCATGGGTAGGAGGAAGAATGTGCTTCCACTTAAACAGAATGAGACGTCTAGCTATCAAAGTTGTGAAAGCCAGAACACGGCCCTTTGGTGATGGAAAATTGGGCATGGCTGAAGGGGGAACTCCAAATAGGGCCGTGAGAGGTTCTGGAGCAAGATTCATGACAAAGACTTTCCCTAACGTGTTAAATATTTGCTGCCAGAAGTCTCTAAGGGCTGGACAAGACCAGAACACATGAGTATGGGTTGCAGGTGACTGTTTACACCTAAATCAAGCATCGCTAGTACCTGGGTAAATTTTTGGTAGTTGAGCATTTGTATAATGTACCCTGAAAAGAACTTTACGCTGTAATAGACCATGCCTGGCACATATGGAGGAAGCATGAACTAAATTAAGGATACGGTCCCATTGGGTATCTAAGATCGGAGTTCCAGTATCCCGTTCCCAAATCTGTTTCATATGAGCTGCTGGATTAGCGTTAAGAGAGTCAATGGAGTCGTGTATTCTAGAAATAGAACGTTTCTGAGCAGGGCCCAAAGAGAGGAGGACATTAATCGGAGATCCTGGAGGGTGATTAGGGAAATGGGGGTAATTAGTTTTAATAAAATGTCTAATTTGGAGAAACTGGAAAAAGTGAGTCTTAGGGAGGTTAAACCTAGTAGAAAGTTCTGTGAAATCAGTGAATACCCCTTCTTTGTAGAAGTCTTTGATACTATGAAGGCCTTTGTCCCGCCAGACACGAAATGTCAGGTCAGAGGCGGAGGGTGGAAACAGGTGGTTTTTAAAAACAGGAGCTAGGGTAGAGGGGTGACCCAGGCCAAAGTGCTTCCGGAATTGTATCCAGATTTTAATTGAGTTGGTTACAACTGGGTTTATAGAAAAATCATGAATCTTCAATGGCAGTTGGCAAGTAATGATGGAAATAAGTGAATATTTGGATGACAGCATCTCCATTTGGGCCCATAAAGGACATGAGTTTGACTCTGCCTTTGTCCAAAAACGTATTTTGTCAATATTACACACCCAATAGTACTGCATAAAGTTAGGCAGAGCTAGACCAGCTAATTTCTTAGGGAGCTGTAAAATAGATTTCTTAATACGTGGGGGTTTGTTCGCCCATAAGACAGCTGACACCATCTGATCGAGCTGGCTGAAGAAGGACTTTCTCATATAAACTGGTAGGTGTTGAAACAAGTACAAGAATTTAGGGAGGATCGCCATTTTTATAAGGTTGGCCCGGCCAGTCAAAGACAGGGGGAGCAAAGACCAGTGAGTCATGTCAAGTTTACATTGGTCTATGAGAGGGCGGAAGTTTTTGTCAAAGAGACTGTTAAAAGAAGTTGTGATGACCACCCCTAGGTATTTAAAAGATGACACGACTTTAAAGGGGAAGACAGTCCTTGGTATTTCCTTAGATAAAGCATTAATGGGTAGAAGATGACTCTTGTGAAAATTCAACTTGTAACCGGAATACTTGCCAAATTGGTTTAAAACATCCATCACAACAGGAAGAGACGTCATAGGGTTAGAGGCATATATCAACAAGTCATCCGCGTACAGGGACAGTTTATGCGTGGTACCGAATCTGGTGATGCCCTCAAACCTCCCCTCCCCTCGAAGCCAGATGGCCAGTGGCTCAATGGCTAGAGGAAATAGGAGGGGGGACAGGGGGCATCCCTGCTGAGTGCCCCGGCGAAGATTAAATGGGTGTGATCTCACTCCATTGGTAAGGACAGTTGCGACGGGGGGAATCATAAAGTAACTTAATCCACGAAATACAGTCAGAACTAAAACTGAATTTTTCCAGAACAAAATAAAGATCTTTCCACTCAATCCTGTCGAACGCTTTTTCAGCGTCTAATGATATTATTACTTCGGGCGTGTTGGGGTTGGGAGAGTTAATGATGTTTAGCAATCTTCTTGTATTATAAGAGGAGTTTCTGCCGAGCATGAAACCCGTTTGGTCTATCGATGTTAGACTGGGAAGGGCCTTCTGCAGACGTAAAGCTAACACTTTCGCAAGAATTTTTTGGTCAACATTTAAGAGAGAGATCAGCCTGTAGCTACTACCTTCCAGTGGTTCTTTGTCCTTTTTCAACAGAAGACAAATAGTCGCCTCTGATAGGGTTTGGGGTAGATGGCCATTAATTCTGGATTCATTGAATATGACTGGTTTTTATTCTGATTAAGCATTTATTCTGATTATTGGTGTCCATGTGAACACATCTAATGTCAAACTCATGATATTTCAGGCTAACCGGATTGACAAATGCTTCAGCAAGTTTATTGTTTTTCTGTCTTTACTTAAAATCACAGACACAGGATGTTGTGCAGTTAGCACCATACTGTGTAAAAGTAAGCATTACAGTTGGCTTCTTCCATCTCCTGTCTGCCATGATTACTTTTAGACTGTCTATTGTCATTTGTGCTGACTGCCTCTAAACAAGAACAGCGCTTTTATTTTTAAGGCATGAAGTACACAGTTGATGGCAGTAATAGGGGAACTGTTAAGCAAAAGGACAAATGTTATCGATTAACTGTGGTTTGGTGGCTGGTGGTAACTGCCATTAAATTGCAAAAAATAAAATAAAGCGTCTGGTGTTCAGAAGAAGAGGGAACCTTAGGTTTTTTAAAGAAAGCAAGTCAAAGCAGAAGTAGTTCCTCAATTTTCCACTTAAGACTGTTTATTGAAGAGCCTGAAGTCACTTATTCACTGCATGTTAAAAAGCACATTGTTGCTGTTTTGTATAAAAAAAATATCAAATAATATCAGCCTGATTCAGAAGATGTGTCTGTTCTTGATAGTTCAGTTTTTCATGGACACTGTTTGAGGGATGAGTTTTTCTAAGAGTAGTCTATTTTAATCTGTTTTGCGAATCCAAGTTATGTATGATGATATGTTTGTTGGTGTAGTGGCAGTTTGTCAAAAGGCTTGAGATCTGCCTCAGCTCCACCTCTATCCGTTATCAAGGTTGACTTAAAATTAGTTTGAAACAGTGTTTCTAAAGTGGCAGACACCACAGACTGGTTTCCAAACCCCCCTCAAAGCAATAAAATGGCTGATGTCACTCAGATTTTGACCAGTCTGTCTAATGCTGGGTGAAACTACTACTGCTATCAACAATATACTGAACAACGTGTACTGCACATTAACCAGACAGTCAGTATACCATTTTGTAATACCAACTGTTGTCCGCTCGGTGGTATTTCCATCTAGAACTACATTGAATAAGTTAGCATCAAACTTGCTGGACCATTATTTTAAATTATTTGACCTTGTATAAGATACATTAAGATACATAAGATACATGACAATACACCGTCTTTTTTAAATCTTTGATGCTATGTGTTGGCTGGTGGATGACCCCTGCTAGTAGATAGACTGAAAACCACAGTGCTATGTGGGGTGGTGCAGCAAAACAATCAAAGCTGGGGTATGTAACTTTGATGAGTCTGCAGTGGAAGCAATCTTACTCCCCCTTCTTTTCCATGGTTGTGCTCCTAGCAAAGCCCCTTCCCTTCTGCACAACTAATCCATTGTGTTTGTGTGCCTTTAGCTGCCATTCATGTTATGCAAGTGTAATGTATTTGCAGCCACAGAAGAGCCACAAACCACAAGTCCTTTCATTAAATTAATGTTACTTGCACAATCTATACAACAACTAAAGTAGGGATGTAAGGATATGAAAATTTCATAGCACGGTTATTGTGACCAAAATTGTCACGGTTATCATTGTTATCACGGTATTATTGCAATGTGCTCAAAATGTTCAAAAAGTACTTATACACACACTGATTTCAATGTTGGTCTGTTCCCTCCTTCATAAGAAATAAGGTACTGCTGACTTTGTTTACTTGTGATTAAAAAGTGGAAATGTCAGCATATTTACTTTGTGTGGTTTCGGGGCAGAAAAAAATCTCTGGTACAGTGTCCGTGCGGGTACCCTCTGCCATACTTTTGCTTTTAGAGGCTGAACATTGCAAACTGCGCATGCAGGCTTGTGTCTGAGGGACTGCTGCTGCTTTGCCGAGAAGCAGACACACAGTTCTGGCTTTTCCAGGCAATGAGCAGTGCCACCATGAGTTACTGACAAAGTCAGGTTATCAAACATGATTTTAATGTAATGAAAATAAAATTAAAATAGTAATACTAATGGTCTGAAATTTTACCGGGGTTTATCATTTTTTCTGTAACTGTTACATTCCCAAACTAAAGCTTATCTAGATATAACAAGCACATACACCTGAGTAGAGGATCCATTAAGATCACTGTGGCTAATTGTGCCCCGATTGGCCAAAGAGTGGGTGTCCCTTGCTAGGTTTTCTAAAGGCATAATACAGAGCAAGGAGGGTTCACAGATGTCTAATAATCTCTCATGTGGCTTCAGTAATAAGATACTGACAAGTAATCGTATTTTTTGGGCCAGTGACATAAAAAATAAACTGCATACTGCAGCCTTAAGCTTCTGTACCATACTTAAAAGTCTGCCCAATCTAGCTAACACTCAGAGGCATAATTGCATACACAAATTTGCATACATACCAATTTAGAACTTACTGGATGGTAAATATGATGTCATAATTATTAAAAGAAAAGGGAAGAACGCAGTTTCAGAAACAACCATAGTACTGGCTGACACAACTCTAGTATTACACTCAGGAGGTGCTAAGAAACTATTTTTCACTTTTAATGGATCCATCTGATTGATCAAACAAAAATAATCTCTTTTATTGACATTTTCCAGTAAACTAATTGAATTAATAATGATATAAATTCAGTCAAAAAAAGACTTCCAGCACCATCCAGGCGCTTGAAAGTTGTAGTAAGCATCTCTTTTTTACCTTTTATGAAGATAATTGTTAGTTGCAGTCTCCTGTCACCACATCTTGATCTCATCTCCTTTAATACCCTCATCACTGTTGCAGTATGAGCTGAACACACTTCTTGTAACTGTGATCAGCATGCATCAAGCCTCGTCAGTGGAAAGAAAGTCTGCTTTTCTGGGGGGAAGGAGCCAGCTTGTTGCTTATGAGAGCAGAACACCACATGTTGTCACTGGAATGCTCCATCTGGTTTCTACCACTCTGAGCAAAATGAAGCAGCAGGGCAGGACCCGAACAGCAAAAAGATGAGTCATGATCAGATCAAACATTAAGATGTGTGTGTGTTTGCATTTTAAAGGCAGGAGAGGCTTTGCATCAGCAGCTGTCTCTGGGGAGTCTGGATTACTTTCTTCAGAGCTGCAAAAAACAGAAGAAGAGGAAATGTGGACTTTTTTTCTAGTTTGACCTTTGACTAATTAAAAACAGCCCACTGATGTTCAGTCTGCTTTTAAGGAGGTTTGGTAGAATAATTAAATTATTTATTTCTCTGTGGTTCAAAAGCCAAAAAATTCTCTGTCATTATGTGAATGATGTTTGTTGTGTCTTTACCAATTAGAAACCTCCTGTGTTGGAAATGCAGAAGAACAAAAAACTGTCTGATTCCAAAAGCAGAGAAAACGCTACCAGGCTCCATTTTAAAATGCCTGAAACTTACATTTTTACAACCTGGTACAATGAACAGTGTTGATCTCAATAGCTTATTTCTTTGTTTGCCTTCAGAACTTCAGTACTACCAGTGGTTTCAAAGGTGGGACCAGAGGTCTTGATAAAATGGTAACCTCTGGGCCAGTGGTAGGATTGAACCATATATCGCTTTCAACACTGATTGCAATGTGTGTGCAGAATAGTCACATTGCAGTATATGCAATGTAATACATGTTGAAGATTCAAAAACAAGGCAACTGGACTGTGTTGAGTTTGTTGAGAACAAACTCAACACAGTCCAGTTGCCTTGTTTTTGAATCTTCAAGATGACCATGACCTGGGTGAATGAGAATCTACACAGACGAAATGTAATACATGGTTACTGAATAAGGTTGCAAACAGGCAGAAAACTTATATTCTAAATTAGAAACTTTCCATGGGAATTCATGGTTAACTGGAAACTTGGTGTTGAAACTGTGTGTGATTTAAACAAACTTTGTTAAATTCAAACATACATATAAAAATTTTGGTTTGTCATTGGCAGACAGCCATGAAAAACAAAAAATTAAAAGAACCATTAAATTTCAGCAGATTTATTTGTAAGCAGAACTTCATCAAGCTGTAATTATTTTATTGAACAATCAATTTCAACTGTGCTTTGTGTAGTCCAGGGGCTCAGACTTGTGGCTTCTGTTGTCTTGTGCTCTGGGCTCAAAAATGTGGCCCCAATAGTCCAGGGTCCTAGAATCATCTATGCATGTGATGGAGGAATGCTCAGTTCATGTAGGGGGCGTGAGCATGTGCATGTGTTTGAGGAATAAATTACATATTCTTGAGTGTACTTGCATGTTATCCAGATGTTCAGTCAAGATTTTTCTAAATTTTATTTTCTCAACTACATTTAAAGTCACTGTTAAGGGCCAACCATTAATTTAATAAATTCCAGGTTTATTCCAGTGTACTCCCGTAAATTCCTGTTTAGTCCCATGGAAAGTTTTCAACACTGAAAATTCACGGATTTGCAGCCCTAGTCCGAATTCATGTTGTGCGGCCACTTCTGTTGGGGGGGGGGGGTAACTGAAACCAAAAACACTTGTTTAAATATTTTCATCACTAATATAATCAGTGAAAGTCCGTTTGATATCGGCCTCAAAACTAAAAAATGTTAGAATTCTATCTATCTATCTATCTATCTTAAATGAAACAGTTTAATTGAAATTTGGTTATATCACACGAACAATTAAAACATAAATTTGTCGAATCTAGTTTTCTTTTTCCTTTCTTATCTATATCCCAATATATACCAAACTTCATGTCAACCCCTGGTAGGGTCTTTCAGAGTCCTCCTTGGTGTTTGACAGCATTTCAAACATTGCACCTGACATCATTCGAGCTCATAACTACTCCTCAAGAACTGATGATTGTAGTCCCTAAGACTCTGTCTGTGCTCTATGCAGCCTGCAGATATAACCTAGAGCAGATGATTTCTTGTTCCCTGCTGTCTGTTGTACCAGAGTCTTTGAAAACATAAAGTTGAAAGGCTTTAATGGTTTATGATGGTCCAAATAATCATTTAGTTGTTTTTTTTTTAGCAAAGCCTCTGATGAGTGAGCACAGAAGATGAAATTTAGTCTTCAATGATTTTTGCATTATAACAGCTCAAATATAACAGCCAGCTGGCAAAGATATAATCCTGTTTTGATGTTTACCCAACATGACTTGTCTCATCAACCCTCTGTGTGTGTTTGTTTTGCAGCCCACCAGAATCGTGTGTCAGATATGGTGTTCTCTCTGGAGAGTGAGTGGGTGGTGAGCACAGGCCACGACAAGAGTGTGAGTTGGATGTGCACCCAAAGTGGCAGCATGCTTGGGAGACACTACTTCACCGCCTGGGCCTCCTGCCTACAGTATCCTTCATTAATACATCACTGTATATGAAGAAATACGGCTTCAACATCATGAACTAACATACAGGGCTTACTTATGTAGTTATGAACAGTATTAACAATCAGTAGTTCTCCACAGTGAGCACTTGTGTGTGTCCTGGGCGGTGTACCATACAGTGAGATAAGGTGGTAAGGCATGCGTGTTTATTCTGAAGTCAGAGTTTTTTGTGCAGTGAACCTAGCTCTAAACCTGGTAAGATCATCATGGTAACTGACTCTAAACTCATAACCTGGCCAGGACTATTTTTTTATGTAGACTTACAGCATTAAATAGCTGGTAATCAATCAATTCTTATTTCAAACGAGAATCAGTCCATAAAAAATACGCCATGAGAGACACACAGCAACAGGGAGAGGAAGAGAAAAAAAAAAACATAAAAATGTCCATGTCTAAAAGACATACAAACACTGGTAAGAATTTGTAATTTTAATTATATATTACTTGGGAATATTCTTAATGGTCATTATTGATAATCAGTTTAAAGAATAACAGTTGCACACAGTCTCTCTTTTTTCCTTTTGTTTTTTTTTCACAAATTCACATTTTTGATTTTGAGGGCACTATTAAAGAACCTGTGTTTTTATGTTTGATTCTTGGAAGTCACTAAAACAGGACTGCATTTATGATAAGAACATTGATACAAGCACTGACTTAACTTCACTTATCTCTGTCTTTTCATTGATTCAGTTTTACTGTTTAACTTTAATTAAATCTCTAATGTATAAATATATCTTAAGAAAAGATTTTGTTGTAATTTTATAACCATTACTGCTCAGACCTGATCAAAGATCCTGATTGTATAAAAAAAAAATCATGTTTATTTTTGTCAAAGTTCAAGAGTACTTGAGTGAAGTGCTTTGTGAAGTTTCCACAGTGTCTTTTTAAAAGGGGAATCAATGGAAAAGTATAAACATATATGTATATGTTCTTTTTTTTTAAATCTGCATTGTCTGTCCTTCAGGGCAGCAGCAACAGCAGCGGTGATGTTTTACTCTAATAATGCTTCACATTATCTTGTTTTTAAAGAATCAGATGCTCATCAAACATTCCTCTCTGTGCAGAATTACATGTCAAATGGTTCTTAACTAGGGATGGGCAGCTTTAGTTGCAAAAAAGGCCAAGAGGCCCAAGTTATTAAAAGCAGCATCATACTTTAATTCAACATTTATATTTACTTTTGATCTTACCGAAAGAACAAGTACTTAGTCATGATCAGAATTTATAAAACCAACACTCAGATTGTTAAACTGAAATTCAAATAATAAGGCTTTATTAAATCACCCAAAAACAGATGTCAGTCAGTTTAAAGTTCATTTTAGCCTATTAAAATGAGTATTTCATGATTCTTATGTTTATCAGAGATAATCAGTCTGTTTAATAAATGATTTCCTATGAAGATCTGAAATCTGACACATCCGATGGACCGTTCAATATATTTCACGAGTCCATCTGGGACAGAGCCCTTAGACAGTGTTTGGGAATGGGCAGATTGTTTCAGTAACATATTCAGCAGGTAGTTGGATGGTCATTCTGTCAATCACATTCATTATGGGCCAATCAGATAATGTAGCAGGTGGGCTACTGAAGCTGTTTACATCTAAGCTGCAAAAGACTCTGATTGGACTGTGCTGCTTTGGGTCGCTCACAGTTATTGTAGATTGGAGCTCAGCAAGATGGATCTGCATGATTACAGATATTGAATCAGGCAGATCCATCTGCACAGATAGGTTAGAAGATCTGACCACTGACCATTAATCAATTATTTGGGAAAAAAAATTCTGACATTTTTATGATACATTTTTGCTTTGTTTTTCTAAATCTTTATAATAAATCAATACTTCAAGTTCAAGACTTGCAGGCCCAGTTTAGTAGAAGGAGAGTAAGCAAGTGTCCCTTAAGCTTTCAGTTGCCCATTCCTGTGCAAAACGCTCACTTATACATGAAGACATGCACAATTTAAGCAAAAAGCCAGGATTAACAAGGAAGTCCATGACCAGCTTCACAGTACGATGATCTCTCTATCTGGAGCTTTAATCTTTGATGAGACATCATACTCAAAGAAGGCCTTGGTATGTTGAGCTCTTGACATGGTCAACCTCCTAGCTCTATGCCAAGAATGTGTTAAAACAAGAGCTGAGCATCTCCTACTGCCTGCTGATGATCTCAGCACTAAACTGTTTGTATGCTGTCAGTGTAGACTCTGAAAGTAAAAACTCTGATACACGTCTGTTGTGTTAACTGCCCACCGTATGAAGCTAAAAACAATCTGCACTAGGACATTGTGTTCTGAGGGTGTAGAGTTAACCAGTGTCAAAGCTGTCATTGGTGTTCACCACAATGATTTTTTTTTGAAGAGTGCTTCATCACCATTCTCTTTTTCTACCTCAGCTGCTTCCCCATTAAATTGGTATGTAACATGTGTTAAAGCCCTGACTCTCAGTTCAGATATGACCATGAGACGCAGCACGCCTTTGTCGGCGATTACTCAGGACAGATCACACTGCTTAAACTGGAGAAGCAGACGTACTCAACCATCACAACACTTAAAGGTCATGAAGGTACGTGTGCGCACACACAACCTCTCAAAGAAACCACTGTATAAACATTACATTGTCATTATGTTTGTCATCCACACTCTGTTCTTGAGAAGCAGGATTCTTAGGTGGCAATTGTTATGATAAGGTTACCTCAGGGTTTGCATAGAGTCTAATGTTCAGTCTTGATTGTTATTCTTAATCCTACTCATTTGTGGGTGTCCCCTTGCCCCTTGAAACAGAGTGAGAGGTGGTAAAATCTTCACCTATGAAATGGGACAACACTTCAAGACGCTGCTCATATTGTGCCTAAAAGCAGATGAGGCATCTGGTTTACTGAGGAGTCGCTGGAAGGACAGAAAAAATATATATGTCTTTGTTATGTCCATGACTCTTAAAGGGTAAAAGGAGGTAACATAAAACCAGATGGAACGGTATAACAGAGGTGTTTAATAAAAATAAAAGGATTTTCTTTCAAACAAAGGATTTCCAAAAATCAAAATTAACAAACAATGCCAAAGCAAGGCTATTTTAAGAAGACAGTCTTACCCTGCTAAACAATATAAAAACTAAAACTATGTCCAGACTCTGTGCTGCACAGCTCCTCAGAAAACTCACACAGTAAGAGCAAGGTTAAAGGTTATTTTAACAAATTCTGCTCTCTGTGATCACTTTATATAGAGAAAAGAACAAATTAAATGTTTGAAAAAATTAAAGAAATCCATCCATGCCCAGAATAACCCTGAACAGATAAGTCAGCCTGCGAGTTGACCTGCATATCTCCTTCCTGATTGGTTGATCTGAAAAAGGAAACCTAAAATGTTGCTAAATGAAGAGGCAGGAACACAATTTTGCCAACAAATGTTTTTTTGCAAATGTATTTCTTAATGTGGCAGTCAAAGGGTTAATGTGGTTGTGGTTTTAAATTTTACTGAAGATTATTGAGTTTCTGTACTTTCTGAAACCAATGGTCATAAAAATACCAGAAAGTTTACAATTTGAAACACATGGTATTTGAGAGTATAGGAAATGTTATCTTCAGTTGTCAGAGATATTACCATACTTGTTATTCAGTTTAGACAATGTGTTAAAGTTTGACTGCAAGTTTTGTTAATAAAAAACAAAAAAAATCTAATATTGGATATCTGGGACTTCTGTTTTCATTGCGGTAGAGTCAAACAGATGTGAGTATCACTTTTTTATTTTCCTTCTTTTAACCAAACATCTCTCAGAGAATACAAAATAATATTGAGATTTACCATTCAGCTTAACAAAAAAATACCCAGACATGAGTTTTGGTGTATATCAGCCAGCTCTATGTTGTATAAGGACATGTAGGCTGTGCTGAGGATATAAAGTGAATGTAAACAAACTGTTTGTAGTGGGTCATGACCCCACATTGTTTTTATGGCTTGTTTTATCCAACAATTATTTTAATTATGCAGAGAGTCTGGCACCATGTACAACAGTCCCGAGTTTTCCTGAACAGAAAGGGAACTAAGCTGTGACACTGGCACATGTTCAGGCTCATGCAGTGTACCTCACACAACCCCATGTCAAAAAACCAGAACTATCCCTTTAAAGAACAGTTTCCATACTGGTATATCACTTTGTTTGTGGTCTCTCTGTGTGTCATCAAGCTTCTGTTACTTCCAGCACAGTCAGCCCACCACCTCTTGCTTCAGGCTATTATTCATCTCATGACTTGTCTAGCCAGACCAAGGTCTGAATGTTTCACTGGGAAAATGTCGGTTTTGTTTCCTTGCTTGTCTGAAAAATCTGTGGTTCAACAAAGTCAGAGAAAAGAAATAGTTCAATACCGTGTGTCACATAACACATTGTCTATACCAAGGGGTTTTTTTTAAACATTTTTTTGCCCAAATCACTCCTACAATCAAGCTAAAATCTCAATGCACATTGCACACCACATTCTAGTATAATAACAGCCCATTTTATGTGCAATACAATTTTCCTGTGGATTTCCTGTGTAGGCAAAAGTTGTCTGTTTTTTTGTTAAAAATTAAGCCACAATTTTAACTCCTCCCATTTTTAAAGTGGGAGGAGTCTATAAAGGTTTAGATAAAATAAAGCAGACCAATTAATGAGATTTATTCATTGAAGGATTTATGATCAATTCCCAACCAGAATTGGTTTTTGATTCCCAATGTCTTGTTGTATCTTTTTACTGTATTTTTCTTTACTGTTGTTATAATACACAAAATTAGCTGGCAATCTCCTGTTCTGATTCAGCTCAAAAAGAATCCTCCATCCATGATGCTTTTGTGTTACAAGTTGCAGCTCTCCCTTCCTTTCATTTCTTCTTCTGTGGTTTGTTGTATTTATTCCTTTTGCCCCCTCCACTCTCCCAAAAAGATTCTTAAAAAAGGGGAGGGGGCAAAAGGAATATTCGCAATTAACCACAGAAGAAGAAATGAAAGGAAGGAAGTGCTGCAACTACAACACAAGTGCAACGTGGATGAAGAGTCTTTTTGGGCTGATACAGAACAGAAGTTTCCAAGTAACTTTGTGTGTTTTAACAGACTGTATGAAAAGTACAGATGAATATTTGATCCTGTCACAGGTTGGCAGGAAGCTTAACTACAAGGTTGGACATGTTTTTCTTCCTCTAGCTAGATTTCAGCAACAGAAAGCAGTTCCATCTATTGTGGACAAGTTTTAGAGGGTACTGAAAACTGTGGCTTTAGCTGAGCATACACTGTGCGAGTTTATGACAATGGTGCGTCAGTTGTGGTGAGATTCCCACTCACACTGTGCAGCTGAATCATTTACAACACACAACCGACACACACAAATTGTGTGCTCATACTGTACATTCTGGTGGTCTTAAACTACCTGCACTGGACGAGTGAATTCGGGACGAAACATGGATGAATGTTAACAAAGTTTAATCCGTCATATCAGTGATCACTTTTGTGTGGCTCAAAAACTCACACAGGTGAAAAATAAAACCCTGCTGTGGCTGGAACACACACCCACAGCTAGCATCACCAGCCAACACAGTAAGCAGAAAATCATAATAATACTCCAGCCTCATCTGAAGCTTTGTGTTTTTTTTTCCTGCTTGTTCATTTATATTATTGTCCTGATACAAGAGAGGACACACATCACATGGACATTCCAGCTGTCTGACATCTCATAAAGAAAATAATTTGGGAGATCAGCACATAGTTGCTCCCACTGTGTGAGTGGATGCAGTCATATGATCAGAATATCAATCATTAGAAACCTATCTGGCTGGTCGGGAGTTGTTGGTTGGACTCAGCTCGGCCTGTAATCTGCTGTCGTGTCTCTTTGTACACTGCATGACAGAGGCTGCACAGTCGAACCGAAATCGCCCTGCAGTTGTACGGCTCAAAATTCATGTCAAAATCTTGAAATCACACACCATATGCCAGGCTTTGGGGGTGTTTGGTCAGGGCTTCTTGTAGTTTTCTCATTCTGCACCAGAGGGAGCCAACAGGTAGGATCAGAAAGCCGCCCTCCCCTCTGCACACTCTAATCCCCATTACCTGACTGTTTGCCTCTCTACAGGTAGTATAGCAGCCTTGTGGTGGGACCCTGTCCAGAGGCTGCTGTTCTCAGGGGCCGCCGACCACAGCGTCATCATGTGGGACATCGGAGGTCGAAAGGGACGGACGTTACTGCTGCAGGGACACCAGTAAATGTCTTTATGTCTCTTTTTTCTGTGTACGGATGCTGATTTAGCATCACCTTGTCTGTTTGCATCAGGGATGTCGGTGCTTTAAAAATAAATCAAGGTAAATGAGGTGTTGTCAGAAACAGCTGCCCCCCCGCCCCAGGCCCTAACTGTTTCATCTCCTCTTCATACATAATTCACCTCCTTCTGATCCCCCAACCCCCATGTTACAGGATTCACCAACAAAGCCTGTGTACAGTGACGCGTGTCAGAGCAAACCTCTGTAGATCCTGTTGCACTCCAGCAGGATTTACAGAGGATTCTCCTTCAGACAACCATAAAAATGATTCTCTTGTTCCTCTGACAGGCTCTACATCCTGTTTTGACTCACTTTTTATTTCTTTTCAGGCTCCTTTTTTTGCATCCTTACTCTAGAGCTTGGCTTTATAGAGCAGAAGTAATTTCTTTATATCTTTCAGCTGAATGGCAACACATGATATATATGGAGACAGCCCTCTCTGTAAAGAAACAGATGGTTGTCACAATACCTGAATAATAAACTCTGATAAGACTTGAGTGCAGTGAAATTACATCAATGCCTGTTTGATATCATGCCAGAGTAACTTGATTTATAGAGAGCATTTATACTATAAGCAATAACATTTAGGACATTAAAAGGAGTGGCATTAAGAATGATGGGATAATGAAATATTAAGCATATTAAAACACAAGCTTGAAAGAAACAGAGGAACATGAAACACAGAATAGGTCAAAATCTCCTTAAAATCTTGATTTTGTCTTCACAATTCACAAAAAGTAACTGATAATAAACAAAAAAGAAGTTCTAGGGGTAAAATTGTGTGATGTTTTGTTTAAATTTCCAAGAAGTGCAAAAAACATCTTCTTAGCAGTAACTAAATCAGGAGTAATAGCAGCTACAATTGGCCCCACTATCACTAAATGAGGATTTTTTATATATTTTTTTTAATTTAAGAAAATATACATAAAGAAAACAGGAAAAATGTTGGAATTTTTCCAACAACATTGAATTATGTTTGTGTTTATCTTATAATTGAATGCATTCATTGAATGTAACCTAAAATAATAAGTAATATACACTTAAATAATGAGTAAAATATACTTAAAATATGAGTTAAATACTCTGTTACTTGCATTTCATTTTGTGTTTTGCCAAAAGATTTAGTGTAATATTTTTTATTGAGTTTAAATTAATAAATGTTTCTTGTTTTTAGTTTTATTTATTCCTTTTTTCAACAATAATTAACTCTAATTGTTAAGTTATGAGCATTGTAGCATTTGCATCTATTTGGCCCTCTGCTAATCGGGACTTAATTGCTTCGGTCCTCGTATAACCATAGTCGCCCATCCCTGAACCTAAATTAACAAACGCATTATTAACATTCCAGTACTTTTTCAGTGTATTTTTTAGACATTC
Organism: Cetoscarus ocellatus; assembly: GCA_037902135.1. NCBI lineage: Eukaryota > Metazoa > Chordata > Actinopteri > Labriformes > Labridae > Cetoscarus > Cetoscarus ocellatus. The sequence continues at coordinate 419,240 of JBAMNC010000220.1, read as the reverse complement.
ACATATCATGTGTTTCAAATTGATGAAAGTCTCCATTACTATAATGATGAGTGGTCTCAAAACATAATGATTTTTGGTCATTTTTTGAATGTAAGGAGAAAAAGCACTGTCTGAAATGCAAAAATGGTTGCAAAATTTGGAAATATCCCCAACCTAGCTGTGTTGTTTAGACCGTGTACAGGAGCTTGTCTGCAATTTTCAGTGCTTCAAAGCAACAAATTACTCAATATTAGGAGTTATTGTAAAAATGTATCTTATCTCGTTATCGAGTTATCAATGTAAATTAGGAAAACTGACCTTTCTCACAATGTTAACAGATCCTTTAAAAAACTTCCTGGATTCACATCCAGATTCAGATCCTCACCATAATCTATTTACTTCCTCCTTGGGTCATGACAAACATCCACTGAAAATCTCATCAAAATCTGTTTGAAACTTTTCATGTTAACATGTTAACAAACTAAAAAACAAACTGACAAATGCCAGTAAAAACAAAAAGAAATCTCTACTCTTTTCCTTCTTCACGCATTTTATGTGCAGCCTTGACCACAGTAATTCCTCAAACCTTACTACACAGCTGCAGAGTTGGTTGTTGTTGATTCATTTGTGTGTGAACATATTAATGCTGCAGGTTAATGTGGGTTTTGTTTATTTATTGAAACTGCTCACCCTTTTTATCACCTCTGCCCTTTAGTGAGCGAGTCCAGGCCTTACGGTACCTCCAGCTGACCAGGCAGCTGTTATCATGCTCTGCAGACGGAGGCATCGCAGTGTGGAACATGGACACACAACGAGAGGAGGTTTGTTTTTCTGACTCTCTGATGCAGGATAGTCCTCTTTGTCCTAGCTCTGCTCCTTTAGGTGGAATATCAGATTTTGACAGATGATTCATTGGTTTGCAGTCTGTGTTTGTTTGTTTTACAAATAAAACACAAGCATCCAATCTTGTTGTACACACGTAGTCTACAAATAATGTCTTATAACCACAAACAGTTTCCACGCCCAGTCTTACAACAGCACTGATCCAACAACAACAAATAATTAAAGCAAACTCTGCTATCTTTAACCTGTCTTCTGCCGCTGTATTGCCTTTAGGGTTATGATCCGTTTTCTAACTTTCACTGTTTCCTGTGGTGATCGTTAAGATCACAAGTTTGTAATGTTTTCTTCGCCAGTACAAGAAGAAGAAACAATGAAAATGTGTATTTGTGTGCGTTAAATCACATCCCTCTGTGTCTACAGGCGCCCCAGTGGTTAGACAGTGATTCTTGCCAGAAGTGTGAGCAGCCGTTCTTCTGGAACATCAAGCAGATGTGGGACACAAAGACCCTGGGGCTCAGACAGGTAGGAGAGTCAGATTTTTTTTATGATCTGTCTGTCAACTCAACAGTCATCCTCATGTATGTGTGATCTCTCTTTACACAGCACCACTGCAGGAAGTGTGGCAAAGCTGTGTGTGGGAAATGTAGTTCGAAGCGCTCCACATTCCCGATCATGGGCTTCGAGTTCCCTGTAAGGGTGTGTGACGCCTGTTTTGACACCATCAAAGAAGAGGAGTGAGTAAAGAGCTGTTTCAAGTTTGGTGATAATGAGCTCTAATCTTTAAATCCTGCTTAAAACTGTCTATTGTGAAGCCAGCCTTCAGGTCCACCTGTACTGTCTGTTGAGTGTGTGAAAAGTTTATACCACTGAGCTTCTAATTAATTTAAGGAGAACAAAGGATCACTTGCAGTATATGATTTTTTTATTTTGAAAATGAAGAGAAAAGATTAAGGCATCTAAAACCCCAGAGGAGAGAAGAAAGGATTAAAAATTCTGTCAGGAAAGCAGTGTTTGTTTAGAAGCAAAGTTTGAGTCAGTTTGTGACTCCCGGGATCTTGCCAACTGCCTTTCCTTTTCTGTCAAAGCACCTTGAAAACATCTGTTAATAAAAAGTTATTTATATTATAATTAAATGCTACGTGTGAGTTTTTATGTATTTTTGTGCGTTTGTTGCAGTCGAACACCGTTGGCTACCTTCCATGAGGGGAAACACAACATCGCCCACATGGACATGGACCCGTCCAGAGGCCTGATGGTTACATGTGGAAGTGACCGCATCGTTAAGGTAAACAACAGTTTTTTGTCAGTGGACAGTTCCTGCTGTATTAGGCTATATTAATCACAGACTGGTGGAAAGGTAATTAGACTCTTTGTCTCAGACATATTGGTTTACATTTTGGATGAGTTTGCTCACCGCGTAAGTTAAAACTTACGTCCCTTTTTTCACTTTATTCTATGGGTATTAGTAAAGAGGTTGCTGCAGATCTTCCTATGACCAATTTACAACATATAGATTTTAAATTTCAACAAAACTAATGGAAAGCAAACCAAATAAGTTTTGCCATTAACATTAAACCAGTGTAACATTGGCAATGAAAAAATAATTAATCCGAAATTTAGCACAAAAAGTCAAAACTACATTAGAATGAAATCTTGTGAGATGAAACTGTCATAGCCTTTGTTCAACTCTTGGAAAAACTGAAACGTGGAACATCAACTCCATTGTAAGCAGATCTTGTGATCTTGTAATATATTTATATATATTTATAGAGAGAGAGCGAGAACAGTGTGGGAGCTGCCTTTTTTTTCCCTCTTCCTCCCTCCTGTTCTCCCTTTTCTCATCTAAAGCGGGGTACACACATAAAGGTTATCGGGCTGTTTTTGACCTGACTTTCCCCCCTCCCAACCAAGGATGGCAAATGCCCGATTATCTTTTGTCTTATAAGATTGTCCTATAAGATTATCCTGTGGTCTAAGGTATGTTAAGAGTGAATTTGTCCCGATAATCGACTCTGAAACGGGTCGGGGCCGACAATCATAAATATTAAACTTGTTTAATATTTACAACCTAAAATCTTCGTGTGTGGGGAAAGCCGACGACTCCCGAGTCATGACTCCGTGAATTGTGATGTGGAACAGAATGTAGCCAATCAAGAAGCCAGCTGACGGAGGAACAAGGAAGCAGGCGTAAATAAAAACAAGCACGACCGACCTGAAACATAAACATGAAGTTCGGTGGATCTTAGAAACGGAGGACCAGCTCAGATGTTCACGCTGTCTCCAGGATTTTTCCACAGTCTTTTCTTTTATTTAGTTCCCGTTTTTCCGTCAAAAATAGTCCAAAGACCACCATCATTCCCTCTTCTCGTATGTCCTCTCCCATGATGCGTGTTGTGTTTTCTGGTTGTTGCCATAGACGACGTTTATGGTCGTTGCTATGCTTCTGCTTCTTCTTTGTTTTTGTTAGATCACGTTTGATCACGCGAGATTTCTGTCTTGGAGGACTAGATCCTAGATTGGTGATGGGACAGAATGTTACGTGTGTGGTGTGATGTGTTGAGATTATTGGAGCACACCACACACAGTACGATCAAAACTGTTCAATGCCGGATTTTTTTATGTGTGGGGTCTCTAACAGATAAATCATCTCTTCAGATTTTGAAAATCCTTATGTGTGTACCCCGCTTAAGAAAACAGGGCGTTGCTCAGCTGGCAACCCGACAGTCTTCCTCTTCCTGTCCCCCCTGTATTTGAGTGTCTTGTATGTTCTTGGGCGGGTTGAACTGTAAAGAAAATGTCGTTGCTCTGTACTTGTGACATGTGCAATGACAATAAAGTCTGATTCTGATTCTGATATAAACTCATAAACTGTATGTATTTATCGCAGTGGAACAACTTGGTATAAGCCCAGACTTAAACTGTCTGAGTCTGAACTGGTGCAGATTGTGGGCATAATAGTTAAGACCACCAACCTAAATACTTCAATGTAGTTCATAGTTGTGCTATATTCATTGAATCTGTCCCTGCACCACGACTCTGTCATTATTGGCTGTTTGTCTCCACAGATATGGGATATGACGCAGGTGGTTGGCTGTAGCTTAGCAACAGGCTTCTCTCCGCGCTGATTGGCCCAGGCCCACTTCATGGTCCTCCTCCTCCTCTTCTCCTTCCTCAGCTCTTTGCTCCGCCCACTCTTCTAATGACATGGAAACCCCTACAGTATATCTCCTCTCTACACTGAGGATGTTCAGCTAAAGCCGAGCCTGCTCTCGGTGATTGTGTGCGAGTGTGTGAGTGTGTGATGATGGTGCTGCCCTCCACTCTCCTTTAGCTTCCCATAAAAGCTTAATCTGTAATTTCTTTAACTTTCCATCCCACCCCCTCAAGAGTAAGGCTGGGCAATGTGGATCCAAAAATATACTTTGTAGCTTAATGGCAGATCTGTGAAGAAGTAAAAGTGGTATATACCAGACTGAAAAACTGATGTGACATCAATACCTGTTTGTCACCATGACAAAAAAAATAGGAGTTCCAGATCCTTAAGAGGTCCTTAATCCAGGTTGTCAGAATTTTTTGGGCTCTTGGATATCAGGTGCTTCAAAGTGGTTATAACTCCAGTACCTTCTTGGACAGTGAAATCAAAGTTACTAGGACCTTGAAGTACAAAACGAAACTACAAATAAAAAGTATGAAATGTGGCAACAAAGATGACAACAAATGGCAAAAGACTACATCAAAAAAACACAAAATCGACAGAAAATTGAAGACACAACCAGTAAAAACGCAACAATTAATTAAAAAAAGAATTAAAAAGAACAAAACAGCCAACAAAAAAATCCTAACAATTAAAAAACACAACCGCCTATCAAAACATACAACAAACGAAAAACTAGACAGACAAAACTACAAAAAGTACAACCAAAGAAAAACACCAACAGAAAATAAAAAACATACATCAACAAGAAAATACAAGACATTAAAAACTGCAACGACAAATAGAAAATAAAGCGAATTAAAAAACAACAGCAAATCAAAAATCTTAACAACAAATGAAAACAAAAAAGTCAAGAAAAAATAACAAATTAAAGTGTGCAACAGCATATCAAAGGAAACGATCAAAAACACAACATCCAATAAAAAACAACAAATAAAAAATCATACAAATAACATACACAACAGCCTAACAAAACATACAACCATAAACAAAAACACAACAGGCATAGAAAACGACAATAACATACTGAAAATACAACAGATCAAAAACACAACAACAAATGAAAAGTACAAAATGCGACCAACACACAAACATTTAAAAATACAAAAACTCACAAATAAAAACATACCATCTTATCACAAAAAGATGACAACAAATGTAAAAGACTTAATCCAAAAAACACAACAGGCATAGAAAACTACAATTGCATACTGAAAATACAACAGATCAAAAACACAACAATGAATTTCAAAATAAAGCAAAAAAAGCAGCAGATAAAATAGCTAAAACAACATATGAAAACTTAACAAGTCAAGAAAATTAACAACAAATTAAAGAATGCAATAGAAAATAAAAGGGAAAAACAATAAAGGACACAACAGCCAAAAAAAACAACAAATGAAAATGATATCAACAAAAATTTAGAGGTAGAAAATGCAACAAAAAGAACACAAAAACAACCAATAAAAAGCAAAACATTTTGACAAAAACAACAAATTAGAACATAACAGTAAAAAATTACATACAACAAATTATAAAAAACAACACCAATTCAAGAAAACACAATTCCAAGTAAAAAAACACAAAAAATACTGATATGTTGTTTTGATATATTAAAGTGTTTTGTGTGTATTACATTGTAGAGCCACCATTAAAGTACAGATGCATCATAATCTTAAGCCATGATTTCAAACAAAAGAGAGACACAGAGTGAGGGCTGTCTAAATGCACTCACTTTCACCCATATTTGTGCAATAAGACAGTGTGAAGGAGTTCACCTGCTGCTTTAAATGATAGAAAACAAAGAATTCTTCTTCGGATTTCTCTTGGTATTTAGGTTTTTATTTCCATGTTGTTTTTTTTCATCACTTTAACATTATACTCACAAACGAGCAGATGAAGTTTGAAGAAACATTTGACATTATTTAAAGAAAAATAAACAGTGCACTGATTCTGATAACATGGATCTCACACTGTATCCTCTAAAGTAATATAGCTAATGATCTGAAAAACTCTATATATTGCCCAGGCCTACCTCAGAATTTATTTGGCTACTTTTCCTTCAGTCTGATACACAACCCTAAGCACAAATGTGTGTGTGAGTGTGTGCATGTAATGTGATGATTCCTCCTGTTGGAGGACTGCTATTGTTATTAGTGTTTACATTATAATAATATTTCCAATGCTTTTTCTGACAAACGTCATTTTTTATTACCCTTGCACTGTAATGATCACTAAATCGCCAACCTTCCACCCCTGAAAAGACTCTAGCCTGCTTCTATTTGTGGCCCATTACCTGCATATTAATCAATCACTGTACAAAGCCCCTCTATCATATGTGTATATATAAACTCGGCACTATATGTATTGTAGATAGTTGCTTGAATTAACTCTCACTGATCAAAGTGATCAGCTTTTTCCTCTTTTTTAGTTTTGTTTTCTTTCACTAGTTGGCCTTAAATCACTCTCAGGAGGTTTTACATCATCACAGTCACTAAGTGGGGGCTATAATACCATTTCATCAGTCATAACCCTGATCAGTCTATCATCATTTGAGTTAACACGTGAAACTTTATTGAAATCTCATTCACTGAAAGCACATGCTGCAACTGATAATTGTTGGTCTTGTATTTTGATAGAATGATAGCTCTTGCCCAGGAAATTTAAGAAATGGTTGCCAAAGTGACATGAAGTAACAGTGGCATCTTGTTGCTGCAACTGACATGTTGAGGCAAACTTGGGACCTACTGACATTTTGCTTTTCCTTGCATTAGCATAAGCACTGGGTAGTTGGACTATTTGATTGTACTTAAGTTTGTCCATTCACACTTGGCAATGAGCACAAGTTTTATTGACTTAGTTGAGAATCACCATTTCTTTTATGAGCATTTTTATGAGAAACAGAGGGAGAAAAGCTGGTAATGAGGCGCTGCTAGCCTCTCAGCTCATGGCTTATACCTTTGCATGTAATGCACCAAGATGCCACTTATAATACAAATGAATGTGGGCAAAGTTGCCACAATCTAGCCTTTTTAACAGCTATTCTCCCTTGTTTGCTCTTAACCATGCTTTTAAAGAAAAAAAGTGATTTGCTATTTTACAAATAAACCCTGTGGGGCACTGGTTAGATTAAAATGCTGTCTCAAATTAAAGCAAAATGTGACTAGGCTGGATTCTGCGAGCCTTTATGGTTGTGGCTAATTAGCCCTTATTCATTGGTATTGCCAGCAGCTTCACTGCACTTACCATGTTGTGCGAGCTAAGAGACTAATAGTGTCTCTTTAATGGGTATTGAGAGCATGGGTGTTTACACTACTGAACCAAACCAGATGAAGGTGTCCAAGACCACCCGTTCATGCAGTCTAAGATATCAGATGAAATATAATCTTTGGTATTTAGGTGAGTACACACCTAGCAGTAGGGATTACCATGTCGTACATTGTAATCCAAATCTGGTGATAATACAAAGGTGTAAAAAGTCACACTATCAGAATTTCAAATTTGGTTAAAATCAAACTAGAAGCACCTCCTAAGATATCTGAGCAACAAAATTAAATGTCCAAGCAACAGGAAGTGGATAATTTCTTGTTTTCAATCACAATAATTACTTTGAACTATTGTCTAATTATCACCTTATTTGTGAAACCAACCAAGGCTGTAATCCCTCTCTTTCTTTTCAGGCAGCTTTTGTAAGAAATATGACAAAAAAAAGGTTTGTTTGTTTATTTGTACATTTTGTTGCTATAAATCAAAAAGGCAAAAGAGCTAAAAACATGCATTGCATTATTAAAATGTATTATCTCAACAAATTTGGGTAAAACCATCCGAATCAAAATTTAATGTAATCATTTCTCCAGAGTCACAATTTAAATGTCTCATTATTCAAATTTTCATTATGAACATTAATCACAGACAGCTAAGAGGAGCCTGTTGTTGTACAGCCCACATTGATTTTTACACAAATCCCACATTGACATGACACGTTAAGATCAAGCCTTTTAAATTTTCGCCAGTTTCCTTGACAGAGTCTTGGCGGGTCCGTGATAGGAAAGTGGTTGGACCTCATGGCTGTCATAAGATCTCATGATGACGCGATAAACATGTAAACCCTACTACTTCTTCTTTACAGGATATATAAATGGAATTTTTGATAGGCATGGAAAATCCCACTGAGTACAGAAATTGAGAGTAAAAACAATAACTTCTTTGGCAGGAAAATGGCTGGTAGGAGAAAACTGAAGTGACTGCATCTGTAGCCAATCACTGGGCAGAATTTTGGATTGCACATAGAGAAATTCCAAGGGGGCACAGGCCCAAATTTGGCCATGCACCTGCCCAGACGAGTCGTGATCCCCTTTGAGAAACGCTGCTCTGACAAGAACAGTGTAATTAACACCACAGCCCCGTGTGGTTGAGCTGAGTACTACGAAAATCAAACGTTTGTGTTTATTTTCCTCTCTTGCCTACAGTCCTAATCTTGATACAGAAATGAGCATGATGTGTGTTGCTCTCTGTGTAAACTCCAGTTGTGCAAGAAGTCACTGTACAAATCAGATGTGAAAACGTAAGTCTTTGATGCCTCCAGAGAAACTTTGAACCCCATATTTTCCTGACTTTCATAAATTGCCTTTTAATGGTGTGAAAATGGATTTTCTCTCAGCAGAGGCTCTTATCAGGCAGGTACTCTGGAGTAAATGTAGCACTGAAAGCTGAATTGTGCCGCCTATGTTCCTTCAAAGGCCTTAAACAGAGAAGGACGCACAAATTCAGACACACACAGCCTTTTGAGTGTTCTTTCCCAGTGCTTACGACTGTTCACTCACTCTTTCACCTTGTGCTCGCCTCTTTATGAAGCTCTGGATGTTTCATTCCCTTTCATTATTTTTCTTTTTGGTTCAGCTCTCCTTCAGCCCCCACTCACCAAGGATTTCCCATCACGCTTTCATCAACACTGCACTGAATTGCACAACTCTTTGTCTTTGAATTAAAAAAACATTTTTGTAACTTCATATTTAGGAGGAATAATTTCTTGATTCGATGTAGCGTCCTTGTAAATAGCCGCTAGTATCTTGTATTGTTAGACTAACGCTTGCCTTACTGTAAGTGGGAAAATGAGCATTACAGTGTCGATTTCATATGTAGTCACATTCCAGGTTTTTGATCATGTAGTGTATATTTATATTTGTAGTAAAGTATTTATCTGTTATCATTGTACTTGCTTGTGTTTTATTTCTATATTTTGACATCAGCTTCCAGTTTTAACAAACAGTTTTATTCAAGTCAGCGGTTCTCAGCTGGTGCAGCCTCAGGACCCATCACAACACAAAACCTTTAACCATTCAAATTTATTTGATGAAAAATTGAGCAGTATAGACCAAAAACTGAATAAAACGTGTGACAGAATGTGACTGAAAAAGGTACCAAGACCCTTAGAGGACAAACGCGTAAACTGTTAATAACTTTAAAATTTTGGTTGTTATCAAATAGGTCTAAAGGAATATTTTGTCAATGATTCATACTTTGGTAGTTTTGCCATCACACAAAGTCAGGCAATTGCCTGGGGCCTCAAAGTGAAAGTCCTTCTGATTGGATAATAATAAAAGACTTAAACATCCAACACGGGGTTGTTTTTGTTTTTAATTGACAAAAAAGTTTGTGGACTTTGCAAGGTACTACTTTCAAATTCCAACCACTTAAGATGATGCAAAGTGTTCATTTTTTGTACATTATTCTAAGATATGATAGATATAAGATATAAGATATGATAAGATATGTACAACAACAGAGGGAGCCACTTAAATTTTCCTCAATTTCCTTAGCTAAGTCTTACCCTAATGGTTGTAATTGGATCCCACGCAATTACGTGATAAAGATGTAACCTTTACCCCCCATATTTTATAGGATATATAAATGAACATTTTGCTTGGCATGGATAATGCCACAATGGAAAAGTTTAGAACAAATGTGCAAAAATAACTCTTATTTAGACTCCCAGTGGCTGGAAGTTGGCTGGTAACTGGATGGAACTTGGCTGGTATTTGGCTGGGAGGGGAAAATTGAAGCGGTTGCATCTGTATAAGAAAATTGGAAACTGAGTTTTAAAAAATTCTTATAACAAAATGTAACCGTGAAAAGTAGTGGGTTTGCCAGATTCCAATGTCTGTCTTTAGGCAGGTCCATTTTACAAAGCATCAAGCTGAAACAGTTGTTCCTGTTCAGAAGCTGACCAGGTTTATGGACACCATTTTAAGGAGTAGCTAAAGTGTGGTTTAGTTGTGCTCAGTGTGTCAGGTTTTTGAAAAAGTAATTTGTTCAGTTACTGTGTTGCACAAACTGAAGAGGAACATGTTAAGTACTTTTCCATTTCCATAAATTAAAACCCTTCTTCATTCTCATACTCTATTTTGGCTCTCAAAATAGCGCACAGCTGACAGTAGCTTTGCCTTTGAATGTGTGGACTCTATCGCATCCTGCTGCTGACTTTACGGTCCATAATCTGTAACTTTGCAACCCAAGGTCAGAATAACTGACATGATAAACTTTAACTGGCTGAAACGTTTTACTCTATGGGAATGTTTTTTCCAATCAAATTGCAAAATTAACATTAAAAGTTTAAATATCTTAGACTCTATAAATAAAATATTAATGATGTGAAAGGGCTGGGAAATGTGTCAAATCTAAAACATATTTTAGTGTGTTTTTAAAGCAGATAGGGTAAGAGTACACTTATGCTAAAATAGTTAATATCTGTGCGGTTTTACATGTCCTGTTTTATGAAAAATACGCTATTCAGTGTTTTTACCCCAAAATACGTCTATTTGCCTGTCCACAAACACCCCCCGACCCCCAGAATAAAAAAGTATACTCAAACATTTCCCCTTATGATGACATTTGGGGATATGCTCACGTCCCTCATATGGGAGACACTCCCTGATTCAAGTGTTTCTTCAGCCCTCCATAGGCCCCAGTGCAAGCAACATGTCCTGGCAGCCAAAGTAAACATTAGAGCAGACCACTGAAAAGCTAAAGCCTCAAAATTGAGAATGTATGTGCTCAGAAGGACAGCTCATGGGGATTTAAACTGAAACAGCCTGTTTTAAGCAGGGATGAAATAGGGGGTTTATAGGCATGTTAAAATCCAATATCTAAGTCAATTTTTAAGCAATAAAATGAAAGACACATTCTGAGAGTGTCAGGGACATGTGTTCACTCTTTGAAAAGCAGTAAAATGTATTTTTTTTCTCCATGAAGCCACCACCTTCATCTCAAAAGGCTTTAAAAAGTATGTTGCAAGTCTGTTATCACTGTTTAGTTTGTATAGTGTGTGGGCCCAGATATAAACACATTTAATGACCTTAATGCTGGTGCAGCCTCCTGCTCCCTCCAAAAGGGTACCCAGACTACATGTTGGGAACTTTAATGACTCAAACACAAACCCCCACACTAATACTTACCTCCTTTAAAAAAAACATCCTCATATCTGAAAAGCTTTTTATTCCATAGTTCTAATGTGCACCTAAACAAAAGCGTTTTTGGATAGTTTTATCGACTACTCAGTTCTGACTTCAGCCCCTCTGTGTGCTGAGAGACTGAGAAAATGATGCTTAATAAAGATGTACCTGTAGTATTCTTTTTTTCTGGGGAGTTTTTATGTATCTGAATCAAAATGACACACAAAATATGGAGTTTTTTTCTTTATTTAGTCAGGCATTTACAACATAGACTCAAACCAGAATCAAAGTCAGTAAAAAGTTTTTGACAAAGGTGCAGTGCAGATATTACTGAGCCGCTCATAAATGGCTTCCTTTACACATGTGAAGTGATGCTGCAAAAAATAAAACAACAAAAAGCTAAAGCAGAGAGCACTTCATTTACAGCTAGAGCTCAATCTGAAACAAAAGGAAAGAGTCAACAAACAAATATTTTATCTCACATTTATGTACTCAGCGTATCATCATCTTGTCCATGCCACAAACAAGACGTTTTTTTTTGTTTGTTTTTTTTTAAACTTTTGTCATCATGCACGTTGTTTGACCAAAGATGCAGCTGATGTACATTTTAGGCACAGTTATTTAACAGGACTACTCTAAATCAATATTCAGTCTCTGTTTATTGATTTTAACACAAGGAAGTTACTAAATCAGTCCAAACATCTGTCTCCATTTGCAGTTTATTTTTTCAAGTGAACTTAACACTTGTATAATTAACTAATTAATTTCAGCAATGAAAATAGGGAGGGGCCATTCAAGGAAACTTAACTCCTTAACAACATTAAAATAAAAAGATTATTAAAATGATCATATACATAACAATGTTTGGTCAAGTTTTTTCCTCTGTCATCATCATCATCATCATCATCATCATCATCTTCTTCCGCTTATCTGTTATGTTACTGAACATGAGCTTCTTCTTGGTTATTTAAAGGTGGTTAAGAACTTTCAGCTCCATGACAGCCACTGTTTGGTAGTACTGAAATACACCTTGACACCAATTTGGAAAAAAGTAAAAAAAATATACTATTCTGAATCTACATTCAGTCTTAGATTTTTACAAATTTTTAACCCTTGAAATATTTCATGATCACTGCCCATCCACTGAACACTAATCTAATTTGTGGTGTATTTGAATAACTCCCTCCAAAGTCCATAGATTTGCCTGTTTAGTTAACAGGTGACTCTCTTTTTTACACAAACATACTGTAGGTTTTAAACATAAGTCCGGCTTGCTCTTTTATGAAACAAGTCCAAGTTTGACCCTGCCTCCTGTCCAATGACAGGTGGGTTTGGCTCTGACCCCTCAGAGACCCTGAACATATGAAGTGGAATATGAATAAATGAATGACATCTAACTGAACACAGACGATAAGGCACGTGTAAACATGGAGGAACATTTGACAAACTGCTTAAATCATTTCAGTAGAAATGTAAAATATATTTGGCCAAGACTAGCATGCACGACACACTGACGAAACACAGCAAACAGGAAGGTAATTTTTACTCCGCAGTGCACAGAATTTACTTTCTATTAGGGCTGGAAAAAAGGGACATTGCAATACATTTTCTGTCTGTGATAAACAGAATCTTTTGGCACAGAAATACAGGAAGCTACTCCAAATAAACACAAAATATATTGGTGATATTGGTCTACCATGGGCAATAACCATTTTAATCTTTTACACTAAGTTTAGGTATTTTGATCCTTAAATCCTATTCATAAGGTTGAAGTTAGGTCTACACTGAAAAAATAAAACTTAGTACTATTTTTCATGCTCTGCCACTAAATTAATGTGTATTGTATTGCCCTGATAAATTAATTTTTTGTACTTTGATTTGGTTAAAAGTTTATAAAACAAAATCACTGACATGGCAGTTGATGAACAGCACTGTTCTATGGAGAAAAAAGGAAATCATAAAAAAAGCACACAGGAGTTTATTGCCTGACAACAACAAAACACTGAAGAGAATGAATCAGCTGAAATCAAGCTGGGTAACTTTTTGTGTGTTTCAAAAAAACGTAAAAACTGCAAGGTAATGATGTACACAATGAAGACCAGGCTATGCTAATAATATTTCTTTAGTATAATTAGTAAACAGATTATTCAGGAATGATGGCAGCAATGTAGACAGAGATAACGTGAACTACACCTTGGAGGTGTCAAATTCAGTTCGACTCTTTTTCTAAAAAGGTTCATTTCAGACATGTCAAAAGGCCCTTTTGTTTTGAGTATCAGATTGAGCTCATGGCTGGTGCTGTGTATGACTAATGCAGTGTGTGTGTGTGTGTGTGTGTATGTCAGTGACTTTGGTCACATCAGATTCCCATCTGATTGACTACCTTCAAAAAGTCACAGTAACAGACAAGAGTTTTTATGTGTGTGTGCGAGTGTTGTCAGTTTATGAAGGTGCTCTCTGTATTAACAGCACATCAAACTTTTCTCAAACTGACCCCAATGCACTCTCCAAACACACCTTCACTCCATTTGAGTGCTCTTGTGGAGGTTCTGCCATTTTAGGTGGTGTCCAGAACCTCAAAGAGCAGAGTGAAGGGGTTATCAAACCCTCCTACAGCAACTCTGCAATGATGATGACTTACCAAAGCAGTGGTCTGTAACATTTTCATTGTTCATATAATGTATTTCCCTTTAAGTCTAGTAGTATTAAAGCAGTATTACATGGGCGTATATATGGATCCAAACATTCTTAAGTTTTGAAAACAGTAAATGTGTTACTGTGTTAGTGTATTTGACACAAAAGTATTCTGTGTTTACAAGGACTTGCAAAATAAAAGTCTTTTTATACCAAAAAAAAAAAATCAAAGATGTTGACAAAAAAAATCCCCCAAAATAACTGCAGTTTTTTATGAAACTGTGGAGCCACTTTTATGAGCACCCCCCGTAAATGTTTTATGTGCAAAACCCAATTTAGTGGTTTAAATTTAAAGTTATGTACAGTTTCTGCCTCTGAAATGTAACCTTCTGACTTAATGGAAGGTGCTTCATTCAGCTGTGGGCAGGCCGTCAGACTGAGTTCAGAGTTGAAGGATGCAGTTTGAGAAAAAATTGAAAGTTCTTTCCTGGCAGCATTACTTTCAAATAATGCAGTACAATAACATGATTAGTCCTCGTTTAGCTGAGCATTATCACACAGTCATCCAGTGTTACCACTCTGCCCGCCCTTAAGTTAGAGGTAAGCTTAATCAGCCATGAGGAGCTCATGGATGCTCAGTGAGTTGACATCCTGTTGAAAGCCACAGGAGGTTTCAAAACACCAAATGCTTTGGATAAACCAACCCAGATCTTTTTCATCATCAGTGTGATGACATTGAGCCCAGCCTTGGTCAGTACATAAATGTTTTTAGTGTTGCAGGTGTACTATTAAAAAAAAAAAAAAACGTCCTGCAGTCTCAGTGGGGCTGGAACGTCTTGGCGAGGTCGTCCAGGAGAGACATTAACTTCTGCTCCTCCAGAGCGGAGCTGTGGGTCCAAGCCAGAGGAAGGTGGGTGGACACGATCTTTCTGTCTGTTAAACAAAAACACAAAAAATTCTATTAGCTATGTGTGTGGAATACGAGGTGTGTCAGAAAAGTTCCAGGACTGGTGTCACAAAAGATCTATTTCAAACCCAAACTTCAAACTAAGAGTTTTCCCCTTCAAAGTAATCCCAGCATGTCTACAAAGAGACACTGCGGTGTTTGCTTCGTTCAGTGCGTGAGAAGAGGCCAGAGTTGTGGCAGGGCAAGTCGTGGCTGCTTCACCATGACAACACACCTGCTCACAATGACCTGAGCATCCGACAGTTCCTGGCAGAGAAGAACATCGCCGTGCTGGAGCAACCTCCCTACTCACCCGACCTGGCTCCGTGTGATTTTTTCCTCTTCCCCAAGCTCAAGGGGGTCATCAAGGGGACCCGTTTTGAAGACACGGACGACATCAAAAAGGCTGTGACGACGGAGCTGCGGAGGATCCCGGAAGAATCCTTCCAGGAGTTCATGAAAGCGTGGCAGAGAAGGATGGGAAAGTGCATTAGGCTCCAGGGGGATTACTTCCAAGGGGAAAACTTGTAGTTTGGATTATAAATAAATCTTTTGTGACACCAGTCCTGGAACTTTTCTGACACACCTTGCACTTTGTTCATTAATGACAACTCAAACTGTGGTAGAATAGAGTTGCACTATATAAATGAAATAGGTCTAGACAGCAAGTCATTTCTGACAATCTCACCCAAGTTATTTGGAAACGTGGAAAAATCTCTGACCTTCAGATGTTAAAAAAATCCTTAAAAAGTGCCTGGATCTACCAAAGTCTTATCACTTCTTCCTTTTACCACAACTAACATTTCCTGAAAATTTCATCAAAATCCATTCATAACTTTTCGAGACATCTTGTTAACAGACGAGTGTTGTTTTTACTTTTAGTCCAATCCACTGCTGTCACCATGTTGGAAATACTTTTTCAAACAAACTGTCATTCAGTCTAATAACAGAGGTGGAGCTGAGGCAGAGTTTAAGCCTTTCTACGAACAACCACAAATCATTGTCTTACCACCCATGTCTCTTTCTCTAACAGCAGCTTGTGGATAAATACATCTGAAGATAGGTGTGGATGTCATGCTGCTGTGGAGATGCATACTGTAGTTACAAGAACTACAGATGGAGCCACTCAAGTTTTCCCCACTTTCCTTGACTGAGACTTGACTGGTCCCTGACTGGAATCTGCACAAGATTTCCTGCCTGCTAAACAGAAGGGCCTTTTATTGCCACTGTTGCTTTTGCAAAATGTTGCAAAGTGCCAGATTCATGTTGGATCTGCAATAATAGATAGACAAATGCTTTATTAATCCCCTTGGGGAAATTTAAGTCCCCAGTAACAATAGTAGTTCATGCATAGGTAATCCAGGTCATGAGGCCCTGCCTTTTATCCTGGTGTTGCACAGTCTGATGGCTGTGGGAACAAAGGATCTCTGAACCTCTCAGTCCTGCAGCATAGTGAGATGATTCTCCCACTGCTGCTGCTTCTCTGTACCTCCAGGATGTTGTGGAGGGGATGGTTACTATTGTGCAGTATGGCCTGCACATACATCTCTCCACCACAGTCCCAAGTGAGGACTGTGGTGGAGAGTGAGTCCAAACTTCTGTGAAGCACAGAGCCAGCGTTCCTCACCAGCCTGTCCAGCCTCCTGGTGCTACTATCAGTCATGTTGCCACCCCAGCAGACTGCAGCACAGAGGAGAATACTGGCAACCACTGACTGATAAAACATATGCAGCATTTCACTACATACATTGAAAGACTTGAGCCTCCAGACGTAGAAGAGCCCCTGCCCCTTCTGGTACAGGGCATCTGCGTCATGACCAGTCCACCTTGTTGTCAAGGTACACACCTAAGAATTTTTAGGTTTGCACCCCTTCAGTGGTAATTGAATTGATGAATTAATATAAAAAAAGCTTAATTAATTAATAAATAATAAATCAGAATAATAAGAAAAAGAAGAGTATGGCAAAGACTTTCCCTTCGTCAAGCGTCTTGAAATAACATTCATTATGATTTGGCATAATGCTATTAAAGATTGATTGACTGACAAAGATTAAGACTCTATATTTTAAGTAAAAAGCCACAGGGACTTAAATATCATGTCTCAAAACAGCAGGTTACTCTGCCACGTCTTCACACTGGTATGACATAACGATGTGAAGGCGGTGGCGTTGCACAACCAACTAAGAATAAAAACCAAGGACACCTGACATCACAGAGAGGGATGAATCCAGCAGGTTTGAGTGTTTTCTTGTGTCTCCAAGGCCGCTGTTGTCTTTGTGTGTGTGCTTTTACAGAGACACTGTGCTCTCTGGAAGTGTCTGGCGCCAAAAGCAGCCCAATCAAGCTGCAGTGGACACAGGCCAAAGCATACAACACACAACACAGAGTGTTCTGACCTATAACTGACCTGCACAATATTAATTCCACAGTTTTCTTTTCTCAATCAAACTCTATTTGAATAGCCCAGTTCATAACAAGTGTTATCTCAAGGCACTTAACAATAGAGCAGGCTGAAGACATACTCTTCATTTTATAGATACACATATATGCATTTATACAAATACACATAAATATATATATTTGTCTATACACATACATACACACATGCAGAGATGTATCCATTCAGGCAGAGACAAAGGAACAAAAATCACATTTGTCTCTGCTGAATATAGACTCAATCAGTCAATCTATATTTATATTTGCTGAGTATAAATGTATTAAAGATCAGCCCCTTGAGATGTGGCAGCTAATTTTCAAGAGGGACCTCATGTCTACATGGCTGTAAAGGTAGTTACCATGGATGTATAATCAATACAACCATGGATAGAGAGATCAATCTAATTTTAACACTAACGTCTATAATGAATATAGTCTGGGAGGAATGATATTGATTAATATAGTAGCATCTAGCTGAACTACAATGACAGATATCCATGTCAGGAGTCCTCAGAAAAAAAGCTGCTCTAGAGGTAAAACTTACAAATACCTCACAGAAAACCAAGAATAATGATGGCAAAAACTGCTTTAGGTCTACTAAATACCCTGGTAGAAGCGTCCACTGGGGTTTTTGGTTGCAGCCTCAGACACAGCCAGCCAGACCACAGTGTCAGCCCCCTGATCAGGGGTCCGCAGGCTCTCCTTCATGGAGCGATGGAAATCTGGCATGGCGTTGGCCACAGCTGATGCAGACAGAGCAACAAAGAGGAAGAGAAAAAAAATGATTTAGTTTTAATTAGATTGATAAATGTGTCTGGAAGAGGATAGTAGTTTATTTTGTACATAGTGACTGTTTGTGGAGTAGGACGTACCTGGAGTGTCGACCCAGCCAGGATGCATGACGGAGAAGTGGATGTTTGTGTGAGTCTTAGCAAACTGCTCCGTCATCACCACCTGTTGCCTCTGGAATCACACACACAAACTTCCACCGTAAAATACCAGCGCTTTGTGTTAATTCTTACTTGTTAGAATACGTATTAAAGATGAGCAGTAAATCTAGGTTTTAAGATTTTTTTGGAGACATTTTTAAACAAGATGTGGGTTCGGATGATGCTACTAACCCTGCAATGAAGGTGTATCAGCCTAATTGAATGTCTGTAATCAGACAGATCTATCTTGCCAAGCTCCAATCTACAACAATTGTCCTTTGGAGCAGGAAGAGGTGGGAGCTATGAGCGAGACTTCAACAGAAAGTGAGTCTTCATACAGTGATTAGCATAGATGCTAACAGCTTTAGTAGCAGCTTTATCAGAATTACAGAAAGCATGTTTTTGCTCCTCTTCTGACATGTTTTGCTGGGTGTTTGTCTTATGAAGTGGCTCATGTTCAGTACTTTACACTGCAGCACTAGTGCATACATAATACAGTATCTGACTGGCCCATAATGAATGTGATTGACTGAAAGATCATCCAATCACCTGCTGGATGTGCTATTTATTAAAAAGGTCCAGCCCTCCCCAAATACTTTCTATGGGCTCTTTCCCAGATGGACTGGTAAAATATATTGAACGGTCCATCTGGTGTGTCCGGTTATGATGCAGCTGAGGTTGGATTGAAATAACACTACTCATTTTTTTCTGAGCCTGCTACTAAATTGACGCTGAAGAAGTGCACCAAAAAAGGATTTATATCTGTGTTCTTCATGTGAGCATCGTCTATATCTTAATCCATCTTCAAATTATACAGATAAACTGATCAGCAAGTGCTCCAAAGAAGTTAGTGAAGTATTTACAATGCTTAATTAATGTTTTAATAGTGCTTAAATAATGTTTTAATAGTGTGATGTTAATATTAAGTCTTGCCCACATATTGAATATACCTGTGAATACATTTTAATTGATTAAATAAATTTGTCATATTGTTTGACACGATCATGTTAAATATCCTAAAATATATTTGACATAGCTCCTGGTACGACCCCTTAATATCAGAATGATTTCTAATAACCATACTCTGTGACACACACTGTCATTACTAACCTGGCACACCAGATAGACTGTCCAATATATTTCACTAACCCATCTGGGAAACAGCCCATAGAAAATGTTTGGGAATGGGCAGAACCTTTTAATAGCAGATTCAGCAGGTGATAGGACAGTAATTCTGTCAATCACATTCTTAACGGGACAATCAGATAATGTAGTAGGCGGGCACTACTGCCACGTTTACAGGACAGAACGTGAACCACTCGCTAGAACAAACTCTCATCAAAACATGTTGGAAGTGGAGCAAGAATATCTTTTCTATTGAAAAGTTTGTGCTGTTGTTATTTGTTTTTCATTTAATTAAGTAATGTAGTCCAGATCTGAGAAAACTGCTTCTGAAGCTGTTAGCATCTATGCTATTCGCTGTACAAGCAGTCACTTCCTGCTGTTGACTCACTTGTGTCTCCCACCTCTTCCTGCTCCAAAGGACTCTGATTGGTTCGTGCCTCTTTGGGCTGCTCACAGTCGTTGTGGATTGGAGCTTAGCAAGATGGATCTGTCTGATTACAGATCTTGAATCAGCAGATCTATCAACACTGCAAGGTTATATCATTACAGCAAGTCCAGCAGCCCAATTCACACAACCTAACGCTATAAAAAATTTGCCTCATTCACTGTGAATAACAAGCAGCCACTCCACTGCCCAAAACATGCTGAGACAAACAGCTATACAGACCATGCTGTTGGTCTTAAGCACTATTCTTGTTGAAAGGACTCTTTGTTTTAAGATTACATGTAAACAGAGGTGGTTCTACAATTTGCCAGCTGTGGGTCTTTACTTAACTTCACCAACAGTCCCCATATGCTGATAATTCAACCACTTTGCTGTTAGCAGTAAAATGGTAGAGAACCTGAAGCAGGACATGTTTTCAGTGTTTCAGCTGGAGTTCTTACTTTATGCTGAGCGTAGACCATGGTGCCGTCAAAGCGTCCTCTGTCAGACTGGAGGTTACCTGTTCGCAGCTTCTGCACCAACATCCCCCCTGATGACACAGTGATCTGAGAATAAACAAACAAAAACATAAGGAAAGGGATAACCAAGCCATGGTCAATACAGGCTCAAGATAAATTCCTTTGAAAATGTTTTAATGTACCTTGAACTTGTATGTACTGTATACAATTTCATCATGCAACTCTCTATATTGTTAAATACAGAGGTATTTCATCATTTTCTGTTCTCCTCAAACCTTGAACTAGTATTAAGAATTCTGACAGGAATGTTATCCTCCACAATTATCTAATCCAACAGCCACTTTTTATAATCAAAAAGTCCTGTAAAAATAGAAAGAAAAAAATGAAATGAAATTTTCAGGAAAACTTGTGTCATGGCAGGTTGTTTTGTTATTGATTACAGAAATTACACACACACACACACACACACATAAATATATATTCCCACACATTCAGTGCTTAACAAATTCGTTAGAAATATAATGTAGAAATATAATTATTATTGTTATCCATGAATTTCAAAAAATGACTGTTTTTCAAAAGAACTGAAAAAAGTAAAGCACATTCTTATTAATTCTTGATTAAGATGTCGAATTATAGTAATTTAATTTACTAATGGCAAAGGCCAAATGAAGGAACATCAAAAGTACCATGAACAAGACTTCTATCTTGATAAAAAGATTTTAACACTCACCACTCTGGGATCTGCACTCTTCTCCAGCAGAGGGATGAGACTCTTGGTGAGGATGTAAACAGCTGGTGGAAAAAAAAATATTACCACCATATAATATCAATAATTAGTGTAATATTTAAATTGTGTGCTTGTTTAAGTTCTTCTTACCAAGGACGTTTGTTGCAAAGCTCTTCTCGAGCCCCTCAGCATTCACTTCCCTTTGACTCATGATGGCTCCAGCGTTACAGATCTACAGCATGACAGTTGTTTTTTGATACAAGGCCATTGTAAAAGACGTTAGAAACAAATCTATTCAAATGACAATCTACTCTACTTTATTAGAGGGTCTTTTCAGCTCTACTACATGCTTCCTGTTAGACACAAACCCCCGTCTCTGTTTGAACTTCTCAGATCATCCATTATCTGTGCCGGCCAGCTCATTTAGAGTTGTGGAAAGATGGAGCCTATCCCAGCTGTTTTTGGATAGGAGGGGGTATACCTTCGAATGGTCGCCACTCAATAACAGGACTGATACACAGAGGCAAACAACCCTTCATGCAAAGATTCACACGTACATATAATTTCAATAAATGTCAACTCAATAGAGAAAAACATGATGAGAAAAAATATGGTTCAGGCATTCATGAATTTGTCACTCTCATAAATTATTATATAGTCCCATTGTCTCTGCAAACCCCCCCCCCCCCCAACGATCAACAGAAATGACATCATTTTTCAGTTTTTATTCCATTTAACCCAACTTCATTGCATCTAAACTAGATGCAGCTATATAAATATTAGTCCTCTCTACTTTATTGCCAATATAGCTGTTAATGTTAATAACAACTTTTAATAACTTTTACAACCATATAGAGGACCCTCTTGAAAATGAGATGTCACATCCCAAGGGGGCTAACCTCTAATAAATCCAATTCAATACAGCAATTTGTGATGAGGACAAATTTATGGTCCGAGCATCCATGGCTTCAGCCTGCTTTATTGTAAAGTGTCTTTGAGGTTACATTTGTAATGATTTGTTGCTATTCAGATAAAGTTGGACTGACTGATTGATTGATTGATTGATTGATTGATTGAAGGCAGCAACAAATGTAAAAAGGAGTGCACTGAGAGCGCCAGTGGAGCCAGTTTCATAATAGTACCAGGCAAATAGGTATATGAGGTGGCACAACAGGTAGTGCACATGCTGCAAGAACGTTTCTGGTTCCCCAAGTTGGTCAGGGCCTCTCTGTGTGGAGCTTGCACGTTTTCCCCGTGCATGCATGGGTTCTGGGCACTCCGGCTTCCTCCCACAGACCAAAAAACATGCTCATTACGTTGCTTGGTGTTGCCCTTAGGTATGAGTGTGAGTGTGAATGGTTGTTTGTCTCTCTATGTGGCCCGGCAATTGGCTAGCTACCAGTTCAGGGTGTACCCTGCCTCTTGTCAGCTGAGACAGGCTCCAGCCCTCGCAAACCCGGAAAAGCAGAGTAGATGATGAATGGATGGAACTAGGTGTATGGAAACAAGACCAAAAGAGGTGACTTTGCTCTTCAAATACATTTTCATATTGCATAGGCAGCCACTGGTAATACACAGTGACATGCCATTTTTTTTTCACTTCACAAAGCAAAATCTCAAGATATTGTTCATTTCAAGCCAATTAATTTTGTCAAAAAGTTTCCTTCACTTATTCCGGCTTCACAACTTAATACAAAAAAGACGGTTCAAACAAGATGTTTTACTACAATCTTTTGCATTCTTGACAGACCTTCTGATCAACCACTCTTTGGACCAACTACAGTGTATTCCTTGATTTGAGAGAGTTGAGATAGAGTCCATACACAGAGAAAAGCAAGGCAAACTAAAAAAGAAATACGCTTAAGAAAACAACCCTCCAAAAGCCACAAACCAAAACCAAAACCTGACATTTGTAAGCAACAAATTTATCAAAAACAAGCCTGGACTTGCTTTAGTAAGTGGACATGGAAATACTGGAGAGAACACGGAGAGTGAACGATGCACCCCGGGTGTTAGTTTCAGGAAAAACTAAGCAAAGCATGACAAGGAAGCTTTACGTAGCAAAGAAAAAACAAAAGTTAGCACCAATAGAGTGTTTAATTTGAATCATGATGTAATAACACACTGATTTATAACATTTGAGTTTTATGATCAGGTAACCCACCAGAACATTGAGGGCCTTGAACTTTCTCTTGAAGCCCTCAGCAAACTCCCAGACCTTCTTTGTTTCTGACAGATCCAAGATGTGGACATAGACCTCCTGCACACCAGACAGAGATAATAATGAAAAATGTCATGTGTAGATTTTTGATTCAACAAGTTCCCTTGCTCTGTGTTGTTTTATGTATTTATCAAGCTGAGAATCATACTGTACTTTGTTTCCTGTCTCCTTCACAATATCAGCCCTCGCCTCCTCGGCCTTGTCCTTATTTCTGCACACCATGTGGACTGTTCCTCCTGTGAAGAAGAAAATTTCACCCTTTACTAACTGATGACAAACATTATTTGAAGCACATGTAAGAGGAGAAGATAGCTGTTGGACTTATTTTTAGATTTGTATGATGCTGTACGCTCAAAACAAACTTGAAATGTATTAGTCATAATGGTATAAGGCTGATATGAGTCTCCAAGGATAATGGACTTCTTCTCCTGTTGGTGTAAAAAATGCATAATTTCCAAAAGCACTGATGTTCTTAGAGATGCATGCCATAGCCTCTGTCTTAATAGAAGGGTGAACAGATATACACAGGCTGAACCTTTCTTTGCGATGGCCATGGCGGTGGCTTTTCCAATGCCACTGTTGGCTCCTGTTATCATGAACGCCCGTCCAGCCAAGGACACCTCCAGGTCCTTCTCCACAAACCTCTTAGAGGCGGACATAAAGCCAGTCCTGCAGAACACAGAGAGAAATTACAGCTCTGTTAGTATCAAAGACTGGGAAGTATTAACCAAAAATGATATCTCTTTTTTTATTGGTTAAATGATGATAAATTATATTTTGGTATTTCCTCCAGTAAAAATATAAAAGATGGCTGTCAAATACCAGTAATATGGGCTTTAATGTGATTTTTGTAAGGAAGAATTTGTTAGGAATAGACACCAGAGCAGTTATTTGTATAAACTTTATGTGCAAATTTTGAATTTGGTGGTATGGCTCTGATGGGGGCTCTCCCTGCCTTTCCCCACATTGATAATAGAAGTCCTACGCTGGAACAGCACATGTTTCTGCCCTCCTTGCAGCCCACAAGGTAATCATGGGGCAGGGAGAGAAGCAGCAGACTCCCCCCAGAGCAAGCATCAAAGAGGAAGAGTTTTTTTTTTTTTAAAGCACAAACTGTCACAATTAAAATAAGCCAATCACGTCAACAAAACATATGATACAGTAGGTTTGTGCAGTCCACTATGATGGGTACCCATCACAATGTCATTACATGATTCTTGCTGTTTTGAAAAAGGATATTTGTGCTTAATGGCACTCTAAAAATACCAAAGATACATAAAAGAAACACTGTCAGTGTCTTTCTCTGCTCCTTTTTTAACGAGGACACACTGTCCAGTTTTCACGAAACTGCAGCAAAGCAGCATCTACACTGATCTGTTCATCAGCCGCTGTGGTATACAAGCTTGCAGTCACCTCTCACTTTCAGCACAACTAAACCATGACCTCCTCTGTCCCCTCTTCCTCCTCAAAAGACACTGATGAATCCTGCCATCTTCTGACTGACAACAAATGTATCAGCATGAAGCTTTGAAAGATAGATCCACCTACTGATAGACAGGGACCTGGCTTTGCAGGCTCAACTATTTACTGTGTCAGAGTTCCTGCACACTATTAAAAATCAAGACTTTGTAAGAAGACATAGTGAGAAAACTAATACCGTTACATGCACTATAGAGCAAAAATATATCACGGGTACGGTATGTCAGACTTCTTTTTTATTATTATGTGCTAAAATGCTGATTTGATAAAGTGAAATCATTATTGTATGTAAGAAATCAGTGGGAAACTATTTAATAACAGAACATAAAGTTGCATTGCTCAGAAGAGAGAAGAAGAAATGCAGACATGAGAAGAACTTTTTGGAAGAATATTTGGGCTTTGGGAAGAATGCTTTAGGACATTATTGTACATGGGGCACGCAGGGATTACAGCTAGGCTACATATGCCCAAGCGTAAAAAAAAAAAAAAAAACCTCTTCAATGCTAAGATAAGAAGCTTTATGTTTTTTTAACTATGCATTCTGAAGCAGCTCTTAAAATATCCCAAAGTATATTTGATGATGGGAGTTTGAGTCAAGGTGCCATGTAACTTTTCAGACCTCTACCTGGAGAAATAGACTTTTTAATACCTTTATGGCATCAAATTTAAAATATTAAATTCCAGATTTTTTTCTGCATGATGACTTAATATTTCATTTGGGTTATTAGACCTGGTATCAACCTGGATCAACACATACCACACTACATAAAACAATATCGCCTGACCTTTAATCTTACTTGAAAATACATTGATATATCTGCAGTTTGTGTTTTATTTACGTCTTTCATGATGTATGTCTGCCTCAGGACTCGTGATTGGATTTTTAAAGTTGAAATTAAAGGCTGATAAAAAAAATATAAACGTTTCAAAGGAGGCCAGAGAGAGAGTGTGTTAGTGTGTTTTAAGGTCAAAGAAGTTCATTGTTTAAGGTCAGCCTGGTCACTGTACATCACCTAAAAGCTTCACTGTACAGACACAAAGACTGGCATCATCTCAAAAGAGAGCAGCTTTGGGGTGAGCCTCCAGAGGGTGACAACAGGGTCCGTGTGTGTGTGTCTGTGTGACCTTGGTGGCACCGAGGTCTTCAATCGCCCCCTTTGTCACGGATGCCATTGTTGAGGCTGGC
Organism: Cetoscarus ocellatus; assembly: GCA_037902135.1. Taxonomy (NCBI): domain Eukaryota; kingdom Metazoa; phylum Chordata; class Actinopteri; order Labriformes; family Labridae; genus Cetoscarus; species Cetoscarus ocellatus. The sequence goes on along the minus strand of JBAMNC010000220.1, from coordinate 393,164 downwards.
CACACTGGGGGCATAAGGGGATGGTGAGGGGGGTAAAGTGAGGCTAAATGCCCGCTCTGTTCCATGGTGTCATGCAGAGAGCCATTAGTGCAGGGTCAGAGCGGGCTGCCGGGCAGCTCGACAGGACTGAAGATAACAGAACAAAGGGGCGAAGGGAAACAATCACAAAAGCACCTCTTCACAGGACTTGGAGAGTTGCACTGTGGTGAGGAAAGGCGCCTTGGGGCTGCAACAGATCAGATCAGACTGATTCAAGGAGCATGTAAGGCCCACTGTGTTTGGAAACTGACAGATGGTCCAACATTTCTGCTGCTGAGTCACTTACAACTGTATTTGATTTATAAATCAGTGAAGCACAAAAATGCTCTGCAGTTCACATCAAAGAGGTTACCAGAAATTTCTGTAATTTTCCTTCAGTAATCCAGCTATTGTAGTTATTATTACAAATCTAAATAGCTGTTGACCCTCTCTAACCTCAAATAACCTTTACCTCAATCTCAACTGGTGGGTTTGGGGCCAAAAGTACCATAAATAGGTTGCATATCTGTGCCTGGAAAAAACTAAGAAGATTTTAGCTTTAGCTTCAGCTCTGAGGTTGTTAAATGAGTCCACATCTAAAAAATATGAAAGGTCACACTTTCCTCAAAGGTTTTTTGATAATAACATGTTAGTGTGGATCCATCCCTTCTCAGTTTATAAATAAAAGCCAGTGCTATTTATGTTAATTTTGGACAGCAATACATCAACTTTAAAACTAACTATAAAAGGCCTAAAGTAGCTACAAGCAGCTACAGCATGTGGGCAATATATTCAATGCTATTTGAGAGGCTTCTGAAGCACAGAAACATAATAACCATCAGCCATATTTTTAAAAGGGATGCACTATATTAGTGAAAATATTGTTATCAGCAGATAAGAAAAACTATGCTGATAGTTTGGCTCTGTGTACTGGCTTTACTATTGGAAGAATGAACAAATGTACCATAATAGTTAAACTCATTATCACTGAGTCTCTTAATTGTGTTAATCAAAAGATTAACTGGTAAAGAATGAAATGTTTTTCTTCACATCTGTTTCCAACACATATGGACTGTCACCATGATAGGAACAGTTCAATTTTAATAAAGTGAAGGCTTTGTATTTTTAAAAACTGTTGGTAATGGTTTAGATAATGGTATAATGAGTTTGGAAATGTTGGTTTATTGGATATCTGCAAAAATCCAAAACCATGCATCCATATATTTTAATAAAAAATTACTGGGAAAACACTGACTGAATTTAAAAAATATGTTGGCAACATATAGAAAAAGGGTGGAACCTGCAATCCACTTTTCCAAAAGTTGCCAAACCTACTTGCCAAATTAAAAGTGTGCAGAGGTTTGCCTGCAATACTTTTAATCCAAAGACAGCGAGCAGAGTTTCAATATGTCAAATAGGTTGTCCACAATTTTTGTCAGTGAAAAACAGTTAATATCCAGTGTTTGGTGTTTTGTGATACTATCTTTATCAGGCCCAGGGCACTGTCTGCCTTAAGGGCAAATTGTCTATGGAGGCCCTAAATGGACTTAAAACCACATATCTTATTTTACTGTGTTACTTGTGATTACATGTATATGTTTTATATTACGATAAAGAAATAAATAGGGATGGTAATTGAAAAACTATTCTAGTTGAGAATTGCTAACATATCCCTCAAGGAATAGCTACATTAGTCTTTTAGCCTACAAATTCCCTTATCAATTCCTTCCACTTTGTTCTTCATGCTTTGCAGGCTCTCATCAGAGGCAGTCAGCAGGATCAACAACAAAGACATCATAAATCAAAGCAGACAGGGGGTAGAAGTGGTCAAAATTGTGTCTTAATTTTCAATTTGTGCAACCTTAAATTAGTGGAAACACCAGAACTTTGCAAAAGCTTTTACCTATGTGGCACGGCATTGAATATCAAGAGGGTCGTGTGTTTGACATTACTGCCACTGAAAACCAGTGCAGACCAACTTTTATCCACACAGAAAATCAGCAGGAATCCATAAAGGCCTGTTAAAGAATTGGATCGATGAGTAAAATTGTTAATGGCATTGGTATCAATAAAATCGTATAAATTCTGATCCCTGAAAACAGTGATGTTAATTGTGTCATCTTTGTTTTGTCCTGTCTCTTTGTTCAGTCAGATGTTTTATTACATCTAAGGTCTAAACCTTAAACATTTCTATTCAATTCATTTGAGCCGCTAAAATGTTAAGGATTTTGTGTAGTGATTTCCCATTAAGGAAATGGTGATAGGTCCTGATAGGCCAGATGATCACCACCTTTCTCCAGTCAAAAGATAAAAACAATCTGTAATTGTGAAAAGCTGTTGCATTAATATGAAATGAGTATCAGTGTGTGTATCAGCATGAATAATCTATAAACACCAGGGAAAGGAGTCAAAAACCAATTCCCTTTGAGAATCAATGAAAGTTGAGCACAATAAACTTTTGTTAAAGGCTTAATAATTTCCTTAGAAATGTTTTGGACTAAAATATGCAGACCTTGTTGACTAAAGACGTCAAGCTCATCGGAGGCAGTCAGCACAAACAACAGTAAAGAAGTCAAAGAAGTAATCTTGACAGAGCGGAGACAGAAACTGGTCAGAAGTGTGGATTCATTTTACAGTTTGATGTTATTTGCACAGCTTACAATGTCTGTGTGATTTCAAGCAATGGTGGACACACCAGCATCATGCTGAAAGTCTATGAGTCCACAGTTTATTTTCCACACAGAAAATTCACCGAAAGGAATCAGTGAAGGATTGGATCAATAGGCAGAGTCAATAATGGCACTTGGATCAATAAAATCTTGTCCATTCTCATCCTTATTTAACCCAAAACTAATCAGCTACAGATACCATTACTTTATAACCTGATAAACCCCAGATTTAAATTCCATCTATCACAACACTTTTAGACAGATCTATGACATGATGAAGTCTGAGAGTATTTAATAAATATATGTTTATTTTAATCATTCATGCTTATTCTGTTCTTATTCTCAAACCCCTCCCATCTGTCAGGCATTGTCATATAGATAACTTGTTGGTGTATATTTTCTCTGATTTAAAAAGAAAGCAAATGCTGTCCTTGAACTGTTTCTCAAACAAACTGAATTTCAACAATTTCAAGATCTGTCCACAAGATGCTGACCCACAAACTGTAATAATCATTCATCCTCTTTACAATTTTTGATATTAAAATTATTTTTTTGTTGATGTCTTATCGTTGCATTAGGACTAACCCTAATGATTTAACAAACGTTATTTTCCAAACATTTGCATTATTATTCATCAACTTGCTGAGTATCGGTAAGCATTAGAGCTGGAGAAACAATCAACTTTCCTTTGAGAACAAGTAAAGAATATATCTGAGATAAATAATAACTGAGCAAGATGCTGTGTTGAGTTGTTTTTTTTTTTCATTCATAGTTATTCTCTAAATTATTATTCAAAGATCTTTTTCTCCGATCTTCAGATTTAGTTTTTAAGATTTAATGTTTACAGTGTTTGAGTTATACAAATGAATGTGATGCGAATGCAAAGTTATATGTAACCATGTTTCATTATGATAATAGTGTAAATTAAAATAATCATAAGCTTGACTTTGCCATAATTTAGCCCTAAAAAATTTAAAATCCTGTTTAATATTTTAGCTCGTGTGTAAATATTTATCAAACCTAATTTATGTTACAAATCATTTGTTCCCTTAATTACAAATTAGTTTACTTTATTTATGAATTCTCAAATGAAATTCTGAGCTGTTTTATAGTTGAAGTCTTTAAATAGTCAGGGTGTAAACAAGTAACTTTCCTCTTAGCCTGCTTCAAAGTTTTAAATGACATAAATGCAAAAATCAAAAGCCCAACATTTTGATTTGACATCACTGGATTAATTACATGGACGGTTTAGTGGCTGATGTTGTATAATAAACCTGTGCACTCTGCGGGGTCTTCTCCAGGGCAGGTAAAGGTTCATCTTCTTACCTGGTGAACTCGGTGAGCCCCTTCAGGAACCAGGCGGAGTTTCTGTACAGAGACATGATGGTGCTGATGGTGTCCCTCTCTGGAAGCCTCTCGGTGGGCTCTGCACTCTCCTCCGCTTTTAGTCTGGACCAAAAACCACGTGGAGCTCCAGTGAATTCACAACAAGGGGTCTGAAGTGAAGTCCTCTGTCCCGGCCACCCAGTGGCAGTACGGGAGCCTGCAGGGTTCATTTGATTTAACAAACTGACAGACATAACGGGGTGGGGCAATTTCTTGTGATGTATTTCAATCCCTAGGAGCCGGTTTAATTAGACACAATCATACCTAAGAACAGAAGTGAGCTTTTTAAAAGCAAGCAAATAATAATATATATCTACAGTAATAATGCATTCTGCTGTCATTGAGCTTTTTCACCTACATCTGACCTAGTTAATGATATCAAAAGTGATCAGTGTTAAAGATTTTGACCCTTATTTCCATTTTTTAAATCATGATTCCACCATGTTTACATGTAAAAAAGGGGAAAATGAATTACTTTCAATGTTCTAAATACAATGTAGATTTTTTTTGTTTGTTTTATTTATTTACAGCCTGAGATATTTCAGTGATTAGCAGCAACACTAATTTTCAGGCATTATTATATTCTGTGCAGTGTCAAATTTACTCATACCCCTAAGTACAAAAAATGCACATTTCATAAGGCAACTATAAAAAACATTATATATTGGCACTGTTCATATTTTTTTTTAGGTCTGACTTTTAAACGAATATTGATCTTATTCATACACATCAAATATTTGTGAATCTTCAAAGCTTTTAACCCTTTAAATGAAAGATTTTGATGCCAGGTCATGATGATACCATGTTTTTAGATTAAAAAATCACAGAAAAAAATGAATTATTTTCAATGTACTACATACAAAGGATTTTTTTATATTATAGTCTAGGGTATTTCAATAACTAGTAGCAACACTGATTTTTATTCATTATTATTTTTTGTGCTGTGTTGCTCATACTCATGATTTAATGACGCCATTTGAAGGAGAGAAGTAAAAATGATCAGCTGCAAGGCAAAACTGATACACCTGATATCATAAAATGTATGTATTATGCTTTCATGGACGTGAGATCAAAAAGGGCAGTTTGATTTGGTTTCAATGGCACATTTTTTGCACTTAATAGTACGAGTTTAAAACTTGTTTGTACACAATTTATTTTAGACTTACTCTAGGAACAGAACTGGAAAAAAATGATTAGATGAACATAGACAATCTTACCAACATTCATGCCGTATGCATGAACACAACCAAAATGATAAAAAAAAAACAAAATAAAGAATGAAAAGCAAGTAAAATGCACACAACAGTCCTCTAGGAGACATGGGGTAAAACACTTGTTTTTATCAATACAGTATTATACAGTTGTAAAATTGCCTTATGGTTTCCAAACGGTGTCTTGGGATTTTTTCAACTATAAACCAATATTACAACATATATTATATTACAGTATAACAACTAAAATATGAGTTGTTCTGTTAAAAAGGCATATTTTATGCATTTTCATTTGCACCAACAAATTTTAAAATCAGTATGAAATCTTAAAGGTGACACTGACCTCTGCAGTAAACAGTGTTGAACTTAACTACATTTGTCATAGCATTTAATTACCAACTGAAAAACGAAAAGCTGAGTCAGTCAGTTTTCCATCAGTTAGTGTTGTCGCATTACAACAAATTAACTTCAGTGCTAAAAGAAGATTTAGCATCACAATACTCTGTAATGAAACAATATTTAGTAAAAATGATACTGATTTGATACTCAGCCCTTGATGTTTCAGAGAGAGAATCACCCCAATGGTTGGTCATGTTTCTGAGCTGAAAGCTCTTTAATAATATCTAGACTATAAATACATTTTCAATAATGTGCAGGTGATTTTATATCTATCAGGGCAAATTGTTGATTGAAGTTTGGCATGCTAGATTTATTTGGTCAAATACAGTGTGTGCTTATGTTAGACTATGACAGAATATGTCACTGATATTTAAAGTGTCTAACCTCATATATATCACAGCCAACTGATACTCTGTTATTGCTTAGTCACACTCCAGCTGTTGTACTTTCAGTGACTGGCAACCAGAGGTGGACAGAGTACTGAAATATTCTACTCAAGTTAAAGAACCACAACTTGGATGAAAATTTACTTAAAGACAAGTAAAAGCCCTAGTCTAAAAGTAAAAGTAAGAAGTAGCTTGTTTAAAATGTACTCAAAGTAAAAGTTACTTTTTGAATGGGGTTTGGGTTGTTTCCTCTGTCGTCTAAAAAGGAGGCAACATATAATGTATGTTTATATATATGCACACATATATTTGTATATATAAATATATATATACACTGCGTGGCCAAAAAAAAAGTCGCCACCCGGATTTAACTAAGCAAATAGGTACAAGCCTCCTATTGGATAATTACCGCATGGGCGATTGTCTTTCAGCTGGCAACAAGTTATTAAACCCCAGCTGATGCAATGAGTAGCTTCTCATTTCTTAAACAACCATGTCAAAAGACACATCCTGTGTTCATGGAAAAGATGTTTGTCTGATCAAAAATTGTCAAATCATTGGCATGCATCAAGAAGAGAAAACATCTAAGGAGATTGCAGAAACTACTAAAATTGGATTAAGAACTGTCCTGGAGGAAGGTCATGTGGTCTAATGAGTCCAGATTTACCCTGTTCCAGGGTGATGGGCACATCAGGGTAAGAAGAGAGGCAGGTGAAGTGATGCACCCACCATGCCTTGTGCCTACTGTACAAGCCTGTGGGGGCAGTGCTATGATCTGGGGTTGCTGCAGTTGGTCAGGTCTAGGTTCAGCAACATTATGTGCCCAAAGAATGAGGTCAGCTGACTACCTGAATGTACTGAATGACCAGGTTAATCCATCAATGGATTTTTTCAATCCTAATGACACAGGCATATTCCAAGGTGACAATGCCAGGATTCATCGGGCTCAAATTGTGAAAGAGTGGTTCAGGGAGCATGAGACATCATTTTCACACATGGATTGGCCACCACAGAGTCCAGACCTTAACCTCATAGAGAATCTTTGGGATGTGCTGGAGAAGGTTTTGTGCAGTGGTCAGACTCTCCCATCATCAATACAAGCTCTTGATTAAAAAATTAATGCAACACTGGATGGAAATTAATCTTGTGACATTTCAGAAGCTTACTGAAACAATGCCACAACGGATGCGTGCTGTAATCAAAGCTAAAGTTGGTCGGGGCGTGTATATATATGTATATTTATATATATATATACATATATATATATATATATATATATATATATATATACACACATATATAAATATATATGTGTATATATGTATATATATATATATATATATATATATACACATATATAAATATATATGTGTATATATGTGTATATATATATATATATATATATATATATATATATATATATACACATATATAAATATATGTGTGTATATATGTATATGTATATATATACATATACATATATATACATATATGTATATATATAAATATATATGTGTATATATATATATATACATATATATATACATATATATATGTGTATATATATATATATATATATATATATATATATATATATATATATATATATATATATATATATATATATATATATATATATATATATATATATATATATATATATACATATAAGCAAAGTTCAAGTCAATCACAGAAACAAGCTTTACTACAGCAAAAAAGGAACATAGCCATACTGTAAAAGAACAACTCATTCGGCTCAGTAAATATTCACGTATAAAAAAGCTACAAGTGAAATGTCATGAGCTTAGTTACCAGCTACTGATGACAAAAAAACAGCTTCACCACACTGAAGCTACACACTGGAGAAACACTCGAACAACTCAAAGTCCTGTTTCAAATATTAATACAGTAAAATCATCACAAGCATTTTCTAACTTAACAAGCTGGCATAAGTTTACATAATATGTTCAGCAGTTCAGAAAAATAACTGTACAAATGAATGGATTTGAATTTTTATGAATTTCAGTATATTTCTTCATATTGTGTTCAAATGTACCATCAAGAGAAAGAAAAAAGTTTTTAGTAAGAAACTTTAGTACATACAATTTTAAATATTACAGCAGTAATACAGCTTTTTTTAGTTTATTAGGTTGGCAGGTAAAAGTTAACCCACAGAACAATCATATATTGTAGCTCATGTTAAAAGGGCCATTTTGTTAAAATTAAAATGTGTTGTGCCTTCAGGTTTTGGCTTGATCTCTGGGGTGCCTTGGGCAAAAAGTTAAAAAAAAAGAAACATTTATCTACAACACTTATTTTGCCCCTTAACTTGGGTCAACTTGCTCTTGGTCTGCATTCAGTCAAACCACAAACAACACCATTTTTAAGTTCTGTTGTCATGACCTATTGTCATTTTGCATTGCATTTTTATTTATTTATATATTTATTTATTTATTTTACAAAAGTAAAATTTATTTTGTGGCTATATGCCTGAAAACAAATAAAGCTGAATAAACGTTGACAAACTAAACACAATCAAATAGCCACAGAGATGCAAGTGCATGTAGTGGACGATGGTAAAAGAATTTCAATGTCCATTCAAATATCTGCGTTTTAATAATTATCATTTAAAGAAAGCAAGGAAAAGCAAAGAAAGTCATGGCTGCTGTCTCTCTTGCGCTGGTACAAAAAATAAAAGGCCAATATACGCATGCTGGTCCTCACCTACCTAGCACCTCAGGTGCCTACAGTTTTACCAAATCACCAAAAAACAAATATTAATAATACTTATGAAAACTCAATATGTTAAGCAAAAATTTTACAAAAGAAAACATAATAACATGCGTTCTTAATTAAGAAAATGCCTAAAATAAACTAACAAAGGTGCAATTAATTAAATGTCAAACTAAATGCCAACTACAGACAAATAGCTCCTACAATATCATTTTACTTTTACTTTACAATGTCTTGACAGCCATACACTCAACTCTCGTACAAAAACTGTCTCATATTGCCCCACTCTACCTGACCTGGGCTGCTTTGCTGTGCTCCTGCTGCTGTGTATTGATTTACCTGTCCGTCCGTACGTCAGCACTCGAAGCAGCTTCAGCCAATCAGAGGCTGGACTGCACCTGAGAGCACCTCTGTCAGGAACAGGCGTGAGCGCACTGATTTCTGGGAAGACCAACAATGTCGGAGGCGATGCTGAAGGAACCGCTCAAACAGCAATAAGGAAGGATTTAAAGACGTCATTTTTTAGCCTGAAACTTATTTTTAATTAGTGTGACTTCTCTAGGAAGGCTGTGGCGAAATGGTGAGTAACTGAGCATGCGCATGGCGATGCAAGGTGCTTCAGTGCAGTATGCAGTCTAGGTTGTTATCATTGATTTTCTCTGATTAGTAAGTAAACAAATCTTTGGCAATACGTCGTTCAATGCAGGTGCCTGCAAGCTTAGTTTGATTTTCGTCTTTCGTCCTTTATGCTGTCCAAAAAGTGTAAAATGTAGAGTATTCAAGTCGCTACATAAAAGTAAGCTGATTGTCCAACAGTTAAAAAAAATGGACTGAAATTAAAAATTAAGTTAAAATAACATTAACTTTTGAAGTTTTCCTCTGATATGGAGTGTTTACATCAACTAAATATGTATAGTGGGCTATTAATTTTCCATGACGAATATTGACGTTACTCCTTTTTATCAGTCAAGACACAGCTTTAGTGGAGGAGGTGGGTCGTTATCGTATTGGCTGATGACTTTCAGCCAGAGACGTCTGTTTGTCGTAATCGCAACAGATGTGCCCCCATGAATGCCCTTTTTTATTGTACAAAAATATGTTAGATGAGTGTTTTTCATGCTTGATTCAAAATGTGTCATCGGTGAATCTACAAGTTTCTTCTTCATTGTCTCTTGTAACCTCGACAAATGGGGATACAGGCTGAGAGTCATCAGTTAGCACGGTCCCCTAGTGAACCGTTGCATCAAACTTCAAAAAAATATTTTTTGTCAGTTGTTATGTGGAGAAATGTTTTTTTTTCAGTGCAACACAAAATGATTTTCTGATAGGAACGTTGTCCCGTCTTTTAGCAAATTATAGGTGGTATCAAGACTGAATGAGTCTTGAGAGGAGTTGATATAAAGATAAATCCAGTAGCCTACAAATAAAATTCTTGTTTTAAAAGTATGCCAACTATTGCACAATTTTTTTGGGATAATGTGTGGTAAAACTGTGCACAAGTATGCATAAAGTAGGCCTGCTACTATATTAATTTAACAATTTGGCTAGTTTAGCACTGTCTTTGACAAAAGTTATTTTTATTGACACAAACTGGACTTGATTAATTTTCCATAGGTTTAAACTAGACTCAGACTTTGCAGTGTTAAAAGGGACTTTAATGTGACTAAAACGAATCAGCATTTTTGTGTGAAGATTCATAATAAATCAGAAATATCAGCCAAAATAAACACTTACCATGCTAACTTGTGCTAATCCTACAAGCCTAAATGTAAGTTATGCAACAGTTCTTGATATTACCTTTATTAATGTTAATATGTAAGCAGAAATATGGTTAAAAAATTTGACCCAGATATTTCTTCATTTGTGTTTGAAACCAAACACCTTTTCCTGTCCCTCCATGTTTGATGCTTTGTCTTTGTTCCAGACAGACAGTTCAGCTCAGAGCCGCACCTCAGGGCAAAGATCTGTCATTAATGACCCTTACACAACACACAAACATTGTATTTCACAGGTAATTGCACTCAGGGTGATTTATGAGTAAGCTTCCAAGGTGATCTCTAATCTCTTCTCTATTCTCTAAATCCATGTTAGGTTAGGGTGTATTTACATGTTGGTGATAATGTTTCAGTTGAAGGTTGTATTTGAACACTTGTGTTTGTGTTCGTTTGTGGACAAGCTACAGTACACATCATCTGCATCTTAGGTACCTGTTTTTGTCTCTGAAAACACACCTGCTTTTTTCTGTTAGGGCTGGGCAATATGGAACAATTTGCCAAAATGGCAATTTATAATCTATATCTTGTGTTTTCTTTCCATTAAGTTTAAATAATCTATTTCATCAATAATACTGTGTGTTTTGTATTATGTTCTATTTATTTTGTCGTATCTTCCTTTTTTTATCTTAAAAAGCAATCACGTTTTGACGTTTTCACTAAGTTTTGCAGATGTAGAGGGGAGCGTAGGGGGTAAATTGAAAAAATGTACATATGCTCAACAATTTCTGACATTTCCAACTTCTGTTAGAGGACTTGAGGCGCTCTTTTGGGGCAGCTGTCTTCAGGTATGGTGTCAGAATACTAGACCAGCTGCAAAACTACACTTCCTGTGGTGAAATGATATATATTTTTGCTTTACATGGTGCATTATAAGTGACGTCAAAATACGTTTTTACAATGGTCAGCAGCACCAACCCACGTTAGGCCTAATTTGAGCGTGCTACCCATGCTTAACATCTTCTTTGGCTAGGGGCCATCAAGAATGTTATTTTCCTCTTAGCATAAAGTTTGTCTCCACTTTAGATGCATCGACCTGTATGAACATAGCAAAGCTGACCCTCCTGGAACGTACTTTCCAAAAATTCTGATGATTTCTGATGATTTCTCAGAAACCTGATGATCTTCAGTCTTTTAGCAACGCCTAAGCTACACAAAATCTGTTGGCAATGTATTAGAATCTGGTTAGGAGAGGGCTTAAAAGTTTATGGTCAGTTTCACCCACTTTTCAAATGTTGGCAACTTATTTGTACATCTAGAGAAAGTGCAGGAGTTTGTCTATCATTTTTTTTAGATAGAAAATAATAAAAATATGCAATATTTGATGCTTGGTATTTCTATTTTTTAAAAACATTTTACTTATTTGTTACTGTGGTACCAAATAGGTATAAGTGCCATTTAATTTGATAAAAACAAGAATTAAAGTGATCTTTTCCCATACTACTGTTCTTATTGGAAAGCAGTAAGTCTTATTACTGTCTGTCATGCCACCACTGTGAGATCCTCTGCACCCCTCCACTCACCACCCACAACTTCACTTAACGGGCAGTGTTAAGATTTTTTTTTTTTTACCACATCCAAGCATGTGATTACTAATTTCTCCATTAAGTGTGAGTGAGTTGGAACTGAAATTAATATCAGTTACTTGCCATTGTGATATCCGCACATGAATTATAATTTCAGTTCTAGCCCCCATCATTTCGTAAGTGAAGTTAACAAAGTAGCAGCCATATGCTTATTTCTTTGAAGACTCAAAGAAAAGATTTAAGCCCAGGGTCACAGTAAAGACCACCAGAAACCTTTCTTTAGACAGCCTACACATTTTTAAATAAATCCCACCTCTACAATAGCAAATGATCAAAAACAGTGCAGGAGTATTGAAATGATTCCTGGTGGCCAATTAAAATTCCAGGAGGCCCAGATCCCAAACTGGTGCAAAAAAGTTGCATCCCACTTGGTGGCTGACCACACCCTCCTTCAGAGAAACACAGCTGTAAACCAGTATTTAACAAATAATACTGTGTTGGCACCTAGTATCCTTATTTTAAAAGGTCAACACAATTTAAAATGACTATTGTCTTACCCTAATCCTTATGTGAAATCATTTAAAGATCTTAAAAACCCGGTATAGTTATCAGTCTTAGGGTTTTGATGAGGAGAAAGTGCTTTTAACCATAACCTGATTGTTCATGTTTTTCTGAACTCTTCTGTCCAGATGCGCTTCTTGTTGCTGTTTAGTCGACAGGGGAAGCTACGATTGCAGAAATGGTTTTCAACATACTCAGACAGAGAAAAGAAAAAGGTGATCCGCGACATGATGATGTTAGTGTTGGCTCGTCCACCACGATCCTGCAACTTCCTCCAGTGGAGGGACCTCAAGATAGTTTACAAAAGGTGCCCTCAAACACATGCTGATAATTCATTTGTACACATATACATGTACATTTTTTTCTTCTTTCTGTTTGCTTTTGTGCTTGACAGAAACCACCTTTGACTCTGCTTCATTGTTAACCTGTTTGAAGTCTGCAAATCCTTGAAAATACTCTGAAACAGACACACCTATTGTAGACAAGAGGTTTACAAGACGTGGCTGTGGTAAACGGGGGTTAAACACACAGTGCAGGATCTTTATCACTAATGGGATCCTGATAGCGATGGAGCCATTCAACCCTTATCTTCCTCGTGGTTTTTCTATTCTTTGGACACAGAAACTAACTTTTCATAACAGTGTACTGACTGGAAGTGGATGGATAGCTTAAACATAATGTAATCACTTGAAAATTTAACATCCTCTATGACCCTATGGTGTTTGGCATCCCCCAAGGCCCTATTCTTGGTCCACTTCTTTTTCTTTATACCTGCTCCCTTTTGGATTGATATTTGAAAAACTGTATTTTCTAAAAACTTTATGCAGATGACAATATTACCTGCCTTTAAAGACAGTGACTGCAAGTCTTTTAAGCCACTGCAGGGATGTCTTAAAGACATGAAATCTGGACTGTCTTAAGCATTTCAAGTTTAAAACAAAGGGAATACAGAAGCATTGAAGTCTGTGTTGACCCTCTTAACCTTAAGTTATGAATCTTAATAAAGAGTGACTGTGATTTAAATTGGATCAGCAGGTAAACTTGCGCATGTTTAAATCCAGTCACAGATGCAGCTTCTTCAATTTTCCCTAAATTCAGCCATACAAACATCCATTTGTGCAATTGCAGGGATTCCTCATGAGATGGTGCCTCCCTCACTAGAACATATCCAGTGGGCTTCAACCTTTGCCCTCATGTTTGGTTCCATTTGATCTGAAAGGTCGAAATATACAACTTGCAAACTAGACATTTCACTGGGAATGCCCCCCTTGGTTGGAATTCATACTCGGAGATCTGACGAACTTCAGGTTCCCTGACATTACCAGCTCACAACTGGAATTTATCTGTCTGGAATGTGATGTAATTCCCAGTTTCCACATCCAAGTTCTGAGGTAAATGGAGCGCACCATCATTAGAAACTTTAGTGTTAACCAGTGAAAGGGCTAGGAAGTATATCGATCAAATCAATTAAGTGGAATTATTTTCTGCAGAAGATTTAAAAATTAAATATCAGGTTTTATTTCTTGACTTAGTACAATTGTAAGTTGTTGCAATTTTTGAAAATAAAAATACTGAAAATGTGCAGTTTTCATGATGGTTGTCCCTGTCAGGTTTTGCACAAGCAAATGTTTAGGCTTGTGTTTGTTTTTTAAATGAAATAAAATTTTGATCATTTCATGTTAAAATACTGTGAAAATACTCCAACCTTCAGTGTTTATGTGACAAACCTGACTACATTTGAAGTACATAATCAACATTTTATGACACAAGCTTTAGGGAAATTCTGTATGATTTAGGAATGTATTTTGACAACATAAAGGCAAAACTTGATGCGTGTAATTTTTTTGTCATTTGTAGTTTGTTTGTTTTTTGTTTTTTTGAGGGAAAAAATTGATTAAAATTATAAATTGAGTGTTGGGGGGGATAAAGGTGGATTTTATTTTTAGACTACATTTCCCTACCCTAACCAGTGACTACATGTTTGTCACAGGAATGATCACTGTTTCTTCTCAACTACATTTAAGTGTTTTCTTAAATTGAAACAGTCCATTCATGCCTTTCCCTTTAACTACTCTCATATTTTAGAAAACATAGCTCCAACATCTCATCCCTCTCCTCTTGAATTTCAGGTATGCCAGTCTGTATTTCTGTGCTGGTCTGGAGGCCCAGGACAATGAGCTGCTGAGCCTTGAAGTGCTGCACAGATATGTTGAATTGTTGGATCGATACTTTGGAAATGTAAGTAACGATTAATGTCATGGCCCGCTTTGTCCTGAGACTGTTTAAACTGCATCGGTGTTTAAGAGACGCCTGTAGAACAGGAGTCATCAACATTTGCTTAAGGGACAGTTTTCTACCTGGCAGAAGCTATTGGGGCTGGATTTTAATACACTGATATATTGTACATATTTTGGTCTCACTTATATATTATATGTTTAATATTTTTCTTTTTTTTAATATCTTTCTTTTCTTTATTTTCTAAAAGTAAGATCAGTCCATGTCACATGAAGCAGTTAAAATATTATGGCTTCTTCTCTTGGGGACTGTCATATTTTCTGTCACCGGTTTTGACTCCAGTGTACTTTTTCTTCTGGTTAAATATTGTCTAACAATGGCTGACAGGTGGATTTATATATATAGCAGATAAAACAAGAAGTCATTCCTGCAAAAATGATTAAATTTCAATTGTTTTGGGGTTGTGCAAATTGTTATAAAGGAAATAACAATAAAAATACTCAAAGCAACTTTTTTCTCTCTCACATTTTCTAAACTTAATATTCAGGGGGGGCAGATGGGTGCTGTGGGGGGCCTGATGTGGCCCTAGGTCTGCTCTTTTGTGCTGTAGCCCAGTAGTTTTCTTTTTTTTTCCAAGGCACACCACACTTATATCCTTATAATAAAGCCTTGATGTATCTTCTTAGTCGTGTATGTTCATTTGCATATAATTGATGGCAGGTACATTGTGACAAACAACTATGTAACTTTAAAATGTACTGATAAAATGATTTTTGATTCAGGTTATCTGATTTTTTTTCCCCAAATGCCAATATTCTACTTACTTCAGCCAATGCTGATAATAATACTGATACATAATTTTTTTCTCTACAGCTACATGAAATGCAAATGTATTTTTCACACTAAAAGTAAAATGAAGCTCAACCTGCCCTTTTAACAGGAATGAAAACAAACCTGCTCTTGATGAATCTACTCACATAAAAAAACAGCTTTATTGAAACTTTTACTTTCAAATTAAGAACAATATGCAAATATTTTACAAACTTTATACTGACATATAAGGCTAAAATATTGACTGTAAATAGTGTTAGAAATTTTCATATCAGCTGCTAATGATATTTAGGTTTTGAAGCAATGATCTGCCAATAATGAGATCATGCCAATAATATTTTGCATTTATACTTTTTTATGAGGTCACAATTTTTAGAATTAGATGAACCAGCTGATAAAGCAAAAGATGGTGTTCCCTTGATTTTTTTAATCATGTTTTTCAAGTTATAGTGTTTTCAGTTGTTTGTGGGAAAAAATGCACCTACAGTATGACTTCATAAAAAACTCATATAACTGTAGCAACTGTACAACTTACTGCTGTGCCAATCACCAGGGCACACTTAGACTTGCCTCAGTGCCCTGCGACACCATTTGAGAACCACTGCTCTAGTCTATCCGAGATAAAGACAGAAAATGTTAAGTGCTCTGAACTCCTTTGTTTAGTGCTGAAAATGCTACTCTGTCTGCCGTCCCCTGGTGTCTACCAGACGTCATTACATCAAGTTTGGATATTCTGTTTTTGAAAAAGGTGGACTGAAGGTTTTGTTGTAAAAAATAACTTATTACATTATGAAGAAGCAGATATGGTCTCCTTTTAAACCACTTGGCTATAATTTTTGTGTTTCTATTAATTAACCTGTTGAATAAATGAAAGTTGTTTATCATCTCCCCTAATAGGTAAAATCAAGCTCTGAACAAATTACATGAAGTTTTTAAGATATGTCAGTGGTTGAGGGTAGGACGGTCTTATATGTCGTGAAATAGTTTAAATTATGTTAAATAAGGTTGTATATCACTCATGATTTTGTACTAGTCAGACAGGAATTGAGGATTTGTTTTGCAATTTTTACTCATCAAATCCCCCCAAAATCCCAAAATGTTAGGAACCTAGGACTGATATTTTTGGTGTCACAGTATGAAATAATATCAATTTTATTTTGTTTTTGATATAATCACCCCAACTGTCTAATTCTGGCATCCTTACAACTGATGTATTGTCTTTACAGAAACAGGGTCTTTATTGTGCAACCATATTTAGTTAAAAGATATCAGATTTTTTTTTGTCCCATTTCTCAGCCCTGATCTAAACCATTCTGTGTTATTTTGGTGCAGGTTTGTGAGCTGGACATCATTTTTAATTTTGAGAAGGCATACTTCATCCTGGATGAATTCCTGATGGGAGGAGAAGTTGTAGAGACATCCAAAGCAGCTGTAGGTGCTACTATGGAGGAGTCTGACACACTCCAGGAGGTACTTCAGGCTGGTGCAGCACACTTCTATCACATGAAGGCTCTCTCATCAGTCATGCAAATGTTTATTTGTGTATGTGTATTTGGTCTTCTCACAGACAATGGAGGAATATATGAGCAAACCTACCTACTGACCCAGCAGATGTCCCATGTTTCAAGACTTGAAGGTTTGCAGCACTTGTATTGAGACACTGATTAAGTCTCATTTATACAAAGTTTTAAAGAATTGTTTGCAACTGTAAGTGCCTTAAGAAGCTCCATATTTATTGCTACAGATTTTATGAATGAAAGTAGGCTTTTTGAAATAAATTTGATCTTATTTGAAGAAAATTATCTTTCTTTCTTTCCTAGAGAAGCCACACTACAACACACCATCCAAATCACCCATCCTGTGAAACTGATGTGCAAAGTAAATTCATTCAGTTAAAGCACAAAGAGTATAGTACTGCACCTAAATTCACTGAAAACCACTAGCAACTTGCTGAAACATCCAAAGTACTGTAGATGAGTTTTACTTTAACTCAGCCTCTGATAAGGTACACAGCTAGTCATTAACCAAGATTTTAGGCTGGCATCTGGGGGTGCCAACAGTTTTCAATCATCTTGACTGGCTTCCACAAATTTCCACTGGAAACCTTAAAGAAAAGCTCTAAAAATGATCTCGGAAAAATAGTTGAGATTGATGAAGTGAGGAGGGGCTGCTGCTAGTTTCTCACTTCTGCACTGTCTGGAAGTAATTAAATGAAAAAACACTACACAGTAAGGAAAAAATAAAGTCAATGCTTTATTAACCTCAGGTATGTCACATATGATCACATTTAAGAAAGAGTTACCAAAAAGACACAAGTGAATCAGAGGGATCCAACACTGATTTGGCTGTTTGTGTGTGTGCATTTTTAAAATGTAAGGCTGGTGAGTCACATGAACTGTTTTTAGTGTTGTTGAGCAACAAAGTCATTAAAGAGTTACTAAACCCCAAAACTATCTTTCTTTCTTTCCAATAAAACGCAGTGCAAATGGATATTTAGATGTTATCAAATTAGGCTAAGGTCCAAACTTGATATTTAAGTCCAAATAATTGTTTTTTTTTTCATACTGTTGAAACCAATTCTTGCCTTTGAATATTCCCTATTGGCTGATCTCTGGAGGCGGAGGAGGCATGGTGCCAATTGGAGATGGGAATTGAAAACCAATTCTAGTTGAGAATCAATAACAACTAGCTTAATGAAATCTATATCATTTGTCCTATGCTGAAAAGTTCCTTATAAACGCCTTCTGCTTTTTCCTGCACAGAAGGTGTGCTCCTACCAGAGGCAGTCATCAGAAACTATTAACAAATCAGAGATCTGGTCATGGTAGACAGATGTGGTCAAAATTTTGGCTTAATTTTACACAAAATGACACTCGCTGCAAAACACCCAGCGTCTGTCCGCTGTCTTATGCAGCATGGCATTAAACATCAAGAGTATGATTTGTTTGATATTGTTGCCTAAAAGCCTGTAAAGGCTGATGTCTTTCAATGCAGAAAATTCACAGGAATCAATAATTAAAGGAACTGATAAAGAATCAGTTTCTACAGAATAGATAAAGGCATTGGTATCGATGAAATCTTTTCAATTACCATCCACAGTGCCAGCTATCTTTACCACGAAGCTTGGCAGTGAAAACCCTCTTTTTCCACAACTGTTCATTTTTAGAAGTTGTGGCGCATAGCTGAAATGTGAAAGCAGGCAGGACCAGTATAAGATGTTGCTGTGACACCCAAGAAGTCTGGGAAGTGTAGTTTGTTTATAAGCCACGTTTTTCTTCAAAAGAGGTTAAAAGGTCAAAGAAGGTCTTTCTCTGGTCCTTACACCATTACTTCTTAATTCAGTTCTTTAGTACAACAAAAACAACTGACGTCGCTGTAATGCCCAGATCAGGCCAAAGATTCACCACAACTATAACTTTTGACCGTTTGCAGTGGGCTGCTCTGCTTTGTTCTAAAATCCTCTGATTACACACCGCCACTACTGGGAGAGATGATGTGCTGTGTCTATAGCAACAACTCTTCAGGTTCCACTTGGTGTTTGGCATGCTGGTCTTGTAGCTGTACACTTATATTATGGAATATAAATGAGGACTGCGGTTCTGCTTCTGTCAAAAAAGGGAAAGATTAGAAAAAACTAGAGGATGAAGTCTTTGGAGTCGTCTGTCAGAGTTTTGACAGAATATCTAGAAGACTTGCATCAAATTATGCCAAAGTTTGAGGGTGGAGAGTTCCCTTAATTTCTTACCTTCTTGTTTTTCACAAAACAAAGCTAATCCAGGTATAACCAAACCTGATAAACTTGATAAACTGTTACAGCAATTGCTGTGACACTCTAGGATTGTGGGTAGTACAATTAACTTTCCTGAAATTGTGAGTAAGCCATTTTTCTCCTCATAAGGCTTTTATACAATGTGCACTGGTGTCTTCATCCAGCACAAATATCATTCTTTCCCTATCAAATCTTAACAACTGAAAAGACTGTTCAATTTAAGGGAAGCAGCACACTGTGGAAGTATCAGGGGGAATGCAGGCTCAACCAATCAGACATGTTGCAAAGACGCTCAGGAAACTTCTTTATGGTAAATCTGTGCTGAAGTGCCACAATAAATCTTTGCCATCAGTACAAATTGGGATATTCACATTAATTTCCATGAGACCTAATGGTTTTGTTAGTTCCATAGACTGTTAAAAAATGGACAAAGCCATGAGAAGTCAGTTGTTTGATTATCAGAGGAGCCTTTAGGAAGTTGTGGATGTCTTGTAATGGACTGAACTTTAACTCAACATATTAAGAGACAGAGGATGTGTTTAGGCAGGACTTTCAGCCACCTGACCAACAGCAACTCCGCATGGATGTACAGCCATGGTGATCATGTCCCTATTTCCAAAACTGAAATCCACATTGAAATACAACACGGGTAAAATTTAAACCCCCCCTCCTCGTGAGAGCAGATGGCTGTATCACATCAATCATTCCCCACGCACATTCATTTGACTGTCACGTTTCAGCAACCAGCCTTAAGTGGAAACTTGGGGTACTGCAGGTTTCAGCCCTTCTGCATGAGCCTCCATTTTCAGCCCTGGAAGTTGCCACCTTGTTAATTTATAGTGCAATACAGCTATTGTCAAGGCTGTCCATAACAGAGGAAAAAAGAGAAAGCTTTTAGGAGCCCAGAGTCATGCAGGGGTCCATTGAGGTGAGCAAAGACACGTTAAGTCTAAATCTGCACCAGCATCAGAACTCTCTTTCTGGTTAAATGTAAGCAAGCAGGTAGGTCTAGGTAAGTCTGCATTGGATGGTCGACATTATGACCAATAATCAAATACATCGATAGAATGTGAGGTGTTGATCAACAGGGCATGAAGGAGCGTCAGCCCTGTTCACAATGTTCAAAAGGCATTAAACTTCCAACCAAAACTTTGGGGTTTAGTTACTCTTTAAAAAGCATCAATTGAATGTCTGGACACTCATTTCTGCTACTGAGTAAGAACTTTTGTAAAACTACAGAATAATTAAAGTTGACTGCATGTTTTATTCTTCAAAATACTTTATTTGCACTTGCTCCCTTCACCAAAACAATATATATTTATATCTATATATGTATCTACAATAATCTTTATATCCCTCTGTCATTTTTGGCGTCACTCTCTTCTGTTTCTGGGTTCAGATAGCTCAACAATTTCATCAGCGCATCACCCTCAAAGCCTTGTGTCTCCCCTCCCCTCTCGTCATCTTCAGTCTGTCTCTTTTCATTTGAGCTCTTATCTGAGTCCATTTGATCAAAATAGTCCTGTATCGCCTGCTCAAAGGAGCCTGCTGTGCCCTGGCCGACCTCTTCCCTCTTCTGGCTCTGCTTCTTGTTGTTGCTGTACACGGGGTTCTGATACTGTGCCAGCATCTGTGCCGCTAAATATGCTGCCAGTTCATCCTCGTCCACACTGTCGTCATATTCGTCGAGGGGAAGGCGCCGCTGCTGAGTGGGAGCGGATCCCCTCAGACGCCCTGCAGGCTGAGGGTGAAGTCGTGACGGAGGGCTTTTGTACTGCTTCCTCGCTGGGGTCTGATCTTCCACACCGCTGAGCCCAAGGATGTTTAAAATCTCCTCCGTCCGCAGCTCTTCCGGCGTCTTTTGGTGTTTGCTGTAAAATTTAGATTCAGGAACCTTTTGAGTCTTCTTTAAAGATGTCTGAGGGAGCTTGTTTCCTGCGCTGAATAATTCATCCTTTTGTACCTTCATGTTTTCTCCGGTTTTGAGCATGTCCAAGAGGTCCTCTGGTGGGATCTGGTACTTCTGTGAGATCTGGATGAGCTGGTAAATGGTCCTTGGATCTATGTTTTCACTGTACTGCATTTGAGCCACCCTCCTCTTCTCCTCTTCTTCCTCTTCTATTTCTCGTTTCTGCGTTTCTTCCTCTGTTTTCTCCAGCACCTTCAGGAGGTAATAGTCCACCAGGTTTGCCACATCATCAGGATCTTTTGACCTCTTTACTGGGTAGCTTTCATCGTCTTCTTCATCCACTTCATCTGCATCTTCATCGCCGTCGTTGACATAATCAAGCCCTCGGTTTGCTTCATGTTTGTCCTCCTCTTCCTCTGCTCCCTCATCTTGTTCTTGCAGAGGACCCCAATCGGCGAGACTCTTCACATCAAACATATCTTCCTCATCTTCATCCTCATCTTCATCTTGTCGCTTGTGCATGGGCTTCACACTTGTGAGCTTGTCCAGTTCGTCAAACACAGATTGAAGTGTTGCCAGATTCTGAGGGGTGTATTTCTCCTCTACGTTCTCATTGGTACGTTTAAATGGGCTCTCATGTTCCTCTTCATCCCCCTCACCTTCCTCCTCATCCTCAAACATTAGTGGTAGCTTCCTGTGAGGCCTGATGCCACGCTGTTCCTGCTGCATGCCAAAAGAAGCTGGTCTGGAACCCTTCTCCGTTTGCTCCAAGGTGCTGAGAACAGCCTGCAGCAGCTCCTCGCTCTTATCCTCCCTCCCCTCCTCTTCCTCTTCGTCATTGTTCTGTGCAGGATTTGAAGCCAGCCTCAGTACAGCTCGCAGCTTCTCAGAATCGTCCATGCGCCCCGTGTTGTACCCTGCAGCAAACGGGCTATGCTGCTGGGCATCCAAGCCGGTTCTTTGGCGCAGGTTTTCGATGTACTCCAGAGCTCTGAGCATGTCGGCGTTGGGAGTTTGGTAGACGTCCGGCTCACTCCCTCTCAGTCTGTGCTCTCTGAGGGTGGCTCCCAGGACACTGACGCAGGAGCAGCTGAGGTAGAGGATGAGGTTAGCCAAACAGACGAGCAAAGGTTTGCCCGCAGTGGAGGTCTTGTGGAGGGATGGCATGGTGACTCCTGCAGAAGAAAGAGAAAGATGCACACGTCAACGCTGACCTTTAGACATTTAACTAACAGGTTCGCAGCAGTTTCCGCTCTGGCATTTCTTAAATGTCTTTTGCTCTTATCATCACTTTAAACGTCTGCTCGGATGATGATATCACAGAGCGGAGAGACATTTAGAGCAATCTGAAGACAGGAAATCAGGGTGTCACTGACATTTTCAGTGATATCATTGTGGTATGTGCTAATGTGTCCAAATGTTTCATGCAATTAATTATGTTTTTATGATGGACACTCTAAAAAAAAGGAAGAAAAAATACCTGCTGCATGATGGCGCAGCAGTGAGTGCTAGTGCCTCACAGCAAGAAGGCTGCTGGTTTGACACACTGGGTAGATCGGGCCTCTCATTGTGGGGTTTGCATGTACTGCCTGTGCATATGTTGTTTTTCTCCAGGTACTCCGGTTCCCTCCCACAGACTAAAATCATGTTTGTTTCATTAATTAGTGACTTAAAATTGCCCTCAGGTGTGAGTGAATGTAAATGGTTGTCTGTCAATCATCCATTAGTTATACCTCTTATCACTTTCAGGGTCATGGGGACTGGAGTCTATCCCAGCTGACTTTGGGCAAGAGGCAGTGAACACCCAGAGCTGGTTGCCAGCCAATCACAGGGCCACACTCACTTAAGGGCAATTTGTAGTCACCAATAAACCTAATGAGCATGTTTTTGATCTGTGGGAGGAAGCTGAAGTTCCTGGAGAGAACCCAAGCATGCAGGGAGAGAACATGCAAACTCCACACGTAGAGGCATTGACCGACACGGCACCACCTGCTGCGCCATCGTGCCGATTCAAAGGGAACGCCCACAAGAAGTCACATACAGTCAGCACCAAGGGGGAAAACAAACTGCCAATGGAGGCATTAGAGGCTGCAGGGTGTCCATTTTGCACCACAAAAAGTTTTAAAAATCACAGGTTAGGCGTATTTTATCCAATTAAAAGGCAGAACTGAGTAGGACAACATCGTGACTTCAAGCGATCCAGAAGACAAGCGTAGTCACCTTAAGAAATAAAAATCTAAACATTTGTCCATAATCATGATTCAGACACTGATGGTTGATTTCAATGGTGATTTATCTATTTAAAGTTTATGCTGTCAGTTGTGCAGTAAGCATCTTTCTGTCAAAGACACAATTTTGACCACTTCTGCCCCGTCTGACATGAATTTGATTTCTTTCTTATCATTTCTGTTGACTGTATCAGATGAGAGTATAATAAAATTGTAAGTCATGCAGGATGAAGTGGAAGGAATTGATAAGGGAATTGATGAGCAAAAACACAAATGATATCTATTTCATGAGGGAGTTGTTATTGATTCTCAACTGGACTTGGTTTTCAATTCTTATCCCTTGTTCCTTGTCAGGTTGAATACAATTTATCATCAATAATACAATGTGAAATGCTAAAAGTGCAACCAGTCTCAATGAATATTGTTTAAAGTGCATGTTAAAAGTGCTGATGTTTCATACTTAATGTAGTTTCTCTTTAAATGCTATAAAAGTTTTGTCTTTAACTCCATAAATCAATAAAGGTTGTTTAAAAAAAGTCCATATAACCACTTGCTTTTTACATTTTCACTTGTAAAAGAGGTCAAAGATGAACAGCAAAACAGCTATAGGATAATTTATACTTACAGTGATTGATCCAAATATGATGATTTTTTGAGAATTTCTTTCATTTATTATTTCTTACATCATCATTAACTTAGCAGAAACAATTGGGACAAAGACCCACAAAGTTTTTTCTTTGCTTGTTTTCAGTGGTTGAAGATAATATGAACTTCTCTGTATCATATCTGTATTATGTCTTGATTTGCGAAAACTTAAGCACTTGGAGCTGGACAATATGGCCTAAAACTAAAACGGCAGAATTTCTCCTCCAACATTTGATTTACAATTTTTACCATTTTTTTCACCCTTTAAAGAAGAAAGTACAAATTGCATTGAATTTACGTGAAACATTTTTTTTTAATTTTGTAAAAAATATGTGTCACAAAAATAACTGAATTTTCCACTAGGAATTAAGGAGTTTGCTGTCATTTTGTTATGTCAAGGTGCACAGTTACACTTTGTAGTTTGGATTTTGGGGAGCCTTGTCTACATTAACACTGAAGGCTGGACTATTTCCACAAACCCCCACCTAACATTAATTTCATAAAAATAAACAAGGCAAGAAATGTGCTTATGCAAAAATACATTTAACTTCAGAAGAGCAGGGAGAGCAGATTGAGCCAAAAAAATGTGAATGTTAGGTACTTTCATGAAGATTATCACGATAATTGAAATGTGTACATTTCAAATCCCATAGACTTTTGAACAAGGTTACAAGCACAATGCTAATGTACAGGTTGGCCAACAAAAATATCCTTGCACCACTCTGTCAGCCATCCATATTAAGTTTCAATTCTTTCTGTTTTTTGTCTACACTAAAGTCTTACTTGACTGAACGAGATTACGAGCTGCAAGAATAAGTCTGTTAGTGTGTTGTGGGTTGATCATCGTGTTGCCCTCCACACACTTTAAATACAAAACTGTTAAATCTGTCATTGTCATGTGAGGGGTCTTTCACGAGTTAAGGCTTAAAATCTTAATGCGTGCACCAGGCTTTATCATCAGGACTGAGACTGGTACTTGGCTGAGTTAAAGTTTGAACCATCACTATCACCTCCTCTGTTCTGACACCAACAACAAGAAGGAAGGAACATTTTTCCGGCTCTTGTGCTGCCTGTCAGTCTGTGGTGGAGGTGTGTGTTTTGCTTTCACCTCCAGCTAATGCCATAATGACATAGTACAGAATAGGGTCTGCAAATTATAGCCATCCATCCTTCCATCCATGATCTTTACAGCTCATCTCATTTGGAGTCTTATTGGAGGCTGAAACTATCCCTGCTGTCTTTGTTTGAGTACAAAGTACAACCTATACTGGTCACCAGCCAATCACACGACCAACATGTAGATACAAACAACCAAGCATTCACACACTCAAATCTAATTAGAGTCATCAGTTAACTCAACAAGCATGTTTTTGGTCTGTGGAGGGGAGCAGGAGAATCTGAAGAGGGCCCATGCATGCACAGGGGAGAACATGCAAACCCCACACAGCAAGACCTGAGCAAGACTTAAATCAGAAACTTTCTGTCTGTGAGGCAACAACCACTCCCATATATTCTTTAACATAGCTCTGGTAAAAGTAAAAAAAGAAGAAAAAAATGATACTAGAGTGACACAACTAGATGTTCTAGTCATCCAATTAAATGCATTTTTTTATGATTCAAACCAAAATAGCAGAAAAACCTCTGCATACTAAGTGTGATTAAAAGATGGGCAATAGTCATGTCAAAACTTTAGGTAATGTGCATCAATATAGCAAAATCTCCATTGTTTTAGTGAGTAATCAGATCAAAGGTACAGATTTATAATGATATTTGGTCATATTTACAACCAAAAGAGAAAATATCCATAAATATCTTGGCAACATTTGGAAAGACATACAAATGATTAAAACACTCCTAAACAAAAATGAATAAATTATCTTTAATTAAAAAATTTACACTGGAGATTTTCATTTAATTATCTTGTAGGAAATGAGCATACTACTATCATTTTTTTTTTACTATGCACAATCTCTTTACAGAGTAGTAGACCTGGTTTGTCTTTAGTTTTCAAATGACAGTAACTACAGCACATGGATGAACAATATTGTCTCACTCTTGGTGTCGTATGGTCTATCTTAAAAACTTGATTTATTGCCCAGTCCTACTTTTCACTTACTACCAGTCAGCTCTGTGTAGAGCAGATGGATCTAGTGGCAGTAGACAATAAATTAAGATTAAACATTCAAATGAAAATGCATCGATAATCTGCACGCTATCAAAGGTTTGAGTATTTCATCTCTCCTTCATGTCTGCTGCCTGTTGCTGCTGTTTGAAGCCCCCTGTGGACCCCTGCAGCCTGTTTGTTTGCCAGCGGCAGTAATAGCAGCGGCACGCCGCAGCTCTCGTGCAAATCTCATTAGTCGTCAAATTGCTGCTCTCTGCGAGTCACGGCCCTGTTGTCAAGGTAACCCAGTGAGGCTGGTGTTCCCATGAAGCCTCTCCTTCAACCAGCGGATCACCTCCAACACAAATGAGGCCATTTTTAACCATTGAAAACTCAAATTAAAATTTTTCTTTCTAATTCTCTCTACAATTTTTAAGGGTTTAGCCTACTATGTTGCTTATAATGGAATATTCCTGCAAATATGTGACAAAGTTTGTGAGGAGGTAAGGTAAGGCAACTTAAAGCTTTTTAAAGAGAACATGTCATATTTACAGCAATTCAAAGTGGATAAAAACAAAGACATTATGACTTAAGAAAATCCAAACACATGAGATTGAGTGACAATATGACACTGAAATATAAAATGTGCAAATAGATCAAATTCAAGATCAATATAAAGTACAAACACTGAGTATGACTGGTTGCTCTGCATTGTTCAAAACAGACAAATTCTATCTTTGGTGCCCTTCATTGGAGATATTTATTTGCTCTCATAGAGAGGAAAACCAGAAACACAAAAATGTTAAAAAAAAACAAAACAAAACATTTTTGATATATGAATAAACAATTAAAAAGCCACAAAGTTTGAACCATTTAATTCTTATACAGGGCTTGTAAAATGTTTTACATTTTTCTGTGTTAACAGTTTCTGGTTTTCACCCTGATAAGTGAAAAAAATACTGGCTAGGCTGTTAAGAAATCCTCAATTTAGTCACTTAATGAAACTTCAATGCAAGTGAGTGGACCATACCTCAAAGTTAACACGTTTTAGAGCAAAGTATAAAAATGCATACCAAAAAAGGAAAACTGTATCATCATTCTGACAATCTTTGCGTGTATGTTGAGGACTTACCCTGCACAGAAAAATGACCTTAAAATGTTGAAGATAAGCAAAAAGTAACACACTAAAATATAAAACAGTATTTTAAAAAAAGTCAAAAGAATCAAGTAACATGAAATCAAATACTAAATATTAAAAAACACATTGATTGGACACTTGATGAAATAAGGATTTAGGGAAATAATTAATTCAGATCTCTGCAAAATCACAAAAACTTCCTAATTTGCTGGGGAAATGATGAAACAGCATGCCTGCGACAAAAATGCAGTCAACATAGGATAATTTTCTACAGGTTATATGGAAGCTTTCATTATTTTCTCGGCTATTTTCAGCACCAATTTTACTTTAATTAATATTCAATATCATTAAACAGTAAAATTGTCTTTAGGGAGAATCTGAGCAAAAAAAAAAACTTTTTAAAATATGAATTATTTTGAGATTTTACTTGCTCAGCATTTTAAATAACCCTTTATGAAAAATTAGTCTTTAGACAAGGAATACTGACCAAAAAAGACGTTGAAATGTAAATTTAAGACATGAGCTTTAAAAAGGAAAACTAAATGAAACACAAAATGTAAAAAAGAAATGAGTACGCGGTCTCATTTTCTGGCTTCCAGGCAATGTTTTAGCATTAATATTACTTGCATTGGTTTTTAAATGTTATTTCCTAATCCCTTGAAAGACATGTTGATTTTATTTTAGAAATAAGTTGAGTAAAATTACATTTAATATTTAGCATATCATTTAAGATGAGAACGAAAAACAGAATTAAACGCACAAAGTGATGTCCATTTATTTTGCTATCGATGTAGACACAACACTATTTTATGGGAAATCAAAAATCAGTGCAATTGGGCTTAATTATTGAATATGATATGTCTGAGAGCAAGTATAAGCATAATAATGCTTCCAAGACGTTTTTCAGCCGATTATATGAACGACGTACTTTGCTTTAACCCATTTCCCATTATCATCTTCACTCCTGCTTATTTTATAAACAGTATTTTTTTTTTTTTTCAACCCTTATCAGAAACATTGTGTTTTATAGGAGAAATACAATTGCAAAATGAGACATATCCATATGACAGTACTTAAAAGAAGACTGAAGGTAGGGTAATCAAAGATAGACAAAAATCACAATATATTTATTTTTCACACTTTAAAATTGAAACAGTTGAAAATTCACTGTTGAGTTCACATGTTTGGAGCGGAAGCATCAAAATGCATAACAGATGATTTTCTACTAATTATCTGGAGCTTTAGTTTTGCTTTCAGCCTGTTTTCCAGCATTATTTCCAGTTGCAGAAGTTTAATTTTGCCCGAGTTTCCTTAATTACCACTTTGCAGAAAGTTTACCACAAAGAGAACACGATAAAGGGTAAATCCGGATCATTTCAGGCGAAGGAGAACAAAGAAGCAGCGGGCAACGCAACCACTCCCCCTGTTTATCTGTGCCGATGCATCAGGTTGGCAAACATACAAAGAAAGAGCCAAAGTAACTGAAAAGATGACATACACTATAGGAAGTGTGTAAAATGAGAGTTACAAGAGTAATTAAATTAACAATGGCGCAGACTCACCTTTGTCTTCAGATTGTGTGGAGGCTGGTGGGTGAGCTGAGCATCTCGGTGTCAGTCTGGGTCTGCTTTCAGCACCGCGGACAGATCCTCGTGCTATTAGAGGGACCACATGACTCGTGCGTCACTGAGAGAGGAGATACGCAACACACCCGCGCGCACACACAAACGCTCACGCGCACTGTGAATTTTGAGTCAGCCAAACAAAAGAAGTGCTTCTCCTGCTCTTTGGATGTGGGACGGAAACTAATTGTGGCCCAGCAGCACGTCTCAGCGGCTGCTCCCAGCTGATGGTGAAATATATACATGCATAACAGCGCTATTTTTAGCACCATTAAGAGACTAAAGAGCGGACAGAAACAGGGTCTGTCTCGGGCTTTGACAAAACGTGACATCAGTAATCAGTGATTTAGAACAGGAGTGAGGCATGATTTGATGAAAGGATGGATGGAGGAAGGAATGGTTGGAATGAATGAGTAGTTGGATGGATGATAAATGGATAACTTGAATGTTTCAATGCATGGATGAATGAACGAATGGGTGGATAGATGAAAAGATAGATGCATGGAAGGATGGATAAATGATGGATTGATGGATGGATGTGGATGGTTAATGGATGGATACACAATTGTTGAATAAATGGATAGATGGATGCATAGTCAGGACAGATGATTGGAATAAATGGATGAAAGGCTGGTTGAAATGAAAATATAAATGATAAATGGATAGTGGAATAAATGGATGGATGAATACACCGATAGATGGATGGATTCATGGTCAGACTGATGGATGGATGAGTAGACAGACTCGCTGTCGTCTGGAATGAATGGATGGATAGACAGACGTGCATATGGATAGTAAAGTTGGATGGATGATTTGATAGAAGGATGATGGATGGACAGATGGCACTATGAATCATATAATGGATGATTTGAGGAATCAACAGATGCATTTATGAATGAATGTTCTTGTAAATGAATGGATGTTGGATAGATGAACACATAGATGGATGGTTGAATTGATGGGTCCACTGATGGTAGGATGAACAGACTGATACTCGATGTAAAGTGAATCAATGTAATAAAAGCACTGATGAATGGATAGATCACTAAATAGATAGAAACAAAATGAGACGACAAATAAAATGGATGAATGGATGGGTAGACGGGAACATACACTCAAGATGGACAAAAACAATGATTGGTTGATTGATGGATGGCTGGATGAGTGGATGAAGAGATATGTGGATATATGAATAATGACATGAACTAAAGCAGATTAAGGACCCAAATGTAGGACGCAAGGCGTAAAGGAGTTTCCAAAAAGCTTGGTTTAATGATACTTCAGGGTCAGTACACAGAAAGGCAGTCAAACAGGCAAAGATATATAAAACACTGAGGCTACAGGCAAGGTCAAAAAGGTCAGAACAGGATCAGAACAGATGTGGTCAAGACTAGGAAGAATGCTGAAATGCGACACTGAGGTACTAACGAACTGGCAAAAAGACAGGGGAAGACATGAGGTTTAAATACATGAGGTAATGGGGGTGATGAGACACAGCTGGGAAGCACAATCAAGGATCAGGTGTGACGATGCCAGACAGGAAGTAAAACCTACGGAGACAAGGAAAGACAGGTTAATTTTTAAAGTAAAACAGAAAGCTCAAGACAAGACACAAAACATGAACACAATATGGATAACTAAACTAAACAGAAAAACAGAATCATGACAGATGGATGGATGGACAAGTAAGATGGAATTGAAATCAAACAGCAAAAACAGGTCTGGATGGATGGATGTTGGAATATTTTGATAGATAACTTGTAAGTGGAAGGATCCATGGATCGATGATTGAATACATGGTTTCATAGATATTTGAATGAATGGAGACATTTACAGTAAAGATAGATAGATGGATGGGTGATGTAAAATGAATGAATGGATGGTTTAATGGATAGATGGATGGATGAACAGATGGATAAAATTAATAGATA
Organism: Cetoscarus ocellatus; assembly: GCA_037902135.1. Classification (NCBI taxonomy): domain Eukaryota; kingdom Metazoa; phylum Chordata; class Actinopteri; order Labriformes; family Labridae; genus Cetoscarus; species Cetoscarus ocellatus. The sequence continues at coordinate 362,091 of JBAMNC010000220.1, read as the reverse complement.
ACTAGATAAAATGGACAGGTAGCTGGATGGAGGGATGGATGGATGGATGGATGTTGGGATGAACAGATGGACAGCTAATGAATGTAATGATCAATGGATGGATAGTTGATTGTAGGTCAGGGGTGGGCAACTGGCGGCCCAGGGGCCACATGCGGTCCTACACTCACTTAATGCAGCCCACCAATCATTTTTTTTTTAAAAAAAGGAAATATGAGGAAAACATAACAACAATTGTTTAATGACTTACCAGCACTACATAATGCACAAATAAGGATAGGTGATAACATATTTCTATTAACCTTAACTTGCTGATACATGCTTTGTTTTTTACAAGTCATTAAAAAACATACTTTGCTATGATTGCATCTCTGAACATCTTTAAACAACAATGGTTAAAGTTATATATTTGTGATTTAAAAGTGGTACACATTCATTCTTTCATTACATTAAAAAGAAGCTTCAATTGGTTTTATGTGTCATGCTTATTAAATCATGAATTTTTAATAGTGTTTGAGTTAAAATATATATGTTTGTTATAATCCTTTTATAAGCCTTATATTTGCTATTTTCTGTTTATTTATATATTCTTTCCTCATTGAGGGTGCCCGACAATATGCAACAGTGTGGCCCTCAGACGCTGCAAAAAAAAAATTAAGCGGTCCTCTTGGTAACCAAAGTTGTCCACCTCTGTTGTACGTGGATCCAATAGACTAATGTATGAATACATGAATGAATGGATAGATGAAATTAAATATAGATATATATGGATGGGTAAAGTATAGATAAATAAAAAGAATGGACGGTTTAATGGACAGATGAATGGACAGATGGATGAATACTCGGGTAAATGTTGGATTGTTCGATGGATCAATGCAATAATAGATTGCTCGATGAATGGAGGGATGAAAAAAGAATCCATGTGCACATGGATGAATAATTAAATGACTGGATGGATGGACTGACAGATAGATGAATGGATATGGATATGAATCAGAATAGACTAAATGAGAGGATAGACTGACGAGTGGAAAACAGCAATGCTCATAAATTAATTTGTCTACCTGTCATTGTGTTTCTTTGGCCTTTTAATCAAATTTAATTAACAGAACTTTAACAGAGATTTACTGCTGGCTCTGGTTCTGTGTTTATCAGAGGCTCAGAGTGATGTTTATTCCGTCTGTTGTATCTGTAACAGCTGAATGTATACTGTGATTGACTGCTCTCGTGTCCCTGCTGCAGCACTTAGGGACAGAGACGATTAAAGTCCATCGATGACTCACATACAGATCCACCAAAGACTCAGACGGGCGGGGTGATGCAGGGACTGCAGAGGGGAGTGTGTTTGTGTGAATCTGAAAGAGCACCGTTTTCGTCAGCCAGTGTTTGCTGTGGTCTCTATTTTTGGCTGCCTGTCAAATCTTGTCTAGTGTGGATCAGTGTGTGTGTGAGTGTGTGTTTGTGATGCGCCTCTTTCATTCACAAATCCCCCATGTTGCTCCGTTTGATGTGAGCTCGGGATCTCCTGCTCTGACTTGTTTGTCTGGGTTCTCGTGTTTGCAACAGCTGCTGAACATAAATAATTCACTTCACTCAGAAGAAAAGATGGTTCTTCAACATATCAATCAATGTTTGTGATCTTTGGTACTATGCGCCACAGAGCATCTGGACACTTCAACAGAAATCTGTTCCCACACTGATTAATGCTTATCTTAATCCTTATGGAGGCAGGTTAGCTCCACTGAAATCATGATCCTCATTTTTGAGGCAGAGCAGGACAAGAAAAGCAGCCACACTGTTTCATCACCAAAAATTCACAAAGTCATGCTACACACTAGTCAGTATGTTTACGTGCACACCTCAGTCAAGCCATGATTGTAGTTGTAATAGTCACTTTAACTGAACGAGTGTTCTTACTCCACTGCACAAGCACATGATTGATTTATTGATGGAGGAAAGTCTGACTCTGCAGTCAAAAGAAGCCACTGCAAACCCCTGGTTATTATGGACTTTCTATCCCTCTGACAATGCTAACCAGTCAACATGCAGCTTGTCAGGTGTACTTATCTGTCATGGTCAATTTCAAGGTCTTTAGCAGGTAGTGCTTGTGCCTCACAGCAAAAAGGTTCAATTTCCGAAGCAGCAGTTTAAGGCATTTAAGCATGGTGAAAGGTGAATCAAGTGACATGGCATAGTCTGAGTATTTCAGGGACTGATGATCTATTGGGATCTTCATGCACAACCATCCCTCAGGTGTACAGAAAATGGTCTGAAAAATGAAGTCGCTAATGAGAAGTTCTCTGGGTGAAAATGCCTTGAGATACCAGAGTGGTTTGAGCTGATAGAGGGAAAGTCATATAATCACTTGCTAAAATCAAAGCATGCAGAAGGCCATTTCTGAGTGCAAAACTGTTGTCAAATCTTGAAACAAATGGGCTACAGCAGCAGCAGACAATACAAGGTGTCATGCCCTTCAGCTTAGGACAGGAAACAGAGACTCCAGTTCACACAGGCTCACCAAAATCTGACAACAGAAGATAAAAAAATGTTACCTGCTCTGATAAGTCTTGATTTCTGCTGCCTCATTCAGATGGTAGAATTTGGTGCAAACAACTTGAAAGCAGGCTGCTGGTGGTGGTGTAATGGTGTGGGTGTGGGCCCCTTAGACCATGTACATAACTGTATGACCACAGTGTACCCATCTCCGGATGGCTAATTCCTGCAGGATACTTCACCATGTCAAAGCTCACATCATCTCAAACTGGTTTCTTGAACATAACAATGAGTTCACTGTACTCCAGTGGCTTACACAGTCACCAGATTTCAATCCAGTAGAGCACCTTTGAGATGTGGTGGAAGTGGAGTTTCGCATCGCTGACAAGTCTGCAGCAGCTGTGTGATGCTATCATGTCAATATGGAACAAAACTCTGAGGGATGTTTCCAGTACCTTGTTGAATCTATGCCACAAAGAGCTATGGCAGCTCTGAGGACACAAGGGCATCCAATGTGGTACTAGCAAGGTGTACCTTCTCAAGTGTCTTGTCGGTGTATATTTTATCTATTTTTTTTATCATGACAGACAACAACAATATACTGATAGAAACAAACAAGCAGCATAAACATACATTTCAACATACATGATCATGCATCTGAATAATTCATCTACCGAGGGCCACCTGAAAAAAATGTGAGGATGATGGGCCACAATGGCATATAATGTTGGCTAAGATATGCTTAATTTAAAATAATCAAAGAAAAAGTGACTACATCAACATCGCAAAGCTGCAGTCTCTTTGTTGTTAGCTTCATATTTCATTCTGGGCCAAACCTCATTTCTGATGTAAGACTTTGTCCCAGGCCAGCAAAAAGCTGTCTGTGGGCTACAGTTGGCCTCCGGGTTATAGTATGGACACCCTTGACCTATAATAACAAAACACTTTTTACAGGAGTGCAGGTCAAAACACAAACAAGATGTTTTTAATGTTTTTTTTATGGATTACGTGAGATAATCTTTCCCCTGTACCCAAGTTTTAAGAGTTCTCTTACATTTTTAATATTTTTTTTGTTTTTAGCTTTGAGCTTTGATAATATTGAATTGCAATAAAAGCTGAATGGTTTAACTGGTTATCTTAATAATGAGAAAATGTAAAGCTCTGATTTAAGGGAGATTAAACAAATACTCCAAGAGGATTTTATTTGCCTTGAATCTATCCAGTTTCATGCCATGAAATTAAACTAATACTCTTCACTTTATGATCCATTAAGTGTGGATTAATAACAGGAAGTCAGATTGAATTAATCAAATTTTATTCATGAGCAACAGGAAGCCAGGCTCTTTCTTAATTTTAAGCACTGAATACTCATGAGTCATGCATTAGGTAAGCATTACTTGAGGTTATTATTTTTTCTGTTATTATTAAGAGCTACCAATTGTTCCTACTGGCATCAGGAAAGGTTTGAGCATATTGCTAACCTTAACAAAAAAAAAAAACCTTTAGTCACAGTGACATTCTGTCAGAAAAATTAAGAAGCGTATAAGAGGCTAAAACCCGTTGCGTTCTAAACTTCTAGATTTGGTCTCGTATTGAGGCAAATTAATCTTTGTTTATGTCTCCTTTTTAAGATAGTCTACCTTCCTAAAGGTGTCAATCAGGACCAACGAGTCAAAAGAAACCAGGACAAAAGGGCTCATTTCAATCTTACGTCTCCATCAGCCTAATTGCCTTGTCCCTCATGACTAACATGCATACACGCACTCAGTGACCGTTTCTGTGCCGATAGAGCCTGAGCTGTCAGACTAATTGCTTGTGGTTGTATGTATGACAGGATTACTGGTAAACAGAAAGCAATTACAGCTCAGTCCTGCCTCCATTTTCACCACCTCCACAAAAGAAGGAGGAAAAAAATCCACACAAGGGTCATCTCAGGTTGAATAAGACACCTCTGAGAGGCAATTAGTAATTTTTTCCCGTTTTGCAGATCACTGCGGTCAGGCTGTTTGGGTTCAATCTTTCATCAGAGGGTGAACCTGAAACTTTTCCTGCACAGGGAGTGGTACTTTTAATTTACTGTGGGTTATTTTCTCATTATATACTTAAACAGGATTTGAACAGTATGGGTAGTCTGGAGTTGTTTTTTAAAGTAGAAAAAACAGGACCACCTCCTTGTGGTAATATACCTCACAAGGTATGCAATTGGCACAAGATGAAAGGCCAGTGGTAGATCAGGGAGAAGCTAACTTTGACCTAAAGCTGTTATTTGGCCATTCTTGGGCCATTGTAGATGTTATAGATAATCAAAAAAAAAAAAAAACCGTTGCATTCATGCATGCATTCATGCATGCATTCATACTGTCCTGATTAACTTAAATTAAAATAAACCTTGAAATATATTCATGCTTGCATCGGATCAGACATTAGAGCAAAGCTGGAACAAAGTGTCTTTCAGGTCGTGTCTTCAGAACCAAAAAGTTAGCGTAAACCCAATGCCCTTTGACCCAAGTTATCATTGGGTAAGGATCAGTGATCCTGCTAAGTTTGAAGAAAATCCACCACAACACATGGGATAAGCATAAAGCTCCATGACCTTGACCTTAAACCTTTGACCTCAAATATCTTCATGATTGCATCCTCAGGTCCGATGGGACATTTTTGCAAAGTTTGACGGAAAACACACAAAGAGTTCTGGAAATATCCCACTCACAAGCAAGGAAAAAACCCAAGGCCCAATGACCTTGACCTTTAACCTACGAACTCCGCAATGTAGTGACTTTATTCTTGGGTCAGGGTGGACATTGGTACAAAGTTTGAAGAAACCCCTCAGAGCATTGTTTAGCTATGCTATTAAACAAGAGATGAACATGCAACAAAACAGCTCCGAACAATGATCTCTATATTTTTAATGAACTCACCCTTGAGTCAAAAAGGACAGAGGTCCCCAACCACTGAGCCGAGGATTGATACTAGGCCATAGATCATTTGGTCCCAGGCTATAGAGAAACAAAAATCATTAATGTTGACCCTCAACCTCGCTATTTCAATCAGTTCTTCCCTGAGTCAAAGTGGACATATGTGTTGGGTTTAACGAAAATCTGTCAAGGCCTTATTGAGATGTCACATTCATAAACAAATTACAAATGTGCAGATCTTTGACCTTTGACCAGTGATCCCAAAAATCTGACCAGTTTATCCTTGAGAAATTGTGGACATTCCTGCTAACTTTGTGGAAAATCATTCAAAGTTCTTTTGAGATATTGCACTCAAAAGAAAGGGAATACACACAACACAGTAAAGTGGTGCAGGAATGAGTCAAAACATGGACAAAAACAGTGAGTCAGCATTTTACCACAGCTGAAAGTCCATAGGATTTTGTAATAGCTTTTCAGATAAATACCTACAATAAGGTTAGTGGTGAACAAATGCATACAAGAATTTTAATTAACATAAAGCACATCTAATGTTTCCCTGCTTTTGAATTTTAGAGTGTTATTGTGCTTTTAAAAGGATGGTTGATAAAAACTTGCTGACAAACTGCTAAGGACCCAAAAAATGGAGAGACCCTGATGCAGTCCCTCCAGATATTGTTGCAGTCACGAGCACCAACTTGATCAGGTCATTTGATTTAAGAGGAAATTCTCAACAAGAGGTTCTAATGTGATGTTTTACAGTACATTAAAAAATGTGGCTGCTTCTAGGTCATACCACCATGTTGTTGTTTTCGTAATAGCTTGATAATCGTTTTTTGCTTTTACTGATAAGATTAAAAAAACATGGAAGTTAAATTCCTTTCTGGTGACCCACATGATGAACAAATCATTTATGTTTCATGAACTTTTCTTCTCCACAAACCTTGGTATCAGGCGTGATCACAGAACACAGTGAAAAATCCCATAGGCTTTAGGTTGAGGGAACCAGGTCAATGCTAACTCCCAGGTTCTCATCCCTGCACCAGTCTTTTACCTTGTCCTCTGACTTACGATCTCCAAAATGTGGTTTGTTCATCCTTGAGTTTGAGTGAACGATCTTTGAGCAAAATTTACGAACCAACCCCTTAAAGCTTTCTTGAGGTATTGCGTCTAAAGTGCCTCCATCTTGTATTATTATTGCTGTGTCACACAAATTGAGGTCAACCCTGTTACAATCAAAGCTCTCAGAAATATAAGAAATTGAGGACTGAATGAAGATTTTCATTGTGTGTGTGCTATGAAAGAGTACAGTCTTCCGTCGTTGGCCTTACCTCTAATGTAGGTCTCTAATGAAATGCTGTAATGACTCAAAGCCATTTCAGTGGGTTAATTGGTACATAATAACATTGTGCGCTATCTTTGTCTGTCAAGCTGAAGTAATTTGCTCAACATTTGAAGGTACAAGGGACATCATATTGTCCCTTCTCTTCTTATAAACAAAAACTTTAACATGAGAAAGGAAGCCACAGATGCAGCCGCTACAGTTTTCCCCTTCCAGCATTTTCATTTACTCTTTGCCCAAGTTTTCAATAAAAAGAAACATGTAAACTATATATTTCTGAGTTGTGTCCATTATTATGTTTGACCCATGAGCTAGCCGTAACAGTCTGTACATGTGTCTGTGTTAGCATGGTTTCCTCGGCTGTATTTCCTCACATATAAACAACTGAAGTATTCTACGATACACTGATTATTATAAGTGAAGCACTGAAGGGAACACCCTCTTTTTTTTCCAAAGCTTTGACTACAACATCTATCAGCACATTCAACCATAGGTCGTCAGTTTACATGGTAACACATTAAATCCATACACCAAGACAGTTCTGATGGTGCATAAAGGAAAATATTGTATAAATGGAGTTCAGAGGATCCTGATAGTCTGATATCTTTTGCACCCTCCAGTGGTATCCTCCAGTTAAACGCGTCAAATCCTGGCAAGTGTATAAATAAAAACACTCATGATACCAACCAATGTAAACAGGAACGCAAGGACAAACTGCAGGTATATTGCTGGCTTAAAGGGCATATAAAACCAAAAAAGCAGAATATGCGCTCTTGAAGACTGCAAAGATCATATAATTTTTGTCTTTCTCTTTAAAACCACAGGAATATTTTTTAGGTGGGAGGCCAGCATTAGCTTTCTTATATAAATGTGAAGCTACCTTGCCTGTGGGGTTATTTGTGTAACAATCATATAAAAATGATATGTTGCATCAAAGACTGCAATCGTCTGATAGGAAACAAATACAGAGAAAATGAATACAAAGACTTCAAATGCATAACGGTGTTGTTTTTGGCACCTATTAGGGATTTTTTTGCATGTACTAACTCACCCCCTCTGTTTGAAGGCATCATCTCCCCTGGCGACTGACTGGCTACTCCCCATTCATTACCAGCAGGCCTGACAGACAATAACTCTCCTCCTAACTCAGGTTGTCAGAAGCTTGGCAAGCTCAGCAGAGAAAGAGAGAGAGAGAGCAAGAGGGCGAGCGATTTGTGAATGGGTGAACAGGGTTTGACGTCATCCCCTTTTCTCTGGTCTATTAAGTGTGTCTGTATGTGTGTAGATGTGTGTGTTTGGCTGGGAATAGGTGTGATGCATCAGTTTTTGCTCTTTTATGAAATGTGAGATGTGGCACCAGAATGTGTCTAACACTCTCTCTGGGCACAAAAAGCATAAAAATGTTTCCCTTATCTTTCCCAGAAATGATGGAAACAAAAAAGCCATTAGCTTCTAAAACTGTCCCATCATATCCGGAAAAGCCTGCATGATGCTAAGAGACCATTATATCTCCAACCTTAGGTTTGTAAATATTTGGAAAATCACTGGAAGAGAAGGTAAGGAGTTGAGTCATGAGAATGGGCTGTGCTGTGGTGATTTTTGAGACTGCGTAAAAGGTACAACTCTTATTTCTTTAATGGTGTGGGCAGAGATCATCAGCTGCACTTACACATAGACCAGTTTTATCTTGACCAACGCTATGGGGTCTTATTTATATTTTGATAAAGTTAACTTATCATTACCTCTGCCAAGGAGGTTATGTTTTTGTCAGTGTTTGCTAGTTTGTTAGATTTTCATGACATTTTCAGGGAATGATGTCATGGCAAAAGGAAGAAGTGATTAGATTTTGGTGGTGATCCAAATCCAAATGTGGATCCAAGAATTTTTTCATGGATTTCTTACAATTGTTAGATAGGTCAGTTTTCCCCATTTCAGCCAATGACAATGAATATGTTCACAACAGATTTTCATGACATTTCCAAGGAACGTTGGTCATGGCACAAGGAAGAAGTGATAGGATTTTGATGGTTTGATGGTTTTTGAGCATGTACGTCAATAACCAAAGATATTCCGTAATTAACATGTATGCCCCCTCTGACATGTATGAGGCATTTATACTTGATCATTTTAATATTTACCACTCCCAAGGCCAACCATTTAGTGATGGACTTTCCCCATGCCTCCGTCAGCGCGCCTGCTGAGGAGGACTCTGAAGTACTGGGCTGAGCACTTGACGAAGCACCACTAGACAGCAGTTGGTAAAAGGCCAACAAATGGGCCCAAGGATTTGTTGCTGTTGTTGAGACAGTTTTCCACTTTTTTGACAATAACTTGCCCAACAATGTTGGAAATGCCAGATGAGGAGGTATATACCATCAGAGCACTACTAGTTAGTTTATTATTTCCCCAAAACTACTGTTTTTTAGCCTCTGAGAATGAAAAGAGTCTACTGATCTTAAAACAACAAAAAGGTACTCCTAAAACCACAACAGATATTGCTCCCTCACATTTTCAAAGTTCAATAGCACTGTGGGGACCAGATAAGAAGCTGTGGGGGGCCTGATATGGCCCCAGAGCTGCCAGCTGATGATCATTGTTGTAGGAACATGTTTTGTATGAAGATTGAAGTCACAGTGACCTTGATCTCAGGCTCCAGAATTGAACTAAGTTCATTCTTCAATCAGAGTGGACATTAGTTCAAGTTCTACTGAAATTGCTTTAAGATTAACATTTTTTTTTTATTTGACTTCCACAAGCATGAGACCCAATGACATTTACCTTTGGCCACCAGAATATTTATGATTCTTAGTTTTGTCACAGTTGATATCTGTGCAAAGTTGTTAAAATCTCTTTTAGAGTCTAACATGATATTGCACTCACATGCATGGAATAAACACTGGACCTGGTGACTTTACCTTTGACTCATGCCCTCCAAAATCTGCTTGGTCTCTCATTGGAGAGAGTAGACATTCATGCATAATTTGAAGACCATCCCCAAATGGTTTTATTGGATTTTATGTGTTCACAAGCATAGAATGAACTTTAGGGCAAATTATTTGACCTTCAATAACCTTACATGCCAGAGAGACAGTGCCTCATCTCTGAATATATTCAAGTAGGTTATAAGGACAGCAACAGACAGCCAATAGAAAGTGTTTGGGGAGAGTAGAACCTATCAAAATGTATCTGGAAAGTGGCTAAATGATCACTCTGTCAAGCACATTCATTTCGGGCCAATCAGGCGATAGTAGGTGGGTGCTGAGTCTGAGGAGTCAGATTCATCTCACAATGAATGCATTTTACTTTGTGGTGGGTGTTTGTTTTCATTTGAGCGAGCATGCCATCATGTCAGAGCTTTCTAACTGTGGGAACAAGCCTTCTCCTGCTCTGAAAATCCTGAGAATAGGAGGCTTTCCCATTTTTTCTGCAAACTGCATGCATTTCTCGGCCCAAACAGAGAGAAAAACATGTACTGTCCATACCACAGGCCGGCCCCGGTTGATTACAAAGCAGACTTCAGAAGTCCCATCCTTTCTTGATTTCATTGGTCGGAGAGGAAGAAGTGACATTGGTGTGTGCAGTGCTGTTCAAAATGTCGAACTACCATCAACTGAAAGCGATAGCAGGTCATGCAGAGGGCCTTTTTCCGCTCAGAGTACTGAGGGGTGAAAACTGCACTGCATTGTTTTGAACTGACAAGTCGCTTTGTCTGCCCCCTCAAAAAACAGCTGTGGACCAAGGCCCTTTATTCTTTGAGCCTGAGAGGACACCTCTGTGAAATGTATAGAAAATATTTCAGAGCCCTCTTTTATGATCACAAGACAAGGAGAAACATTAGTCCCATTACTGTAACACCTGACCTTCAAAATCTAATCAGTTCAACCTTGATTCAGAGAAGGTATTTTTATAAAGCCTGAAAAATTATGAATACACGTTGGATCCACTGACCTTCACTATCTAATTAACTTATTTTTAGTCAGAGTGGATATTTGTGCAAAATTTGAATGAAATCACTCCAAGCATTCTTCAGATATTGTTTCACAAGAATGACCCAGATGAACAGCCCAAAAACATAATGCCTCTGATGCTCGCTGTCACCAGCATGGCCACATAAAAATGCTGCAACTGAGAGGAAATGTTGTCTCACTGAGCAAACAATTAAAACTCCACAGGATGCCAATTTTTAAGAGCCTTATTCATTAAAAATGTGTATCTGTGCTGGGAGCCTCTTTCATGTTGTTTCTGTTGTTCTGGTAAAAAGAGAGAGTGTGTGCTGCTGAAGGTAGAAGTGAAATGTGTGTTTACAGGAGCATGAGTCACTGGGTTTAGTGACGTGCTGTGAGGAGAATGCAGCAGGAACAATCAGGCCACTTTGGCTGTTTGTGAAATCCAAATGAAATCTGCAGGATGTTTAGCATGCAGGGAAAATTAAAAACAGGAACGACTGGATACAGGAGGGGGTTATATTTAAGATATTTATCATATCACTGAGGCTGCATTTTCAGATTACCTTCAGCCTCTTTGTCTCTTTCTATAGTAAATGGCTTTTAACAACTACTCAGTTTAATGACTTCCAGGGCCTTACATTAACTCTTTTTTTACCAGACACCGTGGCTAGGGATTTTTCAAAGTTACTAGCCACTTAGCAATTTCACCAGCCACTAATTTTCAATGAGACATTACATGCTATAATGTATAACAGCGCTAATGCCCAGCAGCCTGTTGCACCAGCTATGCAGTACATAACTTCTAACTTAGGTTCTGGTGTAAAGTCCACACTAAACCCTGTGTTAAAAACTAATTTAAGATGTAACTTAAGCTGTGTCTTTTTTAGTTGCATTGGCATAAGGTTCATCTTAACTAGCAGGGTGCAAAATTAAATCCAAGTAGAATATCGTCACTGAGAAAATTTGTTAACTTAATTTGTCCAATCAAAAAAAACCAAAAAAAAAAACCAAAAACAAAAACATGGGACCCTCCGAATTGAGGAGCAAAAGAGAGCACACTGTACCTTGGTACAGACTAATGGCTTTGGCTTGGAACAATCCTCAGACTGATTTTGAACTGCAAAGCTTAGTTACCTAAAAGTTTTAAAATCCTTTGAGAAAAAAATGAAAATCAGGCTTTCAGTATAGCCTACCTGTTTTAATTGATGTTTAATCACTGATCACGTTATCTCTTGTTCAGTTCTCCCTCACAAAAGAGATCTCTGATCTCAATGGAACTAACCAGGCTAAATGAAACTTTAAAAAATAAATTAAATAAATGGCACTTAGCTGCCGTTACTTCATATACAGCGATGAAAATGTGTGTAAATTATGTCACAATATGATGATTAGGAGTTCTCTAAAGCTCATGGCCTTTGTAAACAAACATTTGGGGCTTTTTTTCCCCTCCTCTGACCTTACTGAATGCATTTCCCAGGCCTGACAGCAGAGGGCAGCAGTCCTGACTGCAGCCTCCGAGGCCCACAAGGTGGAGGCCCCGCCCTCACCCATTAGAGGACATCTGGTACAGGTGTGAAGAAGTGAGCGCGGTAATCTGGTAATGCGCATGCGCAGAGATTGTTGAAAGCAGACATCAATGGACAGAGGGGCTAGCCCACAAAATCATCATGCAGCAGTTTTAAAACTGACTGTGTCATCTCTAGAGGTGGATTAGGTTGTCTGTGTGTCTGTCCGTGAAGTTTCAGCGTAGTCTAACTCAAGTTTGAAACCTTCAGTTTGTTGGAGGAGTTTCGTTTTAGGTGGCCAGCGGGATATTATCTTCACTGGGGCTGCTGAAGAAACAAACCAAGTACTTATCATGGAGCGGTGTTGGAAGAACAGAGGCTAACAGGTAGGACCGCGAAGACTGATACATTGACTTTGTCGGCCATTATTAGGCGGAGACTGCACCTGAAGGGGGAGGTTTGAATGCTGGAGTTACCTGGACAGAGCTGTGACACAGAAACAGCACCCTATAAGAGAAAAATGTAGCTGTGTAAACTGACTGCATACATGCGCTCCAATGGGCAGCATCACAGACAGGTGAAGGACAACAGGTAACCTGCTAACATGGATTACACTGGACTGAGGATATCATCAAGTTTTCATCAGAGGAAGGATCAGCTCTGGTGCTTTACCTCTATGCTAGACCCACTGCATTGGTGAGTAGGACCATACCTAATTTTCTGGCCAGATTGAGTTTTTAAGTCACATGTTTTTTCTGCTGGGTAGATAGTGGTCTGTGTTAAAGTTTATCTGAGAGGCTGTTGTTGGGGTCTGTATCTCCATACAGATGTCTATGGTTTATTTTGGCCCTCAGTGGGTTTGGGCTCTTGTGTTGATGTTTGTTGATGAGGATGAAACCTGCTGCTTCCTTCATTCAGGCTGACAGTAATAATAGGAAATGTCTCTCTCCTCTTCTCTGTGTTTATACGTGAGCAGTTTGTGAAGTTATTGTTGAGCAGTTAGCATGTTTACAAAAAGAGTGCTGTAGTTTTTTTTAGGTGTAGCACATTATTTCATGGTAAATTAAAGTAGAAAATTGATCAGAAAGTTCAGTGCCCAATCATTTTCTGCATACATAAATTTCACTGGGTTTTCTTATTGATATACCAAAACTCATATTAAGGCCTTGAGTAATTAAGATGAATATCTTCTGTTATTTGCGTGTATGTTTGTAAACCGTTGGAGTTTGATTTGGGGGAAAAGTGACTAGCCTTAGTCATTCAGGGAGTGTAGCTCTGCTCGATACACAGATTTTAAGTCAAAATAATTTGGCCTGGAATGAATCCTTTGTTTTTCTTTACTGTAAAGTTATAAAACAATCTGAGATGAGGATGCAGGAGGACTTTATACAACACTGAAAAGGAAATCCTGAATTATGTTACAACTCCAAAAGACAAGGTCAAGCTTTGAATATGTCTTTGAAAAATAGCAAGAGTAAGACAAACAACAATTTTGATTAACTGTAATTACAAGATCCTGATCTCGTCCTGATCCTGATTTCATAGTTACAAGATCCTGATCTCGTAATTACGAGATAAGTTGCGTATTATTTTTTTATCCAGTGAATGCAATGCACTTCTGTAGTTCCTTACATGTAACGGAATTGATGCTAATGCTTTTTAGACTACACAGCTTACAGCGGTGTTGACATGCTCACAACTGTGGTACACCAAACTCTGGTTCACATTTGAAGCAAACGGATTAATGTTAACCTGATAGATGTGTGTGGGTATATAAATGTATGCATACAGAGGTGTGTATACATGATCATGTATGTATGTATATGTATACACCTTTATTATGACATTCTATCACTCTCTTTAAACATTATCAAACTATAATTAAAGACCTGTTAACTATTCTATAATCCTGAACACTAGATTTAGAATAGAAATTTTTAAAACACCGAAGAGACCTTCGACTGAAGGGCAAACCTATTAGAATCTGAAGTTCAAAGGTCAATGTAACCTTACATATTGAAATAATAAAGTGACCTTGAACCATATTGTGACATTTAAGGAACTGTACCCCCTTCACAGCCTTGTCTGTTAGAGTGTCTCCTATTGAAAGTCTATGTTGATTTCTCTCCAGATCCCTCTCTCCCCCCTCTGTGCCCTCACAAAACAAATAATGATGGTAACAAATCATTAAAAAGACGGTGTCTGAAAAAAAGAATAAAATGATAGAAAAACATTGTGTTTTACAGTAAGAGCCTCATACCTTAGACTACTTGTGGCAATAAATATTTGACTCGTTAGCTATCCACAGGTAAACAAAGGGCTGTCTCTGCATGTGTAATGAGCTAAATGTTTCAGAAAACATTTTTTGAAGAAACATTTTTACAAACTTTTTTAAAATTTTGAATGTACAGCCCATAGGACAGGGAAATAATCTACTATATTGATAGGCCTGTCCAAAATTAAAATTCTGTTGTCGCACATCTGGTTACCCCCATTAGTCACAACTGTAGCTCGATTAGCCCTAAAGCACCCACACCTTTGACCCTAATGCAGATAAATAAGTCTCCCTTTTGTGTTCTGACCATGATTTGGGGGACTCTTGGCAAAAAGCTTGTGGAACTACAGCTCTAGACTAACTGAAACATTAATATACAAGTAGCAGAACAACGACAATAGTTAGCAAGATCAAGCAAGGGAATTTTTATCTTATGCATCAACTTGAATAAGATTTCTACCAATCACACGACCAATCACACGACCACAAAAACTACCCGAGCCCTTGTTCTTGACCTTCTACTGCACTTTCACTGTCTGACTATTGTACACCTCATAGAGACATAAAATCCCCACTAGTAGTTCCACTTTCTATTTTTTTTTTATTACTGCTAGTTTCTTTAATTTAGTGATGTTTTATTTTTAAAGTCTTGGTCTTTTTTTTATAAGGGCACTCTCCAAAATAACCTTGTTATATCACAGTGTCAGATTTTCCATGGTGATATTTTTTTCATAATGTCACTTCATGACAGTGCTGTTGTCACCTTTCACAGTCTGGACATTTTTAGACGATGTCATTGTCCCTGTCCTCAGTGTGCTCCTCAGCTGGACAGAGACATGGATTTATTAAAAGATGGCACTGCTGCCGGTGTTGCCAGTTGGTAACAAACTTCTGTGACAGCACAGAAACTTTACAGAAAAATAAGCCCACAGTTTCTTTCAGGGCTGCCCCCAGACATGGCTGGGTCCTGGATTGATTCTAGCACAATTTAGCACATGGCTATGACCGCCCCAAAGTTGAATCCTGCCCAGATGCGACACATTTTCTAGGTTTTTGTGAAATGTATACAGCTTGGTAGACTGCCTGTCCTAAGGCCACCAGTTACCCCAGAGAAGGTTGGTCCATCAGTTAGAGCAAACTAGACCCATGTGGGGCATCAGGCCTAAAAAGGGACAGATATAAAACAGAGCATCTCAGGCAACACTGATAATACAGATAGAGGTACTCAGAGGTACTCTATGTATGAAACTGTCAGGTTTTTTTAACCTTAGTGATTGTGAATATACTCTGGAAGTCATCTCATAATTGACTTAATGACAATTGAACAACTTTACAACAACTTACTTTTCCACTTGCAAGCATCTTTGCTTTAGCACAGCTTCAGTACACGGCACAGGTGTCCTTCAGGCAACAATGTAGGACTACTGATCTTAAAAGCCTCACTTTAATTGGTCTAATACATGGATATCCCTGCACCCTTAATGGTTAGCTGAATTAACAAATGCTTATAGATGATCCTGCTGACTCAGCACAATAATGCTGATAAAGGGTGTTATTTTAGCACATTTTACCTCCTAAACAACAAACATACAACAAGTTCTCATCAAGTAAACTTGTCATTGAAGTCATGGTTAGTGTTTTTTGCAACAACCAACCAGAATAAGACAGATACTTAGAATGAAGATAAACTTTCATTAACATTTGGTTATTTCTAACCGTTTTTAAAATTGTGATTCTAGTCCATACAAACATACATGTTCATTACATGAGGCTCTGCATGATAAGAGCTGCAGACTGCAAAGGCACATGCAAAAGCTGCTGCATCCTCGGATCTTGAAACATCCTGAGGTGATCTTTTGTACTCACACTCTTCATTTATCTTGTGTAACAACATGACCTCACAATTTACACACTTGTATCAACAGGTAACACGAGTTTCTCTGGTCCTCCAGTTCTTATTGTAGTTTTCTCCATTTTTCAATCAAACCTGTTGACTCTTCATCTACAGATGTTCTTCCTGTGTGTTCACTGTTGCATATATATTTTGTTAAGTTTCCAAAGTAAAAAGCAGGCATATTTGCTCTAAAAATGGCCCCTTTATGTTTTTTGGTAGTGATTGTATCCTCTTGTAAAAAATGCAGACTGTAGCTGGTGGGGGCTGCAGCTGGTGAAAGGACACATAGATTTATTGTGCACTAAAGTAGTGCCAGAACAAAGCACCTTGTAATTTGTAATTTGTTGTTAAGTGTTCAATACAGCATGCAACCACCTTACATTGTTTTTGTGACTTGTGTTGTGATCCCCATGTCCAGCCATATGGAGCCTAGCTACTTAGACTATTTCTGTACAGATGCAGCGCTGATCTCAGTCTCTTTTGCAAGGATGGTATGAGACACTGATTTGTATAAGGACACGGCTGTGGCTTGTTACAAAGGGACTGACGTCACCCACATTGCATCCACTATTCTGCATGGTCTACAATCTCCACTGGGTTCCACATCACATCAGCAACCCTCAGTGCAATTAACTGCATATAAGACAAAATGTCTCCTTATCTCTATGACAATGTTCTGCTTTTATCACCACCTACTCACTTGTGCTCTCTCAGTGTCTCCTCCCGTGTATTGTCACAACACATCATGTAACAACATGGCTGCACCACAGTAATGCTACCATGGGTGCACAGCTTTAAATCCACAGTCTGTCATGAAGCCCTGCTTTTGTAGCCTGAGGCGGGTGATGTTATGCATACAAGAGCGAAGACAGGAAGGAAAGAGAAGTTGTCTGAAGGGATTATAAAGAGAAGAGTTTATTTTCTGTGTTTAAAGTCTGTGTATTAAAGTATTAGTTACACCGTTTGGTTCAGTGGCCTCTGTGAGCAGAGAAGAACATTCACTCTGGATTGTTTGAAAAATGTGATGCAGCATCAATGATTTGAATGAGGGCTCTTCTTTACTCCTCTATCTTTAAGCAAATGTGTTGTTGTTGTCACATCAGGGAATATTTGGTGTTTACTTCCTCCTAAAGGACAAAAATAAACCCACTCCTCCCTTCTCAGCCCCCTAACCCTTTCAACTGACATTTCTGAGAAACAGCATCTTTCTGCTGAGACAAATCAAAAGACTGAGGGCATAGTTGTAAAGCTGCAGAGGGCTAAATGGGACTTTTTTTTGAGAAATGGACCATACTGCATTGAAGGAGAAAAGGAGATTCACAAAGAAAATGGGAGCATTAATTTCCCTTGGGTTTTAATATTCAACTCTTTGTTAATTGCAAAGCCAAAGCCCTATTTAAAGTCCTTTGGCCGCAGGGATGTTATTGATAACTTTCAGTCACATGACCAGTGCAGAGGGCTGCAGGGCTAAAAGAGTGTCAGCTAGCATTAATGACTGTGTGAAGCTGCTCACAGGCTTTTTCATTTGTCATCTCTTGGAAATGAGTAATGTTAACATCCCATATAAAACACACAAAAAGAGAAATTCATATTCATTTTAGGCACTTTGGACCCTTAATAACTCCACCAAGGAGGTCATGTTTTTGCCTGCATTTGTTTGTTTGTTTGTTTGTTTTTAATTCATGAACAGGATAACTAAAAAACTAATGAATGCAGAGTCAGGAATTGTTTTAAGGATTTTCTTAACATTGAAAAATAGGGCAGTTTTCCACATTTTTGATTATTACTATAAACAAGACTGTATAGTCTGCATACATCTGAACACCTGCTACAGAACATAACTGTGACAAATCATTTATGTAAGAACTAAAGAGAAGTGGCCCAAGAACCGAACCCTTTTGGACTCTTGTTTTAGTTCTCAAAGATGTTGATTTCTGATTGTTAATAAAGAAACTTAACCCAATCAGGAACCAAGGATCCAGGACATAGTTTATATCACTTAAAGACCACATATTATGTTTTTCAATATAGTTTTATATGGTCTGTAGTGTGTTTATATGTCTCCTTCACGTGATAGAGTACTTCCATGCACAAGTCAAAATATGTCCACAACATCACAACTTCTCCCTCCCCCTGATTACGGATCAGGTTGTTGTCAACATGTCAACATGGTGTCTAGAGGGGCCTGGTCTGACCAATCACAAGAGTTGACCTGTGTACCAATGACCATCAACTGGTGGCCAAATCAGGCCCTCGCAGCTTTCCGTTTGACCCCGGAATATGACCCAGGCAATTTCGTTTTAAGGATATTTTTTGCTGTTAAATCCTTACTATCAATGCAACCTCTAAACATCCACCCACCATCTTTTGTCTATATGGGACTGGGTCACAGAACCCCCAAAACATTTGGGACTGAATCAGTTTTATCAGGATTGACAGCAGAGAGCCATGATGTTATAACTTCCCCAGCATGAGTAATAGGTTAGATCTCACCTCTACAGGCTCATAAATACATACATATTTTTGAAAATGAAAACTATCAAACAAACTATATGTTGATTAGACCTAAATGTATGTTATTTTAATCTTTTTGGAAAGCTGAAAAAAAGGAACTTCATCAAAACATTGGCTTGTTTTTGTGATTAAGTCCAATCATCAGGATCACTATGTCCTGATCAAGTTTGCACAAAATTGTATGTCGTTATTTGGAGATCTGTTTGTTGCCATGGTTTTTGTAATTTACAGACGGCACCGGACAGCATTAGACCACTATTTGCTATTCTCAGGGTTTTCTCTCTGTGATAGGGTTCTGTAGAGGTATGAATTAGGCTAGTCTTCTCTTCAGTTAGCACATTCACTAACAGATATCTCTCATCCATCCAAAAAAGAAAACCTAATCAGGTTAGCACGTGTGTTTTGTAAGCAAAACTTTCAACACTTTTCTTGCCCGACAGCAGGACAATGTGTTTCAGACAAACTCTGAAAAATGTCAAACAAATAAACTGTGGTTTTAACATAGAATTGGCTGAGAAGCTGCTGTGTAAATAAAAATTTTAATGTGACTTATCAAATGCATAATTAAACGGATGTATCCTTTCTGGAAGCAGAGCTGTACGGATGTTTTTTTTTAATTAGGTGAAATGCTCATTGGTTTGTTGTTTTGACAGATGCTAGTCTACACTTTCCATGTGATGGGCTTTGTCATTCCAGAGACTTGTACCTCTGGACTGCAGTAAGATAGATATGGGTTTAAGTGTGCATTGACATGAAGTCAAAGTAGTGCAGAGGAGGAAAAAGAAGAACCTGTGGGTAAATAGCTGGGACAGCTGAAAGCAAGAGAATATTACCACACATCATGCTGACCAGCATGGAGCAACAGCAGCACTTCCTGCTCCATAGTGTGGTATACCATAGATAGTGACACTGACTCAGTTCTACTGTTCAGTGATCAATTGTTGCACTATTTGACCTTCAGCTTTGACAGCTTTCATGTCTCAACCGTATTCTCAACAAAGTTCTCCTTGCCTTCATCTTCTTTTCTTATTGATTCTCCTCTGAATAGCACAGACCACATTGCTGCCACAGATCTCTTGAATCATTTATTATCAGGCATTTACTCTCTGTGGTCAGAAAAGAGTCGTTCAGCTCCTACTATCTGCTCCGGCCTTTTGAGTAGATTACCTTGAAGGAAAATATGTCCTGGACTCGAGGACAGAAAAAATTTCATGGCAGCAATAGTATGTGTTCTACATTTAACAATTTCAGTATTTTCAAAGATTTTGCTGCCAAAGGCACAAATACAAATTTTTTTTTGTCATAATGTGTTGTACAACCACCCATCCATCCATCCATTAGTGTCCATTGTCAGTGGAGCCCATCCCAGCTGACACTGGGTGAGAGATGAGTACACCCAGAATGGTCTCCAGCCAGTCACAGGGCTGGCATATAAAGCCAGATAACCATTAAACTTTATGTTAAGCATCCACAGAAGCCCTTTTGGGGATGTGAGAGGATAGAGAGGGATAGTGAAAGAGAGAGAAGCGGGTAAAAAAAAGTATGAATAAAGAAATTTTTACAAAAATATACTTTGTTAATATTAAAAATAGAAGTGTTTTCCATTAGTTTCCTATTCCTGGTATATTTCCATATCTGCATGCAAAAGTGTGATTGTTACTGTTTCTTTAAAACTCTTAAAATAAGAAATTAATGTTAGATTAAACTATCCTTCATCAACCTGTATAAAGTCTGTCCATAACACTGACAACTACCTCCTGTTGGCTTTAAGTCAGTGTTCAGTTCAACAAAATGTTAGTTTTTGCATTTGAGTTTAAAAATATAGATATTTGGATGCTATATTTTGCTTCTTTTGTTTAATTGTAAGTAAACATTATTGTCTTATTAAGATTTTCCTACAGTCTTCAACGATTTGGCCCTCTGGCAGAGACAATTAATTGTAATTGGTCGTCTCAGTAACCAAAAGTGCCCATCCTTGTTCTCTATAACAAGAATCCCTCTACAAGGCAGGTTTTTTTTTTTTGTATAAAATCAAACATGCCTGAATGAATTACAGCAGTATTCAGATTTTACCCAATGAGAGTGAACTGGACCTTTCAAGCCAAAAAAAAGTTGTTTACCTCCATACTGAGGTCAACCTCCCACATCCTCTCGGGTCAGAGGAACCTGAGGTTCAGATCAGGTTTCCTATGACAACTCATGAAGGTCAAATGCCACTTTCATTAAAACAGCATCCTGTGCTTTCCCCTCAGGATTTCAGATTTATTTTACCACGTAAAACAGCAAAATATCCTTTGTCAATATTTTCCTCACTGCTGGTGATTTTCCTCCTCTCCTCAGCTATGGACACCCACAAGTACGACCATCAACAAGCTGCTGGTAAAGTCTGCCGCAGCAACAAGGACATTACCGACTCTTTGGGTGCATTTCTCAGATGATAAGTTAACATAACCTCTGTGTTCTGAGAATGCTGATGAGACTGTTGGATTTCTGTTTTTATCTCTGGGAGTGGACTTGTGTTGAAAAATGCATAAAACAACTTCACTCACCCAAGGTCAGACTAACCATTAGGGTAACTGGACAATTTCCCAGGGGCCCAAGACCTGAACAGGACCAGCAGAGCTGTGGATAATATCAGAGATGACCAATGGGCTGAATGCTCTTATTATCAACACAAAATTAGGGTTTCCACCTCAGAGTTTTTTCATGTAAAGCTGTATTTTAATGCTATTTTATGCACTCTAAACACCTCATTTATTTTGTCCCTGCCTAGAACTGACCCTGTTGATGGCGCTTTTATTACTGTTTATTCCTGTTCTTTATGACTGGTTCTGCAACACAGCCAGCTCGGTGCCTGTCTTGTCAACAGCAGTCAGTTGTTTCTTGAAGCTCTTTTTCACATGTAAAAGCCTGTTGAGTTAGTCCAGTCCGGCTCGGCCACTCTGACCATTTCTTTTCCATTTCTTTTCCTCGCCTCATCCGTCACCTATTTGGTCTCCAAGCCTCAGTGGTTATGGAACATAATTAAGATATTTGTAAACTATATTTCTGCCTTAAAATAACCTGCATTTGTCACAAGGTGACCGGCACCTGCTGCCAAACTTACGTAAGGCTATATGCAGAGGAGTGAGGTGCCCTGAGAGAATGGGATGGTCAAAAGAGCTCTACTACTGAAAAAAATAATCAAAGAAAAAATATTCAAAGGGGAAAAATATAATTAAAAAGGTAGTAATTCCATATGTCACTTTATTTCATTTGTTGCTCAACATGTCACTTTATTTCACTTAACTTTAGCTGCTCAGTATGTCTCTTTATTTTATTTACTGAACCTTTCATTCACTGCACAATATGTCACCTCATTTCATCTAACTGGACATTATGCACAGGATTTCTTATGCCACTTGCAATCTGTTGCACACAATATCTCACGTCCTGTATTAAAACCTTACACCTTTGTATAACTCTGTTTTTACTGCTATAATGTAACTTTGTTCTTCTTAAATGTTAGTATCCTGATCTGCCATTTTCGAAGCTCTGTTTACAGACAAATATTATTTGCTTTGCTTTTGAGTTTCCTCTTTCCAGTGTGTCACAGAAATCCCACACGACCAGATCCCACACGATGTGATGGACGCGATCTGGGCAACTTGGTTGCATCTTGGGAGACATGGGGCGGGACCCTTGTCCCTGTAGATGGGAACTCTGGGGTCGCTTTGGATGGTGCTCGTTCGCCAAAGTTGAAAAATTTGAACTTCTTAGGCGACGTCACTTGTGGCTCTGTGACGACACCCGCGACAGACTGTTTTTACCCCGGTTCACAGAGTGACAATCCATGTCCATGTGGGAAACATTAGCCAGTGGGTACATTAGTTCCACCTAGACAGGACCGTAGAGAAGTCACAGATGATGCTGCTGCAGGGCCAGCTGCAGTGTTTTGTGGTTGATAACTGAGTGAAAAGGATACAGTTGGTATAATGTCAGCTAATACATCCTATTACATGATATGATATGATCATGATGAAACTCGAGCGGGTGTGACGTCACTGAGCGATGCAACGGTGACAAAATGAGCTATGGACAGGCAACGTGACTTGGGTGGGGGACGCGATCTTGGTCGCCTAAGTCGTGTTCGGTATGAACACAACTTTAGAATTACTTAGAGGTGAAAGGATTGCATATTGTTGTTCTAATCCAACTGTGTATGTAAACCCACTGACTGAGTTTGGAGGGGCGGGGGGGCACATATGGCTCCCAGGCCACCACTTTCCCAACACTGACGAAGAGCCACTGGAGCTCACACCAAGATGATTTAATGGTAAATATCTCAGTGGTTTCCAGAAAGGTGCTTTTCATTTCCAAGTTGCAAATGGCAATAACCAGACGGCAGAAGATCAATTCAGAAAACAGATTGGCCAATTTTAAATTCCCATAAAGCCATGAGTCATCTGAACACAGGGTCTGCTGATTTCTCGCATTAGTCTCTCCTTTCAGGCTGAAGATTTGATCAACCAAAATCCACTTTCACATTTCTTGTTGGCTCATAATTTCTCTCGAAGCTTTTAAATTTAGTCTATCCAGTTGTGTACTTTGCCTGTGACGGTCAGTGATGACGAATTGCTCCCTTAATTGCCGCTTAAACTCGGCCTGGTCTAGTGGTTGCTAAGTGCCCAGAGGGAGTCAGGAAGCAGCTTTGAGACTGCGGCTGTCTGCAGCATCCATCTGTGACATCCAGTGGGCTAGAGAGAGGGAGGGGAGAAGGGGTCTGGAAGTACAGCCAGGATGACTCATAGGTCACATTTGTGAGAGTGAATGAGACAATCTTTGTGTATGTGTGTATGTGTGTGTGTGTGTTTAGCTTGGTGTGCACTCACATCCCTGCATCTGCACATTATGCAAAATTGAGTCTGGGTGTTAATTTGTTTCAGAGAGAGCAGGAAGCACTCAGCTCCGCCCTCTTCTCTCTCTGAATCATTCTCTGGGTGCAGTTTTACAACAGAGAGGCTAAAAAAGCATCAACTATTTTCTTTCTTTATGATGGAACTTTATTTTTCAGAGAGCGTGCATTTCATTCACTCTGAACAGGGATTTTGTACAAAGAGCAAAGAGATGTTGGCAGTCTGTGCTC
The DNA here is from genome assembly GCA_037902135.1 of Cetoscarus ocellatus. NCBI lineage: Eukaryota > Metazoa > Chordata > Actinopteri > Labriformes > Labridae > Cetoscarus > Cetoscarus ocellatus. Next base: position 338,087 of record JBAMNC010000220.1, on the reverse strand, counting down.
ATAGATGTTATATTCATTCAATGGTTACTCTCGACAGGATATGAGGCTATTTAAAGGAGACTTTATGAAACAGTCTCTGCTAATATAAGCTGACCTAATTACTCTGATATACTGCCAGCAGTCTGTACTCTACAATCCTCTATTTATATGTGTGGGAAGAATTATTGAGATCCTTGATGCTGGTGTAAAATGTGTGACAGGCTCCAGATTTGTTTGCTGTTTATTAAAGGGGACATATTATGCAAAATCACTTTTTGAAGGCTTTTTGAACACATTTTTGGGTATTTGGCCTTCCACCCAGCCCATAACATGCAAGATTAGACAACAAAACCTGTATTTAGCAGGCTGCATAAATGTAAACTCATGGTATTTGGTGAGCTGTTGAGTTTGTGGATATTCTGTCACGTAACAAGCATTTTATCTGCATAAGCCTACGTCTGCCTGAGTATCCGCAAAGTTTCTTTGCGAAGTGCTGACCTTTGTTGTTTTCACCGTTAGCGAGAGATCCACATACACCATGTTTAGACCCAAAACCTATCACTGCTCTGTTGTTGGCTGTAAACAGTCACATATATCTTCACATTTATGCTACCAGCACCAGAGGACCAAAGGGCCCATTGGATTAAGTTTATTTTTGAAGGGAATGAGCCAGCTACAGTCGGCAAAAACCTGTACTTGTTTGCCAATCACTTTACATCTGACTGCTTCTCCAACTTCGGTCAGTTCAACACAGGACTGGCAACTTGACTTTTCCTGAATCTGGGTTCAGTACCAACAATCTGTCGCCAAACCTGATGATGGAAATGTATTTTAATGCTGTGGAGTATTTATTTTTATTTTGCTCATTGCTACAAGCTAATGCTAACAGCAGGGGTAAGTGAACCAGAGGTAACTGCACAGCATGTTTGTCAGTTTTCACGTTACTTGTTGAAAGTCTGAATGATAAACTTCAATGTATGAGCATACAGTCCTTTACCCACCCCACTACCCCTCAGTTTCTGCTAACGTTAGCCTGGAAGGTAGGCTAAGTCGCAGCCGTGTCCCACTGCGGTGACTAGGCCGAGGTTAGCATGTTGTGCTTTACCCTGTAATGCTTGGGGGAAACAAGCTTCACCGTTATCTGATAACCAGTGTGAATTTGCGGCTTGTGTGTGTTCAGGATTGTAACATGAAGTCCCTGTTGTACGTTACTGTGTTGCTCGTGTGAAAATGAATAGAGATCTGACCACGATGCAAACGACTCTGCTCTGGCTCATTAAGGCGAGCGCCCTCAAAACCAGCCGTTCTGAACAGAGTGGTTATGTGAGCGTGGAAGGAATGCAGCTGTGCCTGATTCATTGACTTTTTGGACCAAAGTATGTTAATAACTTTTAATGAAGACATCAAGGATCCATGTTTAATTGCAGAAAAGGAGCATATGTCACCTTTAATAATTTAGGTGTTTTCACACCTAGATCATCAAGGAGAGTTGTTCAACAGGTTATTCCTGGAGGTGGGTCCAGACCTTTTTAAATGGGGGGCACAAGGGGTAACAGGCTAAATTAGGGGGGGCATCAAAATTTGAGAAAAAATGAGGGCTGCCCTGACCGAAATAACTGAGTGGATATAACACTTATCTTAGAACAGTCCTGTAGTGTATGCATTGATACGAAGTAAATATGTTCTTATCTTGCTTTGTTCACTACAGTAACTCTTTTTCCAGGTTTGGAAGATTATGTGTATGCTGTTAACAAAAAAGTTTCAAGGAACATGACACCTTTTCTACAATATTCTCATTATATGACTTTTCTTTGTATTTAACATCCTTACCAACAGTAGCCTTGGACAGCTTAGGTGGGTGCAATGTAACAGCAACACTAGCACTGTCCATTACACGTATGAAATTATTTATTCTGTTTTTCTTAAACTACAGTCGGTGCTCATTTTCTGTTTGTAAGCAAAATATTGTTCAGTATAACTTTTTGGTATGAGTAATTATAATGGATGATAAATCAAACTTCATCAGAAACAGTTCAATGATTAAGATTCAAACAACAAAAAATATATGCAAGAAAAGCACTCAGAGAGCGCAGACCTCTGCCAAGCAGCTTCAGTCCACTTTGGCGAAAATGGTCCTATCTGGCAATAGTACAGAATCCTTTAAAAAATTCCTGTATCCGGATGGTGTTCAGTCCCAAAATCTAATCATTTCTTCCTTATCCCATTCCACACATTTCCTGAAAATTTCATCCAAATCCGTCCATAACTTTTCAAGTTATCTTGAACACAGACAGACAGACAGACTAACCAACGCCGGCAAAAACATAACCTCCTTGGCAGGGGTAATAAACAGCCAACAACTGCACTATATGTAGATATCTATATCAAAATAAAATTTCATATCTGCCAGATACATAAAAAAGAGCATACACTAAATTTATAGACAAAGAACTTGATTTGATTATATGTCATTGCTATTTATCAGCATTTGAAAATTGGTTCTTTTTATATCCACAGCAGTTTAGAAGATGCTTAGAAAAACATAAATGCCATTCTTAAATGTGTTTTCTTTCTTTTCTCAATGGTACAATGAAGTACATAAGATGAACACAAAAGTAACAGTTTTATAAACAGTATATTTTAGCAGAATGTTGTTGAAATGCTGACAAAAGAAGAACCACAGACTTGACCACAGAGATTATCACTCTCAACAGACAGTTTGAGTCGATGTGTTTAGCTACATGTCACTTTTCTAAAAGGAAGTCAAACTCTCAGATATAAATTCAATTCAAAAAAGTGTTAATTGGTAAATTTCAGGAAAGCATAATTTAGAAAAAAATGTGAGGAATTTGTATATATTTTAGGTCATTTTCAAGCAGAAGACTCTGAATTAAATCTAGTATAAAAGTACAAAATTAGTACATTTCTGGTGTGAAACTTAAGTAAATATCACCACAGTTTATTATGTTTGACATTGGTCAACCTTTGTTAATATATTCCTGCCTTAAGTCGACCACCTCTGGGATGCTGAACCTGAAGCCACTCAATTCTGAAAACAGAACATAAAATAATAAAATCAGTTCAGCAATGATGATGTTCTCAAAAATTGGGGGCACATGGAGGGTCAGTCAGATTTCAGGGTGCTGTCCCGTGCCACCAAGGTAGCTCTGCCCCTGTTGTTCCCCCTTTGGAAAGGATCATTTTAAATTGTTCATGACATACAGTAGATTCAGCAAGGTACTAGGATTTTTCAGCTGCATGCCCATGACAAGAATCTCCTGTTCCACCCCATCCCAAAGGTGCTCTGTTGGATTGAGATCTTGAAGGATTACAGATGATGAATCAGACAAATAATTACTTTCTTACTTCACTGTGAATGTGCTGTACCTTAAAGTGTGTCTGTCAGTGGGTGCTGCAGGGCCTCCACACTTAAGGTCACCTGTCAATAAGAGATATCAGAAAATACTGATCACTTACTTACCTAAATCGAAGATGGCCACACTAGGTAAAACAAATCCAAAAAACACTTTGACTTGAAACAGAAGCAAACATTTTTGAGACTGCAGGCTGTGTTACAATCTAAACTAAACTGTCTCTTCTCTTTCTGTCTCTGTAATCTTTCTCCCCAACAGGCCAACAAATTAGCTGTCAGAGTCTGTACACACTTTTCTTGTCTCTGAACGGTTCAAGAACTCAGAGGATATCTCTTTTCATTAGCTGCTTTATCTCTTCATTTTATGTCTCCCACTGCTGCAAATGCAGTACATGTGTTGAAGGGAACTGACGGAGGAGAAAGTGTCAAAACAACCGCATTATCTGATGTGTGTTGACAGGCTCATTTTCAGTTCGGTTAGCTCCCTCAGCACCAAAGAAGAAACAGTGAGACCCTGTACTCGTGTCATGTCAGTGCCCACACAAAGAGCTCAATTAGAGAGAGAGAGAGAGAAAAATGACTCCAATTAAACTACAGAAAAAGAGAGAAGGACAGTGCAGAGCTGTGTTTTAATGTGCCTTCATACCAGGTAATAGCCAGGGCAGGGGGATTCTTTTAGAGTCATCCAGTGTACTACCCAACTCAATTGAGCAAGTGACATCTTGAGGGACTTTTTTCAACTTTGCATAAACGTTGACATTAACTTAAGAATGGACTATGAAATGTTCTCTTTGATGAAGGGGTCTGGGGGCAAAAGAACACGACACCTTTTACCGAACTCTCAGGTCTCAAAGAAATGCGCCATATATTTTTAAAGGAACACGCCAACATTTTTGTTGTCTTCGTGTCTTACCTCACTCCCCAGTCCATGACAAGCAGGTAGACATTATTCTTTCATCTGTGTGTCCAGACAAAGCTCACCCACTGCTAGTTAGCTTTAGCTCAAACACTGGGAGTCAATGGGTAGCGCTAGCCTGCCTCTGCCTGCAGTCATCAGATAAACTCTTCCTGTGTGCTTGTTGTGACTTGATTTTTACCCCTTTATGTAATGTTATTTTCTGCTATCTTCATATTATCTTCTTCTACTCCTAAACCAAGGCTTTGTTTTGTTGACAGACTCCCCCGGTGGTTTTCGCTTGAGATGTGCCATTCATGAACAAGTCTCTTGCTTTTATTAAGCAGTATCTCAAGGAGTTAAATTCAAACTTTGCACAAATGTTAACTCTGACTCAAGGATGAACTGATTTTAATTTAAGAAGTCATAGCTCAAAGGTCAAGGTCATTGGGCCTCATGTTTATCCCTTGCTTGTGAGCAAACCATCTCAAGAAGTCATTGAGGGTCTTTTTTTAAACGAGGACAATATCAATAGGGCATCAGCTCTTAAAAAAATATGCAACCACCCTAACCGATTCCTACCATATTCACAATACCACACATTCACCCTGTCTCTTGACTGACTATTGTACTTTACTGTCCGTGCCATAGTTTAACCCCATTCACACTTGCAGAAAATCAAAACGACAATCGTAAGCACTTTGTCGTTTGTCTCTAACAGTTGCTGTATTTAAACAAGTGTTATGAGATTGTTTAAATGAAAACTATCTTTACTCTGTGACAGTCATTTGAAGCTTTGACAAACACACAAATAAACAAACCCCAGCTGGTTATATTATCTTCCTCTGTCTCTTGCCTCAAACATTGGATTCCACTTTCTCAGGTGCACCGCTGGTCTCCATGGTGACCTCAGATGGTGCTTGTCTGGATGACTGCCCCTCTGAGAAGAGAGGCTAATGTGTAGTCATTGAACCGTCTGTGAGACTCATTTGAGGGACAAGATAAACACACACACCGACAGACACACAAATACAAAACACAACAGTGACCAACACAGAGGGCTTGATCTCTGCAGACTCTGCTAATGATCTTGTTGAAGAGGTCTGTCACTAAAAAGTACTTAAAAATTAGATAATTATTTGTGCTAATTTTATACCTGAGTGATGCATCCAGTTGGTGTTTCTCTTAAAATGACAGGACAAGGCTGTATTGTTACCTCCTCTGTTATGTTTTAACCAGCGAGGTCTGTGCAATCTGAGCCCTTCTACTTTAGATACTGACATCATTTTCTGCATCGTTTGACTTTTCCAGCCATTTGTAAGCATTTTAACTTGTTAACTATTTTGGAAAGAAAACAAATGTCAGGTCTAATACATCGTAAATAGCTGTTAACAGTAGAATCTATTTACAGAGCAATGCTTAATGACTGCAAGATACTCAGAATAGTTTTGTCTAAATAGGGAACACATTTAAGGTACATATTTGTCACAACCTGACCACCAGATGGACTGTTTCATATATTACACTAGTCCATCTGGGAAAGAGCCCATAGAAAGTGTTTGAGAAGGGGCAGAACCTTCCAAAAGCATATCCGGCACATGATTGGATGATTGTTCCATCAATCACGTTCATTACAGGCCAATCAGATAATGTAGTTATCGGGCACTACTACTGCTGTGTAAAGGACAGAACATGAGCAACTTCATAAAACAAACTCTTGGCAAAACATGCTGGAAGTGGAGCAAAAATATCCTTACTATAGAGAAGCTGGGAGTGTTATTTGTTTTTCCATTTACCAAAGAAATGCTGTCAAGATCTGTTAAAACTGCTTTTGCTTAAGAACTAAAAATCAGGATTTTTTTTCCTGACTTAGTCTAATTGTAAGTTTATGATGGTGGGTCCTGTCAGGTTTTTTGCACCTGCACTTTTTTATGCATTTATTTATGTTTTTTAAATTAGATTATATATTGATCAGAGAGTTTCATGGTAATATGCAGCGAAAATACCTCAGCATTCAGTGTTTATGTAGACAAACCTGCCTTCATTTGAACTACATTATCAACATTTTATGACACACTTTAACTTTAAGAGAAAAAATTCTGTTTGGTTTGGGAATATATTTTGACGGCATAGGGGCAAAATGTGATTCATGTCATTTTTGTGTCACCGGGAGTTTCTTTTTTTTTAGAGGGAAAAAATCTATTAAAATTGGAAATTAAGTGTTGTGGAAAAAATCGGGGATTTTATTTTTAGGCCATATTGCCCAGCCCTAAGTAAAATATTGTTTTTCTTATCAGAATTGCAGGCAAACTCACACATATTGTCTATAACACAAATAAATTGGCAGCATTTGGAAAATAGGATCAAACAGGTAGAAATGGCATTCCTGCTTCATTCTTAAACTTAATAGTTTTTTTCACTGTATCCCATGATGTTTACACTTATATCTAAGCATTGTTCAGTATGTATGTAACAGTTAAGATGCGTTCACACCGAATGCGACTTGGGTGACCTCAGCGACCACTCTCCATGCAGAGCCACGATCAGCCACGATCAGCCACGACCACACGCGACCAGATCTCACACGATGCGACGGACGAGTTCTGGGCGACTTGGTCGCATCTTTGGAGACATGGGGGCGGCGCCCCTGTTGCTGCAGATGGGAACTCTGGGGTCGCTTTGGACGCGGAGCAGGTCGCCGTGCTCCGTCGCCAAAGTTGAAATATTTGAACTTTCAGGCGATGTTGCGCCATGAGAGCCAATCAGCGTTGTGTGGTTGCTTGATTGACACCCGTGACAGACTGTTTTTATTCCGGTCCATAGAGTGACAATCCATGTCCGTGTGAGTAACATTAGTTAGTGAGTACATTAGTTCCGCCTAGACGGACCGCAGAAAACTCACAGAAGATGCTGCTGCAGGGCCATCAGCTGCAGTGTTTTGTGGTTGGCAGGTGAGTGAAAAGGATACAGTTGGAATAATGTCAGCTAATATGTCCTATTATATGATATATGATATGATCGCGGGGTTAAACTCCAGCAGGCGTAACGTCACTGAGCAACGGCGACGGTGACAAAATGAGCTATGAACAGGCGACAGGACTTGGGTTTGTGACGCAATCTTGGTCGCCAAAGTTGCGTTCGGTGTGAACGCACCTTTAATGTTAACAATCACATTCATGAAACAGAGGCTTTTATTTACACATGCCACAGAGGAAAAAAGATCAGGCTAAGAAATATGTGAGAAAGATCCACCATAAAACTTACCAGTACTGTGGATTATGAAGAACCACTCCACTGAAAACTTACCTTTGTTAACAGTCACGCTGTTAAATTGATTCCTTCTTTAAGTAACAATGAGTGTTTTTTCACTTTAAAACAACATTTTCAAGGTTGATATAATAGCAGGAGGACTTTTAAAAAAAGAGAATGGTGTCAGTCTTACCCCCTCATACACCCATAGCAATGTAAGTCTGGCTACTTGGTATTAGCCTAAACATTCGCCGCAGTCACAAGCTCACCTCACTTTCTGTGCAGAAAAACTAGAAAGCACTCGGAGAGCACAAACCAGCTTACATATTGCTGTTTATATCTATCAGTAATAGTTCCATGATAAAGTTAGCATCCTAATATGATTCCTTGACCCTGAAAACCCACACATAGCACTCTGAATCATATTGATATCATTATTAGTTATATGGTAATTGGGTAGAAATGATCGTTTGCTATTGGCAGTTATCTGGATCACCACCAAAATCTAATTATTTTTAAGTTGGGCAATTAGCAACATCCTCTGAAAATTGCAGCCAAATCTGTCCAGTAGTTTTTGCGTAATCTTGCTAACAAACAGATAAAAAAAACCCAGACAAACAAACAGACAAATAAACATACGCCAGCAAAAAACCCCTCCGAGTATAGCTATGGCTATACATTGTAAATGGTGCCACTGATTCTGTGTGATTAAAATATTTGAGGGTGAAAATAAGCCACAGAAATGTGTCTGCTGATTACTTGCTATAAACACTTTATTTACAACAACTTACTTTGCACCACAAAACCACTTGGTTTAGGCAAAACTTGATACACGGAACAGCCTACATGACCTTCGGCCAGCAGCCCTGACCAGCCTGCTTCACAAGAGGAAACAACCGCTGCCTAAACAGATAAATGGATGATTTTTGCAGCAAATCTGATAGCCGTGTATTAGGACACTTCGAAAAACTTGCACGCACTTGATGTCACACAGAAAAACCTTTTGTAGATGGACAGTCTCAGCAGGTCTGAATGAAAAATAGAGGAAAGTACTATGGAAATAAAATAAAATAAAAACAAAGTGTTGGTTTTGCAACTTGCTTCGACTCAAAATTCTTACAGAGTTGGTGGCACAATGTGCAGCAATGTCCTAGCTTCCATGCTGACTTTTTCTGCACAGATAGAGAGCTAGGCTTTGTGGCTGTGGTTACTGTTCGGGCTAATGACTAGTGCCTCATACAACCCCACTTGAAAAATCCCAAACAATCCTTTTAAGTAGCATTTATAAGAGTGTCCTGTAGATTGTAGAAATCACGGTAACAGTTGGATACACATGCACATACACTACATACAGACTGTTTGAAATCCGTGGGTAGTTGGCACAAGAAAAGCCATATTTTTACACATAAAAATAAAAATACTGGCTCTTATCGATATAGTTAATATAGGTCAATATAGTTCACTGGTTTCTCACAACATTATTATTGGTTGGCTTCACCACTCTCTACATGTCAACAAATGCCTGTTGCCTGTGAGGAGGAGGTGACACTGCCATGTGTTTTAGGGCTCTTTCTCTCATTACAGTCAGAGATTCAAAAGTATATGTTGTTGCTTAAACAGTCATGTTTCGACATGACTGCTTCAGGTTTAAAAGCACTAGATCAAACTGGAGATGCTGTTTACTGGTTAAAAGAAAAGTTTAAGGCAGCTGTAAACTTTTAATTGAGCTGTGTTTTGAGGGGTCAGAGCCTTCCTTGTTTGTGAGATCACCCTGTGGTCAAAACTCCTCAGAGATTTGATGGTGGAGCGGCTCAGATTGGACTTCAGGTACGGTAAATTGCAGGGCTCTTGGGTTCAACATGCTGCTTTTTTTCTCTTTTTAAGATGTGAAGGCCTATTTTGGAAAAAAAGAGTTTTTCTTGATACATAAAGGGTTGCAGGTTTCCCACAGGCTGCTGCCACTTGTTCACAGGAGGTATTAAGCCATTTCAATAAAAAATCTTTTGAAGTACCAAAACGTTACCCATGGAAGACTCAAAAGAAGATATAAAGGATTCTTTCATGTGAAGAAAATGTTTTTCCTTATGCTTTTGGAAGTATTTAAACATTTTTCACACCATTGGACAATAGGGGGAGAGGAGATGAAATGAGTTTTATCCTCCATACAAAATAAGATTTGAAGAACTCAAAACATTTATCTTATCATATCATTGCTCTTTTCCACCTTTAAAACATTCTTTCTCTCTCTCTCTCTTCACATGTATATATATATATATATATATATATATATATATATATATATATATATATATATATATAAATATATATATATATATATATATATACATATATGTATGTGTATATATATATATACATATACATATATGTATATGTATATTTATATATACACAATATGCCGTATTTTAGGTACCAGTGACCCAAAATTTCACAAAATTTGTTCTAACCATTGGTGGCACGGTGACACAGCAGATGAATGCATGTGCCTTACAGCAAGAAGACTGCTAGTTTGACTCCCCATTGTGACCAGAGGGAGTAAATGTGACTAGAGGGGGTGGGGTGGGTGGGCTCAATTCTTCTTATGTGCAAGTAGGCGGGGACTCTGAGTAAAAAAGGTCTAAAACCAATGGGTTTAGTCTGGTCGGTATGGAGGGATACAGTATCATACGAAGAGGCAGTGTCTGAAGAGCTGGAGATGGGCACTGGTGAGATGGACTAGAGATGGCAAGGGTAGACGAGGGATGCTAAGATCACACTGAAACAACAAATGGAAAGAAGAAGCAAAGAAGACATATTTTAAATTCCATTTTCAGGGATTCACCTGTTGTGATCTTCATTAAGCTTTCATGTTTAGATGATAATATAGAAACAGGCACAGCTGTAAATGGATGAAGTATCCAGCTGTCTGATCTGTCCATTTCAGGGAAATACCTTCACAGCTGTACAGCCAGCTCACTGAGATGCACGGTTATATTACCTTTTGCATTGTCTTTCAAGGAGAGCTCATTTATGCACATGAATTCATACAACGACGGAAGGAGCTCTGTTTTGTTGTTGTCGTTGCAGTTGGACCAGAGATTCAATTTCCTGATCATGGCCTCTACTTTATCTTTCACATTAAATGTTGTTGCTGAAACTCCCTGTAAACTGAGATTCAGTTCATTCAGACGAGAAAAACTGTCACCCAGATAAGACAGGCATGTCAGAACTCCTCATCATGTCAATTCTCAGATATTTGAAAGTTATGATCACTGAAGAAAATCTCCAGTTCATCTTTCAGTTCCAAGAAACGTGTCAATACTTTGCCTCTTGATAGCCAGTGTGCTTCTGTGTGAAGTAGTAATGTCTCATGATCGCCGCCCATTTCACTGCATGATGCAGTAAATATGCGAGAGTTAAGGAGCCTGGCTTTCACAAAGGTCACCATTTTCCCTGTGGTGTCTAAAACATTCCTCAAAAGTATACTATACTACATCGCTCAAATGCGATGTAGTAGCTGTTTTAAAACGTCCTCTGCCATGTCACTGATGCTCTGAGAAACTGTGTTGTTTGAGAGTCAAATCCAGACTGTTTTGGTCCTCGACAGGCTGCAAAACAGCACAAAATCCCACTCAACTGGCTTGAATGGATGCAAATAAAAGGAGTAAATTGAACCTGTCCTGAAAAAAATAAGGAAAATACCAAATATATCAGAGTCAGAGTGCAAAACATAAGCGCAACGAGAGATTGAATTTCTTTGAAAGTCTCAAACAACTTCTAGTGCAGCCCACTAGTGGTTGCTTGAAGAGGGGGCCCTCTGATTGGTGGGTCAGCAGACCAACCACAGGACCAAGAAAGGTTGCATAGATGCATGGAGATATGAAGTATGAAAGCATCGCTCCATTCAAGTTCTTATTTGATGACATCAGCCTCAATGACTCCAGCTCTGTTTGGTCCCAAGCCTATAAATAATCAGAGTGGATGAGTCATAATTCAGCATGAATTGGTGTCTCTTTCTTTCTCTCTCTTACAACATGGGAACATTCAACAGATAAAAGCAACCAAACAAACCTTTAATTAAACAAATACAAGCGTTGCAAACAGTAATACACCAATAATAAAAACTTGTTAACCATGCAGACTGCTTCTCTAATCTTCATCTTTCATTTGAGCCACATAAAAGAGCCCATATTTTGCCTTAACTCTGGTTCACATAGTTTTTTTTTATGGCTGCCATAGTATGTTCACATTCACTAATGTTCAAAAATACTTCTAGCTTCCATATACAGAGTATCTCTGATCCAGCTGTATTCTCAGTCTGTCTGAGATGCTCATGTGAGCCCAGTACGCCCTGATAATTCTACAGGTCAAGTTTAGTGCTGAAGCCATGTTGTCAACAGCTCTGCACTCATTCTAATGTCTATGACCTTCCCTGGGCTTGCTACTGTGAGCCAATGGACTGAAACTAATGACCAAACAATAAAAATATGTCACATTGTTAAGTTTATTTAATGTCACAGTTTTCTCTGTGACATCAGAGACCGTCAGATTTTCTTTCCTCTTCTTTATCCTTAAGTGACAAAAGAGAGGGTAAAATATGGTGATTTTGTTTAGTTTTTTTTTTAATAAAAGTAACATAATGCACTACATGATTTCAAAAACAAACCCAACATGTTTCTAATGAAAATGAAAAAAGTCATGAACACATCACCACCAGCACAGTCCATGCCACAGTATCATGTTTAATTTCAAAGTTCTTCCGTTGGGAGAATCCTTTTTTCAATAAAGGGCTAAGGGCTTATCCGTTGCTTTTTAACTGGGGTGGGATGTTAACATTTCCAAGCACAAAACAAATACTTGAAAAAACCTAATCAAAACTAGAAGACTCAAGTTCACACAAACATGATTAATGGAAACGTTTGCAGATTTAAAAGGTATATTACACATTGCATATCAATGTCCAGTGTCATTTAAAACATAAAATGAATGCACCATTAGTCTTATGAGCTTAAAACTTCAATATGATCAGGATCCAATTAAGACTGATCATAAGACTCAGAGGTTCCAGATGGACTGTATCTTGTTAGATAAGGAGCATCTCCCACATGTCTGATATGAGCGTTCAGGTGCACAGTGAGCAGCTCATAAATGTGACTTCAGTCGTCCCACAGCACACACGGCTCAGACACACAAAGTGCAGACATAAAGAGAAATTAAGTGTTGCCTTTACATCCTTTGTGTTTATTGGAGATGGTAACTGGGTGCAGCTCTCCCACTGATAATGATGCAGACTCCCTCATTGGTGTATGGTTGTTATGGTAACAAGCCTATAGGGGACAGGTCTTTGAGTGCATAATTAGCCCGCATGGTTCAATTTGCCTTCATTAGAAAGGTGTGTTTGAACAGCCTGTAGAAAGCACCATCCTCTGCTGTGCATTCAAAAGAGGGGATGAAGTTTGAGTCCATTTTCCCTTTAGAGAAAAATCTAATGTTTCTCTGCTGCTCTTTGACAGTGAACTCTGATTGTGCTCATTAGAAGTGATGCAGGCAAAACTGTCAGGCAGCAACAACACCTCCCACTGACTTCAGCAAGCTTCAAACTAATGCAGCGCTATCAAAGCTGTGAGTATTTTCAGACCTCAGATTCATGTCTCACATATGTGTGATCATGTCCAACCACCCTCAGTGTTTCCCATCAGTCACAGTCAAGGCCACCCATAAAGAGGGATTAAAGGTAAAGCTTTCTGAGGCCCAGAGTAGGGATGGGAATTAGTACGATTTTGTTGATACTAATACCATTATCAGTTCCACTTATCAATTTGTTTCTTCATCAATTCCTGTGGACTTTCTTGTGGGCAAAATTAGGGTTTTAGAGGCAACAGTAGTAAACACATTGTATGATATTGAATGGTGTAACTGCACACATTAATGCCTCTGCAAGCTGGTGTTTCCACAAACATTGTGTAGTAAGCGTCATTTTGTTGAAAATTAAACCACAATTTTGACCACTTCTCCCCCTTTGTCTGCCATGAATACATTATTTCCTTTTTTCCTATTGTTTCTGACTGCCTCTGGTGATAGTGTGGTGTCCTTGAGTTGCACAGCATGCAGAACAAAGTGGAAAGAATTGATAAGTAAATTGATGAGCCAAACGACTAATGTTATCAGTTCCTTGAGAGAGTTGTTATCAATTCTCAACTGGAACTGGTTTTTGATTCTGATTTCTAGAACGAAGTCATGGGGAGGTCACAAATTATGAGAAATTATAGACTCCATCCTGAATTTGAACAGTAGAGATTTAATTTTTAATCACCATCTGGAACTAATTGCTTATCATTCCTCATTACAGCCATCAAATGTCTTTTTTTGGTTGTTTTGGTTGTTGCCTGTTTCAAAATGTCAGTAACCTTGTTGTGCAGATGGGTCAGCCTGATTCATTGTTTGTCACCAGACAGATCCATCATGCCAAGCTCCAATCTATGGTTGTGTGAAAGCGGCACGGCCCAATCAGCTTCCTTTAGAGCAGGAGCTACGAATGAGACGACAGCAAGATGTGACAGCCTGTAGAGTGCATAGCATGGATGCTATCAGCTTCAGTAGCAGTTGTTTCGGATAAAGAACAAACAACAACACTACAAACTTCTCTATAGAAATGATATTTTTACCCTCCTCACAACATGATTTGTAGAAAGTTCCTTTTTTCAAAGTGGCTCGAACTCTGTCCTAGTGTCCTTGTAGGCACCTGATTATTATGTTTTCTGACTGGCCCGTAATGAATGTGACTGGCGGAACGATCACCCAGTCTCCTGCGGAAATGCTTTTGGAAAGGTGATGCCCTAGAATGCTAAACACTGTCCAGAAGACCTCACAGAGATTAAAATCTTACAGCTGCTGCACATGGTATCAAACTTCTTTATTTTTTACATCTACATTTTCCATATTAAGGATTAATATAACTGAACAGACCGCATAGATGATGGTATTGAATGTGCACAGTTGAAGCAACCCTTCCCCTCATGTCCCTGGTCAAACTGCTTCCCTATGAAACCACCTGCTGCTCAAATTTCACTCAGCAAAAGAACTAAATGTTCCACATGCCACCCTGCAGTTTCATATGCGTCATCCGTAGGAAATTACTTGTCTTTTTTATTTATTCAGTATTTCTGCTCTTCTCCTCTTTCATGACATGAGGCAGCAATCCCTGTGGACCCACAGCACTGATGCAAATTAGCCTTTGGCTGATGTTTCCATAGTAACACTCGTTGGGTAAAAGGTTGACTCCTGACGGCTGTTTGTGTACATAAAGAACACGACTGGTTACACTCTGAAAACAACACAGGCAAATATTAGAGTACATATCCTCTAAACCTGAACTATCCCAAAACTTATTAATCATCTCTGGTGAGAACGTGTTCTTTGACATTAATGGACTGAGAGCAGACTGACAACAGGAGACACCACTTCTGTTTTGAGGAGAAACCTAGTTAATTCAATCAAAGTGAGGTTTGCTATACTAGATAATATAAGTCAGATGTCAGACCTGTTTTCCACTTCTCTTTGATTGAGGGGTGTGTGTCCAAATGATCCTAAAGAGTGTCGGTGGTGTCAGTGTGATTCCTACACCAGTCAAAATTGGACTAAAGCCTTCCTGATCTAAAATGATCAAACATATTTGGATCAGTTAACGTTTAAGAATTGCCCAAATCTTCTCCTGCAGGTCTGTTCGATTGTTCTCATGTTCTGCTGAGGATGAGGGCAAGTTAAACAAATGTACATAAGGAGAAGCTCTCTAAAATTAGACTGTAATGGTCTGTGAGATACACATCAGAAGGTCAGAGTCAAAATGAGACAGACAGAGGAAGAAGTGATTGTTGTGATGTCCATCTTCAGTGCTTTGTGGATCTCTGAGTGTCTTTAAAGGTCACATATTTTACTCTGTTTCAACAAGTGTATGGTCCGTGATGTACGAGAACATACCTTTGAAGTTTCTGGCCTAAAAATGAACTCTGATATTGATTTTGCTACGCATGTAAACCCCTCTGTTTTATCCCTAAACAAGCCCCTCTGAAGAAGTGTGCGTGGCTTTGGCTTCTCAGCACTGTGCTCTGGTATCCACTTTGGCGGCACATGATGCTTTCGTTGATAAGGTCTCTCTATTGTTGCTGGCTGAGGGCAGAACGAACGCATGGCTCAGTGAGTGTGAGGAGACGCTTTGAATCAGGGTATGGAGGGCAGGGGGGATGAAGTCAGGCTGTTAACACATTTTTGTGTGGAAAAAAATAAGAGTTGTATTTTGCTTCATTTGTAATGTTCAAAGACACCTTTAGTGCCCTTTAGTGAGTTTAAAATGTAACCTTCACTTGATAGAGTACCCCTGAACAAAACAAAAAGACTTGTATGCTGTGGGTGGGGATACAAACTGAGGGACAGTTTTATTAAAGTGACTGTGAAGTCAGATGGAGCACAGATTCAAACAGTACCTCAGACTTTCTGGTTTCAGACGTGAGACAACTCCAAACAAAGAGCTGCTTTGGCTTATTTCACATGTTGTGATAATTTTAAATAAATGCAAGAAAAAGTGTTTTTTAGGCTCTGCTCTGTAAGTTTACTTCAGTTTGAACCCTTGTGTCTTATTTTTAGTACAAAGGTGGATCACTTCTTACCAGGATGGATCACCATGGTAACTCAGACTGATCAGTGAATCCTTTATGAGCATCTATAATCTGTATAAACTGTAATCTAGTGTAAACTTTTTGTCTGTACTTCAGACTGTGGATGAAAAACTTCCTGCACAGATTTCACATTGTTCCTGTTTAATAATGAGAGTGAATCTCTGTGAGAGCCTGAGTCACACAGACCGGCTACAGCTCCGTAATTACTTTAATGTCATATTAATATTTATCCACAGTCTCCATGACCTCAAAAAGGCCAGATAATTTATCATGACCAGGCTTTTATGTCAGCTGGAATCAGTTGGCTCTAATCAGGTGGACTGGTCCAGAAAACCAGTGCTGTGTCTGTTAATTGGCTGGTGATGGACTTCCTGTTGTACTCAGTGCTGGTTGGCTTTACAGGAGTTAAATTTTGCCTTAACTTGGATCCATTCTGTTTTGATAACAGCTCTAGGATGTTCACAATCGTCAATATAAAAAAAACTTCCAGTTTTCACACACCAAGTATCAATCAATCAACTACATGGTAGTTCCTTCAAATAGCACACATGTATTAGTATGGCTATGATAGTTATGGAAGACCTGCTGCCTTGGACCTGTTTGACTCATGTACTTTATCCTACATCAACAGAAATGACATCATATAACATAAATTCATACTTTTAGACCAGTTAAACCCATTTTAATAGCAGTTCAGCTAGATGCTGCTATTTTAATCCACATCATTCCTCTCCAGTTTTTAATCATTATAGATGTTAATTTCAATATTAGATTGATCTCTCTATTTATGTTGATTATACATCCATAGTAACTATCTTTACAACCATATAGAAATGTGGTCCCTCTCGAAAATGAGATGCCACAGGGGTGCTGGTTTGGTGAAGTGGGAGGCAACCAGGCCGATATGCATACTTCTGCTGGCCCGGGTTCGGGTCCAGTCTCCAGTTTGCAGAGTGTCTTCCCTGCTCTCTCTCACACTCTTTCATGGGCTTGTCCACTGTCTCTCTCTCTCCTATCAATAAAGGCACAAAATGCCCAAAAAGTAATCTTAAAAAAAAAAAAAAAAGAAAGAAAATGAGATGCCACCTCTCAAGGGGCTTACCTTTAATAATTGTATATTCAACAAAGACAAATGTGGTGCTATACAGATAAAGCTTGATTGATTGAATCTATATTCAACAGAGACAAATGTGATGAGGACAAATTTATGATCTGGGCGTCCTCAGGTTTGTCGCTATCATAAATTCTTACTTTTAGTCCCTTTGTCTCTGCCTTAATGGATACATCTCTGGATGAATGTATATATAAAAATATATAAATGCATCTGTGTCTATCTATCTATCTATCTATCTATCTATCTATCTATCTATCTATCTATCTATCTGTCTATAAAATGAAGAGTATGGCTACTGCCTGCTCTTTTGTAAAGTTGAGACAACACTTGTTATGAACTGGCACTATACAAATAAAGATTGATTGAGTATTCCTGACCCAGCTGTATTCTCAGTCCAGCTGTTAGAGCTCCTATCACTTAAGGCCAAGACTACTCTGATTGGTTGACCAGTCTGAATTGTGGCCATGTTTTCAGCAGCTCTGTATTCTGTCTGGTCTATGCTTAGCAGTTTAAACCCATTGGCTGGCTTTGCCACCCTCAGCCATTGGATTTAAACTGCTGACATAACAACAAGAAATCATCCAGTAAGGACACCTGACACATAATTTCCAAATAATCCACCTTTGTAGACCAACAGTGCACATCCTTGCCCACTGGAAGTTGCTGCAGATTGTGGCCCTGAGCAGCTTGAAACACAAGAGCACAAGACCATGAAAAAAGACGCACTAGATGAACCATTTGATATATTTCACTAGTCAGTCTGGGTAACAGCCCATAGGACGTGTGGAATGGGCAGAACCTTTCAAAAGCAAATCCAGCAAGTGACTGGATGATCGTTCCCTCAATCACATTCACTAATGGCCAAGCAAGCAGTGTAGTAGACTGGCGCTGCTGCTGTGTGTTTTAAAATACAGAACATAAGCCACTGCCTAGAACAAACTCTTGCCAAAACATGTCGGTAGAGGAGCGAAACTATCATCATTATTGCAAAGTACTTTTAGTGTTGTTTTTTTCATTGAATAAAGAAATATTGTCCAGATCTGTTAAAACTGCTACTAAAGCTGTTAGCATCTATGCTAATCTCTAAACAAGCAGTCACTTCCTTCTGTCAGCTCCCACCTCTTCCTGCTCTAAATGATGCATATTTCATAAGAAAAAAAGAAAGAGTAACAAGTAAACAACAGGTTATACTTCCTGCCTGACATTGATTTGCTGTCTGCACTGATATAATTTCCACAAAGTGCAGCATCTGGAAATCCCTCAGAAACTCTGAGCACTTGTTTTATAGTGTCGGGTCAATCAGCTTAGTAGACATGGGGTTGAAATTAACCCCTGCAAACCAGTGCGGAGCTGCGCTGGCACGCACCAGAGACGGACTGAGGCACAGGATGTGGAAACCAACTGACTGAAAAGACTGGGGGGATTAGCTGCAGAGTGCATGGCGTACAGAATGCTATGCAGGCAGACGCTGTGGGAATTTTAGATAAGTGGCAACCAAGACCAGCAACCTTTATAAGGTGTAAAGCAGGGGGAACCATTTCTTGCCCACCAGGAGAGTGTTTAGTGAGAGCTTGATGTCACGTGGAAGCTATCAACAGTAGATATCCCAGAGGCCTCAAACCATCAGGCGTCAGCTCTTATTTGATTTCCCCTCTGGCCGTTAGCTGTGACTGCAAGTGTAGTTTTTCAACTTTTTTTTTTCATGATGTTTTTAAGGAGAAACAAGAGATGGGTGGTAGGGAAAAGGAAATGGGGAGAAAGATGCTGGATTTTATGTGACTCATTTGTGTATTTATGTGTGCATGTGTGTGTACTTGTGTATTTGTGTGTGTGTGATGCCTAAGACAGTACAAAGGCCCCAAAGGGGAACATTAATGACAAACATCCTGTTTGATAGTGAAGAAGAAACTAAATTCATCACATCTGCCTCTTATTCTCACCCTGTTCACACACTCGCTCATTCTTCCTCCTGAGAAAACCTCTCTGGCTTTGTGTCCTGTTATCTCACGCACACACTCGCACAGCTGCCACACACTAACAAAGCAGGACTAAGCAGCATGCATTATTTTGTCATGCTCCTCTGTGGAGACAGTGGTGCCTCTTCTTTAACTTCCTTGTAGATAATGAATGAATTCTTCACAGTGCAGTTGTACTTTTATGCATGAACTACTCTGCCAGATGTTGATGTTGTGTTTGATTATTTCAAATGCTTCATTTCAAGTCTAAATTTGTGTCACGCTGCCTCGGAGAAAGATGAAACAATTCAATTATTCATTTTAATTATCTAGGAACCTGAGCAAATTAAACCCAGGTCATGCAATTCAATGGCTGAATTGGTCATATGGCTCCGTTGTAACATATTATGTTACATTTTATCCTTTTTGCCATCAAAGCCTCTAAATTTCATGTAATAGATAGATGTTGCACCAAGGATGGGCAACTTTGGTTATATACAGCCTCGTTGTCAAAGAGCACAAATTGTTGCAATTTGACAGTCAAAATAACTCATATTTATTATTTATCCAGGTTACATTGTGTAAAGGTTATAAAAGCTTTGTATTCAGCTGTTTTCAGATAAAGGACTTTATTTTAGAGCTGCTGTCAATACATCCATGTCATAACATTTGTTGGTTCTTTCTGCCATCACAGTGGCTTGTGGGATTGTGAGCCTGCAGCCCTGCTGATATCCTGTCTTTGCGTGTGTGTGTGTGGGTGTGTGTGTGTATGTGTGTGTTTGTTCGACAAAGAAGAGGCAGGGTCGAGCGAAAAGCAGAGAAACAATAAAGCTCTGAAGGAAAACCTGGAATTTCTTTTCTGCTCAACATTTTACACAAAGAAAAATGTCCCTGTTTTTCGACCCTGCAAATGATAATGGGAAAACTAAACATAATGTAGCTCAGAGAACTCCCCCAAAAACCTAATCTTTGCCAGGGTTCAGATTATGGATGGTTTGGACTGCTGTGTGTCTGTAAAGGAAATGAAAGGCTGTTCAGGTTTAACTGAGGACACACTAAAAACATCCTCCTCTTAGAGTCTTCTTTTCTTGAGCAAGTCGTCTGAAGGAGCTGCAAGAGCGCCCTCAAGTGGTGCAATACTGTATGACAACATATGAGGAGAATATCGCTACAAGATAGATGGATAGATGGATGGATGGACGGATGGATAGATGGACGGATGGATAGATGGACAGATAGATTTGTCTGCAATTATGACTTCTAAACCAGTAAATCACTCAGTATTTGGTGTTCAGGACTCTCACTTTCATCCGTTCCTAATGACTTTTGCCTTTATCAATATCTTGGTGCACAAGACTCAAGGCAGTTACCGACCTTTGCCTAATGCTGAAGCTGGCTCTGTGCACAGAGGCTCTATTCTGTTTTTTCTATAATATGTAATCTTTCTCATTTCAAATTTTAATTTCAATTATTGCACCATACCATTGTACATATCTGTCAAATAAATTACAGAAGAACCCATGTATGTATGTATGTCAACACAACAGCCCAGTTTGAGAAGCGACAGAATGAAGCAGAAGGCTTATCTAGTCCTGCCCTTCCTTACAATATCAGAACACAATCCTGAAAACACATTTTTCATCCGTTACCCAGTTTTCATTATGCATAGAAACAATACATAATGTAAACAATCTTGAGTCAATATTAACAGAAAGATAAATCTCTGCAAGCACCTGCAAAACCCCATTCTGTATATAAACCTCCAAGAGAAACCAAAAACACTTTAGATAAACATGCGTGTCTTATTTTGTATCTGTAATAATTTGCCCTAAACTTGGATCATTTGCTGTAACTGTATTTGAGTGGTTGACATTTATTTTCAATATTCAAGAATGTGGAAATGGACCCTCAGGATGAGAACCAGTTGAGAGCTGGTTTACTCTGTGTTGGTGTGCATACAGCGGCAGCACAGAGGACAAGTAGAAGTCCTTTTCTGTGTTTGCTGAGTCCAGTGACAGGATATGCAGACAAGCTCAGAGAGGCGCTGATGTCTGGAGCCACAGCAGAGCCAAGCTAACAAATGGATTTTGGATATTTCACCTGATTGTACCATTTCATGTTTATCCAGGTTGTCTAGCAGACAGTTCGGTGAGGGTTTTTTGGCAGCTGCAGAAGGAGACAAAACTCGAACCCCTGTCTCTGATGGCCGTCTGCTCTCCTTCACTTTGTACCTGCAGCACTGCACAAACGTCTGCCAAAGTCTGTGGCATCAGGACTTCTCCTTTTCACCATGTTTAAGGCTCTTGAAGCTGCCCAAAGCATTTCATGTCCCCAGCCACACCCCCAGCAATTCTGGTTCCCAAGTTGCAAAGTCTATGGGATTTTAGAACAGCTCTCAGAAAAATACCTGGAACAAGGTCCATGATAAACACATGTATGCAAGATTTTTAACGTTTCAAATTCCCAAGGCACATCTCGACCTGCCTCAAGGCACACCAATGTGCCGCGCCACACCGTTAGAGAAGCACTGCCTTAAAGTATTAACACAACCAAACAACTGATGAATGAGTTTTAAATATACTATACTTTTAAATATACTAATATAATGTTGATCTACTTTGTTGGTAAGTGTTTCATTCATTATACAGTTGTTCGTCATATTTTTTCAGACATATACAGATAAAAGTAGAGCAGAGTTACTGATGCCATACTGCCCAAGAAGACCCCACAGATCAGCTGCATTAGGCCTGCTGACAGTCCCTGAGTCAAGGCTGTGGTCTAGAGCAGTGTTTTTCAACCTTGGGGTCAGGACCCCACATGGGGTCGCCTGGAATTCAAATGGGGTCGCCTGAAATGTCTAGTAATGAATAAAAAAAAAAAAAATTAGGCTACTGATAAAAATATTTTTTAAGCTAATTATTCTTTTTAAAATTCAAACAACACACACAATCTTAAACAACTATATTCTATACGTTCCCTTTCTCAAATATAAATGTAGTTTAAAACAAATGCAGCATTTAAAAATATCTGAGCTGATGCAACTTGACTGAAGGCCACGATCATGTGACTTTACAGTTACCATTGCTAAATAATAATCAGCGAGTGTACTTCAAAAAGGCTGTGACGGTTAGTGAGTGGGCACTGAAAGCAACTTTGGAGGTGAGCTATCTCATTGCTAGGGTTATGAAGCCGCATACCATTGCTGAGACATTAATATTGCCAGCTGCCATCGAAGTGGTAAAAACAATGTCCGGGGAGGAAGAAGCTCAAAACCAAAAAACCACATATGAGAGATTGTTTATTCAGTATTAATTATAAATAAAGCCTATATCCTGATCATGGAAAATAAAATTGTCACTTTGTGCACTAATCCTGGCTACTCTGTATTTGCAACACAGTATAACAAACATGATGAAAAACTAATTCTAGGAACAAAAATGTCTCCGGGGTCCCCAGAAATTTGTGATGTTAAAATGGAGTCAGGGACCAAAAAAGGTTGGGGACCACTGGTCTAGAGGTGACAGAGCTTTTGCTGTAATGGCACCTTTAGCTCTGGAACAGTCTTCCACTTCATATTCAGTCTGCAGAAACTGTTTCTGCTTTCAAATCCAGTCTAAAAACTCATTTTTACAGACTTTTCTTTCCAATTTTATTTCATTTTAGTATTATCAGGGCTTTGGTGAAATGTTTTTTTTTAATCAAGGTCTCTTTATTGAAAGTTTTTGTAGTATACAAAATAAAAAGAGTATAAAGAGAAACATATATACAAAATATAAAAGAAAGCGCTACCCATTAACCCACCCACTGGACAGATAGTATGCTATCAGGCATCCCTCATTACCACCAGCCAACACAGAAAGAAAAATAAAAAAAATTATGGGACTGTACTTTCTGCTCCTAACTTCTCAACAGACATCAAGAAAGGCTTCCAGATTTCATAAAATCTTGAGGCAAACCCTTTAAGACAGTGTCTTATCTTCTCAAGCTTGACACATTGCATAATCATAAAAACGGTATCATGCACCTGGCCAACAAAGTGCAAAAAGCTAGCATATTACTCTTACAGTTATTTAGATGTACACCCTGTGGCATGATACCAAAGCAGTAAGCAGTAAGAGGGGATGGATCTATTGGCACCTCTGATATTTTGGAAAGAGTATCAAAAATGAATTCCCAAAATGTGTGTAGTCTTGGACAGGCCCAGGACATATGCAGTAAGGTTGCAGGGGCTTGGTTGCACCTGTCACATGTAGGGTCCAGGTCTGGCCTGGTTTTAGACAGTCTGACCTTTAACCAGTGACATCTGTGGACGATTTTAAATTGTACAACAGCATGTCTTTGGCAGATGGAGGATGTGTAAATTCTGTGTATAATTTTTGCCCAAGTTTCTTCTGAGATCTGCTCATTTAATTCCCCTTCCCATTTGCTCTTAAGGTCAGTCAAATTTGCTGAATTATGATGATCGAGAAGGTTATATATCTTACCAATCACCTGGTTTAAGTTTGTCCTTAACTTAAAAAATGTGTCTAACAAGGGTGCTGAAGTGTAAAGGAGAAAACCATTGGAGTGTGAGGCAACAATTGGTGAAATTGTTTTAACATTATTTGATGGCTTTTACCCATATTTTGTGCTTGCTTTTGAAAATTTGTTTAATACTGTATGTCTGTATCTTACTGCTGTGCTTCATATTTACGCCTGTCTTTTTAATTTGCTTTTGTAAAGCACTTTGTGCCCCTGTCTTGGAAAATGCTATCCAGATAAAGTATTACTATTATTATTATATTATCCATAAATCACTATGATACATTTAAAAGGCATGGATTTGGAGATTTTGTTTGGTATTTGCTGTGCCTTTGGAAAGATATTATGGAAACCACTGCTCTAATATGTAACAAGTAAAACATGCTTTAATATAAAGAAATATACTAAGAATATTTTATATTTATAATTAATGGTATTGAATGAGTATCACTGTTTGAAGTATTGATGTTAGAGGTCATGTGGTTCTTATGTTCATAGAGTTTGCTTTTTATTGTTTACTCAGTATTTTCTTACAAAAATGTCATCCTTGTCTTTGATAACCCTAAGTTATCAAAGCTACCTATTCATTTGGTAATGAATATAAGTCATACTTTGATTTTATCTAACAATGTTTTTATTATGTTATCTTATTTAATGTCATCATTTAAATTCTTTTCTGCTCGTTTTCGGTTTGTTATTTGCTTACTTTCTTCCTCTCATCTTTCTCTCTTTTCTCGTGTGAAAAATACAGTTCTGGAAACACAACAGTCCAGGTCTGTTATCAGAATGACAAACGGATGGTTTATTAAATTTAGGTTAGAAAAAAAAGATATATGAATGATGCTGCTCCTGCCGCTCCAAGTTTAGTGTTAGGAATAACTAGATAATACTGAAACTCTCCTGTCACCTCCTTACGGCTTCACTTATTTCTCATAATAAGCAGCCAAGGGGCAGATCTCTCTACTGGTTAAATATCATAAGACAAAAAAACAGGAAACAGAAGCTTGAATCAATCAATCCATTTATTTATTTTCTTATAAACACTAAAAGTCTTAAATAAATCATTATAAAGTGAAACACGACTGGTATTTACAGTGCGTTATCTTCATCAAGTAAACCTACATCACTGTGCGAGCAGTGCCGTTCACACAATCCTTCAAGTGGGTTCCAGGTTTGTTTCAATGCTCCACACCAAAGAGAGAGCGAGTCAAGTTCAGTCCAAACAAACAAACAAACAAACAACAGCAAACAGCATGAAAGTCCTTCAGCCTCCTGCACAGAGAGTCCTCAGCACAGACTGCAGCGTCAAGAGGAGCTCCAGAGAGGAGGGGGCACCATCACTGAGGCCAAGTCAGATGAATTTGATCAGACCATTTTGTCTCATATGTACAGCAGGGTAAAGAGGCCAGCTATAAAACAGGATTGTGAGGGGATGTTGATGTTCTCCATTATTCACTTTGAGAATAAGGCTAAAATATGTGTAAATTTCAAGGCCAGTGACAGGATATGCAGACAAGCTCAGAGAGACTTAAATGTTGCAAAATATGTTGAGACACATTTTCTTTCAAATCGAGAGGAAATGTCAACAAAAATAGGGAATTAAAGAAACAGTCTGATGTTAAAGAAAAGGTGTTAAGAAAAGAGCTGACATAAAAAATAATAAGAATGAGGAAAAAAGTCACAAATGTCAAAACAATATACTTAAAAGCAGAGGAAGCTGGAGACGTTGATTAAAAAGTGTTTTTGTTTTTGTTTTTTCCACAAATAAATATGTTTGGAAAACTGTCAGAAAACGTTGACAAAAATATCAGATGTCGGAGATATCATTAACATGTCTTTAACACTTTGGGCCAAAATGACTGTAAAAATGTTTGAAATTTTAAGTTTTCAGACAAGGGTAAAGTCAAAATGTTTCCACAAGAGTTTTGAGAAAAAGTCAGATTTTGAAACAGTGTGATAAATAAAAGAAAATTTCCAGCAATAAAAGCTGAAATGACAGAAACTGATTCAATCCAAACTTGTATTTCAGAGTTACACTTCACTGTTTAAGTTTTTATCTCATCGTTTGAACTTTTTCCTCGAAGTGCATAGAAAATGTTCCTCCTTTTTTTTCCTTTTACTTTATTATTGTCCCAACAGTTCAGCACACAGGGTAGTTTTTAAAGGCCTTGAGCATGATGATATAAAGATTTCTATCGGTCTTTTGAGAGGAAAAACCTCCAGAACTGCTTCAACCCCCTTTTCCAAAAGTTTGCAGCCTGTGTGTGCAATAGACAGTCTACAGGAGCCTGTCCACAGTTTTTAACAATTAAAACAATAAGTTAGTCAGGACAGGGTGGTCAAGACTCCCGTTGATATCTGCTTTTTTGACTAAATGTAAATCATACATTCCATCAATTGCATGTCATTTACCTCAGTTATCCACAAATGCATTGTTTAATTTAGTCTAACAGTGATTTTAATTTGCTTGACATGAGGACATTTTGGGGCTGGGGCTCTGACCTTGCTGTTTCTACCAGAGGATCTCAGCAGGGATGTTTTTGGATGACCAAAATCAATTCTGACGTGTTTTTTTAATGCACTTATTCCTCCTTATAAGTTCCTTTAGATACACACATTATTTAACGCACACCTTTATTGACGAGCTATCTTGAGTCCGCCGACCTCTACCTAAAAATGCATACGCGGTCACAAATGTTTGGAGGTGAGTTAGATTGTTCCTCTGAACGTCTTCACTCAGGCTGGTGGTTGGACTGGCGGGTCCTCTGTGTCCCAGAGACTTCCTCTGAGCCTCCCTCCAGCAGCTGTCCTCTTCTCCTCACACTTCTGTCTCTCAGAGATGAAACACGGCCAGTCTGCTCCGGAGCTCAGCCTGAATCATCTGCGCTGGTCTCTGACGCCCCCTTCATGTTCTCCTCCTCCGCCGTGCCGCTGTCTGACTCCTCCTCGATGGCGAAGCGCGTGTCCGCGGAGGAGCACAGGGAGCTGATGCTGCTCTGCTCCGTGCACAGCGCGCACGCGAGCGGGTTCGGCAGCGCGCCCTCGTGGTGGAGGTATCCGAAGTGGTTGCCGTGGTTACCGCAGAACGGCAGGGTCACCTGTACCGAGCGCAGTCCTGACACAGCGGCGGGAAAGGTGAGGCTGTGTTTCTTCGGCAGCGCGCCCCACTCCCGCTGCTCCTCCTCGTGCACGAGGCGCGTAAAGACGTTGATCCTCCGTTTTTCTCGCCTTTTAGAGCGGAAGTAGCCCAGCATTATACCACAGAGGAAGACTCCGTAGAAAGACATGACAATTAGCACGTACAGGTACGCGTTTCCGCCGTGTTTGTCATCCTGGGAGCTCGCGCTGCTCTGCGTCAACAGGAAGAGGCGTTTAGGTAAAGCTGTGGAGTTTTCGAGGTGCTCCATAGTTCAGTGCAATCCACTGGGAAGATGAAGATAGTGTGCTGGACAAAGAGAAGAAAAGATCAATCCATAAATGACTTTAACTTTTACGCACAAGGATATCCTCAAAGGGAGTATTTACTGTCAAAGCGATCGTATGACGTTAATAAACTGTCAAAAGAAACATTTTAAAGTCGTTATTGGACATGTGTGATTTATTTTGTGGTTAAAATACGTAAAAGTGATGAAAACTTTTATCTGGGCAAGTGTTAAGGGCATGTTTTTAAATTAAACTATTGTAGTTACTTTATTGATAGACTAGAAAGTTAATTAAGACTCACCTTATTCAATCATTCTACTGATTGAAGTCATTGGAAAGATATTAAAGTCCCAATTTTAAATGATACCCATGTCCAGGCAGCTCTTGAGCAGAAACAATTTAATTAGGCAGATCCACAATCATTGAGTAAGGCTATGGTTAGCATTTTGAGCAGCATAATAAGAAAATAGAAAATAGTGAAACTGGTATGGGCAGGAATTTACAGTAGAACAAAGAAAATACTGTATGATTAAAATAATCAGAAACATTAATGGTTTAAAAATCTAAAACCATGAAGTTGGCATTAAAATATTGGAATTGCTTCTGCCATATGACTTTATACACTTTTCTGGAGTGCATTATATTTAGAGCATAATTACTTAAATACTTTTGGTGGTAAAACAAATATTCAGTAACTTAACGTTAAATATAACCTTTTTTCTCATATATTTCAAGCTTCTAATTTTTTTTCTCTGTGAAATTACCTCTACAGTCCTTAAAAGAGCCACAGTATTTCTATAATGATCAAACAACAAAGAGGACAGAGTCCTGAGATTAAAACTCACCAGAAAAAAGGGTAAATCTCATGTGAACCTTCTCAGCTGGTCTCTTCTTTCTGCTTTTCTTGAGTTTAGCAGCTTCACAGAGGAGGAATTTGTTTATATAGAGACCCTGGAGTGTCATCATGGGTCACATGAGACTGTGAGACGAGTTCTATGGGAGCCCTGAAGGGGCGTTGCATAAAAAAAAGTGCACATAGGACTACCTTTTATCATTGTTTATGCTTCCTCTGGGAAGTTAATGAATTTATCAAAACCCATCTGTCAAATAAAATGAGTCACTTACATTAAAACCTCCAGAGTCCAACACAGGCGCCTCAGAGGGATTGTATTGGAAAAATACTTTTCAGATACACACTACAACCGTTAGAGAGCCAATGTTCTACTTTTTAAGTTTTTCATGCTCTCTAGTGAGGCTAACATGTCTCCTCCACGTGGTTGAGTACTTCTACACACAAGACAAAAGTCAGGACTTCTGCCTCTTTGCTTGGTTATGGTTCCAGTACCTGCTTGAATGGGCTCATTATCACCTGTAATGCCACACGTAGGATCTCTGACATGGGAATCAAACTCCCTCTTTTAGGGCTAAGTGATATTAGAAAAATGATATTGTCATATGTTTTCCTTCTACAGTATATACCGTACTCCTCAAAAAATGTAGGGAAATGTTATTTTTGGAACTTTTTTTGGGGGGTGTGGGGGTTATCCACATGTTTAACTGTGTTGCTCACTCCATGGATGCATGATCCTTACACTTTGTGCCTTTTTGTGAAATTGACTAATCAGACTTTCCAACAACGTGAAATACAATACCAATTGGTATTATTAAATGAGAGAAATAATCAACTATAATAATGTTTCCAGACTTTTCTTGAGGACTATATGTTGCCCTTTTTCAAGAGAACTTTTCAGGTAAATGTTGTACCATTTTATCAGCAGTTCTACAGACATTAAAATGTCCCTTGTCCTGATGTGTTTGATCAATTACATCAGTGATTCCCAAACTGGGGTACTCGTACCCCCAGGGGTACGTGAAGTGACGTAGGGGGTACGCGAATACTGTCAGGTTTCAATCAGTTGTTTCAGTAGTTAAAGTTCAAACTGGCAAATGTTTGTATGGTGAGCTTTGATAAAGGCCTGAGGTGTTGGCAGAGAAGCTGGATTGGTGAGGCATCTGTCCTGAATTGTCTAACATTCTTATAGTAACATAAGTTCAGTCAGACCTCCTTCACGTTAAAGCTGTGGTGAGTTTGTACTTCACAGTTTCAAGTTCATTAATGAATATGTTCCAGAAATGTAAATTTCTTTTTTCGAAAGTCAATCGGTGTTACCCACTGAACTTGCTGGTTAATAAATTTATTTTGTGAGAAATAACTCACTTGAAGAGATTTTTTTTGTATGTTATGCATGTTAAATGTGGGAGGTGGGGGTGGCGGCAGGCTTACAGACACATTTCTTTTACTAGCTACTATAAGTGCGTGAGAGTAGGGGGTACATGGCTGGAGGTCGAGTGTCTGAAGGGCTATGGGCTGTGAAAAGTTTGGGAACCACTGATTTACATCATGTCCTGGGTGTCTTTTAAACAAGAATTTGATTCAAGTTGAATAAAAAAAGGAAAAATGTTGTCCATGTACAGGATTAAATGCAACTCTTTCCCCTCCTCTTTGGAAATGCTCAGATCCGAGGGCGCCAGGAAGCTATGAGCTCTGTCCTGATTGGCTATCCAAAGGATGTCGTAGGGGAGGGGGGAGGAGGGCTTACAGTCTAGAGAGCAGACTTTCAAAACAGCCATGGCGTCTGCCTGTGACTGGCAGAAAACACACACGCAGGTGGAACCTGTATGAAGTAATAAGGAAGTAAAAAACAAAGTGTTTTATCAAGCATTTTCTGTAAAGAGCCAAAGCACACTAACTACTTTGGAAGCAAAGAAAACTGATTTTGCAGGACATGGACATTTAAAGAAATCCTTCTCTGCTGCCCCATGAGTTTAACTCCCAGAAGGTCACAGTTTTTCTCTCCTGAGTGTCTGTGGTCAAGACTGTTTATGAGCACAAAAAGTATCTTAATGATGTCAAAGTTGCCAAAGTTTTGGGACCTATGTGGGGGGTTGCAAGTTGCCTTCCATATACAAAGAAAAATTCAAATGACTTTAAATGGTGAGCTTTACCCACAATTCAAAACGTTATCAGAAAAAGATTAATTTAACCGTTATCTAGTTTAGTGTCTTTATCATTAAAGTAAAGTGATTCATAAAAAATATCTTTAACTGTAAGTTGTTCAGCTCTTCTGTGACAATGAGGGTCCCCGGTCTCTTTCACTGTTAATTTGGGAAGCCCTGGTTAATATGTTCACTATTTATATGAGTAAAAGAAAGCCAAAGACTGAAGGAAAGGAAACAGCTGAAAGTCTCCATTTAGCGTGATCACTTTTTAAACTGTAACACCACTGTATTTCGGATGAGCATTGTCTGAAGCTCGCACATTTTACAAACAGAAAACACAAACTCTGCAGGCAGTGGTCCAGCCTGTTAAAGGTGATATTAGACAGACTGTAATTGTATAAAGTCATGGAAACAACATTTGCAGGTTTTGTTAAATAGCAGCATGCTACGCTGAATCGTGTGACTTGTTTCCTTACAGTAAAAAAGCTACATACTAAGAGGTAACTACTCTATCCCTTCAGTGTCCTCTGTTGTTCTCACTGTGCATAGCTCTTCCCTCTTAGAACTAAAACGGATGAGTAATTTTTAAAAAAAGGTATTCCTCTGCTGGGTGTGCAGCAGCCACCATCACATGGCCTCAGAACCTCTTTAGGAACCTTTAAGTGACATCAGTGAGACTGCATCTGTTTTATAGTCTGGACAAAAGCACCCTATAGACGTAAGAGCTTAACACTGACCAGAGCTTTTAATTTAAAGGATCTTTTTGGGTCATTTTTAGGGAGGCTACCATTTTTTTTAAAGAATGAGATCTAACAAGATTGATTGAATTTAACTGTCTGACTGAACTCCTCCTTTTTACGAGAAATGGACAAGCATCAGTCTGACAACTCCTGGAAATCATTACACCCTGACACTAATAAGTGGTGAGCACTTACGTCTGAATTGGATTAAGTACTTCTTAATGATGACAGTTATTAAATCACTGAAAGCTGATTTCATTCATTTCCTTCGATTAAACTGTTCAGACAAATAAATGTCATCATCTGTCTGTCTCCTGGTCACGTAGGCAGATTTTTTCCATTTAGTAAATAATACTAAAGTCTTTCACTTTAATTAATAATGGAGGGCAGTGGTTAGGAGACGTCAGAATTTTATTCAAACTTCTGCCATGAAATAGTCCAGCCTTTCTCAAAAGGGGTGCCGTGGTACCCCTCTGGCTTTGTCAGGGGTGCCTCGGAAACATGTGAAAAGTGTTGTTATGAAATTGTGGGTTTGTATCTCCGCTGAAATCACTATTTCAATGCCTGGATTAGTAAATTAATAGTCTATGAACATTATTCAAATAACAAATGCACATCAAATGCACATCAGATACAGTGTTAATGTCAATGTGAACAAACAGACATTTATTTTGAAATTGTCCACCTTCAACGTTTGCTGTTCTGCTAAAAGTCACTATAGTTAACACTGGCTCTCTTGAAACCAAAACTCTAATGACATCTTTGTATTTATATTAATGTATTTGCATCGTGTTCTTGCCACCAGTATGTGTGCGCATCTGCTGTGACACAACTGTGACGTCCAATCCAAATTGGTCTGCAGAGGTATAAGAAATGTGTTTGATCACATACGCACCATCATGTATGTTTTATGGGTTATTACATATATTAGGTCACAAAACACTCAAATTAAGTATTATGTGTGTTGTTAATAATGATTCTAAAACAAATAAACAATTCCTCCTCGTAGACCAGGCAGTCTTTATTAACATATTTAAACCATTTTACTGAGGTAAATTACAAATAAATAGCTGATGATTCAACGTTACAGGCTGTTGGTAGAGAAAAGGAGCTCCTAAAACACCTTTGAGATTAAAATATACATGAGGTTGCTCTGCTGATCACAGCTCCAGACACGTCTCCACGTCTCCATACGCACTCACTGATTAGAAAAGTGATTCACGAAAAGGCAGCAGACGGTTAGAAATGCTGGGATCATATCTGTGACTTTTAAGGACTCATTGATTCATAAACCTATAATCACACATAAATATGTAACAAGGCTTTGAGATGATAAAGACGGTCCTGCTGAGGTATCAGCAAATACACAAAAAATATGTTTTGTAATATTTTAATCAGTGCACCCAAGTATGCTGAGCGAGATTTTATTTGGTCCTATCTGTAATCATCTGCCTTATAAGGACAGAAAATATAAATATTGCACTATGATTTATCAAACAGGACATGTTTACACAGTCATTTCATCTGTAATACAAGAAAAAGCAGTGTGCTCTTTTGTGTTTGTAGAGCACACATTGCAACACTTAGGAAAAACACAGCAGACTCAATAAAACTGTATTTCTGTCTCTAAATAAGACCACTGGGAGAATTATTTATATCAAAAGTGTGCTCTTTTTATAACAGAGGAGCATAAAGTCAGGCTTGGTGAAGAAAAAGAGAGGATGATGATGCTTTTTAATTCTTGATTCGAGAAAAAAAGTCAAGAAAATAGTGACAATTTAAGGGGAAATTTGCACTTTGTGGAAAAAAAAAATCAAGAAAAGGGGGAAATTATGAGAAAGACCTCAAGTTGTAAAAAATGAAATGAAAAAAGGAAATTTAGTGAAAAATTCAAATGTGAAAGAGTCTAATAAATAAAAAGTTCAAATACTGGCAGAAAAAACTACAAATTATTAGATTAAAGGTCTAACATTTTTTTAAAGTTGAAATTCCTTGAAAAATTATCAATTGTTTAAAGACCCAGACCTCTGGAAAAAAGGCGTAACCCTGTTGGGTGGGAGAAAAATAATTTTGAAAAGATGTAAACAACAACTGAAAAATATTCCTTTAAAAAAAAAACTGTATTTGAAAAAAAAAGGTAAAAAAAAAAACTAACAAGCTTAATCTCTGGATTGAGCCAGAGATTAATCTTGCCAAAATGTCAAAGTCAAAATGCCAAGGAAAAAAGCTTGTAATATTGAGGAAAAGTTGAAAAATATAGAAAAAAGCCAAGTCAATTGAAATGATGAGCAGAGATAGTTAATGTTTTATAAAATGTTGAAAAAGTTTTTTAATAAAGTTGGTATAAAAATCTTTGAGGACAAAAGGGAAAAAAAATACAAGAAAAAGTCTGAAATTGAACTGTAGGAGCATTTCTTCTTCAACTCTTTCTTGGCATTATTCTCTTTAGTTGTTTTTGAATAGTACAATGAGAAAAAGCATCTTCCTTGTCTCCTTCCTCTCTCTCATGCTTGACCCTGACACTCTTCCGTAGATTTGCCCTCCAATAGCTGTGTGATTTGTGCTTTTGGTTTGAAGACCTGCTGATGGAGGAAAAGACGTCTACAAATCATGGGAGTCAAAGTCAGACAGCAGGCGGGAAACAAAATAAACTTCCGACAGAACTAAAAATGTGAACAAAAAACAAACCCCCCTCCTGACCTGCAGAAGACGGAAATCCAAACCATCTAGTTAAGAGTTAATTCATGGACATCTGCTGCCATTTCTTCTTCATATGTGACAGATTGAAGCTACAAACCTGATCATACCAGCTGAGCTTTGCTGTGGCACTCTTACAGAATTCAACAGATGTAATCTGCCAACGCACATCTGTTTCATAACTCACATCTGAAAAAATACTTATCCCAGGTCCTTAAACACCAGGATATAATAACTGGGTGCAGGCATCAGGGATGGAGAGCCTTTGTGTTCTCTCCAAACATTTCTCAGATCTCCAGTTTAATAAAGTAGCTGAGAGGTCTCAGGTGAATGCATTATCCAAATGTTTTTCTTTAACAGGAAAGACAAATGCAATCACCCACAACAAAAATGAAAATGACTGAGACACAAACATGCAGCATGAATGCAAATTGCCGCAACAAAAATACAAAAACACCCGAAACAACACAAGTAGCCAAGCCTAGAATGCAAGTAGCCACAAAAAGTGCAGTGAACATACACTGCGTCTGACAACAATAAAATCAATTATAATGATCCATTGAAAACATTGTGGCTTCCATTTATGTTGTGGCTGAAACTACTTGTGCCTTCTCGTGTTGGTGTTGTGTCAACTTAAATTGTGATGAGGCTCTTTGTGTTTGTGATATGGCTTCTTACATTTCTATTGTGGGTATTTGCATTTATATTACAACTACTTGTTGCAGATATTTGTGTTGTGGCTTCTTGTTTTTGTGTTGCGTCTGTTATATTTATGTTGCAGCTACTAACATTCATGTTGAATCTAAATGTGTTTGTGTTTTGGATAAATCTATTTGTGTTCTGGCTTCATGTCTTTGTGTTTTGGCTGCTTGTATCTGCTTTGTAGTTGAATGGCGTTTAACAAGTTTTCATATTTTGTTGATCTTGTTGCAACTTGTGTTTATAGTGTAGCTATTTGTGTCTGTGCTTTGGAATCCTGGGTTTGTGCTGTTGTCACTTGTGGTTTTTGTGGCTATATGTATTTGTTTTGTGGTTAATGTCATTTGTATATCAACTTTTGAAAATTTCATCCGTCTTGTTTTTGTTGTGAGTACTTTTGTGAGTGTTTTGTAGATGAAAGGGGTTTTTATAACAACTGTCTAGTTTTTCTGGTTGTAAATTGTGTTTGTATTGGCGATATCTATTTTGGTGTTGTGGCTGTCAATGTTTATGTTGTGGCTACTTGCATTTTTTCTATTGATACTTGGGGTTTGCATGGCTGCTGTTTTATTTTTTGTTTATATTGTGGCTATTTTTTTGGTGTTCTGGCCAGCTGTGTATAAGTTGTGGCTACTATTTTTGTTGCTGTGAATAACATTTATGTTCTGTTTATGGTGTTGCTCCAGATGTTCTTGTTGCAGCTCTTTTTATTTGTGTTGTGCATACTTCAGTTTGTATTTTTGCTGTTTGTGTTTATGTTAAGGCAACATGCAATTGTGTTGATGCTTTTGTTGTGTTTTTTTTGTTATGAAGTTGTGGCTACTTAGTCTTCTGATGGGGTCCCTAGCTTTTTTGTGTTGTAGTGAACTGTTTATGTTATGACCTTTTGCATCTGGGATGTGGCCTCTTGTTGTTTTTGGCTTGCTCATTTGTACTGGTGCTAATTTTTTCAAGTTTTTGTTGTGGCTACTCATGTTTGTACTGTAATCACTTGTATCTGTGTTGGGGCTTTTTGTATTCATGTCTTGACTAATTGCGTTTGTTTTGCAGGTATTTGCATTCATGTTGCAGCTACTTCTGTTTGGGTTGTGGCAACTTGTATACATGTAGCTGTTTGCATTTTGGCTGATTGTGTTTATGTGGCTATTTCTATTTGTGTTGTAGCTGCTTTCTTTTGCATTGTGTTGTACTACTTGCATTCTGTTTAGCTTTTTTTGTTTAATTTGTTCCCGAATGTGTATTTGTTAAGGCTATTTGAATTTGAATTTGTGCTTTGGTAACTTTCTCTTATTTTGTAGTAACTTGAAGTTTGTGCATCTATCTGCCCTCTGATGGAGCTACTTGAGTTTTTATTCTGGTTTCTTTTGTTTGTCAAACCAACTTGCGTTCTTGTAATGGCTACTTGCATTTATGTTGTAGAAATTTGCATTCTTTTTGTTGTTACTTATGGTCTTGTTGTGGTTTATGAGGTAATGTTGCAGCTTTTTCATAGAGTTGTTGCAATTTGCAATTATCTTGCAGCTGTTTGTGAATCTGTTGGATCTATTTTTACTTGTGATGAGGCAACTTGTGCTTGTGCGGTAGCTTCTTTTGTTTGTGTGGTGGCTTTTCTGTTTTTCAAAAATG
The DNA here is from genome assembly GCA_037902135.1 of Cetoscarus ocellatus. Lineage (NCBI taxonomy): Eukaryota > Metazoa > Chordata > Actinopteri > Labriformes > Labridae > Cetoscarus > Cetoscarus ocellatus. Next base: position 302,147 of record JBAMNC010000220.1, on the reverse strand, counting down.
TTTTGGACATGCACTTGCCTTGGACCTGCTGGCTTCTGTGGTTAAAGTTCTTAAGGGAACTGGTAACATCGTATTCTTGACCTTCACTCTAAGCCATCTTGAATCCATCAAGATTAACAACATATTCAGGTCATTCTGTAGAAGAGTTTCAGCGTGCTGGGAGAATTCAAGGTCAGGTGTTGGTTTGTGTTTTCAGGAGGTCAACGCTGTGCTTTTTTTCAATTATTATTTCCCACCATACATTCTCTCGATGTCGTCTTGGTAGCGTTTTTTCAGCTCCTTGCGTTTGAGCTTGAACGCATCAGTGACAAGTCCTGTGTCAGGAGTCCAGGGGTCGGGGCTCAGACTGATCTTGCGAGGGATTTCAAAGCGCTCCAGCTGGGCTAAAATGAAACAGGACAAAAAAAATTAATGGTCGACTTGTAGCACTACCAAGTTAACCCGACACCACAAATTCAATATGTTCTAAACAATGTACAAATTTTATGCCACTGGTCCATCTGGGCAACAGCCTACAGCAAGTTCATGGGAATGGGCAGAACCTTTCAGAAGCATCTCCAGCATGTGATTCGTAAATCATTCTGTCAATCACATTCATGACAGACCAGTCAGATAATGTAGTTGCTGCTGCCTCAGTGTGGAGTACAAAATGTGACCCACTCCGTAGAACAAACTCAAACCAAAAATATTATGGAAGTGGATTAAAAATATCCAGTCTGTTGAGAAAAGCTTAGTGTTCTTTGATTTTCATGTAATAAAGAAATGAGATCCAGGTCTGACAAAACTGCTACTGAAGCTGTTAGCATCTATGCTAATCTCTTAACGGTCAGTCACTTTCTGCTGTTTCATGCTTTTGGCTCCCACCTCGACCTGCTTTAAAGGATGCTCATTGGGCGGTTAGGGCTGTTATAAAAACTGTTATTTTTTCCCAAATTCCGTTTTAATTTTTCCCATATTCCATTTGTTTCGGTTTAAATTTTAGGAGAATTCGGTTTTTAGTATTTTATGCAAATTTAACCCCGAGACACTGTATAAAGTAATGAAATATAGACACCCACTCTTCAGGTGGTCCTCACATGGATCTTTACTGGTCTAATTAACAGTATGTTGACAAAATTTGCAGAACATTTGATTGCCTTACACATAGTAATCGTTGGGAAACTGCTCTGCCCTGTACTTTGAAGTTAGCTGGAAATTTTGTGTTTTCTTTGCCAACTTAGCTGGTGTCTCAGGCAGCCACTTCCACATGTTTGCATTGTTAATGATAAAGGAGGAGGGGGAGAGGAAGTAAAGTGTGCATTGTCCCCAGCCATGGTGACCCCCTCGGAGCATCTTCCTGAGATATACTTTGTTTTGTCTGTTAAAGCACTTTTTAAACATCTGTGTTTAAAGGTGCTTTATAAATAAAGTTATTATTATTGATTGATTATTATTATTACTGTCATTGGAACAGACATAAAGTTCATCCTTGTTGCAGGCTCCATGCTTTACATAAATAACACTGATTCGAAAGTACAATAGATGACTTGGCTGACTCACTGTATTGCTTGTAAATTGTGATGTATCACATCATGACCCTTGTATCACAATGTGTTGAATTGCTAGAATATTGCTAATACACACTCCTGCTACCACACAAAAACAACACATCTGGTGACATGATTTGCTTCAGGTCATGATTTATTGCTGCATAGGGTCAAATTAACAAAGAAATGAATAAAGTGCAGTATTTTTTAAACAGATATCAATATTTGAGGCAAGCACACTGATAATTGTATTATATGAGCCAGGACTACTATATATATTTGTCCAATTCTTAATGTGGATATAATGTCAATATCTTTATAAATCAGTGTTGTAGATTCTGTGCATTGTTAATTTCAAAGTATTCTCTCACTTGATCTCCAGTAAACTTTGCCTCACCTGTAATAGCAGCCTCTGTGAGGGTTTTGAGGACGAGCTCCTCCATGGCCTTATTGCTGCACAGCTCCTCCAATGAGCCGCGGAAACTGTACTGATCAGCCAGAGCCTGCAGGTGCTTCTGATTGGGCACCACAAAACCGATGACATACGTTTCATCACTGCAGGACAAGAGAGCAGACAGGAGTGACATCAGATTTAAAGAAAACAAACCAGCAGTCAAGCCTCTGGAATTCTGGCGTAAAATAGTAAAAATACAAACTGTTTGTAAATGATATCAAAGTTAAGGTATTGACAAATGCCTGCTGAAATTTAGGTGGTTTTCACGCCTACAGTTCTCATATTTTTTACCATCTAGCAGGAAAAATGCTACAAATATGCATATTTCCTTTGGATCATTTTTTGTTCACACAGCAGTATTATGAAGCAGACCAAATCATAAATCATCATACTCTGCATTTTGGGCATGAATTTAGCAGGCAAAGCTACCCACAAAACAAGTTGTTTGAAGAAGGTCAAAGATTTGCAGTCGCCCTGATCACTCCAATATATTTAATGGTAACATAATTAAACAGAGAAATATCGAACCATTTGCCTTGGACAATATTCGCCGTCTCCTACACATATTAAATTTAACTCACAAAATTCCTCCGGCTTGTGGCATGTTGTTTGTTGATGCTGAAAAGGCGTTTGACCGCCTTGAATGGCCGTATCTTTGGAGAGTGTTAAAAGAATTTAAGTTCGGAGACAAATTTATCAATATGATTAGAACACTGTATGATAATCCCACTGCTAGGGTTTGTGTGGGAGGTGGCCTTTCAGATCTGTTTGAGACAAGACGGGGCACGCGGCAGGGAGATCCTTTGTCTCCTTTAATTTTTAACCTTTCTATTGAACCTCTGGCACAATTTATTAGGAATTGTTCAGAAATTTACCCTATTACAGTAGGTTCGACGTCACATTCGGTGTCAATGTATGCTGACAAGACGTTAATTTATATGGCTGAAGTTCAACAAACCCTTCCCCTTGTTTTAAAAACATTAGAACAATTTGGGCATCTCTCAGGATATAAGGTAAATCTGTCAAAATCAGCATTAATGCTGCTCAACGTAGACCAAGATAAACTTTCACTCCCTCCCCAAATTAAAGTTACTAAAGAAGTTCTCTACTTAGGTATCAAGGTTAGCACATCTGTATCATCAGTTGTCAAAATAAATTACAATTTGATTCTGACAAAAATAGAGGAAGATATTAATAGATGGAGACATTTGCCAGCATCAGTCCCAAACAGGATATCTGTGATTAAAATGAACATTCTACCTCGTATCAATTTTATCAGTTCAATGATCCCTCTTGCTCCACCAGTAGGTTATTGGCAGAAACTAGATAAGCTATTACGGAGTTATGTTTGGAATGGTAAGCGACCCAATATAAAGTGGTCGACACTTCAGCATAATAAGAATAATGGAGGCTGGTCTTGTCCAAAATTTAAATTATATCATTGGGCATTTGTCCTGAGAAATATTAGTTTTTGGCTGGAGGAGGATAAAGAGTCAGCATGGAAGTGTATAGAACAAGAACTGATCTCCATTATGGAATAACACTCACCTGTTATCTGGAGATAAACCATTCAAAAACCAGAATTGGGAGGATAGAGGTATCAGGACTCTTCAGGATATTAATGGAGAAAATTCTATCCTTAGCTTCCAAGAGCTTGTCACTCAGTATGGTATTGATAAAAACTCTCTTTTCTTCTACTTTAGAGTGAGATCTGCTTGTAAAGCCTACAGGGTCCCCTGGGGAGCACAATTATCAGAACATCCCATTTTTGCTTGGATGCAGAATGTTCCTAAAAAGATGGTGACATACATCTATGATAAATGAAAATCCCAGAAATATAGTCCTACACCAGGAATGAAAGCTTGGGCTAGGGACTTGTCTGATACGAGGCAAAAGCTAGAATGGCAGACAATTTGGAAAAATGTTACTGGTGCTTCAAAAAACCCTAATCATCAATTTATACATTTAAAATTTTGTCATAGAGCATATGTCACACCAAGAATAAGACATCAGATGGGACTGGTTCCAGACCCGTATTGTTCTTTCTGCTTCCCAGGAACTGTAGGATCATTCACACATGTTGTATGGGAATGCCCTGGTGTTGCTGAATTGTGGAGAAAGGTTATTGATACGATTTCAAAACTAATAGGAGTCAAGTTTCCAATGGACCCTATGCTGCATCTTTTAAATGATGACTCTCCCCTCTCTCTTTCGGAAAATACTCGAAAAATCTGGTTAGCAGGACTTACAGCAGTGAAGGAGATTATAGCACAGCGATGGAAACCTCCTCATGATATCTCAAGTACTCACTGGCTTCGAAGTCTCTTGGACATTTCCTACTTGGAGCTTTCATCAGCAAGAATCAATGGTGCAAAACAGAACACAATATCAAATTGGACTAATCTGATATCAGATTTAAAAGATATACTCTCTAATCAAGGATCTTTGTTTGTGTAACTGGTGGTGTTTTTTTCAGGATGCTTGTGGTGGTTTGGAGTTTGGGAGGGTGGGAAGGGGGGTGGGGTGTTATGTTTAATAAGTTTAAAATTGTTAAAAAGTTTGTATATATGTATGCATGGTAAGATGTGCATCATTTTCTCCAATAAAAAAATAAATCATAAAAAAAAAAGAAATATCGAACCATACCTTAATGCCTGACGAGATCTAAAGGCAAGTTTGGGTAAAAGATATTTTATTGACGGAGTAATATGGTTTTACCACCTAATTTGTTATCATTGTTCTGCTTAAAATTATGTTTTTTTTTAATTTACAATACATTTCTAGGAGCCAGTCTACTCATAATGTAGAGTTAGAATAGTATGGTAGTCTAATAATGCTAACAAAATGTTGCTGTTACTCTGAGTAACTTTATATTTTATATTCTACATATTTCAGCCGTTTTAGTACTATTAATTAAACGTCAAGACCACCAACCAGAGACTTGAGATTTGACTTGGATTTGGCCCAAGGGACTTGAGACTTGGCCCCTAAGACCTGAGACTTGGACTTGCAAGTGACTTGTGGCCATCTCTGAAGCAGTTTGTTGATGCCATGATGGGGTGCTACATTAGTTAACTTCAGTCACATCAGACATCAGGTATGCTATTCTTAAACATCCTACAGTACTTTTTGATTTTATTTTTTTTTCAGAGAGAGAGTTGATAAAAGAATTATAACACGGGGAACAAGGAAAACGTAGTCAAAACCTTTTAAAAAATGTTCACATGGGAAGGAGTCCAACAGCTAAAGAGTTACACTGGCAACAATAACCAAGGAGGGAGGGGCTTGACAAAAAAAGTCACTTCAAATACCAATCTGTTTCTCATTATTGTTTGATTTGAAAGATGCCCTCCCACAGCATGAACACACACCTGTTTGCATAGGCACAGATGTTGTCAACCAGAGGGCAGTTCTTGAGCACAGCCTCCACCTTTCCCAGGGACACGTACTCACCAGCCTGCAGCTTCACCAGGTCCTTTTTACGATCTGAAAACAAAACAAGGAATTCTGTCGTGACAACATTTTCACGTGCACATTCAATGATGTGGATTAGTAATCTTCAAAGAAGAGGGAACCTGCTTTCTACTGAACTGTGTTTATCTGTCCACTGTCATTTAGATAAGAGCAAAGATTCAGGGCCTCTGGCTGAATGAGATAAACACCACTGTGGGGACATTCTGGGAAGTGATGTGAAATCTGATTTGTTGAATGTTTTCTGTCAAACTGAAGGATGAAAGTGAAGCAGGGAGGTTTTCTGGAATTAATCCCGGAATGTAGGGCACAGTGTTGATAATTTGTGCTTTTGATGCAACAAGAACGGATCCAAAGGGTAAACTGCTTAACTTTGGTTATCACATGGGCCTCACTGTTGGTATTTGAAGTTTAAGAGAGCCAAGTTGTTACTAATAAAAAGGTTCCTTCAATTAGACAATCACAATACCTATAATGAAAAAAACAATGAATTTTTAATGTCATTAGAATTTCTATTCATATTTTCAAGCACAAAAATCAAACAGTTAAGCTTAACGTGCTGAGCTAAACTAAAAGGAATGGCTGGTTAAGTAAATAATGTTTCTTGCTAATTAAGTTAATTTCTTTTACCAGAAACTACCATCAACAATAACATTTCCTTTACACAAGTTACCTGGCCAAGTTAGCTAACATAGAAGTCTTGGTAATTGATGATCTTTAAGCTCATTTAACATACTTTTGTCCCATCTGCATTAATAGTATTTCGTATAAGACCAAATTAAATTGGCTAATTTCCCATAAGAATAAAAGAAAACCAGTTTCTCAAGACAATCTTTGAAACATTTTCCTTTTTACATGCTGTAATTCATCTTTTCTGTGGAGATGTTGTAAAGGCAAATCAGAGGAAAATACTTCATGGCAGACTTTTTTATTTTTAAGGTTTTAACTTTTGAAAATTTGAAATTGATTGCCGGGCAGCAATGAGTGAGGTGGAGGGCTGCATGATGCCCCTAGGCTGCCAGTTGCCCATCCCTGCTTTAAAGGTATAATAATGTAGAAATGTTAATTTCATCTAGATATTGATTAATTGTTTGATGTATTTGTATTTTGGATGATAATCTTAACTATTTCCATAAGTTTTAAATGCCTGGGAATCCTCTCTTTTTATGGTTGTAATAATTGGTGTCTAAAGAGGGAATGCTCACCTTTTGTGGAACAAAAGAGGTCGAATTATAAGAGCACACTTAACTGAAAAGAGCCTTTAATTTAAAACAAAGAGAGCTGTCGGCTGCAGAGGTGAGCAGAGAAGACAGCTCGTCTCTACACATCCTTGTGTCTTTTTTTTTTTCCTTTTTCTTGACAAAGAGGTCGCTGGAAGCAAAATGGACCAATAATGTAGTAAAAAATGAGACCCATATCACTTCTCCCGTACCGATTATTTTAAGGCAGCCGTCTTCATGAAACTCTCCGATGTCTCCTGTGCAGAACCACCGCTGACCATTCTCATCCACAAAGAAATCCTCCTGGTTTTTGGCTTCACTCTTGTAGTATCCCTGTGTCACATTAGGTCCACCAACCAGGATCTCCCCTCTCGGATGAGGCTTGTCCGTGCTACGATAACCACCTGGAAGCAGAGTTTAAATCAAGTGAATTACAGATGACAACTGATTCAATTCCCCTGATACTACTTCATAATATTTTTTATGGAGATAAAAATGTGACAGCCTGTTTACTTTTTCCACTCTCTCTGCTTTGGGAACCAAGAATGTAATAAACCGAGCTTGATAAGTATCTAGATTTATCAGATTCCAATAAAAATGAGCTATGATCACTTGCATAAAGATGTGAGAGAAAGAAGTATTTCTAGTTTCCCTTAAAAGGTTATGAACCAGCCAAATGAACTCCTCTGTGATGCTAAAAGTCACCCTGACCAGAAGAAAATGTTTCATGATTGAAATTAATACAGACACATAGATATTATTTTGTTTTCAAATACATATGACTGGAGTATAATGTCTATAGTTTCCTTTATTTCTGATTAAACTTTTCAGCAATGACTTTAGCTTCTTACAAAGTGAACTGCAGAAAATGTTGGAGGGGACTGGTTGACATTAGCTATTTAGTTACAAAAAACACATTTTAAAGCCACATCTTCAGAGGCAGTTCTATTAAAAATGCTGTCCAAATCTGACATTTGGTCAAACAGAAAGGAAAAAACTGCATTTCCATTTGTGGTACTGGCTTAAATGGGCTTGGTTTTAGTCGGTAGTAGTACCTGGTAACTTGACCCAGCAGATGGACCATTGAATGTATTTCACTAGTTCATCTGGAAATCAGCTCATAGAAAGTGTTTGGGAATGGTAAGAACCTTTCAAAAGCATATCCAGCAGGGGATTGGACGATCATTCCTTCAATCACATTCATTACAGGCCAATCAAAAAATGTAGTAGGTGGGCGCTACAGCCACAGTGTAAAGGACAGAACTTGAGACACTTTATAAGATAAACTCTCAGCAAAACATCTTGAAAGTGGAGTAAAAATATCCTCTCTATAAAGAAGTGTTTAGTGTTGTCATTTGTTTTTCATTTAATAAAGAAATGTGTTCAAAATCTGAAAAACTGCTACTTAATCTGTCAGCATCTATGCTTATCACTGAGCAAGCTGTCACTTCCTGCTATTGCCTCACTCGTAGCTCCCACCCCCCTTCTCCAGAGTACACTAATTGGGCCATGCTGTTTGGGCCGCACACAATCTAGATAGATCAGAGCTTGGCAAGAAGGATCTCCCTGATTAGAGACATTGAATCAGGCAGATCCAACTGCACTGCAAGGTTAAGTATGTGGCACTTTGTTTTCTATTACATTTTATTACATCTTTTTGAATTGCAAAGATAACCTGGCACACCAGATAGTCTGTTCAATATATTTCACTAGTCCCTCTGCGAAAGAGTCCATAAAAAGTGTTTGGGGAGGGCAAAACCTTTCAGAAGCCTATCAGCAGGTGAGTGGATGATCATTCCATCAATCACATTTATTACGGACCAATCAGATAATGTAGTTGGTGGCACTATTGCACTACAGAACATGCACCACTTTGTAAAACAAACTTTGCCAAAACATTCTGGAAGTGGGGCAAAATTATCCTTACTACAGAAAAGTTTGTAGTGTTATTTGGTTTTCATTTTTAAAAAGAAATTGGTCAAGATCTGATAAAACTGCTACTGAAGCTGTTAGCATCTATGCTGATCTCTGTTTGTGCAGTCACTTCCTGCTGTCGTCTTACTGGTAACTCCCACCTCTTCCTGCCTTTAAGGACTCTGATTGGTCCGTGCCACTTTGGGTCACTCACAGTAGTTGTAGATTGGAGCTTGACAAGATGGATCTGCATGATTACAGACATTACATCAGTCAGTATATGAAACCCTGCATCTGCACTGCAAGGTTAAATATTTGTTACATATTTTTTTCCTCCACACATTTTCTGAATTCAGTGGTAGTCTGGGGGCCAGATAGGAAGCTTTGAGGGGCCTGATGTGGCCCTTGGGCCTCCAGTTGATGATAATTGCTGTAAGATGATGATTAGGCCAATATGCTGTCTTCTGTTGCTACCCAACACTGCTTTCAACATCCCATTCAGAGCAAAAGTTCATTTTTGTTAATAATCGAAGTCTTCAGATACACAGAAGGGATCAAGCAGGATCTATTAACGTGATCTTCTCTGAGCTTCAAGACATGGTGCATTTTTAAAAGGTTCTTGTTACCCTCTCATATAAGTCAGCAAATGATTTTTTCTTTCTTTTCTAACATCTGATTCGAAAGACGGTAAACTTTGTCTAAGCAGAGTTGCTGTCCCTGCTTTTCTTAAGCAAGCAATTTTGACTGGGTCTTTGGTTTAATGTTGGAAATAAGAATCAAGGTGAGCACAAGCTTAAGAGAATTTATGTGTTTTTGAATTATTCCTATACTATAAAGTACATTTTAAAGTGTCCCATTTGAAAATCTTTTACTGTTACTGCATCTTTAATAGAAGCTTTTAAAAATTATGTTACAGATAAAAATAAAATGTAAAAGCTCTCTGTTGACAGAGCTGATTTATTTTCCTCTGTTGTTTTATTTGTCATGGTTTGTTGTTTTAGTTTTTGCTCTAACAATCCCCCCCATAGCTCCCTGCATACCATAAGTCACTCCTGCTGCACAAGAACAGAAAGAAGGACCTGATGTGTGTCTGTGTTCATCCTCCAAAAATTCATTAGACATTCTGAGGACACACAGTCTTACTCACCCTCCGCCCAGTCTTTAAGCTTGATCTCACAGCAGACCAGCGGCCCTCCCACTCTCCCAGTGCTGTAATCCCACACTGAAACAGAGACATACATAAGCACAGGCATGGTCAGAAGTCCACCAGCATCAAGACAGTTGTTACCACAGCAACCCGACCTCACTTGCTCTCTTGCCATGGCAACTCCATCCCAAAGGAATGTCCACGAAACTGCATTATCCGTGTTGGACTGAGCTGAGAGCAGATGGATGGGCAGCTGTTGTTTTATCTGCCTGGTGAGACTAAACGCGTTTCCATTTTTTACAAAAGTTAGTTTGAAATTTGAGCTGATAGATGACCATTAAAGGTGACAACAGATCGTTGGACCACCCCTTAAAAGGTACCCTACAACAAAATATCCCTTAAAGATGTATCATAACCATGTGTACAGTTAATTTGTACTTGCTCATCCCAGCAGAAGAGACATTGTTGATTTTAGTCTCTGTTTTAAATCCAATAAAGCTAGAGTTACCATAACTTGGTTTCCACTATACCAACAAATCAATTTAATGCAACTAGATTGACCTGGTCTGTTTTACGCTACATACTAACTGCAAAATCAATACTGCAAACATCTGGGTGTTGCCATGTTTACACCCCACTCTCTAGATAGTTGTATACAGCCTGAAGTCTCTGTCACCCCTACTGGAAGTATCATACAGTAAAGTGACACGTGTGCCACTTTATTTAATAAAGCACTCATAAAGTATAACAAAATTATACATCAAGTACGTCTTTGGCAGACTTTTGGTCTGAGGCTGCCATGTCTTAAACAAAAGTATGCTTCTACTTAAAAGGTCCCATGTCCTGCAAAATCCATTTTCGTTGCTTTAAATGTTGTTCAATGTTGTGTTCCTATACTCACAGTTCATGGAGAAATTCACTATAGCTCTTTGAAGAAAATGCCGCTTAAAACACTCTGTTATTTACATCCTGGGGTTTATTATGTTATAGCTATACAGCCTCCACCTCTTCTTGTCACAGGTAGACATCATGTCTGTTCTGAAAGTCTGTTAAGCTGCCTATAACCCCTCCTCTCCCCTCCAATCAGACATCATTTGAGCAGCCAATCAGCATAGAGCTTGTTATCATAGCCTGCTGTCGCCTCCCTGTCCCCTCAGATCAGAGCATTTCCAAAGGGGAGGGGAAAAGAGCTGTATCTGATCCTCCACAGAGACAGTTTTTTTCTTCTTTTTCTTCAACTTAATTAAGTACTTGTTTAATAGACACCCAAGACATGATGTAAACGGTCAAACACAGCAAGAATCGGGACCTTTAAATAAACAGATGCTAAAAGATGTGTGATATTTAATATGTACAATTAAGTTCAAAGGTCAGTTTGATTCTTTTTGTCAGTTTTATTGCATATTACACTATTATTCAGATTTGTTGTTGTTTTTCTTCTTTGACTGTATACTACTTACTAGAAGAGACAAGATACATGGTTTTGAATTGATAACAATTTTTTATGTCAAAGAAAATAGGAAATAAGAAAATAGGCTTATGAGTCCTGAAGTGGTATGAAAGAATAAAGATCTGGTTGATGGTCCGGTTTCAAAGTTATGAACCAGTTTACTGAAATTAATCTACATTGCTTGCTCTGTGACTTACATCTTGTGAAACCTTGTTATTTCCACCATCTTTGAGGGCTTGCAGTTAGCATAAGTTTGTTCATAGAAGGAAAACAACAGCATCCAATATCTCTGCAGTGATTACAGCTCCACACTTCAAAAATGAAGTCATGTAGAATACAAAAGAAGGAAGAGAAACTTTTGAAAAGTCCGTCAGTCTGTATTCTTTGTACAAAAGCAAGTAGATAGAACAAAAGAAAGCAAGGCAACTTTATTACCAGAACACCATTCATACATACAGCAAGTCATGGTGCTTTACAGAGTTAAAACAGAGACCTGATGAGATGGCAAAGTTAAACTTGAGCTATGATTCTAAATTTATCAAGAAATATAAAACCTTGACTCTTGCCACTTACTAGAATTATGGCAGCACAGCAAAAAGTGGTATGGTTAATGCTACAAACTAACTAAGAGTGTACAAAATGACGGTACTTACATTCACTGATGGTCCCAGCCCCGCAGGTCTCTGTTAGGCCGTATCCTTGCCCCACAGGGCAGCAGAAACACACGTTCATGAAGCGTTGTGTGGCAGCAGAGAGGGGCGCTCCACCTGATAGTAGAACTCTGGTCTGACCTCCCAGTAGAGAGCGAACTTTCCTGAACACCAGCCTGAATGCAGGAATAGATACAGGGTACATGAGCATGTGCAGATGTGTGAAAAGAAAATAACACAATCAAACCTACCTTAGTTTTAGTAAATTTGTAATAACTATAACGTAGCAGTCATTTAGGGCTGTAACCTTTTCAGCAATATTCGAATATCTGTTCGAGCATGGGAGTAAAAATCTGTTCGTGAGGTATAAATAAAAATTGGAATATAAAATAAACAGCTTAAAAGAAAAAAAAAATGCCCTAAAAACATTAGGGTGCCTTGAGCAGTGAACCACCTGATCCAGCAGAGGGCTCTACCATTGTGCTCTTTTGGCCATCACAACAGCTGCATCTAGTCTGCCAGAAACCAACAGAAGAGGAAATGGAGGACTGGCAAAGCAACTCTGAAAGGACAACAACACCAAAACATGTGAGGAGTGCCGCGTGGAAGTACTTAAGGCTCCACTGTGTGTCGATAATGTGCAAAGCAGATGGACCGCTACGACAAATCCGTGAACCCATTGGTCGGACTTAAACCCACTGCTGCCCAGTGGTGCCTTGTCAAGTGCTCAGCCCTGTGCTTCTGCGTCCTCCTCACCAGTGCCCCCCCCCCAGTGCCAGAGGCTAATACCTTTGGTATTTAGCATGTATGCTTGAAAACTGATCGTTTTTCATCTTAGGAAAAGTGACAGCCCTAATTCATGTACGCACTTGTCACACAGAGGGGTGCTGTATCCTTTGGTGAACTGCTCCAGTTTGTAGTTGTAAGCCAGGATGAAGAGCGTTCGCTGGACACAGTTCATCTCCTCAACCTTTGTCATCACATTCTTGTAGATACGATCCATGATCTCCTGCAGCCAGAAAGAAGTGGTGGAAGATAAAAAAGGAGACAGAAATACAGAGTGAAAAGAAGAAAATATACAGAGGACAGTTTAAAATTAAAGGGATAGTTCATTATTTTAGTGGGGTTTTATGAGGTTCAAACCAGTAGCAAATACTTCTTGAATAGCTTCCTGATTGACTCTCTCTCTTTGCCACCTGATCATTTCCTGCACTTTTTAGTTTAGCTTAGTTACTTCTGGTTAAAACAACTTTTACACACACTCAACATAATGCACACAATACTGATAATACAGTTTACAGTAGGTAAACACATTTGTTGCTGTTACTTTTCTTAAATTTTTAAACAAATATTATTTTATTCTGGTTTAAATCTTGACCCCTCTCATCTTTTGTTATAGTCCACAAGCTGGTTTGTGACATCCCAAATTTATCATGTGAGTAAATTTAGTGTATTCATTAGCTGAGTTTCAGTTGCACAAGTAGCTGTTTGTACACATATCTAAGGCACACCTAGACTTTCCTCAAGGCACACTGGTGGGCCCTGCCGCATCGTTTGAGAACTACTGCACTAGTCTAGGGATCTATAAGATTTTTTTTTTGAAACTTTATTTAACCAGAAGAACCTCAGTGAGATTAAAAATCTCATTTGCAAGAGTGTCCTTGCCAAGACAGGCAGCAGCCTGATACCAATTCTATTAACTATTCTGTATATCGATCCAATTCTTTATTTCCATATTGATTCCTGCTGATTTTCTTTGTGGAAAAATAGGCTTACTTCAGGTTTTCAGTGGCAACAATGTTAAGCACTTGGCACTCCTGGTATCCTATGCCATGCCACATAGATAAATGCATAAGAAAGTTGCTAGTATCTTGATTTGCTGAAAGTTTGCAGCAAGTGTCTTTTTTGCCAAATCTTAATCCACAATTTTAACCACTTCTGCCCCCAGTCTGCCACAATTTTTAAATTCTTTGTTAATATGACTGCCTTTGATGAGAGTGTGATATCCTTGTTTTGCAAAGGATGCAGAACAAAGTGGAAGAAATTGATAAGTAAAAGGACTAATGATATTGATTCTTTGAGGGAATTGTTAACAATTCTCAAGTGGACTTGGTTTTCGATTCCAATCACAACCGAGACCTCCATATAACTGAGAGATTTTTAGATGAGAGCAAACCTAATTTTATGCGAACAACCCCCTTGTTTTGGTCCTTCTTCACCTCAGTTTGAAGGACACGTACTATGAGTGTTCTGGAGGAGTATCAAAATAAAGGGGCTTATTAATGGGGGAAGTTAAGTATTGCTGTTTAGATTATTTTAACCTAAAATTCAGCAGTTTATCCAAAACCCTTTGCCCCATCTGCAGCAATTTATAGCTTATCTTCCATGTACTTTCAGGAACTGAGCTGATCCAAATATTAATGGTTGACCTGAACCTCATACAACCCACCTTCAAAAAATACTGAATTACTCCTGTAATGTGACACTTGACCTTTTTACAATGCAGCTCTGCAAAAGTCTGATGATAAAGCATGGCTATCATAACTATCACCTTAGTATGTTCTTATTGATTTCATTACAGTGTAATATTGAAGTCCCCATCTAATTAATCAGATTGTGCTCCACCTGCTGGCCCCACTGGTCCTGGTCCCATTTTGGCCGTTTCAAGCCACAACTACTACTTCAGAGGCTGGCACATGAGGAGAGATCACCCCCTTCAACACTCAAATAAACAGGATACCCTACCATTGAACAGAGAGCTTAAACTAGTGGAGTAGATCCAGGTTGTCTAGATAAGTAAGAAACATGGTGTGTAGCCAAAAGTAGTCAGAGAAAAAAATAATAAAATAACAGAGAAATCACACTTAATGATTTTAATTTCAAGAAATCCATAGCCCTGCATCATGGGAAGATAGAGGGATGACACTGGTGCATTTTTCTCTGCAGGGCCAGAGTAGTATTCATGAATTGTCTTCTCATTTATTTTCTCTACTGACACCAAAAAATGTCAGTGTCTGTGGCCTTCAATCTCATGGATTTATCATGTCTGTTGTCCCTGGAATTCGGTTTATTTTTAGAAAAAGAGCTTTAGTATTTTCGCTCCATCATCACGGTCTGACTTGCAAAATCACCTTGAACTAGAGCATTGTAGTAGCTAAGAGGATTAAAACAGAAGTAATGTTTGGATGTCCTTGTTTTATGCTTGAATGCAGATGTTTGATTCGATTTTTGTGTGTTCTAGCGTATCGTTCTTTTTTATTTGTTTGAAACTTTTGTGCTGCTGCCTTGACCAGAACATCCTTGCACAAAAGATCTTTGTATCTCTTGTTCTAATCTGTGCAGTGATACATTAGTTGGGGAGATATTTGGTGCAGTAGTTGCTTTGCCATAACAGCTCCTAAAAAGGGGCTCAGCCAGAACTATCAAAATAAAGAGGCACAGCACCCTGACGGAAAGGACAGAACAACTTTTCCCAAATAAAAATTAGTTCAACATGGAAAAAAACATGTTCTTAACTGTGGTTGCGTAACTGCAGAACTCCCCCATGGATTGCTTAAAACAAGTGACCCACAAAAACAGAAAAAAGCACCCAAAGGAATCCATGACAGAATCTCTGATATGATTAAATGAGAGACAGGAATTCCTGCGGCTAATGTTGTGAGTTGGAATTAGGAGGGTCTTGTGCCAAATTGTAATGAGTATTTCAGGCCAATGTAAGAAGAAATGTGGTTGGATAATTTACAGAGAGTTTTTAGTGTCTGGGCTGGGGAAGTGCAGATGGGAATCAAAATGTTTAACACATAGGTGGTAAATGATTTAGCCTTGGGACTCTCATTTAAATCAACAATAAGAGCACACATGTAAAAAGAGGCTGTCTTTCCTATTAAGCAATGGCAGGTGATCATCATTTAGTTTTTTTATTTCTACCATTCTCTTGGAGTGGCAGCCACCACCCTTACACAACCCTCCACTCACAACAGAAGTTACTGAATACTTAAGTTACAGAGGTCATGTAAATCATGAACTTTGCACTTGATTTACTTTAGCAGACCATGAAGATCTCAATCTGTTCTGAGCAATGTCTCTGCTCTCTTGCATCTGCCAAGAACAAGTAGACGTTTTTTGACAATATCATATCAACTCTTTCTTGAAGATGTCACAGCTGTGTCATCTCTTCTCCTGTATTTTATGAGCTTGTCTTCATGAAATGTTGTTTGACATTCACCTGGTTTAAAGTTAGTCCCACACCAAAGCATTGCAATATAGTTTATCTGTTCATTTATATTTTTTAATTTATTAATTTCCGATATTTGACTGAGCTTTTAGTTCTATATAAATGAGGGCTTTTGTTACATGCTGGTTGGAGCCCAGGTATGTGCCTCAGTATTGTCTTTATTCTACAAACATATGGTGATTCCCACCCCTGCTAATACAAGGATTAAAAAAATATCAATAATTAAAACAGAGGGCCCCATGTACTATTTTTTTTTTACATTGGGCCCTGAAAGTGCTGCGTCCATCTCAATGTTAATACACGCTATTCAAAGAATAACAGCACTCCATAAAACTGTTACAAGTGGCCTACGTGCTTTACGATACCACCTACTTATCAAACACTCTGGGGTAGCCTCTGGCCCAAACTAAGTTGACACTTTTACAAGCTTGAAAGCCTCTCTTAAAACCCTGGAGTTGCTTAAACAAGTTGAAATTGTGCTTTCAAAAATGCAATCTGACCTCTGTTTGACCTCAATTAATTATTACAGCAGTTGTTATTATCCTGTCAAGTCCCTCTTCACGGTTTCGTGCTGGTCACAGGATGTCATCAGGCCTCTCCACCCGCCTCAGTGAATTACCCTGATAATTCACTGCAGTGTTCAGACATTGGCTTACTCTGACTTTATGCAGATAAAATACTGTGGGGCACAAACAAATTACCCGGGTAAATTTCAAGTGAAAAACTTTCACAATAATTCACACATACGGCTCATCCATAAAACTGTCTGAATAATTTCAGGGTCTCTTTCCAAGTGTGATTGGGGTTTAAATGTTTTTTAGCTGATACCTTCCTGAAAGTATTCAGAACTGTGACCAGCGCATAGGAAAAAAACATTATCAGCTAGCATTGACAACTGTGGCCTAGGCTCTTTAATTTTCACCTCTACAAAACAACAAACGATAATATGCTATCAAAACTGCAGGAAAGTAGAGTCATTGATGGAAATTATACTTTTACAGCGTTTAGGACCCTTACACTAACCTCTGACAGCAGCTGAATCCGTCTGGTTCAATTTCTGTAATTAGGCAGATTCATCTTGCCAAGCTCCAATCTACAAAGACAGTGAGCATCCCAAAGTGGCATGGCCTGATCAGCGTCCTTTAGAGAGACAGAGATTAGAATATATGCTAAAAGCTTCAGTAGCACTTTTATCAGAACTGGACTGCATTTCTTTATCAAATGAAAAACAAATATCAACACAACAAACTTCTCAATAGAAACAATATTTTCTCTCCAATTCAGACCTGCTTTGGTGAGAGTTTGTTCTACGAAGTCCCTTACATTTTGTCCTTTACATCATGGCAGTGACACTAACTACATTATCTGATTGGCCTGTGATGAATGTGATTGATGAAAAGATCATCCGATCACCTGCTGGATATGCTTCTGAGTGGTTCTGCCCATTCCCAAACACTGTCTGTGGGCTGTTTCCAAGATGACCTAGTGAAATATATTCTTATATTGAATGGTTCATCTAGTGTGTCAGGTTACCCTTATATGGCACTTGAAACCCTCACAATTTTTCACTTTGCTCCTGGTATGTTTACATACTGTAATATTGGAAAATTCTTCCCCTAACACCACTGCTAGAACAAACGCCTACAGATATGGGCACGTTATGTAATTTTGATAAGTTTGGAGCAGTAATTCTGTTGTTTCGGAGGAGCAGAACAGGATAATCGACTTTCAGGCTAACTCAGTAAGTATTAAGCTATCATTAGCTCATTAATGATAAAAAAATGACACTCGTATCCTTATTTGAAAAATTAATTTATCGTTAAGATTAGATGAATTCCCAAAACCTGGGGCAAAGATTGAAACACATTCATCATGTCTAAAAGAGCTCAAAGAGAAAACGGGTAAAAGGGCACTAACAAAAAACAACTGGTCTGAGTGTTTGTATGTGTGCATATGTGTGTGTTTGTATGTGTGTGTAGCAACTGCAGTGAGAGAGGAAGTGGACGCAGGATTCATGCGGCAGCCCCATGTCATATCACAGCAAACAGTTTGCGTGTGTGCATGAGTGTGTGTGTGAGTGTGTGTTGTGGGGATAACCACATGGGGCTTTCTCACGTTCTGTTTACAGCTGTGAATGGTTCCAGACACTGGGGGCCCCTGCCCTTTACACTGCGACCACTGGGAGATGATGGGGGATAATGGTGTGAGAGAATAAGAGGATACGCCTATGAGGGCATAAACCAACATGAGCGAGTCATTTAGTCTTCACTGTTACCACAGAGTTATTACAAATATCTGAATGGAAATAATTCAAGTTTCATCATTTCATACTTTGCTTTGACTCATCTGTAGAGTTTCTAAAGAGGCCATTTGGGGTTGTAATGGACCAATGACACTCTAGAAAAAGTTTTATGAGAACCTAAACTCCCAGGCTATGTTTTGAAAACCTGCAGCCACTATGTAAAGTTGTAGTTAAAATTAGGTTCAAATCTTGAGATTTAGGTAAGGAACACTCATGGGATTGTGGAATTTACAAGATTTTATTGATATAAATGCCCTTATCAATTCTGCGTCTTAGCCTAATTCTTTATTGATCCCTTCTTGATTCCTGTGGTTTTTTGAGAGGAAAAAAGAAGCACATCAGTTTTTAGGGTCAGAAACCTCAAACACTACTGATACAAAAGAGCGCTTTTATATCATGCCTGTCTGGCCATGCTTTTCTAGTTTTATATGCTCTCCAGTGTGATTAACATGTCTCCTCCATGTGATAGAGTACATCTATGCACAAGACAAAAAGTCTGCGCCATCAAAACCTCTCCCTCTTCCCCTGTTTACAGAACTAGTAGATACATAAATCATCTTATTCCCCAGGCCCCCATTAAGGTACGTTCACACTGAACGCTACTTGGTGATCAAGATCGTATCACAAACTTAAGTCCTGTCGCCTGTACAAATAGCATATTTTGTCACCGCCGCTGTTGCTCAGTGACGTCACGACCGCTCGAGTTTCACCCCGCAATCATATCATATCATATCATATAATAGAATGTATAAGCTGACCTTATTGTAACTGTATCCTTTTCACTCACCTACCAACCACAAAACACTGCAGCTGGCCCTGCAGCAGCATCATCTGTGAGTGTTCTTTGGTCCATCGAGGCAGAACTAATGTACTCACTAACTAATGTTCCCCACATGGACATAGACTGTCACTCCGTGAACTGGAATAAAAACAGTTTGCCACGGATGTCTTCACGCACCCACACAACGCTGATTGGCTCTCACGGCGCAGCAGTCACGTCCTGCTGTCGTCTCACTTGTAGCTCCCACCTCTTCCTGCTCTAAAGGACACCGATCCAGCCTTGCCACTTTGAGCACAGTCCTTGTAGACTGGAGCTTTGCAAGATGCCCCCCCCCGGATACAGACGATAAATCAGGCAGGTTCATCTGCACTGCAGCCTGAACCACAAGCCTGGGTTGGTGCTGCTGTTGTTTTAAATGAACAGAGGATAGGGTCGGCTGTTGCATTTCTAAAAATTTGCTTTTGTGGAGTGTAAGAAAGCTAGGGAGAGCTGAACACACAGTCAAGAGAATTACTCAAAATGGTGACCTGCATAATGTGATTTTAGTGCATCAACAAGTACATTACTTTAAATGATAGTCTAAACTTCTGTCTTGTTTAAAACAATTAGTACTTTTTCAAAAGCTCAATAGGTCTCCCAGTCCTACCTCAAATGTGCCACTTTGACCTCTTTGTGTCTGACTTTGTTTAATGATTTATAGCAGCTCTGGTCAGCCGTAGGAGGCACAGAGTATTTACGTCACAGTCAGTCATGAGACAGATCCAGCAGATCCAGACCCGCTGGACTCCACAGCTGCACTGAGCACAAACCAGAGTGAGAGCTGAGCAGCTGCCAGAGGAGGTCAAACAGCCTCGTTTGATACACAGACTCCAGGGACTGTGAGTCAATGAGATTAACTGTAATACCTCAGACTTCTCACATATTGCACTGTGTAATCCACAGTGTTGTTCTGAGTGTGTTTTTGTGACATACCGGGACTGCTGCCATCAGGGTGGGCTGCAGGACGCTGGTGTCTCCCTTACTCCCCTTCTTGATTTTGGTTGACTTGATGGGAAAAAGAAAAAAGGCAATGATGTGGTTAGTGAGGTTAGGGTTTTAAAGTGGTGTTCCCAGGAGCAAAAAGCAGGGTTTTTTTCAAATCCTGACATACGTCTTAACTTTATATATAAAGTTTAATTAGAATTCAGATAAAATGTAAAATAAACCTGTGGGAGTTTGAGTTGGGGCCTAGACCCCAAATTCAAACTATCTTCTGCTGCTGCAGTGAAGGCTATAGACAAATACAAATGAAAGTTGCCTGAATAAAATTCTGTACTGAAATATTAACAGGTATAACTGCATCTTGATCAAATATTGTACTACATTACATCTTAATATACAGTAAATTGCATGAAGAAAAATATTGCAGTTTTAGTTTTTGCAAACAATATGCAGTTTGAATCTTATTGTACCTGGTCAGCGAGCGTCTGAGGTGAAGAATAGCCGATCCTGCAGCCATGAGCGAAACATACCAGCTCTGCACTGAGCTCGAGCACATGTGCTAGAGGCAGATAGCCAATGTATGTGTCCTCCTCACTGTAAACACAAGGATACTTTTATAATAGGGTTGCTAAACATCTCTTTTTTTTTTACCTCAGATGTATCAGACCAATTTTAAACCCCAATCTAAGGAAGGTCAAATACCATGTTTTTCTTTGTTTGTTTCTTGTTTGCAACACAGAAAAAAAGTAATTTGGTGCATTAAGTTTTTTTTCGTTTGAAATAATCAGAAGATGAAAGAAAGCTTAAATATTTACTGCATTTCAGGACTAGATTTTATAATAAATTCATAGGACAGTAAAAATATATAAAGACATCTGAATCCAAAAGTTTGTCTTCCAGCAATCATTACCATATGCTAAGGATGCATTATATTGTATTTTTGCTGATATAAATTTTTCTGATATGTCAAAAGTTATTATCATACATACCATAATATTTTTGTCAGTATGAAGTCTCACCCTAATTAATAATAACCTTTGCCTTTCATTGTGAAAACTTATTTGTGTTGGACAAGGATGTGGAAACAAGAAAGGCATTAGACTCTATTATAAATTATACTGTTGATAATAAAATGTAGACATTCAGTGGTAACTTCAGGGTAAAGCTTCACAGTACACTCACATCTTCTGCAGATATATGTCAAGCATCTGTACCAAATATGAGTGCATATTAGGGCTTGTCCTAAACATCTCCGATAAGTAAAAGAGTAAACTCAATTTTTAAGGTTAAAAATGTATATGTGAGACCAAGCTCAGAATTTTTGGGTTGAGATTGTTCTAAATTTATAAAAAAAAGCACACATTTTTTCACATTAAAATTAAAATTCTGACTTAGCAAACTCAGAAATATTGTCTAACATCATTCCAGCGCAATGTAGTTATTAACATACCAATAGTATCACCTTGTCTAAATCAGTGTATTGTTTTTTCTGTTTAGCTCGATTTTTCTCGTCTCGTAATGATGTGATGATTTCTGGCTAAAACCACAAGTATTTCCTTGCTACCCAGTCCAAGTAAAATATTCTGTGACCAGGCTCTCAGTTGCAGACATGATGAACAGCAAAAACCCTCATATGGTTTGTCTTCCATGCAACATACTTCCTTTTACTTCATAGTACTAAATTTGTCCATTTGGTGTCTCAGAATAATCACAGATTTGTGATCTCAAAAAATATTTATTGAAAATGTTCAGATCATTTACATTTTTAGTTTTTCAGCCCTATTGTGATGTCTTTGACAAAGGATCAGAGAAATTAAAAACTAAAGACCATATAATGCTAACTAGTCAAAATACGTTTTATAAAGATGATCTTACTACAAGAGGCATCAAAAATGATGACCTTTCACAGGTAAAATCACACTATAAGAATTTCTATGTCTTAGAATTTGAAAAAAGATGTAGCTTGAGACATTTTAGACTTTCTTATGGTAATTGTTTGGTGGGATACTCAAACATTGTAAAATCCCTTAAAAAAGTGATAATACAACTATACTTATTTATTATCATTTTTTAGATATCTATTACTCTTTCCTTGTCAAATAATGTAAAAAAGGTTTAAAAGAAAGTTTACAAGAGGAAAAAACATTTTTGTCAGCTTTCATGAACACAAACTCAAAATAAATTTATTTTAATTTTTTTGACAGTAAAACTCACTTTTTACCTATTATTCTCTGCACTGAGACAATGAAAAGACTAAAGCCATTAACAACAAAGTGATGAAATTCATAGCACTCAACAACCAGCCCTTTTCTGTCATTGAGAGCCCGGGTTTTTGCAAGTTAATAGCACATTTGGAGCCATGTTGCACCCTCCCAAGCCGTCGCTTCTTCTTGGATGTATCCCTCCATGCCCTCTAAGGTATCGTTGCCACACACATCCATAACTTGATAACATAACATATATGATCAGACTACACGTAAGTTTTACCACAGACATATGGACATCTGACATTAGTCTAGTCAGCAAGCTTAGCTTAACGGCTCAACATGCAAAAAGATTATATTAAATATAAAAATATGGACTTATCGGTATTGGCCATGAGAAGCAGGAAATTATCGGTTATCGTATCTGTTGAAATTTTAATATCGTGCATCACTAAAGATAAATAATCTGTTTTCATTATTTAAGAGCTACTCCAACTTGTACTCCTAAACAGAGGCTTTGTATTGTTGGCCTGCTTACCAGGATTTCAGTAAATGCTAATTGTCTGCAAATTTGTAAAACAGTATGTGTAAAATAGTTGACACCACAGATCCTGGGTCAGTCAGCAGCGCTGCAAAAAACTACAGCTTTGGAACTACAGCTTTGGCAATCACATGATTGTGTTGTCTTAAATTGCGATTTCGATCCAAAAACAATAAATTCTTCGGCCCTATTGGGTAGCTTTGGAGATGCAAGCTGATTTCCTTGGGCACTGCTGCTGGTTACAGCAGTTGGTAACGGAACTGGAGGGATTGGCGTCCCTTGCTCGTTGGAGTCTTTTGGCGAAGGGTTTTCACCCTTGCGCCCTTGATCTCCATCGCACATGAAGACCTACAAATGTAGGAGAGTTAACGTTGCTGGTGGTGCAGATGTGTTGTCAGGAATGATTAATGGCAATGTGCCGACCCTGCATGTGCCCTCAAACCTGTCCTGTCTTGACCCCGATATAAGTAACTGCCCATCACTGTTAGCGGACAGCCATTGAGAACAGCCCTGACCGTAATCAGTAATCCAGTAGAATTGCCTAATCAAGCTATGGCCCCACTGGACTGTGTATGTAAACGTCTTGTGTGTTATCCTGTCTTTTCCATGATATTTCCTTGATCAAAGTGACGTTTTAATTCGTCTGAGCTGCTTAGAACAGACCCAGATAACAAGCGTTCTAAAACTGAGGTTGTGGGCAGTTCCAGCTGAAAAAATCACTTACTATGGAAACATGCCTACATGAGTATTAAACAGTGGTCATATTTTCCTTTGTTTGGACTTTTAATGATTTACTGGTCTGAAAACCATGAGCTCTGAGGAACCACGTTTCATGGCCTGCAGGATGAGGACATATACTCAGTCATATTACCTAACATGACAAGGAAAGACATCATTTTCCTGAGAAGTCTGATTGATATCACAACATTCGTGACTCCTTTAACCTCCATCCTCCTCACCCTGACTCCCTTCTTCTCTAGTAGCTTTTTCCTCCACTCACCCTGTGCTCCCTCATTCCCATTTCCTCTCACCCCATCTCGTTCCCCAGGGAGCAGAGTGGGGTTTATGATTTAATGTAAACACTCTTGTCCAATGATGGTACAACTGTTTGTACACGTGCGTAGCTAATACGGACCAAGAGTAAACCCAAAAGAGCTGTTTAACTTGTATAAACATAATGTTAGTGACAGAGGAGATTCAGCAGGAGTGAGTTTGACACAGCAGATCAGGGCTTGGACGAGTCCTCTGCTGATGTATGACAGTTTAAAGTGTTTTTCTTCTATCTCTCCCCCTCAAGGGAAGATAGCATGAGCACGAACACTGTTCAATACATAGCAGTCAATGGTGCCACTGACAGACTTGTGATTACAGCACTTTTAGGATAAAACTACACAAAAAACAATGGCTTGACTAGATGCCTCAGTAAGATTGGTTTCACTTTTCCTTGACAAAGTCCCTTGTGTTTGAATCTATTACATCGTGAAATATAAGGTTGTCCGTCTGCACAAGAAACAACAAACACTATCTCCACCTAAACTTAACTAAAATGAGTGATTTTGACTCGAGTGACAACATGCCATAAGTCATGGATAAGAGAGGACGTCTTTAAAAAGTGGAGTACACAGAAGAAGAACTTTTGCAGATGGAGTCACAGGTAGAAAAAAGGATGGAAAAGCTGTTGTTGAAACTGAAGAGCAGGACTGATCACCAGTTCACCTGGCGGTACAGAGGCATGGACTGTGAGCTCATGACCATGAACCTGGGGCCCTTTCCCTGTTATGGGTGGGATTCACCACTTCTCCTGGACCTTGCTGGTCCTGATGGGAAAATTGGCACAAACGTAATGTCATGGCAGAGGGGGAGTCCTAATGTCCTTATTGAAAAAAAATGCCAAAGTTGGCGAATGCCCACATTACGCAACAGAAATCAGTACTATGACCATTTGTGTTTCCTGACTTTACATATGGTATAAAAACAGGAGCGACCTATCCTCTAAAATATTCAGGTGAGTTAGATGTATATCAGCTAACTGACCCACTGCAGCACTCTAACATGAAAAGCTGATGAGAGGAGAGCAGTGAGTGGCTGGCAAAAGGGTACGTAGCCCAGTTGTTTAAGCACAAAATAGTTCCAAACATTGGGCTTTGTTGAGGAAAAGTAAAAAGCAGTACAGAGTCTTACTGAAGTGTCTAGTCAAGCCAAGATAGTTTTTGGTGTAGTTTAACCCCAAAAGTGGGGTAATTATGAGGCTTTGATGGCACCATTGACTGCATTGACAACTAGCATCTATTCTTAGCTATCTTTCCTCAGGGGGGAGAGGTAGCAAGTTGCTTTATTGGCAATTATATTGACTAATAGGGCTGAGCAATTTATTGTTTTCGGATTGAAATCGCAATTTCAGACAATGCAGTCGTGTGATCGTCAAAGCTGCAGTTTTTTGCAGTGCTCCTGACTTACCCAGGATCTGTTGTGTCAACTATTTAACACACACTGTTTTACAAATTTGCAGACAATTTGCATTTACGGAAGTGCTAATAAGCAGGTCAACAATACAAAGCCTCTGTTCAGGAGTAGAAGTTGGAGTAGCTCTTAAATAATGAAAACAGATTATTTATTATCAATATTAGATGAAGTATCATGTGTTATGTGCCTTTGATCATTGATTTCCTTACTGTTGTCTCTACTGTAAACATAGTGAATATTGCACTGAAGCTTGATTTGAAGAAAATGGTGAATCGAATTGAAATTGCAATATCTGCCAGAAAAATCACAATGAGATCTTTTCCTAAAATCGTTCAGCCCTATTGACTACTGCCTTAGGCCTTGAGCAACCCCTCTTAAAAAACCTGAACCATCCCTTTAAATATAAAATCTCTTTTAGAGCAAGAAAAAAGGAAAAATTGTGATGGTTGTTTAATAATAAAATACCTGAAGCGAAGTTAATTACTACCTGAACAGAGAATATAATATGTAAGTTATCTTTCCCATTTGTCATAGAGTTTAGTGCCTGAAAATAAGAATATGATTTTATAATATGATGGAGCGGAGCCTACCATAATTTGGGTATCCGTTCTGCCATGCCTGTGATGCCAGCAATGATGTTACTGTGGGAGATGACGACACCCTTTGGTACACCCGTGGATCCGCTAGTGTACATTATGACTGCAATGTCTGAGGGAAGAGGCCGCTTACGCTCACGTGCTGCTGTCATGCGAACAGAGGAGATATAAGACAGTGAATGAACATTGGAGTGAAGTAAACACAACAGAGCTTTATTACAGTTCTGGTTCATAACATCATAAAAAGATTGTTTAAAGTATAAGCTACAGACTAAACTGTTATGGCAAAGCACAAATAAGAATCTCAGTTTGAACAGAGTCCAATTAAAATAATGTCACAGCCTTTGTTTGCTCTATTTTAAAGTGTATATCATTTATGGAACACTGGAATTAAACCACCAGGTCACGCTTTACACATCTTCAATTTCTGTCTGACTGCAAAAAATACTGTCCCGTCTATCATCTAAATCTCTTAATCTTCTGCCTTTGCTTTTTCTAACATCCTTGATTCTCTGAACTAATTTGAACTTTGTGCATTTGGTGGTCAAAATCTTACGGATTCACGGGTGACTTTCTGCAGTTTATTAAGATCTCAAAGTCATATTTGACTGAGATTTATTTTGATACTGAGTCCATACAAGATTTAAAGGGTAGATGTGTTAATGGCTGATACATTTAGCTTTACTTCACTGCTTTTATCATGCAATACTATTTATAAATGCCTATAATATAGTGACATCAATCAAAAGCAACTTCAGTGTCAACAAGCAGGAAGAATTGGAGCTAAATATGGCTAGCTGATATCTATGTGATCTCCTCTTCTTGTCAATATGGCTATAGTAGGTTGTACAGCCATATATCCCAACCTGGGGTCATGTGGCCTCAGTAATCCAGGGTTCTAGAAATCATCTGTGCATGTGATAGAGGAATGCACAGTACATGTGGGGGGCTTTGCCTCAATATCCCTGCAGTAAGCAGTTTGCTATGTGCATGTGATTAGGAAATATCAGAGATGCTCTCAAGTATACTTTATTTTTATTTCTTTTATTTAACCTTTATTTAACCCAGATAAATCCCAAAAGATCAGGATCTCATTTACAAGGGCGACCTGGCCAAGACGTCAGCATCATGCATGAAATCTGGTTGTTTCAGTCAAGATTATGCTAAAATATATTTTTCCCCCAACTATATTTAAAATCCTTGTTAAGGGCTAACCTTCAAGTTTGTAAATTTCAGGTTTATTCACGTTTATTTCCATTTATTCCCATGGAAAGTTTCAAGCTTTGAAAACTCCCAGAATTTTTCAGCCCTACTCTGTGTTCTTTCTCTATTGGGTGCTTGCTACCCGGCAGCTACTAGTGCTGTCCAAAGGAGGAGACTGAGAAGTTGCACTATCACTGATTTTGTTCTCTCACCCACAGAAGTACTCTATCATGCGTAAGAGACATGCAAAACACACTAAGAGGCAGATAAACCTGAAAGAGCAAAATGAACTCTTTAAAAACATTTTTCCCTTCAAACTGTTGGTGAGTGAGTCATTATAAAAGATTGCTCTTGTTTTCACTTTCTATTTATCAATTGTTATAGAAAAAACAACCAAGAAGTCTGAGTGCTGCAGGCAGATAAAGGGAGGCAGAGAGCAGAGAAGGGGAGACTTGAGGACTTTATATTCACAGTGGGACATCCTCCCTTCCTCCAGTTTCCTCCCGTTTCCTCTTTACAACTCAGAGTTGATGTCATGTGAAATTATCTGCTATGTATGTAAACATCAGCCGCTCCTATATCTCAGTATTTATCCTCCCCAGCTCCCCCTCCTTTTCATCTGCACATGACACCACCAACCTCTCTTGTTTTGGGTCAGTCAGTTTAAGGGGCCTTATTAAAAGGGCAAGCAGAGTCAAAAGTCTTTCCTCATCCATCTAATCCCCTGACTGAACAAGCAGCATATCAACCTTAATCTGACACAGATGTGAGCACTTCCTTATTCACATGACCTAACGGGACCGAAACCAGTCCGCCCACAAGGAGAAACCCACCAAGAACATCCAAGTAACAGTATAAAACAGATTACAGACCAATTGTGTAATACAGAGTTTTACACAATTTTAAGGAAAAAAGGAGGATACAGGTGATACGTAATAGGTAAGTAACCGTGTTAAAGGGATTTTTTAAAGCGTTGAAGTGGGGTTGTATGAGGAACATGGAATATAAGCCACAGTGACAGAGTTCAGTTCAGAGTCAGCTAAAGCTGGATATTACTGCACACGGGGTCACAACAACGCTGCACAGATTAAAGAGTTTTGGGTGAAAGCATGCCACAAAAACAGTGAAAGGTGATTGCATGCTGAAATGAATTTTTAACAGTTAACTTTTTCCATTACCAAACCGTTTTGTTCAGGCACTACTTTGGTACACAATACAGCCTATGTGTCCTTCTGGCACCAGTGCAGACAAGCTACAGTCTACAGGCTTCACAAGAGGAAACAACCACTACTGAACTACAGAAACGGACGGTTTTTGACTGCTGTTTCCTTACTGGAGTAAACAGGAAAAACTTCTGAAGATAGAGAATCTACAAGGCTGTATGAAAATAGAGGACACTGCTATAAGAACTGGATGACCTAAGGAACCCACATTACCTGTTGATGCAGGTATGTAAACCTTGAGCCCATGTTGTCAAAATGGATGGAATGAGAATGTGGCCACCAAAAATCACTTCAGGATGTTTCAGGATCAGGATACCAGCGGTTTTCTACATATCTCTGCAGTCTGCAGCTGTCATCATTCAGAGCCTCCCTGCTGTAATGAACTTTTATACTTGTATGGACCAGATTAACAGTTTCACAAACTATTAGGAAAAACCAGGTTAGCCAAATTAAAGATATTTTCGAGGTAAGTATTCCACTTTTACTGACAGTTTTTTCTATAAAGACACAAGCAGTGATTTCAATGATAAGTGTACTTCATGAAAACACACTGTATGTTTATTGTTACGGAGGTAAACTGTACTAGAATAACACTATCAACATTACTGTGCTTGCTCTGGAGGGTAATCTCTAAACATTTTGTAAATTAAGCTAATTTTTTTATCTCAGAAGCATTGATATTAGTGTACACTGCAAACTTAAAGTGAGACTTTATTTGGATCAGTTTGCTGCTGGCAGAACGACACATAGGCTGTGCAGTTTACCAAAATCGGGCCAAACCGAAGCGACTTGGTAGTATAAAGTAACTTGATGCCAATAAAATTGATATAGTGTACAATCACCTTGTCACTGTTTTTTTTGTAGCTCCTCTAAAACTCAACATGCTCAGAGAAAGGTGTCTCCATGTCCAGCTTTATGCTGCTCTAGTTTTCGTGCTGCCCATTTTGTTCATAGAATTGTTCTATCAAACTGATATTTTAAACACAGTGAGGGTATATAACAGTAAAAAAACAGCAAAGTATAAGCTCTTTGATTTATGCAGAGTTGGTGGTCCCATGTATTGCTGTAGCTTCTGTGCTGGAAGCTAGTTTATTTATCCTCTTTCTGTAAACATGCAGAGCTGATCGCCATGACTGTGGTTGATGTCCAGGGTAATATCATGTACCTCATGCAACTCCACTTCAAAATCCTGAACTATTCCTTTAAATACTGCACTTTAAGCCAAATTTCTTCTCATTAATTTTGTCCTTCTCATGGTATCAAAAGAAAATCTGAACAAAGAGGCATTTGTTAACGATAATTTACACTTTATGACTGGGGACGGGTGGGCCAATGGGGTGCAGAAGAGTTTCATCTAGGGATGCAGGATATTGGATTTTTGGCGATATATCTGAACTCATTATCGCTGATACAATACTGATTTTTTTTGTCAGGAGATTTGTTGCATTCAACGCGACAGTCTATTTGTGTAAGTAACAGATGTAAAACAAGAAAAACAACATTTAACAGTAAAAAAAAAAATGAAGCTCTTTACTATTAAACATACCCATGCAGTAATGATAAGATGAAGCATTGTGGAACATCTGTGTATTTTGCAGATATTACCGCCGATATATGCCCAATATGTATGGCTCTGCATTACTGTCACAATTTCTTTCTCTTATGTCATTGTGTTTCTTTCCGTTTGTTACCTCACTAATAAGGAAAAAAGTAGAAAGTTGGCCACTTATCATCGGTTAACATCCGTCAGGGCAAACTGTGTTAAACCAAACTTATTTTTCTTTGTAATGAAAAGAGTTTGAGACCAAAAAAAAGTAAATCATTTCCTTGAATCTGCTAAAACACATTGATACAAACACAAAGCCATACAAAGGCATTTGTCTGCTTACCATTCTCTGGTTTTGCCCCCAGCTTCTGAACAGCAGCCATGTTGTGGACGCTGATACCTCGTGCATGGCTGGGCCATGAGGTTGGCGTACTGTCCACTACGATGATGTGTTGCAGCTTTGGGACTTCAAGCAGGATGGCCTTGAACACAGACAGAAAAATGTAAACATGAGACTTAAGTATGACAAGCGTCCACGTGCAGCGTTCACACATGTACATGAGACAAGGCAGATTCCTGTTACTAATAACACCATCTTCATTGGTATTTAGGCTTAGAGGAGACGTGCAAGACAGAGCAGAGTAGATGTGTTTATGCAGATGTGATAAAAATGAAGATGAACTACCGGAGTAGTCTTTGTCCAGGGATGAATGTGAGCCAAATGACATCCAGCACGTGCACTTCTCTGGATTTTTATGACTCTATGATGACACCTTCTGCTTTTTCTCCTCCTAAACCTTCATATCTGTGATACTCAGGTTATGTCTGATGGATAACAGGATCAAACATCTCACATGGTCTTCGGGCCAGAGATGTTTTAAAGACAGGAACTGAAACAGATTCTGAATCAATGAAGTAAACCCTAGTTTACATAGTTTCTATTTACAGGAGAGGAGTTTAAAGACTAATCTAACACACCAGATGGACCATTAATCATATTCACTTGGCAATTTGGGAAAGTGCCCATAGAAGGTGTTTGGGGAGGGTAGAACCTTTAGGAAACATATTCAGCAGATGATGAAATGATCACAACGTCAGTCATATTTATTACGGGCCAATCAAGTAATGTAGCAGGGGGTACCTACTGAGCTACAGAACGCGAGCCTCTTCATAAAACAAAGTCTTTGCAGAACATGTCACAAATGGAGCAAAAATATCCTTACTTTAGAAAAGTTTGTAGTGTTATTTATTTTTTTTAATTTGATAAAGAAATGTGTTCCACATCTGATAAAACTACTACTAAAGCTGTTAGCATCTATGCTAATCTCTGTACAAGCAGCAACTTCCTGCTGTCATCTTGCTTGTATCTTCCACCTCTTCTTGCTTTAGTGTTTGACTTTTTTTGGAAATTTGGATCATGATTTCTCATTAGGAGGGAGTGGTGGGCTTTGAGGCCAGACTTGTAAAAAATCCTCATTTGAACAGGGTATTTTATTTGATTTAGACACTGAAAAATATGTTGTTTATCTTGTTTAAATTAGCATGATTGGATTAGTTTTAGCCTGTTAGTGGCAATATCTATTATGTGATAGCATCAAGCTAACAAACTATGTTGTAAATCCTGGTCCATGCATCGGTTCTTATAGCTGATTATTTTGGCACCGTTGCTTTTAAAGTTAAATGTCTTAATCACACAAAATGTGCAGTTTGTTTATTGTCCTATCATTTCATTTGGTTGTCACCACAGCTCTGTAAAAATGTGTTCACGTGTTCATATTAGAGCTTTTCTCCATCTCTCTGTGCTGCATCATTGTCCTATATCACTCTTTAGTACATTTAAAGGTAGTGGTGATGGTAGGAGGTTGTTATCAAACTAAATTTGAAGAATGGACACCATTTCCTGTAAGATTGAAATCTGAGTAGATAAGAATAACATAATAATTGTGTGTCTGTGTTTATCTTTACCTTCAGTCTGGTCTCCAGAAGCTCTCTGCTGGTGATGATGTGAGTGACCTCGGTCTCATTCAGTCCATGAGCAATGGCTGGACCTCCAAGTGTGGAGTAAAGAGTGACCACTGGAACACATATTCAAAAATACACTTTTAACTAATTATCAAACATTAGTTCTTATGCACAATTACATATCACACAATGTATAATTTATAAACACAACGTTTTCTTCAGTTCAGTCCTATAGGGCTGGGGAATTATAGAGATTAAGATCCAATGATACATTTCCAACATGCTATAAAACAAGACTGTTTGGTTTAATAAAAAATAAATACCATGGCTAATACTGAGTAATAGATTGACAATAATAAGAAACAGTAACTTAGGTATTGAAAATAAGTGTCTATTTGAAGTAATTAGTGTAAACTGGGAATTTTGATGCTCTTTATTTTAATATACTTTAAATAATAAATTGTATTGTTGGTAGAAATCAAATCATGCTGATAACTGATTAGTAGCACTGCAGGAAAAAAACACCTACAGGAATTCAGAGTAATTTAGTGTTTTGATTATCAAACACTGCTGGACACTTTTGGCAACCTAATGAAAAGTGGTTGAACAAACAAGGAGGCAGGGCTTCTGTCACCAGATGGACCTGCTTTTCAGATGTTGCTGACATATTTGTCCATAAGACAGAGCTTACTGACTAGTCAGTAAAGAATAATGCTACACCAATCTATCGCAATATTTTTCAGCTTGATAACCACATACACCAGACAGACCATTCAATATATTTTGTTACCTGGGCAACAGCCCATTGAAAGTGTTTAGGAATAATCAGAACCTTTCAAAAACATATCAAGCAGGTAATTGGATGATCGCACTGGCCTATCAGATAATGTAGTAGCATAAAATGCAAAACATGAGCCACTTCGGAGAGCAAACAATAGCCAAAACATGTCGCAAGTGGAGCAAAAGTATCCCTTCTATTGAGAAATGCCTTCAGTTTTGTTATTTGATTTTCATTTAATAAAGAATCAGGATCTGATAAAACAGCAACTGAAGCTGTTAGCATCTAAGCTAATCTCTGTACAAGCAGTCACTTCCTGCTGTCGTCTCACTCGTATCTTCCTTCTCTTCCTGTTTTAAAGGACACTGATTGGGTCATGCCACTTTGGACCACTCACAGTTGTAGATTGGTGCTTGGTAAAATGGATCTGCCTGATTACAGACACTGAATCAGGCAGATCCAGCTACACCGCAAGGTTATCAGCTTTACTGTATCAATATTTCATAGCACCATGTTGATATTTTATTACTTAATAATTTGTACAAATTTGGGGCATTTCTTCTGTAAAGAAGTTCAGCCTATGGCTGCCAGTTGGCAGCAGGCATTCAGTCATTTGACTCTTTGTCTCTTAATGATAATGTTATTAATGTCCCTGGGACATAAAATAAAGTTAATCCGTGTTGCAGGGACAATACTTTATATTGATAACACTAGTATGAATTTATATGTATTTGATACTGTGGATTCTAGTGCTATTGAAATAAAAAATTCTGCTCTATAAAAATACATGCAATTTATAACTCTGATCATTGCATAGCAATATATCATTAAATTATTAATCACTTCTTTTCTCAACTTTTTTGTCATCACAAATCAATTAAATAATGAGACTTTAGCATTTTAAAACATGGTTTTTGACTTTAATTTTGCAAACCTCAGTAAACCACAATGTTGCAAATATTATTTTACAAAACTGGAAGGTGTGTGAGTCTGGCTGCAATTCTCAAAAATTTAAATAAAAAGAGCCCAATATTGTGATTTAAAGACTTTTATTTTTCTTTGTGTGAAATCTAACTGGTATAAGAGCTGTTGGATTTAAACTCAAATCATAGCAATGCCAATAATTCAGGTAATTGTTACTGCCGGCCAAAACTTTCAATCTTAGTTATTTATTTATGTCAAATAAAACACTGCTAGTGGTCACCTTTTATGTTGTAGAGCGGTTTTAATAAAATAGACCAATTAAAATGACAAAAAATGATTTTTAATCAGAACAATAAAATGTTCCTTCACTTTTCTTTTTGTTCATATCTCTCCACCTTTCATCAATCCATGAAGATCAGACAAAAAGACATTAAGGTATTATTAAATATGAGACACACTCTTTTTTGTGTCAGTTTGTGGTTAAAAGGATTCACCTCCTCTTCTGATAGGGGTGGATTTTCTTTATCACAATTTTTGAACCTTTATGACTTTAAGCTTTTTGGACTATACTTTATCCCTCTTTTTTTTCCAAATTAGGCTTCTGTAATGCAGTATTACTGTATTCTCCATTTCAGAAAGATTTAAGCTACACGTTATGGTTTGGAGATTTCTAAAACAAAAATATTTGGCTCTTGGTTGTGGAAAATAAGTCTGGCTTGATTGTTATACAAGTGAAGTCACAGTTCTTGGAATAGCCTGTAAAGTATTGTTTTTTCCACGATCCTCGCCATATCTGCCTGAAAAAGTCAGCCAGCTGTTGAAAACAAATCCGGGGGAAAGTGCCACTTCACTCATTTCTTTGATTTCAAAAATATTAAATATGCAGCTGGTGGACTGTTGGACCAAGTTGAGATGGATTCCAGTGACCCGTCAACTAATTTTATTTGATGTGTGTTTGATTTGAGTCCATAACCATTGTGCATCGTGAAGGATCTGTGATGATGGACTTTGTACGTGCTCGCTGTCTACAACCCTCAGGCTTGTGTTAAGCTCCTCCCACAACAGTGACATTATCAGCTTCCTCAGGGGGCCTCGGCACAGACTCAGAGCCAATGGGACACAAGATCTGGCTGCTGAATGTGTTCTTTGGGGATATAAACAGTACTGGTATGA
The DNA here is from genome assembly GCA_037902135.1 of Cetoscarus ocellatus. Classification (NCBI taxonomy): domain Eukaryota; kingdom Metazoa; phylum Chordata; class Actinopteri; order Labriformes; family Labridae; genus Cetoscarus; species Cetoscarus ocellatus. The sequence goes on along the minus strand of JBAMNC010000220.1, from coordinate 267,404 downwards.
TCATGTGTGTGTGTCATGACTGCCCATATGTATGTCAGACGAATTCTGGTATTTATGCTTGCATAAATTTGTCTACATGGGTGCAAGTGTAGCTGCTTTCAATGGCACTGAACAAAAATGAACAACTGTGATGTCAATTTAGAGAAAAGATTAAACTCAAGCTTTGTTTTGCAGCCAAAATCTTCTTAATAAAGTGCTTCAGGGCTTCCTGCCAGACCTCATCATATGCTTTACAGCAAAGTATTTAAAATGATAAGAGTGGATGGAGTTCTTTTTTGATATTATGCACTTTTAAAAAATATGATCTGGTCTGTAAAGGGATGTATTTTCACATTAGAAACTGTAGTAGTAAGAGTCTCATGAGTTTAGGCAAGACTCCAGTGGTGGAATTTTTGATATCACATTGAACTGCACAGAGAACAGAAACGTTTTCTAAAACCTTTAAGAGGTTTCAAAATAATACTTGTAAAAACTGCGACTGTATGGCAGAAGGATCTGGGGTGACCAGAATTAGATCCAAGAGGCAAATGGTCTGGTCCAGGTTTTTGAGAATCTTCTGTTGAAGCAGAGATTGTTCTTGATCCACCAGCTTCTTGGCAGCCTTTTTAAACCCTTGCACCAGTCCAAGGAGATCATTCCCAAAATGCAAAGTAAGATGTAAGGCTCTGATTCATCAAGTTCTTGAACCTTAACCAGTCCAGCTTGCTTCCAGCTTCCTGTTAGATCCATTGTGGTAGCAGTTTTCGTCCAACTCCTGTCCTTGTCAGTTTGGTTATGGTGTATTAACAGGACACGTACAGACACGTGTGTTTTTACAGCAAATTAAACTGATCCTCCATTTTTATTTAATACAGTCACCATTGCTTTGTTGTACCTCCCGCTTTTGCTAGCAGACACACCGTTGAATATATTTCACTAGTCCATATGAGGAGATCATAGAAAGTGTTTGGGAATGGGAAGAACATTTCAAAGCATATTCAGCAGGTGATTGGATGATAATTCTGTCGATCACATTCATTATGGATCAATGAGATAATGAAGCAGCTGCTATTGGGTGGTGTAAAGGACAAAACATAAGCCACTTTGTAAACCAAAATCATGTCACAACATGTCAGAAGTAAGGCGAAAATATCCTTTCTATTGAGAAGTTTGTAGTACCGTTGTTTGTTTTTTAATTACCGTGATAAAGAAATGCAGTCAAGATCTGAAGCTGTTAGCATCTATGCTAATCTCTGTACGAGTCGTCACTTTCTGCTGTCTTCTCCCTCGTAGCTTGCACTTCCTCCTGCTCTAAAGGACGAGAATTGGGTTGTCCCGCTTTAGGACTTCTGCAACCGTTGTAGATAGGAGCTTGACAAGATGGATCTGCCTGATCATAGACATTGAATCAGGCTAATTCGTCTGCACTGCAAGGTTGTTCCTTACTGTCTATTGTTCCTTTTCATGTGACAAACCACGAAGATGTGCCCTGCTGTCCTCAGGACTTCTACACACATCATGATTTCTGATTGTTTGACATATTTGTCATTTAAGATTTCAAGTTGTGGAAACTTTGATCCTCTTCTAAGGTGCGGGGATTAAAATCTTAACACTTCTGAGGATAATCAAGTGAGATAATCTTTGGGAGCAACAGATAACTAGACTTTGGCTGATTTGGTCAGAAATGGCCATATTATCCTGTAGTTAGTGTACCATTTAAAGGGACAGTTTGGAACTTTTGATGTGGGGTTGTATGAGGTACGTGGCATTAGCCTGAACATTAGCCACATTGACAGATCAGCTCTGTGTGTGTGCAGAAATAGTCTACACCAAACCGTGGCTACACAGTGCTACAAATGATGCCACCAGCTCTGTTATTTGAAGAGTTTTAGGTGAAAACAAGCCTCAGAAACAGTAAAGAGCGATTACATGCCATATTCTAAATATTTAGAAGGACTTGCTTTTTTTCTTGCAAGCCCCTTCTTTGGCAATAAACCAGCTACAGTCTGCAGGCTTCACAAAAGGAAACAACCACTGTCAATCTGGATAAATGGGTGACTTTTGCAGCGAATGTGACAACCATTTACTTTGGATACTTGGGAATACTTAGAGGACACTATTTTAGGAACTAGAGAACAAGAGGGACCCAAGTTACCTGTTGATACATGTAAATCTAGAGCTCATGTTATGAAACAAGAGTGTGATTATGAAGAGTCCTTTCAGAATGTTTCAGGATCAGAGGACACCAGCAGCATTATACGTGCCTCTGCATATCAAATGCTGATCCAAGTGGCAACTGGACTGGTTCAGTTTCTTGAAGTTGCAGCCCTCAACATTCAGAGCCTTCCTGCTGTAAAGAACATTTGTACTTTTATGGACCAGATTCACAGTTTTACAAACTGTTAAGAATAATAAATGAAAGCTTACCTTCAAATTAAGTATTCGTCTTAAACTGATTGTTAATTTTGTAAAGAAAGAAGCAATGGTTTCAATAATTGGTGTACTTGATGAAAGCACACTGTATGTTCATTCATGAGGAGGTAAACTGAGCTAACACATTGTCAACATTAATGTGCTTGGTCAGCAGAATAAACTTTTGTAAATTTATCAAATGTGTAGATTGGCTGTAGTTATATTACTGTACTTGGCAAAAAGAAAAAGAAAGTGAGAGCATATTTTGATCCATACCCTTCTGGTGGAAGGACACCTTGGCTGTGCATTGAACAGAGTAGTACCAAAACAAAGTAGCCTAAAAGTCATTGTGAGTGTTCTGAAGATACTGTGTAATTACCCTATGCTGTTTTTGAGGTTTGTTTTTAGCAGCATTCTTAAAATCATGCAAAGTCGGTGGTACCATCTGTAGTAATGTATTGCCCTACTGTCCATGCCAACCATTCCTGAACAGACGCAAACTAAGCAAACAACCTCATACTGTGATCAAACTGCTGATTGCTAAATGCTGAAAGGAAACTGGTGTCAATTCAGTGAAGGATTCAGAGGAAAAAATGTGCAGAGAAAGCAAGAGGAGGATTGTAAATACAGAGAGAGAGAGGGAGAGGGGTAGAAAAGCATCCAGTAGCACATTCTATAACCTCTTGTCCCTACACTGATACTGTCGCATGGGTTTATGGGACACGCTCAGCAACATCAAATCTTGCGTCATGGAGCTGCTCTACTTCCTGTTTCACTGAGCGAGTGTGAACGAGGGCCGTGACACCTCCAGCCGTGAGATCTAAACACTTTATCGGGCCCCAGCTCAAATCAAACACACACACACACACATTTTGATTTAGAAAGCTGCACAGAGGTCCAGGCTCCTAAAGGATGTTAAGACTGAGTTCTTTGGTTGAACTTTTTTTTTTCTTAGAGGGGTCTCAAGGGAATTTTCCTCAGATCCAAAGAGGAACATTTAATCCCTGACGTGTCGTTACAAAAAGTAATTGTACAGCCAAAACAAAAGAATGTATTCAGTGTAACTGCTGCTCTTCAGATCTGTTTTATGTAACTCATATTTATGAAAACTGTGCACATGTCATGATGAGCATCTTTGTATTATGACATTTGGGGGGTTTTCTACAATGTTCTGCAAAAATTTGCAGAAAACGTGACTTTATGACTGTTTTAAACACTTGCTCTTACAAAAATGTATTAGTGAACAAGTGGAGCAGTTAGTTCTGTCGCGTAACTCATGAAAATTTGAAAAACATTGAATGCTTTTTGGGGTGTGTATTGCCAAGTTCTGATGATAAAATACAAATCACAGTACATGGGTGACGATACAGTATATCGCAATACTATGATCAAGGCAATACATAATCTAACATCTATATAAAGCGTGGTCCTTGCAACATTTATACACTTTATTGTCTGTGCCAGTGACAGAAATGTTACCAAAAAATATGACAGATATACAAAGAGACAAATAACTGAATGTCTGCTGCCAACTAGCATCCAGTGACTGCACTAAAACTCCAAACAAATGTTCCAAATTTCTATATACTATTGAATGATAAAAACTAACAATATTCAGCTAAAACACTGATACGGTCTCACGAATATTGCAATTAGGGATGCAGTGATGATAAAATGAAGCATCATGGTACATTTTGCACGTTACTGCCGATATAAAAATTTAAATATTGGCCAATACAAGTGCTTAACTTTTAATATCTGCAAATACCAATATCATACCGATAATACTATACATTCCTAACTGCAGTACGTTGGTGTTTCAATATTTTTTTAACACCCTCTCTGCTTTGAGCCCTTATGTCTGCATGTTTCTTGTGCTTCCAGCTTACCCTGCAGGAAAACATTGCACAGCCAATGACCGTTGTTGTGGAGTTGGTCAATCCTGTAGTCTATCTTCATGTAATTAAGAGCCACATATTGGCCCTTGGAGTTAGGTACAGACTTAACCTCAAAGTTGCTCACACATTTTCTCTTTTTCTTAAGATGCGTGCTCTTGGAAGAGTTCTTATAGCGACCCTGTTTTTTTACTTTATTGTGTTAATTCAGAGATGATGAAGTGGAAACCCCTCTTGTAACAAACAGCCAATCCTGTAATTCACACACACAAACTCACGCAGGCACACATAGTGTTTGAGTTCACTGGGGGCTTTTGGCTGACTCTTCACTGCCTCTGTCAACATCAGATGCTCACGTAGACTCTCTCCCTCCTCCTTCTGACGCCATCAGCCCTCCCCTCTCTCCCTCCGTCTCTTTCCATCTCTCCCTCCCTCTCTCCAGCCTTCAACTCCTCTCTTTCCTCTCCTCTGCTCAATGTGTTATCTCCCGCCTCAGGGTTTCCACTGTCCCAGTGTTTGTGTATGCAGGACTGGAAGACCCTTAATAAAGATGTTTTATTGGCTCAAACTTTCAGCGTATTTTCGAGCGTGACAGTTTAATGCAGCATAAACTGCAGTTCACAGGGAATATGAAGGGTCCTTCAAGGACAATCAGCGATACATGAACTTGAAGCACTGATGTGCTCAAAGTAGAGGGGACAGAGAATCACAGCAGAGTCTCCCAAAGTGTGCGCTGTGACTGCCTAGTCACAGTGAAGGGCTCTAGAGGTTCTGCTGGTGATCAGCAGGATGTCATTAACAAAATGTAAAAGCTGATTTCATGATTATGTCCTCTTTTTTTAAGTCTATTGCACTGATAAAATCATCAGTTGGTTCGAGAGAAAACAGCAGATTGTTTCTGTCAATTTCAGTGTATGAAGAAAAGCACTTTTTATTTGGGCTTTTTGTATTTTACTCAACGATGTTGGCAACAATCTGTCCATGATAGATAACATGTCGGGATATGGTTGTTTAAGGGTGTTGGTTGACCTAAGGAGATTTCCAGGAATCAAATTGGGCCACAGCATACTATCAGCACACTCACACTCAGCTTTCTGTGTTGTGTTCAAGCACGTTTTCTGCCCCATAAACCAGCTCGTTTGTGTAGTGGGAATACTCCATGCCGTGCCCAAGGTTCACTTCCCTGGCCCTGACAAACCTGCAGAAGGTGGGCTTAGGCACAGCTTGCATGCTAATGCATGGGCACAAGCACAGGAGAGTTCACGCCTTGATACTGCTTCTCACAACAAAAGCTCCTTAAACTGTGGACCTCTGATTATTTGTAAGAAATGCAGAGGAGGCTTGTGTTTCTAATCCCGTGTGAATCAACCCTGTCTGTAATAATATAAGAAAAATATCCAGGGGAAAAAACCACCCATATTGTTTCAGCACATAGAGATCATCTAATAAAATCAATCCAGGAACACAGACACCTTAGTTATTTGGATTGGTGGCTTTTTTCAAACTTTTTTTTACAGTCTTTACAACGTTTTGCTCCATTCTGCTACAGAAAAACATGGATGCATGTGAGGTTGTGATAAAAACAGATACTTTAGGCATACAAGCAATTTACATTGTTTCTCTCCAACTTATTTAAAGAGCCCATATTATGTTATTTTGGGTTTTATATGTACTTTAGTGTGTCTGACATGTCTCCTCCACAGGATGGAGTACGTCTTTCCACTAGACAAAAGGTCCACATCATCAGAACTTCTCTCTCTCCCTCTGCCCTGTTTATAGTGCGTCGGTGGAGCAGTCTGATTATGCGCTTGGTGGTAACTGGAAGGTTGCAGGCTCAAGTCCAGCTCCAGCTGTCACATGGTGGTGTGTCCTTGGGCAAGTCAGTGGTGTGTAAATGGGCATGAAAGGGCATGAATGTATTAGCTGATACTGATGGACAACATAGAAAACTCCATCAGTGAGTGAATGTGAGAGTGAATGGGTGTGAATAGGTAGGTGCGACATGGGGTGTAAAGCTGCTTTGAGTAGTCAAGGACTATAAAAGTGCTATATAAGCTCAAGTACATTTACCATTTAAGTCCATAGTGCAAGTGGCTGCCTAAAATTACTCCCACTCTACACCAGTAGGCATCATTTTGGTAGCAGTTCAGGCCCATTGCCTCAGGTTGGCAAGCCCAGTGCAGCACAGAATGAATGCAGAGCTACAGACAACATGTTGCAGAGCAGCGCTGAACTAACCAGTTACCAACTGGACCCAAGTGGGGAAGTGTCTCAGACAGACAGAGAGAGAGTACAGGTGGATCAGGGGACTCAGTATGTGAAAACTAGAAGGCTTTTGTAACATTACTGATTGAGAACATACCCTAGCAATCATTCACAGTGGATACATCTCCCAGAGTTAAGGCAAAGTAAGGGCTCTTAAAGTGTTTCTTCACAAATTACATCCAGTTTCCTCTTTTACATGCACATCATTCTTCTTGCTTTTCCTTACTCGAACTGACCAACTTTTAATAAACGTTTGCCAACTCTCATTCTGAAATCTGTCACTCAAGTTTCAGTTATCACATCAGCTGATCCGTATCTGATGAGTAAATAACGCAGCTTTCCAAAAAGGAGAGCCAAACACACTGACAGCATCAGCTGCAGGAAATGACATCACTCCTTTTTAATAAATTATCAGGGAGAGATCAGCATACGCCTTTCTCCTCCTCAGATGAGACACTACCTTAAGTGACCACAAAGTTATAATTTTGAATGATCACAGAGTGTTGGAGTGCTGTGTTTATCAAAATGATTAAAACTATGACACAAAAAATTTCTATATGTGCTTCTGTGTTGCTCTCTGTTGTGCCTGCTGTGAGGTCATCTCTTGTAGTTTATGAGTCATACGATGTAATCAGACTTAAGCATCATTCAGGTAGGTAAGGCGTGAGGGACTTTGGTAATGTTTAAGTGACCATTTACTGTAGAAAGAACTGGATAAAGCCATGGAAGAATACAGAGAAAATGGCTCCTTCTTACATCCTGTTTTAGTTCTAGAAGATTTTGTATAAGACCATCAGCCTTATGCTGAAAAAAAAACATCAACTACTTATTGTAAAACAACAACTATTTTGGGTCCACTTGTGCAAAAGTGCATATTTTTGATTAGGTTTCACATAAATGTGTTGACTGTAATACAAACAGAGTGACACATTTCCAGGTCAAAAGAAGCTTTTTGACCAGAGCACAAGCTAAGAGTGGATTATTTGTACTTGTATAAAATAAAAATGAACTGTTATCAGTGTTCAAGTGTTTCAAAAACAAAAAAATGAAACCGATGGAGAGGAAAAATGGAGGGGGAGTGGTCTTATATAATAACGAGGGTAAGGGACAAAGCGACCTCCTCCTGTCTCAGCTGGTTACAAGTTACAAATTGTTCACTCCAACCATTAACATTTGAGCCTGCTCACATAAACACAGAAAACCAGCAATAAAGACACTCTGGGAAAAATCACACTTAAGGACACTATGATTACACAGTGACCTGAACTGAGAGTGGTTTGTTAGACTAAGAGGAATTTATTCTGTTGTGTCTTCATGTCCATCTAACATACAGTATGTTATGTTATAGTATCGCACACTTACATGGAAAGTTGTACATAAAGCAGGCCTGGGCAGCGATGATCCACTCGGCTCGAGTCTCACAGAAGATGGCAATGTTATTCTTTGGTTGCTGACCCAGTGAGGCCAAACCACTGCCCAGCTGGGACGCTGCTGTGTGGACTTCTTTATAAGAGATCCAGAGGTATTTACCCAGAACCACCTGTAAGGGAGATTGGAAGGAGAAGGGCATGAGGGTGAAGTTCAGGGACAATCTCTCAGCTGTTGTTCAGTCAAAAAAGAAAGTATACACAGTACGACTGCCTACATTTGCCATATTCAGATGTTCAGCATATTCAGTTTGATGAAAGCTTATGGGCAGTGTAAAAAGTGGTGGTGTGGTAATCATCGATGTTATTGGGGGCAATGCACCACACAACATTATGGGTGGTCTTGTAGGCACTGGTCCACAAAGCTTTGCAGTTGACATAACCATTATATTTGTGAGAGATAGACTTTCCTTGTTTAATTAATAGAATAATGTTTGAAAAATTAATGCTATCCAACATCTCATCAGATTTGCTGAAATTCAAACTGAGCATCAGGATGGTGAAGAAGGTTGAGTTAAGTGACTCTGAACGTGAAACAGTTGTTGGTGAAAGGCAGGTTGGTCTGAAAGATGCTGCTGATCTACTGGGATACTAACACAAAACTCCCCATGCAAAAAATGCCTAGTTAATGCCAGAGGTCAAAGGAGAATGGCCAGAGTGGCTAGAATTGATAGAAAGGCAACACCAACTCAAATAACTGCTCTTCACCACCAGTGGGCTTGAGTATCACACATTCTACATTATTGTACTATCCATTATCCATTCAGTGGTTATGTGGGCTGACATTGGGCAAGAGGCAGGGTGCACCTTAAAGGTCACCAGCTGTCTGGAGAGCCACAAAGAGAGACAGACAACCATTTACTCTCACACTCATGCTTAAGGGCAATTTAGAGTCAAAAATAAACCAAAGAGCAAGTTTTTGGTTTATCAGAGGAAGCCGGCTTGCCCGAAAAGAACTCATTCATGGAGAGAACATGAAAACTCCACACGGTAAGGTCCTGACAGACACAGGGATCAAACCAGCAGTCTTCTTGCTGCAAGGTACATGCACTACCTTCTGTGCCACTGTGCTGCTGCCCATGTACAGTACAGATATATACGAGGAAAAATGGACAAAAATAAAAACTAAATGAAAATCTTACTGATTTGTTTGACAGCTATTGTTTCTGTAAAGTATTATTGGTGTTACAAATTGTATTTGTGAATAAAAAATACAAATGTCAGTAAAATATACTTTATTCACCAGTGAAAACTGTGCTACTTGCCCTGAAAAAGTAGCTAAACTCTGTATGAATCCAGTGTTTTGTTCACCAAACAAGTTTTAACATTTGTATTTGTGTTTAAACATAAATATTTACATTATAATATCTTATGTCTGTTCCTCAGGTTACTGTTGTTGAGCCTTTTGGTTTCTGGAGCCACTCGAGGTGGTTCAGGCATCTGGTTTGGATGCCTCGTGGCTGCCTCCCTGTGAAGGTCTTCTGGGTACACCCTACTGGGAGGAGACCCCAAGGAAGACCCAGAAACTGCTGAAGGAAACTGCCTGGCCAGGGAATGCCTTGCAATCTCCCAATAGAACTGGAAAGTGTTGCAGAGAAGAGGGATGTCTGGGTTTACCTGCTTGGCCTGCTGCCTCCGTGAGCCTGCCCACGTTTAAGTGGAAGATAATGTATGGATGGATATTGTTGCTGTGAAAATGAGAATATCTTACTTTTTTAATGGCCCTTTGGCAATGAGGACAAATTAATGTGGCTCTCTAGGTAATCAAAATTAACCATTGTGGGGGATCACATCAAGGTTTTTGTCACTTTCTTTATTTCTGTGAGAAAAAATAGTTTGTCAATGAAAGAATCCCTGAGCACATGCACCTTAAAAACTAACAAAAAGAAATCACAACTCAGTGGTTACCACAGGTTATGAGCTGCCAGTTATATTCTTCAATCATGTCAGCGTGTTCATATCAGTGTCACAGGACGGGGAGTAACAAATGCCAGTGAGAACAACTTCCTCCTCCTCTGTCATTCTCAAGCTGCAGCACCTCATGATCATCATCCACACCGAGGACAGACATAAACACAGGCCTCTGGACAGACTCCTCAACACTCACTTCCTCAGAGTTAAAGACAGAAACACACTGCGTTGCGTTACACTGCCTCCCAGTGGTCAGTAAGTGGCATTGCAAGCAAATACACCCATCAGAGAAAAATGAAAGACTGTGTTCGACATGAAGGAAGGATCTAAAATGCTAATTCATGTTCTCTTGCAGCAATATGAGTTTCACCAGTGGGTATTTAACTGGATTAGAGGGATCAGGCTGTAAGGATTAGTGGGGTAACTCAGAAGTAATGTTACAGAGCACAGAGTGACCGTGAGGGGACAATGCAAACTAAAAAAAAAAGGTTAATCAGACTGCTGGCTAAGTTTTATCTTGGGTAATGTTTTTAATAAAATAGTGATGTAACTTTTTAGCTGATAAGACTATTTTGTCTTTGATACATTGACTCAAAAAGGAAATGACATAACAGTAAAGCATACTGGTGCTGCAGTCTGAGATATCAGGGTTTTACTTTCTCCTCATACTCCCACTTTTTTCTTTTTCCCATAATACCGCACTCTCTCCAGAGCAGTGGAATTTAGGCCATCAAGGAAAAACAAGCTGTCAGCTGAGGAAAGTTAAAACTCCTGGAAGCTTTTCATTAAACTTAAAATTTCAAAAGAGTTTTGTGGAGATGATGAGCTATAAAAAATTAAGCAGGGAGGCAGACAGATGTCACACTGGAGAGTGAAGTTGTAAGTGAATGAACAATAAGTAGAATTTTCCCATTAAGATGTCTAAATTGATTTAAAAACTTTGTTTTATACTTTAAAATTAAGTCATTGTCTTAGCTGGGTCCTTAGGACCCTAAGGGTGAATCCCAATTCTACCCCTTAGCCCTTGTCTTACCCCTTACCCCTTGGTTTTGCGTGTTCACGTCTAGTGAAGGGGTGTCCCAAATCTCTGTAGGGCTAAAGGGAAGGGCTAAGACCAAGGGCTACACAGCCCTTAAAACGAAGACAGACCGGGACCTCACTTGAAAGGAAGGGGTATGAGAATTTTCCATAATACCCCGCGCCCGCTGACAAGAAGGCAGAGCGGATACCAAAGGAAGCGCATAATTATAAGTAATTAATAAATCATCAAGTAAATATTAATCAGACAGATAAAGTCGCATCACACTAAAGCAGTCTGTTCTGAGCAGGGCTTCTAGGCACACCAAATTCATTTTCTGAGAAGATTATGAGGGAAGAAAGTCTGAATATGAACAAAGGACATCTAGGACCAGAATAAACTTGTAGAAAATGAGTTGAATATGTGGCTTTAAGTACACAACATCAAGTAAGCAGCAGAGGTTGACAGAGTCGATAGTGCATCTCCAAGAGTTTGTTTGTGGGATCTATTACTGTGAGCTTAAGTCTCAATAAAATATACCAATTATTCGATTTAAGTTTAGAAGTATTTTTCCTTTCAAAACACACATACTTTTTTCTTTCTGCGTAACAAAAAAACACACTACCCCACCAGCGTCACTCTTTACCTTCTTGAACACTTTCCCGTTGCTCTGTCGCTCATCATCCTCACTGATCAGCTCCCTCGTCCCAAGGCAGTCTCTGTTTGGGAACCTTGTGGCTGCGTACTCAAACATCTTGTCCAGCGTGTCCATCCCTGGGTGCAGAGATGTCACCAGCCTTTTCATGGCGCTCACTGCTCTGTATGGTCCCTCAGGATGTCCCAGCACTGGGCTGGCCTTCGCTCTTTTGGCCCGATCTGCCTCAGAGCCATAGGAGTCCCCGGCAGGTGTAGAGAACCAGCTGAGGATGAAGGAGGGCAGGAAGGTGATAAAGGTGTAGATCCAGACCATGAGGTGGAAGAGCAGCAGCAGCATGGGGTTCAGTTCCTCCTTCAGCTTCATAGTGAAGCTGTGAAGATGATGGAGAGCAGTGAGGAGAAAGTCTGGAGGACGATTAAATGTGGAGAAATGATTCTTCTCCTTCTGTCCCTCTTCCTATTATAGATCGGTGAGCTTGACTTGTGCTCTTTGGCAATCAAACCCCTCCTGGAAAAGAAATGACATTAAACCAGCATTAATGAGATCATGATCCTGAGCTTTTGGAAACTTTAATTACAGGAATCCCAGCTCATTCAGAAACTGAAACAAAACAGTCTCATGTTTTCAAAAAACAGGAGAAATTTAATATTCAACAATGTAATTATTTCCTTAATGGAATCTAGGGATGAGCAATGATTTTCTAGTCCTGAAACAGTGCTGATTTACATAAAATAGAGTCCATGCAACTGATATTGCCAGTGAAAACTCTGAAAAATAAAAATTGCTATATTTTTCCCATAATTTCAGCAGCAGTAATTAGGTACTGAATGATCTATTAAAACATAGTTTTATAACCTGCAGTTTGTTTTAAATAGTTATATTTGTACTCAAATACATTTCTGAATACACAAATGTTAGCACTTGTACCTGTTCTGAAAACAGCAGCATCAGTTCATCCTCAGTACTCCACCTTATTGAGTATATATTGCCCAGCTCTACATTAAAGACCTTAAACTGTTTATTCTAGTAGCATTTATTCATTATTCATAAGAAGCAGCGCATCTTTTTCTTTTAAAACTGACAGCTAACATAAGTGTCTTGGTCTCCTGAATACACTCATCCTTTAGCTGTTCCTTTGAGACTCATAAATAAATTAAAGATTCAAGCAGCGGCTCTCTCTGGTTACCATCTGCCCCCTTTTTGTTCTTTACGGTTCTGTTGTTCTCACAGGTGTTGAATTCCACTTTTTTTCTAATATACACCTAAAGGCCCAAAATGGTGACCCTTTTTACACTATTGAAAATCAGGGCTAACCGCTCCAAACCCTACCAAACTGTACTCAATCAAACACAAACAGTATGGATGGGAGTATCAATACTTGAGACTTCAAATATCAGTGCTTTTACAAGTACTCTTTAGGCATCAACTGTTCCCCTAAAATACCAATCTAAATCATCAAAATATTACAGCAAACAGTATCAACTTAAGTATATATTTGAAAGTTTGGTTGTGTCCATCAGTAGCTGACAGGGACAGAGAGACTGTGTCAAGTCTGCAGAGCTGAGCTTCACATACAGATATGGGAGGACCTAGTTATTCTTTCTAAATAAAACTCCCTTCAGTCTTCATCACACAAAAAAGGGGTTATTAAATTAATTAATTAATTTTCCGGTAACAAATTATCTATGGCCCATTACTGGTCTACAACCCAGGGGTTGGGAACCTCATTATATCACAATATGACATGATGTTACAAGCGCAGATATATATCAGAGTTTTCTTTTTTTTATACAGTTGAAATATTAATAGCCCACAGTATTATATGGATGGGAGCTATAAATGTGTCTTGCATGGTGGCTCTGTGATGACAGCCACGACTACTGCTTTACCTTTTACAACGAGAAGTATTTCTCCTGCTTTTAAAAACTATAGGATTTAAGTATCTAACTACAAATATGTCTAACTTGTGGTTAGTCATTCTTAAATTGATTAAGACTGATATAACTCTCTATATAGTCATTCTAAGATAAAGTAGAACAATGAACATTATTCAGATTTTCAGTGTACTGCATTGTCCTTAATTACTGAAATTATACTAGACTAGAGTGATGGTACTTTATCGTTCGATTCCTCTGTCAGCAATCCTAATTCATCTTCAACTTATCCATCATTATTCTATCTTTATCTGAGGAGATGAAACAAGTCACATTTTTATAAGGCAGCCATGCCTGGGAACACCATATGGTGAACAATCTCAGCTGTTCTTCATCTCTTTATTCAAGGTCAAGACCCTCAGTTTCATCATCGCAGCACATAAGCAGGCTCGGCTTTAATCTCTTACCTTTAATAGGCACAATCAGGTAGTTAGTAGTTGCTCAAATGGTGGCAGTGTAAAACAAGTTGCAGCCAGCCTCGGCTCTCTGGATTAATTGAGTAATATTGTGACATGGCCTGCGTAGCGGTGGGGTGACCAGGCATGTGTGTGTATCATAGCTTCCTCAAGAGATTGTGTGAATGGGTCTTTTGTGTGTGCAACGTCATGGTGCTTTCACCCACTCGGCTAAGCAGGCAGGCTGAAGTCTTTGCAGAAAAAAATCAACATGGCCATTGTGGTGAGACGACGCACAAACACACGACGTGATCTCAGGGGTCACACTGCTCATGGGAAAGAAACAGCAGGCATGTGGCGTTTTTATGCATGTGTGTGGGTGATTTGAGACATAAATTGAATTTGCCGGTTTTCGATTAGTGACATAATCAAAAGCCTGTAAAGAGATTTAAGTATATTCAGAGTGAAAGTACAAAACACAATCAGGTTGATTATGTGTTTCAGACAACAGCTTTTGTGAGAAAATGGTGACATAAAGAGCTGGCACACACGCCTGTCTTCAGTAAGCTCTGTTAACGTGTTGGGTTTGACATTACAGTCATTTACACAAGATTTTATGCAATTGAAAGGATTTGACTCAGTGAAAGTAGACTTCTTGGTCAGCAGTTTAAGTTCTTAATAAAAAAGGATGCACAATACAGGAAAAGAAACAGAAAACACTTGAACTTACTAAACACTTACAGACCACTTTATTTGGCACACCTTGCTAGTGCCATATACTATAGCTGTTCTATTGGACTGAGATCAGGTGACTGTGGAGGACACTAAAGTACATTGAAGGTATATCATGTTCAAGAAACCAGTGTGAGATGATTTGAGCTTTGTGACATGGAGGGTTATCCCACTGGAAGTAACCATCAGAGGATGGGTACACTGTGGTCATAATGAAGAGGTGGGAGCTGCAATTGTGACAACAGCAGGGAGTGACTGTTTGTACAGAGATAAGCAAAGATGCTAACAGCTTCAGCAACAGTTTTATCTGGTCCGGATCACATTTTAATTAACATTTTTTATTTTTTATTTTACACTGTGGAAGTAGCACATGCCTATTACATTATCGCATTGGCCCATAATGAATGTGATTGAAGTAATAATGGTCCAGTAAACTGACAGATATGCTTTTGATAGTTCTGCCCATTTCCAAACACTTTCTATAGGCTCTTTCCCAGATGGTAGGGCTGGGAGACATGGCCTAAAAATAAAATCCCCCCCTCCCCCCCCTTTTTTTTTTTTTTTTTTTTTTTTTTGCAAAGCTTGATTTACGATTTAAATGTTTTTTTCCCCTTTCAAGTAAAAAAAAAAAAAAAAATTGTAGTGACACAAAATCTGTATAAAACAAGTTTGCCACAGCGTTACCAAAATATATTCCAAAAGTAAACTGAAATTACCTCTTATTGTTAAAGTGTATGCTGTAATAGAAACTTTGTTTTAAAACTAAAATAAATTAATGCAAGCCTTAAAATGTGCTTGTGTTAATCCTGACAGGGGCTATCATTATGGAAACAGTGTAGATTTTCAGCATTTGTATTTTCAAACAGTGCCATAACTTCTAGGTGGAGTAAGGGTAAGTCAAGGAAAAAAATGATTTAAATTGTGTGCAAAAAACAGTTAAATTAATCCATTAAATAGATACTTTCCCAGCCCTAGCAGATGGACTAATGAAATATATAGAACAGTCCTTCTGGTGTGTCAGGTTAAAAGGGTGATGGGCAGAAACAATGCTCAGGTGAGCTGTGGGGTTTAAACACCACTCAGTTGGTACTAAGGGGTCCAATGTGTGCAGAGAAAATATCCCGCACCATTACAGCAGCCTGAATTGCTGATACAAGGCTGGATGGATTCATGTTTTCATGTTGTTTATGCCAAGTTTTGACCGTACACCCTGCATGTTGCAGCAGAAACCAAAACTCATCAGACCAGACAACATTTTTCTAGTCTGTTATTGTCCAATTCTGGTTAGCCCATGCAAAATGTAGCCTCAATTCCTGATATGACAGGAGTGGCACTAATGTGGTCCTCTGCTGCTTTAACCACTCTGGGCTACTGCTGCTCACTGGATATTTTCCCCTTTCCAGTCCATTCTGAATAAACTCTAAAGATGGTTGAAAATCCCAGAAAATCACCTGTTTTGCAAAATATTCACAGCATTTTACACTCAGTCACTCAAATCACCTTTAATCCCCATTTTGAGCCTGAGTTTGAACTTCAGCAGGTCCTTTTGTCCATGTCTGCACACTGAGTTGCTGCCATGTGATTGGCTGATATATATTTGCATTAACAAGCAGTTGAAAAGTATACTTAATAAAGTGACCAATGATTGTAACTGTGCAATCTTTTCTTTTTCAGATGTAGAAATTCAGTTCTGAGAAACCAAGGAGGAGAAGGAGCACTATGTTACAGTAAGAGGAATCAGTTCATGGAACAGTCTGAACAAAGAAACCAAAGAAGCTCAATCAAGTTTTATCTTAAAAAAAACTATCAAAGCCAGTATGTTGAGGAAATACAGGGAAATGTGTTAATCTAAATCTTGCTATGTTTGTTTTGTGGAAAAATGTGAATTAACATGTGGAACCTTTTTGTATGTTTTGTTGGTTGTTTTTGATAATAAGAAATAATAAAATTTTAACAGATGCAAGGATGGAAGACAACAAAATGCTGAAGATTAAGGGGCAACCTGTAAGTTTTCATTTTTCTTTTTATATTCTTTTGAAATTGTCTTTTACAACACTTACCCCCCAAATATTTTTGCATTGTCCTCACAAGTGTAGTATACTTCCATGTCTTTCCTGCTCTTGATTTAGCGGCCTTACAGACCATCTCTCCCTTTTTTTGTCTTAGTGAGTAAACACTGCATTTCCCTCATATAGTTTGCCATGATGTGAACAATCAATCTCATAGCATGGTCCAGTTAAACAAGTGGCCCTTGTGCAAAGACCTTTGAAGTACAAATACACTTAGTGTGTTATCATTGTTATGAACAAAGCATAAAAAGTATGGGAATTTGTATGTGGTTAATTATTTCTTTGTGGTAATACTTCTTACACCTTTGGAAAGCCTGATTTTTCACTTTCTTCTAGAACATACAGCCAGTCAGTGTAAGCTTACACGAGACATTTCTTACATTGTTAGCCGACTTTTCATGAAAATGTGAAAAACTGTCCTATCACAACATGTTGACAAATATTTTTTAAACAACTGGACTCACATCAGTATCCAGATCACCACCAAAACTAAAACACTCTCTACTTGTGTCATCACCAGCATTACCTAAAACTTTCATAAAAGTCCATTGAGAACTTTTAAACATTATGTTGCTCACAGAAAAACAAACCGCGGTAGTTGGGTGCCACATCTGTAAGGAATTTGTGGGATGAGCAGCTGAGCTGAGTATGGGGGCTGTGCCCATGAAAATTTTGCCAAGTTTTTTCTGCTGATGTCAAACAGCTTTTTTTGCTGTTTTTTTTTTTCCTGTAAAGGATAAGTTAAACGTTGTAAAGAATCTTACTGTACCGTACTGTGGAGCCAACATAGTTATTTGAGAAGTTTTAACCTATAAGTGGATTAATTACACCAGCACCATGTACTACTATGTACCAGCTCCCGTCCGCCCCTGGATATCCCCCCCCAGGAAAAAGCTTGCAAATCCCTTTGTTAGCACTCACATTTACTAGTGTCATGGGCCAGAAGCACTCCGAAGGCTAATGCTAGTGCTAGCAATTGTCAGTAAGACTCTTTCCTTAAAAAGAGCTTTATTTAAAAGGGAGAGAAACTGTGAAGGTCTTATGTGGACACAAAAACAGCGCAGGGTGTTTGCATATTGGGTTCAATACTATTACCGCAACTTATTTCCACCATCAAGCCTCTTTGTTTTGGAACTACTTCAGCACACAGCACAGCCTTTGGGTCCTTCCACCAGCAGCTTGTCAACACACTGTCTCAGTTTTATAGTGCCAGATAAATTAGTCCCTGCAAAAATCAACAAATTATCTCATTAGGCCGAGTTTGTTTTCATCTTTCTTCAGCATGCAGAGCCAAAAAAAAAATATTTTCTCAATCTTCTTCTTTAAAGTGGTTTGCAGAAAGGCTCCTGTAATTCCCAGTTTCTAAATTTGCACTTACATAGTGTTCTGTATGCCCTGAGCACTCCACAACAAATTGCCCCATTTCATCAGTCACTTGGTTTCCACATCCTGGGCCTTCATCTGGTTTTGGCCAGGAGCACACCTCCACACTGCTTTACTGGAAAAATACTGTGAGTCTTTTTCAGTGGGAGCTGCTTCAACCCTGCTGAATTGCCAAGCAACCCAAAACAGGAAGCAAGTGCTCAGATTTTCCTGGCAATTTCAGAATAAAGCACTATGTGGAAATAATATCAACATAGACAGCAAATCAACATGAAGAAGGCAATATAACCTGTTGTTTACTTGGGTTAAAGGTTAGGGTAAACCCAATGCTGCATTTGTAATAATTTGCCCTCTGGCACTGTGAGCAAAGCTCAAGCTGCTCTCCTGGTGAAATAGTTGGCCATTACTGTCATAATTCATTAGGAAAGCAGACAAAAGAGTAACATAGACAAACAGACAAAATGGTGTCGTCATTATAGCAAACTGCTAAACTAATGTTCTAAATAAATGTGTCAACCATCTAAGCCAGATTTTTCTCACAGAGCTGAATCTCTAAATTTAACTTGACAACATGTTTGGCCACAGATGTGAAACAACATCCAAGCTGTTAATACAAGTGTCAAGTCCCCCATGATAACAATAAACTTCCTGCTAATAAATGCAGAATAAGACATCATACTCTACAGGGCCTGATAAAACTGGGCTTTTATCAGCATTCACATTTTTCAAAGTTTTTTTTGTCTTTTATTCTTTTAAAGGCAGAAAGAAAATGGAAAAGTATCTACCAAACTGTTGGTCAAACCTTATCTGGTCATGGCAGCATCGCTGGCATCATTTATGTCATAAATGTAATATTCATGTAATATTTTTTCATGCTATTGAATTTAATTCACACTTTTATATATAGTTTTTTTTTAATTTTTGGAGAGGGTATGTGAGGGTCTATGTTGTCCTCTTGATATGGTTTCCATAATAACCATCTACAGGTTTTCACCACACTGCTGCTGTGGTTTAAATTGTTCTTTCATTACAGTTATGACAGGGCAAATTGAGTTTCTTGGACGTGTACCAGTTGCTTGAAAAAATAAAAGTATTAGTATTGCATCACTGACTAAATTAATGCAAATTTAAGTTACTTTTTGTCCCAGCTTGGCTGTTAACTTAATAACGTGTAAACACAGAAAACAGCAAAAATAAGTTAAACACAGCTGGGAGGAGCAGCGTAAAAGCGTGAGCTGTACTTTCAAGAACTTTCAGTTTTCTTCATTTTGAGTTTGTGTTTGTGAAATGTGGAATGAACACTGTTGTCTGTAGTGAACTTTATTTTAAACCTGTTGTGGACCAGTCGTTGAAGAGGGAAAAGCAAAAACTCACGTAAATTAAGTAATCTGTTTTCTCTTAAGTTTTGCTCCAAGAATCAGAAATAAAGCAATTCATGGTTTATTAAAATTCTAAGATAATTCACCAGTGATGACCTATTTGATACATATGTCTAAATTGGCATTTACGTTTACTCTATTTGTATATTTTTTTCTATTCTATTATTTTCGATTGCCAGTTTTATTAGTTTTAAGAACCCAGTTGAATTCGTTTCTTGATCTATACTTTGCACCATGTCAATACAAACACAGGTCCCTAACTCCAAATATTAGGTAATTTCTTGCTTTAATAAACCAAACTTGGAGGCAAAATCATGCACACTATAAATATTGAAAAAATAACTATATATGTTAGCAGTATTCAGAAAAGTTTTGGAATTTTGATGTTCTGCTCCTTGTCACTTGTTTCCAATTCATTTCAACAATTTCAATCAAAACAGTGCTCCCTCACTCACTCTCACTGGACATTAGAAATAATAGTTATTTTTTATTTTGAAAATGTAATATTTCAGAGCTTGGACATTTTTTGAATCACTACAAAAGAAGAAATGTTTCCAATGCTTTTGAATTTAGACTGTGAGTAAGAGATTGATTTAAGTTTTTAATTGTCAAATAAAAAGAAAAAACAATCATCAGCATTAATATCTGCAAGTTTTTATTGTAATAATCACAGTAAAGAATATATAATGCACTTCAGCATCAACCATGTAAGTTTTTTAAACTGGAAAATAAAATCTAGATATTTATCCAAATTCGGTCAGCACTGTTACCATTTTATTGTTACTCTATATTTCCCAGCCCTATGAGCACTGTTGATGTGCACCAACAGGCTGAAAAGAAACCTCGTGTCATTAAATCATTAAAGTCCCGCCTCTTCCCTCAGATCATTGTTCTTAGTAATCGTGTAAGTGGTTAAGAAACTATCAGTATTTTATTTTTTTGAGAAAAGTCCATGGATGGTCCCTCCCGGCATACTTGTCTCCTCCTATCAGCAGCATCCCTCACATCTGCTCGCGCTGTGGAGGAGCATCAACAGCGCGCGCTCACACGGGAAACACTCACCGGTAAACGTCGTCCCCTTCTCGGGCTGCACGAGCTCTGTCCCCTCGGTGTTGGAGACTGATGAATTAATCCAGATGCTCTGATAAACGCTAATATTGCACAGGGCCCGGAAGTGGCACGCTGGTCGTGTTGTATGAGTGTGAATGGTGGGTTGTGGGGGGGGGGGGGGGATCACGCTCTGTGTTATGATTGGACTCGTTGAGGTGGCGCGTGCTAGGGGCCGGGCTATGATGGAAGGAGGGCTCGAGGAGTCTGCACGGGTTACTCAGTGTCATAAGAAAGGCCAAAGACCTACACACAGGGATGGAGGGAGGACAAGTGCACTGTCCTGAAGAGGAAGTAGGGGAGACCGGGGTTGGTTATCACTCAGGCATTCATTTTATATACTTAAAAAATATATAAAATGAATTTAAAAAAAAAAAGGTCCCAAAACACAACAATGAATATATAAATTACAGGCAAAACATTTAAGGTTTTACAATACTTTGTCCCTAAGTATTTGTTTAACTTTCAACAGAGAGGAATTTTCAAATACAAAAACATGCAAAAAAGCATTAAACCTCTGGGAAATTAACTATATAACCTTAAAAAGGGGTCAATCTTTATCTTGTACTTCTTGCTGAAAATTAGAGGTAGGTTATAGTACAGATAAAACAACTTTTTAAAAAGTTTTAAACGGGTAATTGTGAGAGGAAAGTAACAAAAACACTAAGGTAACATTCTTTTCATAAGCCTCTTTTATTTTTCTTCTATGCAACTTCCAAGAACAAAGAACTTTCAAGTACAAAATAAAATAGTGTGCAAAACTGCAGTCAGTTCCTGCAAAATAAAATAAATAACCTTATTTAAAATGTACATACATAGATGAATTGTGAACTCTATCTTGTCACGTCTGCCTTTTAGTCCCGGAGTCCTGATTAGTGTATCAGAAATAGGTTTCAGTGCAGGTAGAGCCACTTTTTTATTGTACACATGAGGTAATATGTGATAGGAAATTGAAATAATTTGTGGGACACTGCACATATTGTACAAACTTCCTAAACAGACATGATTAAAGTCTCCAGCTATGATGAAGACTCCCTCTGGATGAGTCCACTGCAGCCGGCTGATGACGTAGAGCTCCGAGGGAGCTATGCTAAGCTGTGGGTCCGAAGCAGTGCATAGAGCTGCTAGTTAGCTCAACTGCAGTGTCAGGGACAAGCAGGTGAAGACAGGTTTCAGTAATAATCATCACAGAACAGTCACGAATAAACAGATCCCCTGCCATCAGAAGATCCAGTTCTTCAGTTTTGTGAATGACAGATCCGGCGTTGGTCAGGAAAGTGCTTGGCAGTGCCGGTCTGTGAGGCTGCTTCTGTAGCCGAGCTAGCAGAGATCTTGCTATGTTCAGCAGTATATTATGTGTACACTGAAAGTCGCTCATTACGTTGGACTTGCAGGCTAAAAAAAAATATTCAGCAACTCCGAGTGAGAGTAGGTGAGTTTTGCCCCATACACTCCATCATCTATACACACAGCGTCAGTAGAGCTCAGAGACGCTGCAACAACGCGGTCAGGCCCTAGTTATCACACTTCCTATCAACCAGCTCCTCACAGGGTTGGGAGTCACAGTGTAATTGCTTGATTGTGCCAACAGTTTACAATAGGGTTTCAGCCAATGAATAAATGGAAAATTTAAAAAAAGCTACTCTTATGTTTTTTTATTTTATTTTTTTTGTTTATTAATTATGAATAAGTGTGTGGGTGGGTTAGAGTAAGAGTTAAGCCTCTGGGGACATAACTTATTCGGACATGACTTGAAATTTAACATCGTTAAATTTTCTGCTTGGTTTGGTTTGCTTTCACACTGCACCTGATTACTGTAAAATACCAAATAATAGCTGGGTTCCCATTAATCGCTGTGTCCCAAATAAACGCCAGATTTAGCAGCACAGTTTGATAAATAGATGCTCATTCCAAATAAATGCCGGGTGTAATTTATTAGGCACAACCTACGAGCTCTGGTCAAAGTTACAGAACACAGATGCAAACGCTGAGCTCACAACTGACAGCTGATGCTTGAAAAGTGATTTTTTGAAAGAAAAACAAGATCAGACTGTACCTTATCAGTCCACATTGTTTTATTTGTCTCTCAGGACGTCCTGTTGGCTTGCCTCTCCTCCCTCTGTATGTCAACAAATGCACGTTGGTGTGAGGTGCTCTGTTTGTTGCTCTGCTGCATGTTATTCGAGAGGTCTGGCTGCAGACCTCAACCGTGGAGGTGATACTCACACTGGTTTAAATAAATAATTTGATTACATTTATCACATTTTTTCATTTTTTGCAAGATTTTTGTTAGAAAGGAATTAAATGCCTGTCCCGAAATAAACGCCTGGTTCCAAATAAATGCCTGGTCTGGTTAGTGATAAAAACAAATAAACGCCCTGGCTATTATTTGGTATTTTACGGTAAGCGTACCCAAGCCTGTCAAATGTTGTGTAATGTAGCCTCCTGCCACTAGTTGGAGCTGGTGCAGCTGTCTCTGTTCCTGCCTTCCAGCCAACTGTTACACTATGACCCTGAAATAGAGTGGTGCACGGATGATGTACTTTTGAAGTATTTTTGCGCTGGTTCCCTCAACTGCAAGCCTGCTAAAAGCCTGTGTGATTTTTTTTTTACCATTTGGGGTTTTATCAATGCTGATAATAAACTCTGTAGCAAACAAAAATTGTGAAACTTGCATGCTTTCTGTGATAATCTTAACAATCTAACCTAATTATCACGATCAGTAAGCTAATCGGCAAGAGTAAAAAACTATTAGTAAGCTACTGTGGAACTACCACATGGACTTAGAAGCAATTCTTCCAGGTCTTCTTCTTTTCCAGATCCCAATCACTCTAGCTTGTTGGGAACCAGGAAGTACCAAATGCTAACTAATTTCCATGCTTCTGGACTCATTTCTGCACCACTTTCTTCTTTAACAGTCGATGGTAAAAACATTGTTTAGCTCAAAGCAGTTCAGAAGAATTCTGGGCCATAAAATAAAAGAACGGCTGCATTTAGGCAGCACCGGGTGACACTTGCATAATGACTGGGGCGATGTATAAACAAATTCTGCACGGACTTGTAGACGTTAATCTGTACAGAGACCAGAGGCTGACAATGCTAGCAATGCTAATGTTAGCAATACCTGCTTGGTATTGTCAGTTAACGCCATGTTGGCTTGCTTACTGTTGTGATATTTGGTCAAATCCAAACCAAAATTCAGTCCCTTCTGGTTGGCTTGCCTTGTTTGGTCCTTGTTTGGTTTGTAAGGCTTTCAGACCCTCCATGAACTCAAAGTTCGATGTGTCACTAAGCATTCTTGAAAATTTGAAAAAGAAAAACATTTCTAAGAAATAGTAAATCTTGATTTTAACAGCTTATTTGACAGTAAAGATGAATTCACAGGACCGTGTGGGCGTGGTTGCAATAACTTTGAGGTGAAGAGGCTGATTAATATTCAGGAGTAAAGCAGTTTTGTTGCCTCTGCGTGGTCAGGACTTGGTGACTGGACTCTTAGATCCCAACTTTGGGTCTGTTTTCAGCAACTTGTTGAATCTATGACACAAAGAATTTTTATTCATTTCTGGAGACAAAAGGGGTCTTAAACCTGGAATTAGCAAGATGTGCCAAATTAAATGGCCGGTTAGTGTCTGCGTGTGTGTGTGCATATAGCAAAGGTGGTTTAGCTAATGAATGGATCAATATGTTTGTTTGCTAATGCCATGGTTACTACAACTGACATCAGAAAAATATATTTTGACTTTCTTAATCATTTATTTAAAAGAGAAGGACCTGATGTGATATCAAACGTCTAACATAGGATCTATGATACACTGTATTACAATTATTTACATCTTGAACATGAAATTAAAAAAAGCACCTACTACACATTATAGTGGAGTATAGGGTTACGATGGACAGAAGTTCTTTTCTTAAAAGATGATTAAAAAAATTAAGAAATACATTTATTCTGCAAAAATGTATAATTAAGTTGACAGTACTTATTTCTTGTAAAAAATGTATATTATATAGTACAGATAATACACATTAAATACTTAATACACCTCTTATAATTTCACACCTGTATGTCCTATGATCCCAATAAATCAATGAAATGTCTTAATTTTTAGATTTGACATTGTTTGTTCAATCTGGTTGATGATCATTCAAACTGCCTCCAAAGAAAAATGATTAAGGACCTGATATTTATTTATACTTTTAGATAACTGATCAATGTGTGGCCGCTTGTGCTTTTTCACTCTCATAACTTGAAATACTACTCTTCTTATTCTTGATGGCATAAAGTTGTACTTGTGTATCTTGACTCAGTCCTGGAGGATCTGATGTCAGTGTTTGTCGCTCATGGTCCTGGCAGATGGATTGTATGGCGTGATGATACAGAAGACACAGCCTGCCTCTTGAAAAGCTTGCCTCATCTCCACCTAGTGGACAAAACATAAAATGCAATAGACATCAGGGGAAAAAACTGCATATTTAGAGTTTGCAAATTTAAGCAGGGTTTGACTTTACAAAGAAACAGTATTTTACAAAGCAGAGCATCATAGTTATTTAGCTTTTTAATATATGGTAGAACTCCAGAAAATGGCCAGAAAAATGTCTCAAAAACTGCTCCACACCCAACACTGACAATAAGGGGTTATTCACAAATAATCAGTCGCAAAAGATACTGGTAACCACATGCAAATAGTGCTCGAAGTCCATTGTTTTTAATTTAAAAAAGGTAGCTGCCATTAATTTGAAAAACAAAAGGTTGATAGTTTATTAAGTCAAAATAAATTAATAAATAAACAGATCCAAACGATCATCTCAATAAGCATTCAAGAGTTTATTTCAGATCTTGGACATGATGTTAAGAGGTGTGAAAGACTGCAGTTCCTCAAGTGTCCACTGGAGGTTGTCGTAGAAGTACAAGACACCACATTCATACTCCATATTAAAATTCCAGTTTTTACATTTAAAGTAAACATGTTTGCTGCCAGGTTCAAAAAAGGATTTTGGATGGAGTAGCTCATGTCTCAGTGGGCACACATTGTACTGATATTCTTTTAAAGCTAGTTCAACTTTGTTTCATAAAGGTGAAGATTATGCAGATCCAAGGGATTAATTGACATGAGCGCAAACTAATGCTGCTGTTTGTCAGGTTTATGGCCTGCCCTACTTCTACCTCTTTGACTGTTAATAGGTAGCTGGCACAACAGAGACACGAATGAAACGTTGCTCTTCTTGTGCATATTTTGGTCATTTTGATTAAACACAGCCCTCCAACACTCTGCCAGTTTAAGACTAGACTTGTCAGATTGGTAAAGGTAGTGTCTTAACCAAGCAGCTGCATGCAGAGAAATAAAAGACAAAGACTGTCTGATGATCTCTTCCTGCTCATGTAATTCATTTAAAATCAAAGATTTCTTTTATTAGATATGAATATTTACAGCTGTCATATGCATAGTTAACTATGGCTGATGCTTTTAGTGCATTCATCTCTCTCTCTTTTGGATTGCTGCATTTTTACACATCAACAATAATCCTCATCCACATGCAGATCATCAGATGTCATAACTGATTATTTAGCGACACACAATGCAGAAGCAGAGCTGTAATAGATCTATCAAAATACAGAAAGCTGAAGAATATGAACAGATGGTCAACCTCGGGTAAACTGCTCCAGGGGGCAGAGTGGAGAACGATGTGTGTAAAAACAAACACATCGAATATAATTTGTGGACTAACACTTCTTAAACTGCCTGTTTATGCAAGATCAATTTTTATCAAAAACCTAAAAAGCACCCACACTTTTCTCAAGCATAAAGGAATAAAAGGGTGAGCAGATGGTCAAAAGAAGGAAACAAATCACTTAATGATTGAGGTTTAGGACTGGATCACTTACATCAGAGGACATCTGTGTGAGCCAAGGAAATGTGATTGGCCTTGCTTTTTTTCCACTGAAAGTATTCTATTCATACAGGATTAAAAACTGATGGTTAGCTGTTGCTGTGAGGAGCTGTCTCCCTCAGCATGTGCTGCCGCGGTCAGGGAAGTGACCTGTGCTGAAGCACAACCCGGAGCACTTACACAAGGCAAACGATACAGACTTTAAGGGGGAATCGTGCTTTGGCACAGCATGGATGGCTAGTGTGAGTGCGTTGTTAGACTCGATCTCATACTTCTTACAGTCTTTGAAGTCGTGCAGTCTTACCAGTTTGGCATTATCCAGACACAGCCCCACCACAGCTCCACCACTGCCAGGCAACTTCACTGCAGAGCCAAACTGCAAGAAGCAGCAAAAATTAAACGAGTACACAAACAGAAAACCACTCTTGTAGAAACAAACAAGGTACACCTCATGTCTTTTAATCTCATCTGTGCTTTCGTCACCTGCACTATTTTAACTTTGTTCCCTCCTCTGCAAGGAGAGTAGCGATGTAACAATGCCAGCATTTTTACTTTCGATATGAAAGCTAAATATCAAATTATTTTGTCATAATCAACCAAAAAAATACTTCTGGACACTAAAATCAGTTGAATGAGTCATGTTTGATTTTTAGCCTGTGCATGACCAAAATCAGACATACAGTTAATAATGATGAAGGGCATATAAATGTGAGCTTCAAGACAAAAATCTAATTTCAGTCTTCTGTCAGATTTTTTGTGTGTTCCTTTTTAATACATTTTATGGGTGAAAGTGTCTGTGGAGGAACAAAACTAATATGAGTACAGCACACAAAGATTTCATCAAACATCAAATCAGCATTCAGGCAAAACAAGTGTATGCACTGGTCAGATGATCCGCCTGACCAGTGCATGCACTTGTCTGGTCAGACTTCTTTAAAGAAAGGATATTTTCTGACATGCAACACCAACATGCAATTAATGAATGTAAACTTTCTTAACACAAGCAATAAATGAGAATAAGTACAAAGTAAAATTACCTAAAAATAATAACAGAAAGAAAAAATATGAAAAAAGTGCAACATGTTCTGTGACATGGTAATATTTTACTCTTGAGGAGGCAGTAATCATAACTGAAACATAATTCATTGCCTTGCTCCAGAGCACATTAATGTGAGCTTTGCCATGACCAGAGGTTACTTAACATTAAAGTGGATCCTTTGAGCACCTACCTGCCTTGCCAGCTGAGCCATCTTCAGGTTTCCAGGACCCAGACACTCATCGGTATATACGGTCCTGTGGGACATGTTGTTACTTTTAGCTGTCAGAGAGTAACAGGTTTGTGAAATCTCACATCAGTGTGCTGATTACCTCCTCAGCTCAAAGTTCTGGTCCATCAGTTGTGCCAGGCGGCTCCAGTCTCTGTCCTGAATGGCTGTCCTGAAGAGAGGACACTATAAACAGTCAATCAGTCTGTCTGAGTTTATTTATATTGTTACTATTCATGACAATGTTTAGCTCAAAATATTTTACAAGAGTAGCTGGCATATAGAAAAGTAAAGGGAAAAAGGTTATGTTGTATTTTTGTCATCATATAATCAAAATAAACAAATCATATTTATTCTGGAATAACTTTAATCCATATTAAAAAAAGGGAAGGAAAAAGTTATCTTTAGTGCATTTCAACATAGCCTCTAAGTTGTCTAATTTTTTGGTAGAATTGCCACTTAAAAAAAATTCTACTGACCTTGCTTGATCTGTGAGCTCAGCAAAAGTCTTCATGGCGTCAACAACCAGAGGCTCTCCTGTAGGAGGACAAAGGACGAGCAAAGTTTTAGCCTGTTATGAAACAGACTGAAGGGAAACTAATACCTTCAACACTGTAATAATGAAAATTTAAATTTGCTGGCATTAAATAAATTTTTCAGTGAACAAAGTTTTTTTTTATGTTATAAACTTAAGCAAAGTATTTATCTCAACTATCTTCATTAAGTTTGTATGTAAAGTTGGTCAAGTTTCTAAACTTAAGTTGGCAAAACTTAAAACAACTGATTTAAGGTCAGGCGTGGTCAGGCCAAGTTCTGTGCACACGTTTTGTGTAAAGAATGTGGTCTCTGGGGTGCTGGTTTGGCAGAGTGATGAGCAACCAGAAGTGTCCCATATGCTCTCACCGGCTGAGGTTCGATTCCTGCCAGAGGTCCTCTACCTCGATCACTCACCCACTTTCACAAGCCTATCCATTGTCTCTCTGTCCAGTATCAAATGGCCCAAAATGTACCTAAAATAAAGAATGGGGTCTCAAACTGAGTCTGCAGGGGCCTTGATCCACCCCTTCTAGTTGCTGCCTTTTCTCTGGTACTTTGAAAGTGGATTTTTTTTGCCATCAAGGTGATGGTGATTTTGAATATCACCATAAACTAAAGGCTTAACAGTAAATTAATGCAGATTAAGCAGATTATATTCAATTTATGTTACCTAAACATAAGATGATTTGTCGTCTTCATTTCAAGTAGTTTTTTTTCCCCAACTTAGAATCATGAGTTGGACCCAAAACCTCAAAATCCAGTAGAGACAGCTACCTTGAAATATTGAGTTTTTGTAGCTTTTTTATTTTTACAGTGCATGTGACCTGCATGTGCAAACAAGGCATCTTAAATGACTGGAGGAATCAATAAAAGACATGTGTTTTAAAATAAAGATGTACCACTGAGCCAGCGCTGTCTGACGTTGCTGTGGATTCGTCCCGAGTCACTGGGGTCACTCAGGTAGGCCAACCAGAAGGACGGGAGCTCGCTCATGTCCATTAAAACATAGCTTCCTGAAACACACACAAATGTTTAAGAATAGTGATGTATATGTACTTGGCAGCTACAGCAGGATGTTGCCTTCATTACCGTAGCCCTTCTCCTCCATGAACTGCTTGTTAAAATCCATGTAGACTAGGCCTTCATAGACCTGCACAGATGACAGAGTAAAGGTCGTGTAATAACGGTAATTGTCATGTAGTGTGAATCAGTGTTGTACTGACTGTTTTGCTCACCTGTACAACTCTGTCCTGCAGGCCAGCAGTAATGAAAAGTTCATCAGTCTCCACATTGAGGATGAAGTTTGCACGGATTGGCTTTGGGAGGTCCTATTGAATACAGTCAATATGTATCACTTTATTTAAGATCTGGATGTCCATTAACTGCTGTAGCTCATTATAGGCATGCTTGTTAGAAACATACTAGCTGCTTATTAGTCATTCCTTACTCTATATCAGGGAGGGCAACTGGCAGCACTGGGCCAAATGTGGTCCCCCTTATCACTTACCAAGCCGCTAATGTCATGTCTCTGATTATCTAGCCTTTACTATTAATGCATTTGATGTAGAACACAATTATAGCCCCATTCATGCTGCAGTTTCTAGCCACAATATTTTCACCCCTGTGACGCTTCACTGTCACTCTGAACGCTATAGTTTGGTAACTCTGACGTTGAGAGGTTTCTTGAGTCATGCTGTCTGGAGTGAATTGTAATAAAAAGATTCAAATATCCACAACTCTTACATTTTCTGTGATGTTGTAGAATTTCATAAGGCACTTCAGTGTGGCTGACACAATAGCACTGTAAAAAAGAGGGTAGTTTATGCATTCATTAACAGACAAATGTGTTCAAAATAGCAGAAGAAATGCTTTTAGTGTTAAAGAAAAAAAAACAAACATTTACCTGCTTCCAGCAAGGCCCTTGATCAAAACACAAACAGCGATTTTATCATTAGAGTCTGTAACATAAGGTATTTTCAACTTTCAGTTTTGTGTATTTGAGTTTATCCTCACCACTTGACGAGGGATGTTGGTGTCGTATTTTAGGGTGAAGTTCTGCTTTGTCAGGGCAATACTGCAGTTAAAAACAAACACACAGATTTAACACAACAAAATTAATTATCTATAATTTCCATCCTCATTCAACTATTTTATTTTCAGCTATCAGAGGAATGCTCCTGGTTTGCAGTTTGCAGGGTTCATGTATTTCGGCCTCTAACTGTGGCAAAAATTGGGCAAAGGCCAGACAGACCATTCAAAATATTTCACTAGTGGCTGTCTGGGCAACAGTCCGTAGAAAATGTTTGGGAATGGGCAGAACCTTTTAAAAGCATATCCGGTGATCGGATGATCGTTCCGTCAATCTCATTCATAATGGGCCAATCAGATGATGTAGTTGTTGGTTTCTACTGCCAAGATGAAAAAATACCTAAGGTTAGCCACTTCATTGAACACGTTTTCATCAAAACATGCTGGAAGTGGAGTGAAAATATCATTTCTCCTGTGAAGTGCTTTCAGTGTTTGTTTTTCATTTAATAAAGAAATGCAGTCAAGGTCTAATAAAACTGCTACTAGGGCTGTTAGCATCTTTGCTGATCTCTGTACGAGCAGTCACTTCCTGATGTCCTTACATTTGTTGCTTCCACCTCTTCCTGCTCTACAGGACGCCGATTGGGCTGTGCTGCTTTGGGCCCCTCGCAATCATTGTAGGTTGGAGCTTGGCAAGATGGATCCGCCTGATTACAGACATTGAATCAGATAGATCCAGCTGCTGGATATGATTACTGAAAGAGGCTTCTGAAGCTAAGATGTGGTGGCTGCTATTTGGAAAAGCTGATTTAATCAAAGTTTCAGCTAGCCTAATGACAGACAAAGAGGTTAAGAAGAGACCGGTCTAAAGCCTCCTGACAAGTAGCTGTAACACGCTGGCTTGAAGTCTTATCAGCCATGCACTTTATTATGCATAACTTCCATGCTTCTTCAAATTAAATGCAGATGAAATTTAAAAATGCACCCTCTGTACAGTGTGTGCTTAACATTGCAAACAGATTCCATCTTTGTTCTCAGGCAGATCCATCTTCCTTCAGGCTGACCAGGCTTTATCGGTGTCCTCTTAAGGACAAAGATGCAGTTACTATGGTTAGTTAGGTTAGTTGTGCTGAAAGTGAGAAGTGACTGCAAGCCTCTCTACACTTCCCAATCATTTTCTATGGGATGTTGCCAGTCAGTGTTGTTGAGTCCTGTGATGATCTGCTGTCCAGACGGTGAGTAATGTTAACCTGTTGATATTTTCATGGTGTGTTGTGCCTGTGCACAGAAAGTAACAGTGGGATGTACATCATTTTTATTAAGTGGTACTTTTTTAAAGTGTCAAACACAGACGTCCCTGGAGGAACAAGTACAAGTGCTCTAAAATATTTCCCTCAATCGTACATTTGACCCAACATAGTTTCGTGGCTTACTTTTATGTAAAACTCACACACTTATAGGAAATAACTGTACCTCTGTCATCTCAGCAAGTTTTCCTTGAGGGGGCAGTGCTGCTGGGCACCCTTTCAGCCATTTGACTGACTATTGTCAAGAAGCACATACAACTTGAAATATACCGGACTGACCCTTTAAAGGGTCTTAATTTTTGGTAATGTATGTGTTACTTTGTTTCAACCATTTCCAGTATTAACTTAAGAAGTTACTTTTTAATGGCAATTATCTTGTAATGTGTCAAGGTACTTTTTACATGGCTTGGAATAGAGTAATGGATTTAAAAAAAAAAAAAGAGCCAGGACTGTTTATGGGTTGAAACAGCTTTCCAGAGATGTTACTCTCACCCCTGTTTGGAGCAGAACTGGTAAAACTTCTTGCAGGTTGCCTGCAGCAGCCGGAGACCTCCCAGATATCTACAATAGACCGAGAACAGGACTTTAGTTTTTAGAAAAGGCATGAACGGAAACTTGACAACAATCTGTTAAAGCTCATGTCTATCATGTACACACCCTTCTTTCCTGCTGATACAGAATAGGTCTTGCAAACTTCCAAACTCTGTTGGATCGTTAAGAGGATGCGGGACCAAAACCTGCAAGGGTGTAGGAATAGTCATTCAATTTTCCAGTGTAGATTCCCTGATGAAGCCATTTTATCTTTAGGTTGTGTGTTACCAAAGTCTGGCTCTCTATCAGAGTGACCTCAGCCCAGAAGTTAGAGATGGACATGGCGATGGTTTTCCCATTGAAGCCATCTGAAGGGTTTCCCATAAGTCCAACCCTGTGAGTCATGATGTTTGTGAATCATTTTTTTGGTTGTATTCATTGACTAAGGGTTTATGATATTGCTCTTGTTTTGAGCTATGAGGGGGGGAGGTAACCAAATGGAGTAAAATCAGTGTTTTCTTACCGGGCATATGATCGACATGTGATCGGCTTGGCAGGATTGTCATGCTGCTTGGTGGAGTAGTGGGTGAGCCACTTGGTGTAGTCTGACAGACCCTGAGATGTTAAGAGGAGGCATATTATCAGAAGAGGAGCTTAAACCCTCAGTAGTACTGCTTGATCATGGCAAAAATCATAATCTTGATTATTTCAACAGATGCTGAGATCATGATTAGGAAACATGGTTACTCACTGAAAAAGGAAAAATGTAGTTTTTGTGTGATGTAAACACCAGAGTAGGTGTTGAGGCCTCTCACGGACCCCCTACCCAACTATACAGACTTATCAGAGCAAGAGCCAATACATCACTGGGGTCATCAAGTGGGGACTTCTTGTCTTAGGTGCTTGGTTCAGTTAGCCCTCACAACAGCTCGAAGGAGCTAGACAGTGAACTTGAGCATCCCAGAGCCACCCCTCAGTGCTTACTCCCACAATGCCAGTTCAAAGTCCTATTATTAATCCTACCCACTCTATCACATGGTCATCAACAAACCCAGGCTCCGTACATGCAAGCTCCAGGTAGTGGCAATACTGGTGCTACTTTTTCTTGTCCATAACTGCCACAATTAAACAACTACCTACCCACTATTACCCATTAAAAACATGCAATCATGTAAAAATAATATTGAAACACAAACACACAGCATAAAGGGAATACATGCTTTTTCGACTTTAATCTAGGCCCACCTAAAAATTTCATTATTAATGGGAGTAATCTCTGTAAAGTAATGGGTAGCAGTCATTTTCAAAGTAGCGCTGCCCAACACTGCACCTAATCATGATCGGAGCATTTACAAGTGATTCAAAACATGAATCAAAGCAAGAAATTAGCATACAAACCACTTGTCCAATGAGCTGGAAGCCCGTGGGAAGCTTCATCCCAAACACATCCAGCTGTTTGTCATTTATGAGCCACTCCTGAAAGACAAGAACCAAAACAAGGACAAATTATCTGTTTCTTTCTTATTTCTTTATTAAACCTTTTTTTTAAAACGTTTTTTTATTCCCACAGAGATACAAAAATCTCTTTTACTTGAGAGTCCTAACCAAGACAGCAGCAAAAGAAGTTTCACACAAATAACATAAAACAAATATTAAAAGTTTAATATTAAATGATATGTTTGCTGTTAAGCACGTTTGAAACACTCAGTTACAAAGTGCTTTAGAGAAAAATAATATAAGCAAAACAAAGTTACAGGTAAAAATAACACAAGTTAATCATTATGTCCACCACCCAAAAAAATCGGAAAAAAACGAAGGCAAAACGAAGCACAAACAAGACATTGCAAGTTTTATGGCGATTTTTCTGTACAGGTAGGTTTAAAATACTTTTTAAAGCCTTCTGAAGGCTCTGCAGATTTGATAGATGTGGGAGATTATTTCAGAGGTTTTTGAGCTACAACAGCAAACAGCTCAATCACCTTTAGTTATGTATGGCAAAGAGAGGAAGTCAAGATTAGATGGTCTGACTGGATGAGTCTAAGAGGTAAAAGGGGAGGGTAGGATCATGAAGTGCTTTATATGTAAGTAACAGGACGGCAGGCTTGAGTTAATAATCTAGCTGCTGCACTTTGAACTATTGGTAATAAGTACAGTGATGATTGGCCAAGGCAACAGAGGGTTATAATTATCTAGATGAGAAAAAAATTATGTATGAGTTAAAAGTTTTAAGGTGAATACATAACGAATGTGACTTTGCGACCTCGGTGACCACTCTCCGTGTAAAGTCAATGTACAGCCGCGACGGGGCGGGGCTAACCCTCCCGTGACGTGACGTGACGTGGCGCGTCCTGGGCAACCACGTTGCTCGTCGCTTAGTTGCCGAAGTTGAAAAGTTTGAACTCTCCAGGCAATGTCGCATGTGGCTGTGCAGCAACAGACAATCAGCGTTATGTGGGTGTGTGGCAGTACCTGTGACAGACAGTTTTCATTCCGGTTCACAGAGTGACAATCCACCATGACAGGACCACAAAGAACTCACAGAAGATGCTGCAGGACCAGCAGCTGCACTGTTTTGTGGCTGGTAGGTGAGTGAAAAGGATACAGTTGGAATAATGTCTGCTAATACATCCTATTATATGATATATGACATGATCGCGGTGAAACTCGAGCTGGCATGATGTCACTGAGCGACGGCGATTAAAATGAGGTATTTATGGACACACAATGCGACTTCAGTGGGCGACGCGATTTCAGTTGCAAAGTCGCGTTTGGTGTGAACGCAGTTTTAGATCTGATTTGGAGAGCTTTTGTTTGAACATGTATTTACAGCACAGCCACTTCAGTTGCTCATGAGTTATTAGTGGTTCATACTATTTTGGATACTTCATTTTTTCAATAATAGTGTCTTTCTGAAGAAAGTCATCCCAACTGAATAAGTCAATAACATGGTAGTTACTACTAAATTGCACTAAGTGATATCGCACTGACATACCCAGAACTGTCCAAAGGTCCTGTCTGTAGCTTGAGGCTGCAGGTCGAGGAAGTCGGACAGGTAGGAGAGCGTTTCTTTCCTAAAGCAGTAAAACACCACGCTCGCCATCCGGGATGCTGTCAGCCCATCCTGCGGTTTCTCCAGAAAGCGAGTTATTCTTATCCAGAAGAAAACAACTGATTAAACAACAAATCTGTTATCTAAGATCAGTGTGTGGCAGAAGGAAAGGAAAATAGCCTTGTCTCACCTATGGGTGTCAGGGCAAACCTCCACAATGCCTCTGGAGCTGTTTTTCTCACTTTCCTCCAGCTCATAGAAGATCATCAGCTCTCCAGGCTGAAAACAAAAACACAACAGAATACTGTGAGTCACTCATGACTTTGGCACCATGTGGAAAACTTTGAGCAAAACCTGTGAGGGAACTTTGCAAGAAGTATTCTTAAAATTTGGAAACTGAATTCTTCTGATTTGATTTAAAGGGCAATTGCTGTACATCATTATTCAGATACCACCTTATAAAGTGTAATTTGTCTCAATGATACATGTAAATGTGCATTTATGATTGTGAATTAAAAATGTTTAAGTGCATGATAACACCTCAGGCAAATATCTGTCAATGCAAAGATTGTTGTACATTAACCATGGTCATATAAAAGCACTCAAAAAGCACTTTCAATGATAATTATGAAGCTATCACTTCAGCAAATTCTTAATTCAAAACAAGGCATAATACCTTAATACACACTTCACTACTTTATTATATAACATCAGATGTCATTTTATCAACAACTAAAGATCTGAGCCATAATAGCAATCTGTGAAAGGCTGACACAGCAAATATATTATTAAAAATACTGTCCAGGCCTTACACCAATAAAGCCAAGGCAATATACTGATCAAATCCATTTTTCTGTTTCAAAGAGTTACAATTAAAATTTGTGGGGTTTTTTCTGGAACTCACTTCACTGCTCAATTTGCTCTTCGTGGGCTCTAGTTATCACCCTCCCCCACACTTCCTCCAACAGAGACACAAAAACTTAAAAGTTGTAGGATTGTTTGAGGGAAGAAATGTTAAAAATGTTCACTGTTTTTATTTTGGTGGGGCCTGACATTGTTGCACAGGCATATTTCTAGCCCTGTATTTGTTTCATAAATGAAACTAAATAATGATAAGATAATTCCATGTTAATGTTTTGTGAAAGTCGTGCAGCTTTTAGTGTTAATGTAGACGAGCAGTTTAGCTGTGCACCTTTAAAAAAAACAAAATTACAGCATGCACGTGAACTCCAAGAGGGAATGTCACTGTTCTTTTGTGACATACTCTGCAGTTTTTTGTTTTAATGAAATAATTCAAAACTTGTTGAGCGAATTTTCTGTCATTTGCATTTTTTTTCTTTGAGGGGCAAAAAAACAATTAAAAATCAGAAATTTCATTTTATGTGACAAAATCATAGATTTTATTTTAGACTGTATAGCACTGCAATATTTTAGATATATTATTTCTAAAAATGTTTATATGATGGACAAACTATAAAAATGACAGTTGATACCTCCATTTTGTTAGTTAATGCTCCTTGTGTATCAATTTACAGAGTCATTGTTTTTCCTAACATTATTTTTATCAATTGTCCTGTCATTTTACATAAAAATCCTCTCAATTTTCTATCTTAAATTAAAATAACTATTGGGTGAGATGGCAATGAGAGGAATTAAAATGAAATTTCAAGCAATTTATCCAAAATCCAAGCATTTTACAACCCTTAAAACAAGCATTTCAGGGATTTTAAGGTTTTAATTAGGGGTGTAGAAAATCCAGCATTATTGTACTCCTGCAATAGAACAGTTACTTTTGTTATATTTTACTCAGTACTCATAAAAACAGCCCTCCATGAATATGTACAATTAAAAGTCAAGAGCACTTCATTTAAAATACACTTTAAGTGTTCTGTGAACATTTTGCTCTGTTTTACAAAAAGGACAGATATAATTTTTAAGTATTTTTGAGGGGCATTTTCTGCTTTTAGTAGTCATTTGTTAAGATGTATAAAAGGAAATATAACGACATCTGGTGCACTTTCATGGTTTTGTAAATCTCACCTGTGACCTGAAGAAACGAATGACTTGCGCAATGTCAAAGTTCTGGTCAGCACACAGCATGTCTCCTGCGATCTGTTCAAACATTAAGTAGACCCTTATTGTGTGAAACACATTTTATTCAAACAGTTAACACAATAAAATGTAATGAGCAGTTGTAGACTTCTACGCACCACCATGATGTCATCATCAAGCTTGCGGCTGCGTATGGCCAGCTGTAGATCAGCCACAGCACCGAGCCTGTCCTCTAATGTAGTGCTGCCGTCATTCACCAGGTTTTCCACCGGGAAGTCATTAGCTGTGGCCCAGCGCTCGTAATACTTATACCTGATCAGAGCACCACAAAGAGGAAACTGTTACAAGACTAAAAGAACCACACCAAACTGAGATATGTGACCGTTTGAACTCACTTGTCTGCATTTGTGACCAGAAACACCTCTGTGAACAGCTGCCGCCTGAGAACAAAACACCTCCATTAGTATGGTTGACTTGACATGACACGTGACACTTTAAAACAACTACAAACTGTATGAAGCATGAACGAAGCCTCGGTGATGTCACCCATCAGTCTGTGAAGAGGTATTCTGAAGCGTGGCATTAGCAGCTGCCAGGGCTGTGAGAAAATATTGATCGAAATAATTTATGGAACTTTACTGTATCAATATTTTAAGTGCAATGTAATTATATTTCATCACTCAACACTTTACAAACATCCGGGCCATTTCTTTTGTATTTTAGTGCAGCCTCCAGCCACTAGTTGGCAGCAGGCATTCAGCCATTTGTCTCTCCCCCTCTCTCAATATTATTCTGTCCCTTGGACACACAATCAAGTTTATACATGTTGAGGGGGGCATGCATTCAGCAAACAATAATCAGAAAACTTATTTTTAATGCAAAAACAAAACAATAAAAAGACTTTTTAGAAAAAATAAAATCTTAGCTTTTGCCCTGTTTATATTATTGTGATATACTGTATCCTCTCTCATGTATGTATTGCTTAGTATTGCCAGATTTATACCAATACACACCCCTAGCAACTGCCATTCTGGAAATGCTGTATCCATCTGATTTTCTACAAATGTCAACAGTCATTGGGGTGGAGCTGGAGTGGGCCTCAAAAATGTACCACAGCTGCTAAATCACTTCAGTAGGCAGCTAAAGGATATAATAATATACAGGTAGGCCTGTTCTATGTAGAATAATTACCACTGTTACATACATGTTGACAGTTTCCCACCAAAAGTCGAGGATCTTCTTTCCTCCAATGCCAGGAAGTAAGGCCTTTGGTACTCCGGTCAGGTGGCTGTATAAACCTGTGTCATCATTCTGGGTGGGAGAGATGGGAAAAAAAACATCAATACTTACAGGATGGATGGATGGATGGATGGATGTCAAACCAATTCTTTAGAGACAAGGGACCTTATGTTGATCTTTCTATTGTTTCCTTAAAATCCCACATATTAAACCAACCCCCATAACAGGTGTGACCAAAACTATTTTATCTGCTAAACCCAACTGGCATCCATTACAAGTGAATACTCAGCCAAAGTTACAGGTTTATTAGTGTTAAACACAATAAAGAACAACATGACAGCTCCAGGAAGATGGAGCAAAAATATCTCAGTCACCATCCTGTGGCAGGTAGCAGTATGTGTGATAAGGACTGGTCTCACTTTGTATGGTTAAAAAATACACACAAGCAGAAAATATAATCAGACCTCAATATTGAAATAGATTTAATTTATTCAAAATCTGCCCAAACAAAGTCTGACCATAAAAAAACTGTCCCTTATACACATTTGGTTGATAATCTTTGTCTCAATAGCTTACTTCTTTTTTGATTTTGGAGAGTGACAGTGATGGGAAGTCCAGCTCTTTCTGGTTACCCTTATCTCAGTATTAACACTCAGTTCTGTCTTCTCCCCAACAGCTCTTCATTTGATAGCATCTTATATTTATTTAACCAAATTTCACAGTGATTTGACCAAAGACAGACATAAGTTCATACATTTTACCAAACTTATTCATTACATTGTAACGACAAGAAATAATGTTTCAGCAGTAATTGCACTTTTACCCGTGAGGTGTGGGGTAATGGCGATCATTTATCAGTAAAAACACCACAAATCAGGAAAAATAGGGAAAACATTTGTCAAATAGAGCCAGTTTCTGACATTGACAAGGAAGAGTTGATGCAAAGAGCATGTTTGTTCACAAGCAACAAATTAGCATGACAAAGTGCCACAGAGAGGTAAGGACTTAGGAGTTAATACCGCCAGAACTTGATCTAAAGACACCTGTCAAATGAGAGCCGCTTCCTGGTGTTTCTATCAGGTATGGACAACTTTGGTAAAACGTGACGGCCACTTTAGTGTTGCTCTAACATCCATAGGGCCAAATAAATAAATAAAAAAAACCCATAAAAACTAGAGCATACTTTAATTAAGACTAGCAAAATTAACTATAGAATCACAAAAGAACACATGTTGTTGTTCATGGGCAAAATGCTTGTATCTCCACTTTTCATGATTTATATTTTATTTAAAAATCAGTGCTCTTTGTCACCTTTCACAATTGTGAGTATTTTCTTTCTAAACCAAATAACAAAAAAATAATAATTATGACAACACATTATTTTTAT
The DNA here is from genome assembly GCA_037902135.1 of Cetoscarus ocellatus. Taxonomy (NCBI): domain Eukaryota; kingdom Metazoa; phylum Chordata; class Actinopteri; order Labriformes; family Labridae; genus Cetoscarus; species Cetoscarus ocellatus. Next base: position 227,556 of record JBAMNC010000220.1, on the reverse strand, counting down.
CTAAAAATTGTGATTTCTGTATTTCCTGAAAAAGTTATTTTGGAGATGGGGGATTTTGTCAGACAGCAAATGTATTTGTTTTCCATCAAAATTTATGATGGCAACACTAATATTTTAGCTCAAAAGCAAAAACATAAAGCATGAAATCAAAGTCAATTAAGATATCTTTCAAGGTAATGAACCACTGGTTATTAAAGCTCACCTGACTGTTTTATATGTATTTAAGACACTTCATAAAAGACCATCTCAAAACATATTTCAACACATCATATCTGCTATTTATTGTCACAAAAAAACAGGTGTCAAAGATTATTATAGAAGTGCTGCCATTTTTTATGCTGTACTACAGGGATGTCCAAACAATGGCCCAGGGGCCAACTGCAGCCCGCACCCCTCTTCTAGTTGGCCCTCAGCAAGTAAATCAAATAACAGAAAATTGGTCCACATAAGACCTTGGAGCTAATGCGTGACTGATGAAAAAAGAAAACTAGGGGACATGTTTTAAAAGCTCATGAATCGCCCTCATGTGCTTAACTTTCTTCCCTCTTTTATGGTCTTATTTACTAAGAATAATATTATCACCTTCAAGAACCAACAATTATATAAAGTTTGGCAGTTTTGTGCAGTCTAATCTTGCTTGAATGTGGAGTGAAAATGGTGGATGAATTGTTGGCACTGATTCTCTGCTGCAGGGGCCAAACCTGTGGTAGCCAGGGCCCAATAATACGGGCTTTATCAATATCTTTACAATGACTGACTTATTGCCTTTTTAAGAATTTTCAACAACTGATCCCGTCTCAGCCTACATTGGATCTGTTTTACTTACTGTAATACACTTTAAGGTTCAGTGTGTAGAAATTGGCATTTTAGCGACATCTAGCGTTCAGATTTTGGAATGAGCCCGTCCATGGCTAAAACATCACATCACTAAGCGACGAGAGCCGGTGAAGACCAAAAAAGGATCGTGAACAGGGCATCATTTACAACAGTAACAAACACCACGCCATCTTCTTCTCTTGTTCTCTCTTCTTCTTCTTCTTCTTCACATGCCATCCAGGTAGATTTTAGGACCGACGGCCAGACTTGTATTCAAAAATCATGTTTCGCTCTTTCTGTCCCCAAAACCCACCAGTAGACAACATGGCGGATCATTGTGTCAGCCTCCGCAAAGGGGAGACCCGCGATACATAAATATAAAAAGCTTTTTCTAACTTAATAAAAAGAGAATGAAAGTTTTATGGCGGTGATTGTACACCTATTTCGACGGACTTTACATACAAATTGAAACATTATATCCTATCTTCACCGTTTCTGTTCGGCGAAATGCCGCCAACTTCTACACACTACACGTTTAAGGTGGTTGTATGAAAATGGTCCAGTCATTTTTTGGCCCTTGGCAGGACATGTTTGGACACCCCTGCTGTACTACATTTGAACACGTAATAGCAAACAGAAACACGTTGCAGATTGTCATCATCTTGTTTACAACTTTTGAAAATTTGAAAATGGCTACTGGTCCGCATTTAGAGAGTAGGAAGGCTGCTTGTGGTCCCTGAGCCGCCAGTTTCCCACCCCTGTTTCAAATAGTACAGTCGGCTGAAGAAGCAGGTTTACACATCACTGTGTCAGAGGGCAGAGCTGCCCTTCCTCTTCGCATTAAAACATGCAGCTCATTTGGACGCATTTGTGCAGCTTAAAGAATAAAATGGTTAAGATGATGACAAGCTGTTTCTCTGAGAGACTGGCGGTCAGAATAATACTGATGATTTAATAACGATAACCATGTCGCCAGTATACGGAGTCCCGTGAGCACACCCAGCTCTGCCTGTACGTCATGAATTTGGTTCAAACCGCCACGTTAATGAAAACAGTCCTGGTCCTGCAGTGACTGAGAGTCTGACTTCTTCACAGAGCTGAACTTTGCACTGTCTCCACTGATACATTAGCTCCTGTAGTTTCTGCTGCAGCAGTAATTCAGACTTCCTACCTTTATCTGAGTCTCTAGCACGGTGCCGTGACCGGCCACCAGCAGTATACAGATCATAGCCGACACTTCACGTTTTCCTGAAGCTCCGTTTTTACTGTACAAACAGAGCAGAGAATGAAGTGTTGGAGGAGCTCAGGTCTCACAGGGCAAATAAAGTAACGCACTTCCGCAACGATTTTTCAAAATAAAAGAATAATATTACTAACCCAGTGCTGAGGCGTTAATTTGCGCTACTAGAGTAAAGAGAAAGCTTCATAAAATCAAAAGATACCGTGTTAGTGGAGTTTACAGGCGTGTGTATATTGTTCGTTTTTATTATTTTATTTTGTTTATTTTTGTGCTTAGGCAGAAAATGCTTTTCTCCTCCTAGGAAAGTTAACTTCTGCTTTCCTCTGTGGTGGCCATTGTAACTATACCACAAATTTAACAAATTTTGCAAATTTTTGATCATTATAAGCAACAAAAGTCATAATAGTATCCCCTGAGAAATTGGATGGTAGCTCCATTGATGATTTATGACGGTCGCAGAAATGAGCTAATAAAGTAGGCTTCATTTGAAAAAGTCTGAACATTGACTGTCTTAAATTAATATGCCCTTTTCATGTAACTGTAACTATCAAATATCAAATAACATGTAATGGCTAAATGGCAATGTTACCAGCATTTTCAAAGTAGCTAATAGTTTTGTTTTTTTTTTCATGTAGGCTATCTTTTCACACAAAATTATGCTCAGTAGCAACTTCGTGGGACCTCAGGCTATTTGGCCTTCAGACCGGTTTGGGGCTGATAAACGCTTACCAAAGAAACTCAATGGTGAATGGTGTGGAAAAAAACACATTTAAATGTTACTTGAAATGAATGGCTTTCTCGTGTATTTAATACATTTCTTTTGACAGATTTAAAACTTAATAAATGCAAAAAACCAAAAATGTATTAAGGATCATCTTAAATGTATGAGGTAGATGTAAGACTTTTAATGGCCTTAAATTTAAAAATCTGACTGAAGACCCTTTAACATTTATCCATGAGGACCCAGCATAACGTTATCACAGCTGAGCAGTCTACATGTAACCCTTTAGTCAGATATTACAAAAACACAGGCAGCATTCATTTCTTAAAAAGGCCTATTGGGTGTCAACCTGTGTCTCAACATAAGAGAAACTCATATGAAATACAAAATGGATGCATATCATATGATTAGATGTTAAAATTGTGTCTAAAAAAAAATACAAGACCATCGCATTCATAATTGTAAGATTTTATTTTCATCATTTTTTTTTTTTATTACACTCTCTTTTTTCATTTGGACATTTATTGAATTAAAAATCAGTGAACCCAGTGTGGCTGTACGGACCTATAACAGTCATGGTTTTGTTGTCTGCAGCCCTCTGGTGGGCTGAAAATGCAATGCAGGTAGACAGAGAGGTTGTATGTGAACCATTGATTTCATGTTTTTCTCCAGGTGCTCTATTTGCACTAATCATGGCACTTAAATAATTGCAGGCATGTGGTTCTTTCACAAATCTCTACTGCACCGTTCACTGGAACTGACAGAGAAAAAATGAGCAGACAAGTTCTGTGCAGCTGCTGTGAAACAGAGGTGGAGCTCTTGCATCTACTGCTGCGTTAATGAAGTGTGAATATGTATGAATTGATTAAGCTAATACTGCTAGGCAACTTATAGCAGCCTCCACCTACAGTGTCTAAATAAAGTGTGAATACGCAGATGTAACCTGCGATGTAAAAAGCACTTTGAATATTCAGACAACTAAAATGGTGCTATACTGTACAAGCTCAAGTACATTTACATTTATACATGTTACAGCCTGAGACACACATCTTTTTAACTTTCCAGACTCAGCATGATGACAGAGGCAACATTAACCATGAGAAAATGATGAAGAGTATCATGTTTGTGAATGCAGAGCTTCAACAGCATTCCATGTTCATACTGAGATTTTATTAAAAACATCAGCTAAGACAGGTTTAACCATGAGGATATCAGAAAGTGATGGTTCTTTAGCAGATGAAACAAAATGATTGAAGGCAGTTTGGTGTCTCTCACATAATGCTAATAAGGCTCAGCAGAAGTTTCTTGAGGTTTTTGTGTGAAGGCTGACTGAAACAGAGACCTGTTAAAGGTTGCACCAGCTATCCAGAAGTTAAAATGTAGCCTTGTTAGAACAAATTGTTAATACAGCGTGAGATGCATTTCTAATAAAAATCCAAATAGCTATCTGTATTTTATATCTCGGCACAACCAATGAAACCGTGTGAAATGAAAAAAAAAGGCATGTATCAAAATGGCATAAAGTTCTGCCATTTACCATCAAACATAGAAAATCTGCAACTTTCAATAAAGCACTTTTAGCAGCCACTTAACTACTCAAATGTTTTAGCATACATAGCACTGCAAAGCAAATAGATGTGGACTATCACTGGAGGCTTAGAGCTTGTTATCAATAAGGGTTAGCAGATGTTCAAATTCCACATGGAAAAAAAGATGGAGCTAAAAGAGCGTCACAGATCCATACAAAATGCATGACAAGGATTTTTGTTGAGCAGCAAGAGCATTTTGCACTCAGAAAAGTAACTAAAACGTCTTGTACAGCAGTGCACTTATATCCAGCTTTTAGCTGGTTATAATATTCTAACTTATGATGGATTTTCTACTTCACAACATCTAAGTGTTGCACCAGCTAAAATCCTCGCTACATAGGTTGAAGTTACAACTTTAAGGTCTCACATTGTGCGAAGTACACTTTTTCTAAACAAACTTGTGTGTCCCAGGCCTGTCCACAAACCCTTTACACTTCCTGAGCAAGGTGTTGTCTAGCCCACAGGCAGCTTCTGCGGAACACTTATCAGCATAACTGCGCAGCCACAGGAAACATTAAAGCATGGCATTTAAAAGCTGAAGCCATGAGCATTCACATGTATAAGAAGTGCATAATTCAAGAAAAATACTTGTTATTGTGAAAAGTCACAATCTTGAGAAAAAAAAAATGTAATTTACAAGTTATCATGGGAAAAATGGAATATATACTTTTTTATTTTCTACTCAAGGATCCCATCCCATCCAAATTTGTAATTGTCTAGACTCAAATTGTAGCTGTCAGGCACAAAACTCCCATCTCCATTTTTTTTTACAATTTTCATTTTTTCATAAAACAGTGCTGTTGGTCACCTTCTATGTTGGTAAGTGGGTTTTTAAACTTTTAACCAAATTAAAGAACAAAAAAACTATTTTTAATCAGGACAATACAATATTCATTCATTCAGAAGTCATATGTTTTTTCATTTCCTGAAAAGTAGCAATTTTGGAGATAGGTCTGTGCCCAACAGCAACGATATGCAACCGACTTAAACCAGCTTAACCAACTTTTGGTTCATGACCCATCAGCTAAGTCCAATTTGATTTCTGATAAGAGAAGATCATTTGTTATTTTCTCATTTTGTAGTTGACAACATCACATCCTGGTATCAGTGTTATATTACTCTGGGGCTGAAGATTACGGCTGTAGGCTTTGGTTATTATGTAATCATAATGTTTGTTTGTGTGTGTATGTTCAGACAACAGAATTGTTCACATTGATTCTCAAATGAAATTAAACTTCATATATGCACCAATAGTTTTGTTACTTTAGATGTTAAGATCTACCAGTTAGGATGAACCTTTGGTGTTTGTGGTGCAACCAAAAATGACATACCTGATACTCCTGCCTATCTGGTTTTAAGGGATTAGTGTAGACTTTTTAGCTAAATCAAGGCAGAACTTATGCAAAGCTGGTGCAACTGGCAACAGGAACGCCAAAGACTCAATCATTTTAGAAACAGTGAACCACACTGAGCTCAACTTACACCAAAGTAGTGATTAAAATCCTCACCCATTTACCTACCAGAGCTCACACATCAGTCACCGTTCTTTGTCTTATCAAACATCATACATATAAAAGTAAACTGATGAGCTTATGACACACAAGGCTTTGAAAGACCAGCCCCTTTCTTCCAGAGCCCCACCTCTGCTCAGGATTATCTGGCATCATTGAGCTGCCTGGCCACCGTCAGGATCTCTTTGGCTCCTTTGCCCAGCAGCAGATCGGCCAGTTCACATCCCAGCCGCTCAGCCCTGTCCTGGGCTTCACCTGAGATCTTAGTGGCTGTGACTCCGACTCGCTGGAGCCGCTCGTCCACCCCTTCAGGGTTCTGTCACACACATAACAGATTCACAGTGAGATCAATGAGTTGTCAGCTATAAAATATTTCATTCAGTCTGTATGCACAGCCATTACCTTTGCAGCAGCAGTGATGCTCGTCTGCATGGTTTCCTTCAAACTGTCTGAACCATCCAGACTGTACACAGCTCCTGTCAGGTAGAGCTGGAGGGAATACGGTCTGTTAGACATTTAATGAATGAGACAAGTGACTTTCTAAGCTATGGGGAATTTTGTATTGAATCTTTTTCAAAAAAAATGATCAGAGTCGTCCTGGTTCTTTTTTAAAACAAAGATTGTGCCGATTCCAGAGCATCCTAACACTGTATCTGAAATGTGACAAACATAAATTGAAAGCATCAGCTTATGCAGGAAATGTTCAGAACCAGGTTTATCAGAACTATCTATTTTCTAGTCCACAGGCCACTCTATTAGGTATACCACTCTTGTACCAAGCTGGACCCCCTTTGACCTTTAGAGCTGCTGTAATTCTTTGTGGCCCAGATTCAACAAGGCGCTGGAAAAATGAGTACAGGTGAGCCTGTACTGTAGTCTCAGTTTCCTGTTCTCAGTGCACAGGAGTGGTACCTGGGTTGGCATTGTGCTGCGGCAGCCCATCTGCTTCAAGATTTGATGTGTTGTAATGCTCAGAAATAGCCATCTGCACACCTTGGTTATGAGGAGTGGTTATTTGAGTTACTGTAGCTGTTTTTCATCTTGAGCCACTCTGGGCATCCTACTCTGACCTCTGGTATCAACAAGGCATTTTGCCTATTTTTAAATCATTTTCCATAAACCCTAGAAATAGTTGTGTTTGAAAATCATGGTAGATCAACAGTTGCTAAAACACTCAGACCAGCTCACCTGCCACAAACAACTGTGACATGTTCAAAGTCACTTAAATCAGCTTTCTTTCCTATTCTGATGCTCAGTTTCAAATTCAGCAGGTCATCTTGACCACGTCTACCTGCCTTTCTGCAATGAGTTGCTATGATGTGATTGGGGGATTAGCAATATGCACTGATGAACAATTAAACTGCTGTTCCTAAATATGCTGGTGAGTTTGAATCATCTATGTTCTTTGTCCATCCCTTTATGACCACAGTGCTCCCATCTTCTGATGGCTACTTTCTGCAAGGTAATGCACCATGTCCAAGAGCTCAAATGCTTCTCAGAAAGCAGCTGTACCAGCAGCTGTTAATATGGATCAAAATGTTCCTTATACTTTATTAAATCCATGCCACAAAGATAACAGGCATGTCAAGTGTGCCAAATAACATGGCCAACAAGTGTATGTGAGTCAGGTTGTTTTCACTGGGGTGGAGCAGCAGGATGCAACACTGGATGTCATCTTTTGTTAATGTTTTGGTTGAGAGCCCCCTGGTGGTAGAATTTATCTACTGTGCATTTGTTGAATACATAATCATTTAATTATTATTTGATTATTATTGCAAGTGATTCGCCAACTTTTTTTCTTTTCGTATCTTGCCTCACTCCCGAGTCCATGACAAGCAGATAGACACCATTCTTTTGACTAGTAACAAGACAGAGACGGCCAAAGCTTGAGAACGAGTTGAGTCTTTTGAACAGCTCTTTTAAGTGAACAATAAGAACTGATTCGCAGTTGTGAGTGAGCCGTTCATTTGTGAGCCATTCTTAAATGCAAATTGCCTGCAAATTTAAGAATGACTCGCAAACGAACAGCTCATTTACAACTGCAAATCAGTTCTCATTGTTTACTTAAAAGAGCTGTTCAAAAGACTCGACTCATTTGTGAACGTAACATCTCTAGCACAGATCACCGTGGAAGTAGGCCAAAAAAACGAAGCCTCTGTTTACCAATAGAAGAAGGTAATATGAGGATATTGGAAGATGACGTAGGATAACGCGGTAAAAAAAAGAAGTCACAACAAACACATAGAACTGTATAGAGTTGCTGAAGAGTTTATCTGATGACTGTAGGCAGAGGCAGGCTAGCTATACCCACTGACTCCCAGTGTTTCAGCTAAGCTAACTAGCAGTGGGCGAGCTTTGGCCATCTCTTTCTTGTTACTGGACGCACAGTCAAAAGAATGGTGTCTATCTGCTTGTCATGGACTCGGGAGTGAAGCAAAGAAAATGTTGGCATATCCCTTCAAGAATAAAAAATTTTGCATCTCTAATCTGACGTTTTAGGGGATGACACCCTCTCAGTTGGCAGACCAATGAGCTGTTGTCCAACAAAAAAAGTTTTATTCAATTGCACGTTTCACTTTCAAAGACAAGAAGAGCTCAATCCATTAATCCACTGTTACAGTGTACAATAAGACAAAAATATTTCCCCAAGGTTATTTTGTAAATGGCATGTTCTCACCTGAGAGTCCTTCACTTCAGTGTGTACTGCCACTGGAACACTGCATCCTCCTTCCTACAATCCACAGATTAATTAAACACACGTCACAACATTTTTGTGCGGTAGAATTTAGTGTGTACAACTGTGTGTATACCAGGCGTTTGAGAAAGGCTCTCTCAGCAATGCAGCGTAGCACAGTGTCAGGGTCGTGGAGGACAGAAACCATCTCCAAGATGTCTTCATCTCGGGCACGGACTTCCACCGCAAGAGCTCCCTGACAGAACACATATATGAGCATAGTACATGCACACACCATGGCTGCTTCGTCTTGGCAAAACTGATCATCACTACTATTTCTATTGTTATTAAAGCTGGGGTATATAACTTGGATGAGACAGTGGAAGCAATTTTACTCCCCACTCCCTTCCATGTTTATGCTCCTGTGCAGTCTAAACTACAACTAAAGCTCATTTAGATATAACGATCACATATACCTTAGTAGAGGATCCAATAAAAACACTACCCCAGAACTGAGCCTTGATTGGCCAACAAGCTGCTGTCCCTTGCCATATTTTCTAAAGGCTTAAAGCAAAGGAGGGGCACAGATGTGTACTGATCTTTCGTGTGGTTCCAGTAATAAGATATTGACAGGTCATCAAATTTTTGGACCAGTGACACAAAAATAAATTACATACTGCAGCTTTACGATCAAAGACCTGAACTGAATACCTCTGGCTGCTTTTTTTTTTACATACTATGATTATTTTCTTTAGCTAAATGGGGAAGAACACTGCATTAGTCTTGTATGGGCCTCAAAATTACAAGATGCAGCCCTTCAGTCTTACCTGTCCTACAGCGTACATACAGTCCTCAGGCCCCAGGATCTAGCAGAGAAGAGATCAGACTTTCAGATTGCACATTTCACCCTTAGACTTTACATTAACATCTTTAGATCATCAAGAACTGTGCATACCTGATTGATCCGGTTCTCCCAGCCCATCCTACGCAGACCAGCAGCAGCCAGGATGATGGCAGCAAAATCGTCCTTCTCATCCAGCTTCTTCAGACGTGTGTTCAGATTCCCACGCTGAGAATAGCTCAGGAAAACAACTAATACCCATTCTGACAAGTCAACAGCCTTTTCATGATGCCTCTTTAACCTGTTAATTCACTGTTTGATGTGCAGTTAAATCTTAGTAATCCCCCTCCATTTCCTGATTTTATTTTATTTGATGAGTCTGGAAGGATACAATATCTTTAAATTCCAGATGGGGGAACCTCTTCTTTAGCTGAGCAGCTCGGCGTAGCGAACTCGTGCCGATCACACTGCACAAACACAATATAGAAAGTCTTTTAATCTGAGCTAATGACTAGAGGGAACAACGAACACAAACTGTTTCACTGTACCTGTTTTCTGGCAGAGTTTCCAGAGTTTTCCCTTTATGTTTCGGGTGAAGAACCACTGCATCATGGGGGTTTTCCCTCCTAAAAACAACATACAGAAATCATTACTTAAAGGCCCTATTTCCTGCAAAATGTATTTTCTTTGCTTTTAATGTACTTGGAAAGGTCTTCCGAAGCATAGGAACATGACACCTTCTGCTAAACTTTCAGATCACAGATAAATGCTCTATACCTCTCTGAAGAAAATGCCCCTAAAAACACTCTGTTCTTACATCCTGGGGTTTATGATGTCATAGCTATACAACCTCTACCTACATGTGGTTGGATATGAAACCTTTAAGAGGTGGGAGCTATGAGCAAGACAGCAGCAGGAAGAGACTGTTCATAAAGAGATTAGCATAGATGCTAACAGCTTCAGTAGCAATTTCATCAGGTCTTCTCCGTATTTCTTTATTAAATGAAAAACAAAACAACACTGAACACTTCTCGACAGAGAGGATATTTTCACTTCACTTCCAACAGTTTGGTGATAGTTTGTCCTAAGTAGGGGCTAACATTTTGTTTTTTTACACTGCGGCAGTAGTGCCCACCTACTATATAATCTGATTGGCCTGGAATGAATATGATTGATGGAACGATCAGGCAATCACCTGCCAAATGTGCCTTTGAAAGGCTCTGTCCATTCTCAAACTCTTTCTGTTTCCCAGATGGACTGGTGAAATATATTGAACAGTCCATTTGGTGTGTCAGGTCAGCTTTTAGTACAATGCTGCTCATTATTTTTAGCTCTTGATTTTGATGTTAGGCGCTCTGTTTCTGTCTCTTCATGTGGAGCCAGCAGGGAAGCAGGGCGCAGTGTTTGTGTCTGCATTTATTTTCCTGGTTCTCGAAGTTACCACGGCCAGACATGCATTATTTCAACTGTGAACATTCTGGATTTTTCTGTCTTTGAAACCTGTAGTGTGATTCAACTGAAACTATATATGTTACCATGAATAATTCAAGTTTAAAATTAAATTAGACATGTCAGTCTGAAAATTTGACATATTGTACTTTTAACACATGTTGATTGGATGCTTAAAGACACAGTAAAATCGTCATGTGTGAGGCTCACTTCAGTACGGCCCCAATGGTGAACCCTGGGGGCAGAGTGGTGGGAAGGTCTTTGAGCGAGTGAACAACCAGGTCGACCCTGAAGGACACACAGGAACACAGTCACATTACATGCATCATTCATGTCTCACAGTGTGACATAAAGCTGCAGTTTAGTCTGATGCTTCAGAAGTAAAACAGCTGCTACATCTGAGGAAGGAATCACACGGTTTCCTGTGTATGACAGGAAAGCCTTGGAAAGCCAGACTCAACGCAAATGCAAAAGTCTTTTTTGCAAATATTCTCTCTTTTTTTTATGTAGATCTTACCAAACTTTATTCATATGACCTGTTTCTTATACTTAACCTACTGTATGATGGTAATCATACATGGTTAATCTTATTTTTATCCATCTGATTTTCCTTAAAACCAACTTTAGGTCCATGTTGTTATTGCAAAACATTTTTTATCAGTGTTTTGATATTAAAAGCATACAGTCTTATTAATATTTCAATTAAAAAAGGAATTCAACAGTTCATACAGTACTGTGTAAGATAAATGTCTGATTAGTAAACAACAGGGAACGTCATCCTTTACCATTTGAACATAAATGTGTGTGTTCACATAGTGTTGGCTTGTTGAGCTCTACACTGATGTCTTTTGTTTAATAGTTCAACAGTTTTGTGAAGCTTGTGCGCTGTCAAACAAAGATGACTCCTTCAACACTCACTCATTCCTCTCCAGAGCAGTCTCCAGCTCTTTGGTGAACAAACTCTTCTCTCCAATCTGAAAACAAATTAAAAAATATGTAGTTAGTTAATAAGTATCAAATTCATAAAATTTAAAACCAATCCATAGATGATTCTGATTCAGCATGAACTGACATTAATGTTTGATGATTCAATTAGATTTTTTTTATTGAAGCTTCTGATGTAGGACGAGTCTTACCTTTGACAAAGCTGTGTTCAGGATTTTGTCTCCAGTTGTTGTCATGCCGACTGAGAGACAGAGGAAACAAGGGTGATTATTCAGGTTATTTTATTCAGGAACCTAAAGCAGACACACTGGATATCAAGATGATGTTAGTAAATATTTTACTATTACTATGCATATGTAATAGGGCTGAACGATTTCAGGAAAAGATCTGATTGTGATTTTTCTGGCAAATATTGCAATTTCAATTCAATTCATGATTTTCTTGAGCTCAAGCTTCAGTGCAAAATTCAGTATGTTTACAGAAAAGACAACAGTCAGGAAATCAACGACCAAAAGCACGTAACACATTATTCATCATCTAATATTAATGATAAATAATCTGTTTTCATTGTTTCAGGGATACTCCAACTTCTACTCCTAAACAGATGCTTTGTATTGTTGACCTGCCTGCCAGCACGTCCATAAATGCAAATTGCCTGCAAAATTGTAAAACAGTATGTTTAAAATAGTTGACACAACAGATCCTGGGTCAGTCAGGAGCGCTGCAAAAAACTGCAGCTTTGGCAATCACATGATTGCATTGTATGAAATTGCGATTTCGATCCAAAAACAATAAATCTTTCAGCCCTATTATGTAACATACTTAAGGTTTATCTTTTGAAAAATGTTAAGGTTTATCTTTTGAAAAATGTAATTAAAATGTTCATAGGTTTAATCTGTAGCTTTCGGGCTAAAATGGATGACCTGGGTTTTAGTTAAAGGACTTAAAGCCCATTTTTAGTAGGCTTGTATCAGTATCATATTGTAATTACTCATTGTAATTGTTGATAGTGCAATTTATGTTTTATGTGAGTATTGTATTTCATCATAGGCTATCAAGAACTTATCTGTTGTACTCTAATTTACTTTTCAATTGCAAAAAAAAAGGCATTGAGGGAAATGATACCAAATAGGAAAGCAAAAACGACTGGCATCAGCCAATGGCTATATTATTACTTCAAACTCTGGTATCAGCCTGGATTTTACAATCGGTTCATCACTGTTTCATCAGAATGTATTTATGAGGATGACAAAACCTGCTGTAATTTAAGAGTTTCATAGAAGCAATTAAAGCCAATTATATCTCAAATTTATTGTAAAAAAAAAACAGAATCAAAGAGTTTTATGGATATTTCTATTTACCATATTTAAATTAAGGCTTTTCGCCTTTATTGCAATGAGCAGACAGTTGGGGAGTGAGGTGAGAGTGGTGGGAGGCTCACAAGAAAGAAGCAGGTATGCATGCCTCCTTGATGGAGACGAGAAGGCATGGGTGCATAAATCAGCTATGCTATTGTAGTGCTTAATGGCAGATTTAGTCCACCGTAATGTTAGCTATCCAACATTATTTGAGATTGACACGTAGGCTGCTAAGACAGAAATATGACTGCATGTGGCCCCTCTCTGGTTTAGAGGAGGAAAATGATTTAAGAAATAACTAAAATGTAATTACTTATGATCCGACCAGTACAAGACAAACAAAAGATAAAGATTACTAAAATGCAACACTAACTAGTCTGAGTTTACATGTCAGGGTATCTCAGTGTAAAATGCCTGACTGCAAAGACGGCCTTGAATCCAGTGACTGTTCAGCACTGATACTGTAGAGAGGAGATATGTGCCTGGTGCCAGCCATGTTTGTGCTGATGACTCAATTGTGGAGACACAGTGACTATTTGAAACCACTTACCATATTCGCAGTATGTGCTTATTTTGCCATAACTTTGTATGACGTTTGCAATAATTCTGACATGTCAAATATACCAAAAATACCAACAAGAAAAGCAACTGTAAAGAACGCATTTTAGTACAACCTGTAATGACCCTAAGACAGACATGAAAGGTATCAAACCAACATCATGAGCTAAATTTTCAAAGCCAACACTAAATATCATAGAAATAGTGATGTTACTGAGTTGTCAAGAAGAAAATCATATTTACACTGCAAACTTAAACCTGACGTTAACTCAAGGTCTCACATATTTTAGGGACAGCAGGACACAGAGATTTAAGGGTGACCCTAACCCTTTCCTACTCAGTCCCACACAAGGGAGACCAACATAGAGAGCATGGCTGTAACTAAACAGATTCATGACTTATTTTCAGCTGAAGCACACCTCTTGTAAGCATGCCAGGGCCAGAGAATGGCTCTGCTATTGTGTACAGCACAGAGCGTTCATATTACACAAACAAAATGGACTTCAGGGATGAAATTTGAGCACAGACAGAATGTCTTATTCGAGCGCACCCATGCTTTCTCTTTTCAAGGCTGCTAAAACTGCTCAGACAGGCCCAGCATACTACAAACCAAACCACACTGCATGCTACTGCCTGAAGCAATATACAGCGTACAATACGGCGTTTGGCATTAGAGTGTAGAACGCAATTTAAAAAAAAAAAAGTAAAATCATGTGTTTTGAGTTTTAATGGGAGCACATCATTTTATGCCTCATTAACATAAGACCACATTAAAAATCTGTCAGGGTGACAGATTACAGAAATGTTTTACTTATATAACTGTTATTAGTCTATACTGGCACTCAAGGTAAATGTTTATTAGGGATGCACGATACTAGACTTCTGCTGATATCTTACATGCCAATATTCCAAACTTATTATCGCCAATATCCATACCAGTAATTTTGTTGAGAGCACAAAGCCTCCTCTTTACTGAAACTGACATGTTTGTTTCATGGTTGGCAGTCTATTTGTGTTAAAAACATATATTAAGCAAGCAAAACAACATGTTATTCTTAAATAAACTATACCTTCTATTGTGGTACAGTTGTTTATTCTGCCTGTATTACAGCCAATATATGGGATATTTATGGCAGGATTGTACAGCCAAAATTTCAGCTGTAAATATCAGCAACATCTTTCAGATCTGCCGACACCAATATTCACCTTTTTAGACAGTTATTTAAGGATACAGATATTGTCCCGATAATTTCATGCATCACTAATGTTTATGAAGCTAAAACACCAGTTCAGGCTCCTCTGGCAGAAAGTTAAAGCTGCAGTGATTCTTACTTATTTCCAGGTGGAGATCACTGTACAGTTCCTTTAACTTCTCAGCCACGCTGTCAGTCTGGATGCGAGCCAACTGGAACAGAAGAACATAGAAGAGGTTATCTTCAGGTGGACTATGAGACTGAGATAGAATATATTTTCAAAATTGCAAATAAATTACATTTAATTCCTTTCGAAAAAAAGTCATTAACATTCCTTAAGTAGAAAATGTGCTGGATTTAAGGAGCATGTTCATTACCATCAAATTTCAAACCTGAACCTGTTTGATATCACAGCCACAACAACCAAAGCCTTGAACACAAGTTTTGGTTACTCATTGTTTTCAACCTAAAAATTGTAGCTGAATTCCTGTACACTGTTTAACTGCACAGCTAAAATTTGGCAAAGTGAATAGAAATGATGAGATGGGGGGAGATCCCTGCCACATTCATGGACTTTCTAACGTGGCTGATTTTATATGAAGTTCAGAGCTCCTTCTCTCTCTGGTTAAAATTTGACTTAAGACTATGAAGTTTCAGTGTTTTTCATACAACTAATCGCAAAAATAAGATGATATAATTTTGAAACAGATAACACTAAGAGCAAAAAAATGTGATTACTCCATATTAGGGCTGACTAATCAAGATTTAAAGATTACTGTGCCACATGACATGTTAAACTATTTGTCCTTTTCAATCATTATTAGCATTATTTTGTGGTTTTTGTATTTTAATAACTATATATCCTGTTTTTACTGTTCAACATGATATTGTCAAAAGCATATATATTAAACATAAGCACATGCTGCTTGTTTTAAAAGTGGTGTGTAATTGCATTTAACAATTGCGTTCTCGATATCTATTTACATAATCATATTATGATTTTGCAATAATTCAGCAGCCCTACTTCATATGTTGCCAGTTTAGGAGTTAAGTACCAGCAGCTAGCCAAACAGCCACCCACTCACTCAGTTACAGCCAGGCGACTTGTTCCTAACGATGATTTAACCCTGTAATGGAAATCAGCGTAGGTCAATTCATTGCTATTTTCCAATGTATCTCTGCTAAGAAAGCACCATTTAATCCATATTCTTAAAAAGAGTGACATGTTTTTTTCCATTTACAGGATACTTTCTCAGGGTATTTTACCATTTTCAGGTATTAATATCTACATTTTCATTCACCTTTAATAATTATGTACCAACTTTAACAACATTTAATGAAGAATTTGTAATCATTCTTTTTATGCATGTTTTGTAACAAAGGCTGAAAGAAAGAAATAACTTAAAGTAGTCATTCAAAAATGCTTCAAACACAAAATGTTGTAATGTTCTTTTAATGATTTCATCCCTGTAGTGACCCTAATCTAGCATTTTGACACTGTTTTAACCAAAGACTGTAAAGCTCCAAGACTCTTCCTTCAAACCACAACACTCAACTCTGTTGTTTACCCCTTATTTGTTTGAATTAAAGTGGAAAAGCTGCACTTTATGAGGTGTATTAACTCTCCGATTATAACATTATTAACATTTCATTGATTAATTTCCCAAAACACAAAAAAAAACAATGTTTGAAAGTGGCGATTTCTACCTTACCCACACTACAAGTGCTGTCAGACTGCTTGACCAGTGGCTCGCTGCGAGGCGTGGGAAGGTGTCTTCACTTTCAAATTACTCTTCTCAATAAATATGTGAAATTCATGAAACAATGATGATAGTTCACTGGTAAGTTATGCACCTCAATTTTAAATAAGGAAGTCAGAGGTGAGTGTACCTGAACAGCAGCCAGGGGACACTGAGTGGGAGCTTCAGCTTGACAATGCAAAGTCTCAGTTTGCACCTCTATAATGAAGACGGAGCGTCACCCATTGTGTATTGTGTATGAGTAAAATGGTGAATTAATTGAACTTGACCTGTGTGGTCTCATAGAGGAGACTACTGGACATTATGGTCAGTAAATTTAACTGGCTTACTGTTACATGTGTACAGAAAGCCCTGAGCTTAGCTGCAACTTTTGATAATTCAAAAAGAAAAATTGGAGAATATTATGATGTTTAGTTTTGTTGTAATGGTGAAAAAAGGTATTACCTGTATTTAATTTAACTAGAATCATTTAAAACTTGACTTTTCTGGTATTGTGAGAACATTTGGTTTGTTTTTCACAGAAAAACTATGAAGATATAAATCGGGTGCTGTCATTAATCGAAACATAAACTTTTGAACTATGATTTCTGGTCCACATCTGGTATGTTAGGACCCCATGCTGCAGTGAAGATCCTGATTTGATGAAAGTAGGATTGTACCTGGCTTTGGCGAGTTCCAACGCGGATGACCCGACTGACCTTCCCATTTCCATCCTGAAGAGACAAAAAAGGCATCAGATAAAAGTTTTAAGTTTTAATGTTAAAAAAGAAAATCTGAGAAAAGACTTTTTTTCAAAAGATGTCCCCAAAACCAGAAAGAGTCCTCTGTTACTTCTTTGTGACCATGCTGAGGTCTTGTCTGCTTGTCTCACCCTGATGTACTTATACGGTCCTTCCTCCATACTACTGGGTGTCCGCGCCGAGTGTGTGACTGTGCAGGCTATTGTGTCCTCTGTCTGCCTGCTGCGTCTTGGTAAGGAGATGCGCTCATGCAGACCCTAGATACTGAACAGTGGTCTTTTCTAACGGGTTATCCCCTCCTCCACCACAACCTCCACCCAAAGATCTCTCTGGTTCCAAAAGATAAACGTGCAAATTCATTCAGTCCGTTATAAAAGGCAGGGAGGAGCACTAAGAGGACAGAGTTTAAGGTGTGGTCACACAGTTTTGTGTTCCAAAGAGGCCTGTAGTTAGAAGTAAGGATGGGCAGTTCGAGCAAACTTACTGCATAACAGGCACTGCCAAATCTTCTTATAAATGTGAATACTCAAATGTTTTAGCCCTTTTCACACAGCATTGTTTCAAAATTGCTGTAACAGGACTCTGCTGTCAATATAATGTAAGATATACATATTGATTACATGACAGCATTACATTAATGCCAATCACAGTGCGGTGCTGACCTTATATTTGAAAGGTCTGTCCTGCCCCTGCCTAAACAGCAAAAGGGACATGCTACTTTCTGGACTGTGGTGCAACATAAACTCTATTTATGTGTGGTAATCTGTAATCTACATGGTGTGGTGTTCTAACAATGCTTTAAGTAAGAGAAACTCAATA
This sequence comes from Cetoscarus ocellatus, assembly GCA_037902135.1. Lineage (NCBI taxonomy): Eukaryota > Metazoa > Chordata > Actinopteri > Labriformes > Labridae > Cetoscarus > Cetoscarus ocellatus. The sequence goes on along the minus strand of JBAMNC010000220.1, from coordinate 209,342 downwards.
AACGATTTTTTTAAACTTATACTGGCTGATACTGGTAGGGGGAAATAACTAAAAGTATGTCTTAGAATTTGGTCTGCATTGTATGCACAATGTTTTTTTAAATGTAAAACCAAACATCTTTTGCCCTTTAAAGTATTTAGAACAGCAATTAACAACCTGCTGACTAGGGCAGTTAACTGCAAAGTTATTGTTAGGGCAATATGTGCTGTAACAGTAATATTCATCATCTCATTTAGCACATTGGGACAGACTGAATTCACTACAACAGCTTATGCTGCGTTCCAGTTGTACTGGGAAGTCGGGATTTCCGAGTTCCGAGTGGGAAATTTCAACTGGAACGCCCCCAGAATTTCCTAGTGGGAACTCAGGGGATCCTCACCACCCCCGAGTTGACAATCGAAGGTGGCTGCCCCCAGTGTAAACAGTTATTAAGCTCCTGTTACATTCCATTTATTAGCACTTCTGACTAGTGTTTGTTGCACTAAACCAGCCGTATACATAGTATTGTTCAGCTTATATATGGAAATGCTGCCATAGTGTTATTTACATTCTTCATGTGATATTTGTGAACTACAACGCAGGGCATGCTAACAACAGCTAACACAATGGCTAACAATAGCCTGCTAGATCGGCTGTTTATTTCCGACTTTGTAACTGGAATGCTGATAACTCGGAGATGACGTCATTCCCACTTTCCTCTTCCCAGTTCCGATGTAACTGGAACGCAGCATAAGAAACAACTTTTTTAATGTGGTCAAGAAAAGTTTCATGGTGTGACGGCCCTGTTTTGAACCTTTTGAAGGACTCAGATAAGGCGAAAACTGGCAATAAGCAATATTTTTAAATTTTTTTGTGCCAGATTAATGGACAAAAAGTTTTTAAAAATCATGTTGCAGCTACAAGTGTAGTATTAAACCGGGATAATGGGCTATGACACAGTAATAGCTCATAAGCACCCTTCATCTTTTGTTAAGTTATCAAAATCCATACCATTATTGTATTATTGGACAATGTCAATCTATCAATCAATCAATCAATCTTTATTTGTATAGCGCCAATTCATAACAAGTGTTATCTCAAGACACTTTACAATAGAGCACAAAGCTCTTCATATTATGGATACACATATATGCATAGATACATATATACATATAAAAATACACATATACATATATATACAAATATATACATCCAACACCCAACATGAATCCATATAGCCAATCATGAATCCCTCCATCATGGCGGCAAGAAAAAACCTTCTGTTAAGCAGCAGGAAATCTTGAATGTGGACCCCAGTCTCATGATGAACAGCAAATCCACACGATGCTGTGTTGGGTGTGTGGGCAAAGGGAGGGAGGTAAGTGGAGACAAGCGGACTAAAGTAAGAACTAAAGCTAGTGACAGATCAATGGACCAATCATAGACCTGTCGTCGTCAAATTTGTTTCTGCTGATGTCTTGGACATTATATGTTTTTCTCATATTGTGTAGGCCTAATAGAGAATATCTTCAACAGTAAGCACATACAGGTAGCCACTAAGTTTAAAAAATGAATCATGGTTTTACTGTTAGCGCAATATGAGCCTTCCCAGTTAACACACTCTGTCTGAATTTATTGCAATACATTAAAAGCATTCTTTAATAAAAAGCAAAGTTAAAGCGGTCCCTAAGGTAACTTTGAACTTATTTGGGTTGGTTAAGTGCAGAAAAAATTTCCTGGATTTAATTGATCCAGAAAAAGCATGTTGTAGCAGCAAGTGTTGAATTAATCAGAGGATATCTTACGTTAAGACAGTAAGTTTAAGGTTCTATGTTCTCTATATCTTTTGCTAAATGATCGCAATTCATAGAGTTTTTCCAATATTGAACCATGTTATCGCACATCCCATGTTTGTCTCATATTGTGCAGGCCCAGTACCCACTTGAAAACATGTTATCTGATAGGAGAATCCATAGAAGATCGGGCAGACCTATAATCAGTGCACAACAGACTCAGTCAGGAGATTGTTATGGTTTTAGGCCAATTTTCTGGGGTTGTGTACAAGCAAAAATCTGGTGATAGAATATGTATTGTAAATAGTAGTGACAAAATTATTGAACACGATATATCAAGATACAGTAGGGCAGTGTTTATTTATTGCACAAGGCACACCTACCATCATGCTAAAAGCACAAGACACACAATGTTTATACCATGAAAAATAGCTCTTAATGCATGTTACTGTACCTTCTTCATCTGTTATAGTTTATTTCTCTCTACCTGTGCTTACTACAAACTGACTGACAACTGTATTGCTCTTGAAATATTTACCTCAAATTCAAATTGAATTTTCAATTTGAATTTGTTTGAAAATGTGGTTGTTTTCATTTTTTGAAATCAATGTCTGTTTTGATTTTTATAATATTAAGAACTGACAATACTATAAGCAAATAAGCATTATTCATATAAAGCATGGTCCTTTCATCATGGATAATCCTTGTATTGTTGTTAGTCCCAATGACAGAAAAATTAGAAATAAATGTTACAGATTTAAGCAGGCAGTCAGTAGAATAACGATGCAAATCAAACGTTATGATTTTCTATAAATTATGAATTAGTAAAATATCAAACTGACTTATAAAATATTAATAAAGTACTATACTGCAAAGTGTCACAATACATTAGTGTGACATTATTTTCTGTGCAGCAGGTTGAATTTGCAAAAAGTATGCAGTACAAATACGGTTAACTAGTTTACGTTATTCTGTTTTTTTGTAAAAGAAAACTCATAATGGTTCAGTTATATGTAGATTTCATTCTTCGACTCTCAGTCTGGTAACGTTCATAGCTTGTGTCTGGTTTGTTGGTAGACAGACAGATAAGCTTTATCACAGTTAAACTGAAGTCTGTGTCCTTAACAACAAGTCAGGGTAGGAGGAAGTGTAATGATTCAAGAAGTGACTGGGTTTAATGACGACTTCACGACTTTTTTCTGCTGTTCACTGTACTTTTCCGACAGCATTCCTTCAGTAACTCTTATGATAATTAAAAAAAACAATCAGTTGTGTTCAATTGACCCTGTTAACTGGTGACCGTTGCGTTTAGGTTGCCGTAGCAACGCGCCTCCATATTTTCCATAACGTGATATAAACTAATCCTGATACAATAATGTGTAACGATAACCAAACACAATAAGCATCAGGACGTGATCTTGTTTTCAGAGACTGTTTTGGCGACATCCCCTTGCACACTCGCCCCGAGGTCATCAGTTAACACGGTAACTCTTTTCACCAAAACACTTTCTACGGTAACTAAAACTTTGATTGAATTATTTGCCTACTGTCTTTTGAAAACCCACAATGTACGAGCAAAATGTTTCATTTTAAGGTGTCACTGCCAAATGAATTCTTATGATAATCAATTTTGGCTCGATCATGGGGTGACGTTTTTGCAGTATTGCGCTGACTTGACTTCAGATTCATGCGGTTCGATTGAGAAGTTTGTACATAAGACAAAAACAGCCCTTAACTAAAATAAACCTTCAAATCACGCTGTATCTTTACTTTTCCAAGCTACTGGACGGCAACGCCAAAGAGCTTCATCTTTCCAATCATCCAATGGCAGAACGAAGCTTCGAGACTGACACACATGTTGACCAATCATCGCGCTCACAGTGACGAAAAATGCGGAAGTACTGCTTTCCTTTGCCGGTGAGTGCTAATGGCGGCTCATACGTGCTGCGATGTCAGATCATTTATAGTTAAAAATCACCAAAGAACTCACCTGCTCAGACATGTCGCTGACTCGGTTCAATAAGTTAGTATAACTCGAATCAACAGTGATATTTTCGGAACACACGCGCCATTAAAAACAGTGTTCTTGTTGAAAATAACCACAGCTTCCCTCTCATGTAGCTCCCTCATGAATGAACGCAGGAGTCGTGATGTCATTGGGGCGACTAGAGGTCATTTCCTTGTTCCGCTTGTGGTCTGTTTCCCTCTCTAGCAAAGAGCTGCCAAACCTGTTATACCAAGGACCTCTACTTTTCTTTGAGCTCAACACTATATGCGTTCTTTACTGTTTAATTACAATTATAAAAAACGTAGATTAAATATATTCTTTGAACTTTTACATCTAGCTGTAGGTCTAATCTTGCTGTGCATATATTTCAGTAAGAGTTTTGATTGTTCAGTATATATATATTTTATCTTAACAATAATTTAAAAAAAACAAATGCATTTTTTGATTATTACTATTATGCAGCATTTCATTTGTATTTTAATTGAATCATGGAAAAGAATACAAAATTGTGATGTTCAGATAACACATAAAATACCTATTCCAATGTTTTGTCTTAAATAATGTTATCATTAGGTTCCTATATTTTTTTGTGTCATATAGCCACCTCATGCTTGAATTTTCTCCTACCCTCCGGCCTGCTGGTGACTTCCAAGGAGCTAAAAAAAAAAAACTGCACTAGACCTTTGGTTTTAAAGAAGGGCTTTGGACCCCTTGGGAAGTCAGGGCACACCAAATGTTCATTCAGTTCATCCAACCTTTATTTAATCTTGAAAAATCATTGAGGGTGTTCCCTCATTTTCAATGATGTTGAGAGTACAAAGAACAACAATACAACAATACAATTGGAAACAGATATATTCAAAAGCAGCGTAATTCTTTATAATTGTTCTAAACTGACCAATAGTAACAAGTGCTTGCATTTTAAAGGTTTGTTGTAAAATGTTCCAAGTGAATGCAGCAGAAAAGCAGAAAGCAGTTCTTCCAAATAAAGCAGTACCAGCAGTTGGCTATATGTTCATGATATTAATTAAATGTGATTCACAATGGAGCTCGGTTGTCAAGCCTCATCCATATTACATGGTGTCAGAAGTTAAAGCGGAGGAAGAGTATGGCGCAGTTTCAACCTCCACCACAACTGAGTCTGCAAGGCAATCTTGCAGAAAATTGGAGAAGCGCTTCGAGCTCTTCTGTACTGCGAACAGTGTCACAGAGAAATCGGAGAAGGTGCAGTGTGCCACGTTCCTTCACGTCGCGGGAGAAGAGGCAATAAAAGTGTGCAATACTTTCGTCTTTGAGGACGGTGAGAAAGACAAAATAAACATGCTGCAGAGGAAGTTTCTGGACTATTGTGATTCCAGAAAAAACTTACCTTATATACGGCACATGTTTTTCACACGAGCTCAGAAACAGTCAAAGATCATTGATTCATATGTCATGGATTTAAAGAACAAAGCCAAGGACTGTGAATTTGGAAAATTACAGAATTCACTGGTGCGTGACAGGATAGTGTGTGGAATAACTAATGACCAAGTGAGAGGCAGACTGTTAAAAGAAGCAGATCTGACACTTGAAAGGCCATTGACATCTGTCGTGCTAGTGAAATCACCACGAGTCAAGTTAAAGTTCTGACAGAGGAAGTTGAAATACACAGGATAAGAGCAGTCAGACCAAAAGACAACAAAGCTAGAGCCAGCATAGGAAAACCTGAGCAAAAGGAGTCAAGTTGCAGCAGATGTGGCTTCAAACATGGAACAAATAAATGTCCTGCAATTGGCAAAACGTGTAAAACATGCCACAAGAAAAATCATTTTGCTACACTTGATGCTGGGGTCAAGCTTGTCAGACATCAGTGCTCCATTAAGGAAGCTGCTTGAAGGTGACACCAAGTGGCACTGGGAGGAGACACAAAAGAGGAGTTTCAAAAACCTTAAACAACTGGTCACCAGTGCCCCAACTCTGAAATTCTATGACATCAACAAACCCATCACACTGTCAGTGGATGCTAGTTCGGAAGGCATCAGAGCAGTTATCCTGCAGGATGGACAACCAGTAGCTTATGGGTCAAGGGCACTCACTGACTGTCAGTGCAGATATGCGCAGATTGAAAAAGAGTTGCTCGCCATAGTCTATGGATGTGAAAAATTCCATCAGTATGTCTATGGAAAAGAAGTTCATGTTGAGAGTGACCATAAGCCGCTGGAAAGCATTTTCAGAAAACCTTTACACCAAGCTCCTATGAGGCTTAAAAGGATGCTGCTTAGGCTGCAGAGGTACAGCCTTAATGTCACCTATCGGCCAGGCAAGGAACTTTTTTTTTTGCAGATGCTCTGAGTCGAGCATTCTTCAAAGAGCAGAGAGAAGACCTGCTGGAAAAAGACTTAGAGATGAACATGATAACTTCTCAGGTACCCATGTCAGAGGAAAAAATGGAAAAGTTCAGAGCAGCAACAGCTGAGGATCCAGAGATGCAACTGCTGAAAGACATAACATTAAGGGGATGGCCAAATGAGAGACATGCAGTGCCAAGAGAAATTCAGCCCTGCTGTTGTCATCTCAGATAATGGTCCTCAGTATGCCAGTGCTGAGTTCAAGGACTTTGCAGAAAATTGGGAATTTATACACATCACATCTAGCCCCAGTCACGCCCAGTCAAATGGTCAAGCAGAAAGAACGGTACAGACTATAAAAATCTGCTGTAGAAATCTGAGTGTCATGGTGACCCCTACATTTCACTGTTGGAGTATCGCAACACACCCCTGAATGGTGTTGGATTATCTCCTGCTACTGATGGGACTGCGGCTGAAGAGTGAACTGCCAACCTCAACCTCATTGCTTACTCCAGAGGGAGCTGTCCAGGTACGCAGGCAGTTGAGTGAAAGACAGGAGAAACAAAGCTCTACTTCAACAGACAAACAAGGAAACTGCCTAACCTGCAACCGAGAGGAAATGTCAGGCTGCAAAGAGGAGAAACATGGAAGCCAGCCGTGGTCCTACACAAACATGAGCAACCAGGAGAAACCAAAAGTGTCTGCAGAAAACTGATGAGAAAACCTTTCATTCTGAAACTGAACAGGACCTTGACCTGAACAAAGACACATGGATGAAAGACTGTGACCCGAGAGCCAAGGTTCAGCTGAGCATGCAGTGGTTACAGACAACAAAGAGACACTTGAAGAACAGGGTGTAGAACTATTATTACAAAACAGATCTGGTAGACAAGTTAAAATACCTGCTAGATACAGAGAGTAGGTTGAGCATAGACATTTTGGTGTCTTGTTATTCAGTTTAAGATGTAATGGTTTAAGAGTTTTGATATTACAGGATCATCTCGGTTAAAGCTAGTTATACATAGTTGATAACATTCACAATGGAAAAGAAAAAAAAAAAAGGAGGTTGTAGTGTAATAGGCAATTGTGCCTTGCGGGCATCCGTAGCTGCGCATGTATGTAACAGGAAGAAAACGTTGTTGGTTGTTGCTCCTCTGTACCAGCAGTTGGCTGTATGTTCATGATATTAATTAAATGTGATTCACAATGGAGCTCGGTTGTCAAGCCTCATCCATATTACAAACAGAGACGTGCTGTATGATGGCATTTTACCATGTAATGCTTTATAAATGAATAAGAACCAGTGCCTGTCACGTCTTACATTCAGGGGTGCCCAGCCCACTTTTGCATTTAAAATGCAATGGTGAGTGGAGTAACCTTCACCAGTAATGAATCTGAGGGCTGAGTGATAAATGGAGTCCAGGGGTCTGGGAGGAGAGGCAGAGGTGTTTCTTTAAACAACATCACCATAATCTAAAACAGATAAAACACAGCTTCAGTAACACATTTCCTATAAGGATAGGTCTGTGGTAAACCATGGGCTACATCTATCTTTAATCCTGAACTTTTTCAGAGGAGCATATTAATCAACAACAGTCAGCGGTGTGTTTGAAAAATACTTAAAAAGCCTCTTCCATGTTCAGAATTTCAGTGGTATGATTTATATCGCTGTCTAAAATGTCTTGAAGAAAAGCTTGCTCATTAAAATTTTTTAAATTTCTTTTAAAAACAATCCTTGTGCTTGATGTTTACATTTTAGCAGCCCTAACACAGACTATGGGACAATGGTCACTTAATCCAAGACCAAAAACACCAGAGGCAGAAATTTTGTCAGGTCTATAACATAAAATTAATTGAGCTATATCAGAGACAGATGTAGAAATGGCTGAGGGTGGTCTGTAGACACCGACAACATTGACCAAACTAATTATTACGATGGTAATTTTTCAAAGCAATGAATTCAAAGGAATTGGGTACAGAAACAGCTTTTAAAGTTTCTGGAGTCGTGGAATGCTTTTAATGAAACAAAGAAACACTGGAAAGAATTTCAAGCAATGTATTTCACCCACAATGTATACGGTACTAGAAAAAGTTTTCAGACACCCCATGCATTTGTGATATCATCACATCAAGAATCAGCCTTAAATCTCCAGTTGGTATTTCTTTTATTACAGTCACAGCCAAAACAATAAACAAATCGTAAAAAGACATTAAAAACTTAAAACTGATTGGTTCCATAAGGATAAATAAGAAATTTGCAGTGGTGCATTTACTGTTACACCTGATCAACTAATGACTAAAATCGTGCTTCTTATTGAAAACAATGTTTTTGTTGGTGTGATTTTTGTCTATATAAATTCTGCAAGTTTCAAAGTTCTTCAGACACAATAATGGCTGAAACAAGGAACCTAATGCAGGAAACACTTCTAAAAATATAGATTCTCCACCAGGAAGAGTAAAGCTGCCCCCAGATAACCAGAAAGTGCAGATGCAGTCACTCAGCTGTTGGATACACTCTGCAGAAATATACAAACAAACCAACAGCTTTGAAGACAAACAAAAATGCTCCCTTCTGCACGTACACCGTTCCATTGAGGTCAAAACTGGATGTTTCAACAGGATAATAGCCATTGCCAAACATGCAGGGCAAGTACAACCTGGCTGCGGGAGCGCAATATCCAGGTCCTAGAGTGTCCAGCTCAATCCCCAGACATGAACCCCATTAAAATCTGTGGTAGATTGTCAAAAAACAGTTTTACAACGTAAACCAAAGAGCTTGGAAGAATTTAGGGAAGTTATTCAAAAAGAATGGGACAAGGTTACCCCTCAACAGTGTGACAGGTTTGTGGAGAACTTGCCAGCCAGGATTAGAGCTCTACTGCGTGTTAATGGCAGGAATACTAAATATTAATTCAATGATGTGATAATTTTTTTTTTATTTATTTATTTTTTTTATCAGTTTTGAACATATCCTCTGTTGTATGTTGACTTTGACACCAACAATGTTGACAACTGACATGTTGAAACTATTGAAGATTTTACTTTTGCTTTTTTTCCTTGTTTACAGTAAAAAAAAAATACTATTTGCATTTGTTTGTGTCTGTCTAATGCAACCACACCTTTGAAACAGATTTTTCTGTGAATATTTTATGGTAATATTTGAGATTGTGTAAAATTTTAAGGTTGTCCGAAAACTTTTTTTGTTTTTTTACCATTACTGTACATAAAATAAGTTTAATTGATAATAAACATATTTATCTAGGCTTCAACAGTTTTAGATGGAGACATAATAGAGATGGATCAGGGGAACTCAGTATGTGAGAACTACAGATTTTTTTGAACATCTGATTTGAAGTCATTTTTCCGTAAAACATATTCTTTCCAAAGTTAGAAAAAAGTGAGAGTGAAAGAGAGGAGGATTCATCTTTTCCGCTATATTTTTGCTATATATTTTTTGAAAATTATTCTGTAATATAATATAATATATAATATTTGTTGAAGCAGGACGTGCATGTTGTTTGTCTACTGCCCCCTCAGAATTATTGATACTTCTTATCCTCTTGCCCACCATAAAATCTATAATTTCTTGGTTTCATTTAAACTTTGCTCAACATGTGCCACCCACACAAGGTTTTCTGATATTGACATTTACTTGTTGCCAAGATTTACCAACCTGTCTTGTGTCTAGTTAACCCCTCTAGTTCTGCTGCGACTGACAGTTCAAAGAGACAGATTTTTTGGAACAAATGATGGATTAATTAGGCAAGACAAGGCAAGGCAAGTTTATTTGTAGAGCACAATTCATACACAAGGTAATTCAAAGTGCTTTATAGAACAAGAAAAATGCATTAAAACCACAATACAAAATTAACAAAAAAAAATCATTATAAAATGAACTTTAAAAGAGAAGAGTGCAGATAAGATCCTTTCAGTCATATGCACAGTTAAATAGAGCTGTTTTGAGCCTAGACTTGAACATTGTCAGAACATTGCCTGTCGCACATCTTCAGAAAGACTGTTCCAGATTTTAGCTGCATGAAACTGGAATCCTGATTCCCCATGTTTAGTCCTGACTCTGGGCACCAGCAGGAGGCCGGTCCCTGAGGTCCTCAGAGTCCGAGATGGTTCATATGGCACTAACATGTCAGAGATGTACTTTGGTGCTAGGCCATGGAGAGACTTTTACACAAGCAGAGCTGCTTTAAAGTCTATTCTCTGAGCCACAGGAAGCCAGTGTAGGGACCTCAGCACAAGACTAATGTGCTCGTACTTCCTGGTTCTGGTCAGGACCCGAGCAGCAACATTCTGGATGTACTGCAGCTGTCTTACAGCTCGTTTGGAGAGGCCAGTGAGCAGGCCGTTACAGTGGTCTACCCTACTGGACACAAATGCATGGATAAGTCTCTCCAAGTCAGGTTTAGGCACTATACCTTTGATTTTGGCAATGTTTTTTAGATAGTAAAAGGCTGCTGATGTTATTGATTTGATGTGGTTGTTGAAGTTCAAGTCTGAGTCCATTATTACCCCGAAAGTTCGAACCTGATTTGTAGGTTTTATAGAGAGAGAGACTGGAGGTGACTGCTGACACTTTCTCTTTGTTTCTGTGGACCTAATATGATGACTTCAGTCTTGTCTGAATTTAGCTGGAGAAAGTTGTTTTGCATCCACACACTGACCTGTTGGATGCAGTGACAGAGTGAAGCCACTGGTCCATATTCACCTGCTGTCAGTGAGACATAGATCTGAGTGTCGTCTGCATAATTGTGGTAGGACACATTATTACTTTGTATTAACTGGCCTAAAGGCAGCATGTAGAGATTGAACAGAAGGGGTCCCAGGACTGACCCTTGGGGCACCCCACAGGTCAAGGCCATGTGGTCTGAGACACAGTTACCCATTTCAACAAAGTACTCCCTGTCTTCCAGATTGGACTTCAACCAATTTAGGGCAGTGCCAGAGATGCCCACCCAGTCCTCTAGTCTCTGTAACAGGATCTCATGATCGACAGTGTCAAAAGCAGCACTCAGATCTAGCAGGTCTAAAACTGAGACTTTGCCTGCGTCAGTGTTCAGGTGGATGTCATTTGTGACCTTGATAAGAGCGGTCTCAGTGCTGTGATGAGGTCTAAAACCTGACTGGAAAACATCAAAGGAGTTGTTCATTAGGAGAAAGTCAGTAAGCTGTTGGTAAACAACTTTTTAGAGGACTTTACCTAAAAACGGCAGATTTGAGATGGGCCGGTGGTTGTTCAGTACTGTGGCATCAAGACTGCTCTTCTTTAGGAGAGGCTTTAAGACCGTTTTGAAGGCCTTTGGGAATGCTCCAGATTGTAGTGACATGTTAACTATGTGAGCAAGTGGTGGTAACAAACTGCTCAGCACAGACTTTAGAAATCTAGTGGGTAACACATCGAGGCAGCATGTAGATGAACTCAGACTGGTGATGATCTCTTGGACAGTTTTGTCAGTTACAGGTGCAAAATGGGTCAGCTCTAAGTGTCTAGGTGGCTGCAGGGTTGTTATTGGTGTTGTGGAATTGATGGCATTTTTAATGGTCTGAACCTTGTCGCAAAAGAATACTGCAAACTCATTACACTTAGATGTGGAGATTAGTTCCAAAGGCAGTTGAGCTGGAGGATTAGTTAATCTGTATACTGTTGTAATTAAGACACGCGAGTTGTTACTGCAGTTTCCAATAATTTCAGAAAAGTACCTCTCCCTTGTTTTACATAAGATCTGATTGAACACGTACAACTTTTCTTTATAAATTTCATAATGAACATTAAGCTTTGACTTGCGCCATTTCCGCTCGGCCCTCCGGCACTCCCTTTTCTGTGGTCTGACCGAGTCGTCATTCCTCCATGGCGCCTTCTGCTTATTTTTAACCATTTTAACATTCACAGGAGCAATGGTGTCCAGAACATTCAAAACACTCGAAGTAACAGAGTTCAACAAATCATCAACATTAGAACATGAGGCATTTTCAGAGTTTATCATTTCCATGAACAGAGTGCTGTGCTGTTATTTATGTGTCTCCTCTGAACAACTGCAGGACCAGACAGGAAACAGACAGGTCAAAGAAGACACAGAAATGATCAGACAGAGCAACATCAACCACATTGACATTTGAAATATTAACCCCCTTTTTAATGAGCAGGTGCAGAGTGTGCTGTGCTCTGCTGTGGGTGGCATCCCTCACATGCTGAGGTTTCGAGGACAGCACTGAGCTCTTTAGCATTTCTGTCACAGACATTATCCACATGTACATTAAAATCACCTGTAACCACCAAAGTCTGTGCATACAATTGAAAGAATTTCGGTAAAATCATCAATAAAAGGCAGTGCTGGGAAGGCTTATATATAACTATATAGAGTATGGACGGAGATCGTTTTAGCTCCATTTTAAAGGACACAAACTCAAATGAAGAAAACACCCCAAATGACAATCTGTGCGTAACCATATGATCTCTAAATACTGCACAGACGCCTCCACCCTTTCTGTTTTCTCATGTTTCAGATTCAAATGTGAAGTTGGGTGGAGCTGATTCCATTAGAACTGCATTACCTGTGTTTTTGTCAAGCCATGTTTCAGTTAAAAACATAAAATCGAGATTATTAGAAGAGATCAAATTATTAATTGAAAATGATTTGTTAGACAAGGATCTAACATTGAGCACAGCAAGTTTCAGATTAGTTAGCATATGGTATATTGAAGTCCTTATAGATGGGATTGATTTGACACCAACAATGTTGAGAACTGACATGTTGAAACTATTGAAGATTTTACTTTTGCTTTTTTTCATTGTTTACAGTAAAAAAAAAAATACTATTTGCATTTGTTTGTGTCTGTCTAATACAGCCACACCTTTGAAAAAAAAAAAAAAAAGATTTTTCTGTGAATATTTTATGGTATTATTTGAGATTGTGTAAAATTTTAAGGTTGTTCGAAACCTTTTTTTTTTTTTTTTTTTTACCATTACTGTACATAAAATAAGTTTAATTGATAATAAAACAACTGTATCCAGGCTTCAACAGTTTTAGATGGAGACATAATAGAGATGGATCAGGGAAACTCAGTATGTGAGAACTACAGGTTTTTTGAACATCTGATTTGAAGTCATTTTTCCTTAAAATTTATTCTTTCCAAAGTTAGAAAAAAATGAGAGTGAAAGAGAGGAGGATTCATCTTTTTCCGCTAGTTTTTTGCTATATATTTTTTGAAAATTATTCTGTAATATAATATTTAATATTTGTTGAAGCAGGACGTGCATGTTGTTTGTCTTCTGCCCCCTCAGAATTATTGACATTTCTTATTCTCTTGCCCACCTTAAAATCTATAATTTCTTGGTTTTATTTAAACTTTGCTCAACATGTGCCACCCACACAAGGTTTTCTGATATTGACATTTACTTGTTGCCAAGATTTACCAACCCGTCTTGTGTCTAGTTAACCCCCCTAGTTCTGCTGCGACTGACAGTTCAAAGTTACAGATTTTGTGGAACAAATGATGATGATGGATTAGTTAGCATATGGTATACTGAAATCTTTATAGATGGGTTTTTTTTACAGTATGCCTAGAGTCTTATTGCTTCTGCAAAGAGAATTAACATGAAATTAAACGCAGGGATTTATGCCAGGATAGAGTGTAGTGATGAGTCCTGAAACAGGGAAATGAATTAGCATTTGAGCAACATTGGTTCAGTCAACTCAAAGTCTTTTGGGGTTTTTGAAGGAGTCTTCAGTTAGATGCCTGTAATAAGCTCTGCAGAAAACACAAGCATGACAGATATAAATATTTCTGTTTGGGATGCACAAATTGTGAGAATCTTGGACGCAGATATAGATGTTTAAAATAATGATACAATCAATATCAACACCATTACCAGTCTTTTTCTAATTACCACTTTTGGTATAATTCTCCCTCTGTATGCCAAAATTTTCTCTCATGTTTTTATTAGGAAAAAAGATCAGAGTTTGTCCAACAGGTCAAAAAAGGCTGACTCTATGTCAACAGATTAGTAAATCCTTGTTTGTAGCTCTTAAAGAGGTAGATGATTTTACTGTTAGCGTTAAAAATTACACTTACATTTAACATATTTGTGATAAAAATGGCATGTAGTTATTTCTGTATATTGGTATCAGTGTTAGTATCAGCCAAATTAAGTTTTGAAATATCGGCACATGGAAATCCAAAAAATCCAATAGTGTGCATCCCTATTTGAGTGAAATCTCAAAACAGCCTCTTTAGACTTCCAACAAACAACCACCTAGATTTAAGGATGAAGTTATTCGATTTTGTGGTCATGGGAAAAAATGCAAGGTCTTGGAGTCTTGTGGTCATGCTTTGCTTGTGAACATGATGTCTCAGTAAAGCTTCAAGGTTGTTTTTGTTTAAATATTGCACAGTTATCTGCTCTGACCCAAGAATGAATTGATTGGATCTTGTAGATAATAGGTCATAGTTCATTGTCAGAGAGCCTCATATTTATCTTTTGCTTGTTGAATGCAAACTTGTGAACTCAATTTTTCACAGAAGACTTTGTTGGATTTCCTTCAAACTTGGCAGAAACATCTGCTGTGATTTATAGATGATGCCATCGGATTTTAAGGTTATCGGTCAGAAATTAAGGTCATAGAGTCTTTTCTTCATTTATCTACATCAAACTTTGCACAAATTTCCACTTTGTCTTAAGAATCATCTGACCAGATTTTTGAGGTCTTGGGTCAAAGGCCAAGGTCATGAGTCTCATTATCATTATTTGCTTGTAAACACATAAGAACATAATATCACATGGATACTGGGAGAGATTAATTTCAAACTCAAACATTTCAACCATAACACAGATATGAAGTGGGATTTTTTTTAGGTTGAAGGCATCTGGTTTCCCCTCCACAGCTACGTGCAGTTTCATGCCCAGAAGTCAGACAGGAACAGAAGCAGAGCAAATTCTTCAGGGATTTTTTCTACCAACAAAAGAGAAAGGGGCTAATTATTTCAGAAATTATTACATTTTTTAAATGACAAATTTACACATTGCTTTAATTGTAGAACTAACATTTTACGCATTGAACTTTATTCCACCGCAGCAAAATACTGGTATAAACTGACACTGCGTTTTGCATTAGCAAAAGAAAGCATAGCACAGTGGGAGCTACTCATACACACTTTGCATTGCTCTCTTAGGCCATGTCCGCATGGAGACAAAAAAATTTTCATATTGAAAGCGTTCTCTGTAAAGACAGCAGCGTTTCATGAAATGTGTCCGTCCACGCAAAACCACTGAAAATGCTCTACATGCCAGACTTGTAAGTGGCGCTGAAACGCTGCTGCAGACATACACGAAATCCAAAGAGGAAGACATGGAGCCTTTGCATACATCATGAGAAATGTCAACAAGCACTGGCGTATATTGTTCTCTTGTTGCTCACGTTGGTTTTAAAGGAGCAGAAGATTTTTCTGTAAAAGCCATTACAAGATCAGTGCTCCTGCAGCACGAGCACCACACTGTAACCCATCATTGTTTCTGTTGTTGTCAGGGTTCCTGCATGCATTTTAAGGGAGAGGTGGGGCTAAGACATCATAGTTTATGAAGCTATCCTTATTCGTTGTCCACATGGAAATGCTCAGCCGTCATTTTCAGGTTTATACACTCTGGGACCTGTTTTCAAAAATGTGTGCCGATATGATTAAAAACTTGTACTGATACGTCTGAATTCATCTCCATGTGGATGACCCCTTAGCTGACTCCACTGATCCTCTCTTGCCTCTGTAGCACCCCTAAAACTACCAAAGCCAGCACAGGCTTGTGATTAGTTTGACCCCTCTCTGCCATTCTTAATGCAGGGGTAACATCACAAGGATGTATATTTGTCACCCCACTGTGACTGAGCCAATTGTTACATCCCAACTATCAGATCAATTCATCCATCATCTTTACTGCTTATCCCTTTTGGAATCAATGGGGGCTGGAGTCTATCGCAACTGACATTGGGCAAGATGTGGTGTATACCCTGGACTGGTTGCCAGTCAATCACAAAGCCAACATGTAGAGATAGACAACCAACACTCACACCTTAAGGCAAATTAGAGCAACAAGTTAGCCTTACAAGCATGCTTTTGGTCTGTAGGAGGACACTGAAGTACCCATAGAAAACTGATGTATGCACAGGCAGAACAGGCAAACTCCACACAGAAAAGCCACTATAGACACAGGGAGTCGAACCAGCAACCTTCTTGCAGTATGGCACTAGCACTACTTGCAAGATTGCCATGCAGCCCCTATCAGATCAAGTTAATCTGAAATCAGATCTGTAATGGATTGAGGTAACACTTTCAAGGGGCATTATTGTAGGGCTGGGCAATGTTACCTAATCTCAGTATCACAATTAATTGAAGCCCTTACCTCGATTACAATTAATGAACGATTATTTTATGCTATGCTGGAACAAATTGATGGTGTTACCGACGGTCGTCAAAACGGTCTCCCTGCAGTATTTGCACTTAACTTCTTTCTTCTTGATGTCCTCTGCACAGAATCCAAAATGAGCCAAACAACGGAGATGGCATTTTTCTTGGCTACAAGATCCTCTGATAGATTGGTGCTTGTGTCCTCTATGTTGGCAGCGTGTCCCTCGCTCTTGGCGAAAGTGAACTCAGACTGCATGGAGGGGGCGCAGTCACGTGACTTACACAGGGAAAATAATCTAAATAATCGACATGAGTAAAATTACTTCGATTAGAGCAGGGGTCGGCAACCTTTCCAATCAAAAGAGCCATTTTGTCCATCACGCCCACCAAAAAATTCTGTCTGGAGCCACAAAACACATTTGAACCTTAAAATGATAACAGCAGCACCTGCTGACTCTCCATCATTATAATGACATCAGATCTATAAGCAAACTGCTCTATCACTCAACATGGCTGCTCTATAGTGGGTCATGTACTTTTGGTGCTTTACCTTGACATTATTGTTACACCATATTGTATTGCAATAATTAATTTAG
Organism: Cetoscarus ocellatus; assembly: GCA_037902135.1. NCBI lineage: Eukaryota > Metazoa > Chordata > Actinopteri > Labriformes > Labridae > Cetoscarus > Cetoscarus ocellatus. The sequence continues at coordinate 192,232 of JBAMNC010000220.1, read as the reverse complement.
AGCTAAAATGACAGCAGTGGTGTGTTTACTTTGATTATCAAGCTTGTCAACAAAAATAACCATCAATTAATATTAGCCTGTGTTTTCACTGTTATTACTTTTTTTGCCATTGTTGTTACTCCGTTTTTTTCCACAGGAACAGGTTTTACCTGCAGTGAAGAAATCATAAATATTTATTTGACATCATCAGGTGAGACAGGGGTCAGAGGGTCTTTCCTGACATTTTTAATTCTGATCATTTTTTTATGCACATTTTTATAATAATCATGAGGTAGTCTTGTGATCTTTGAGGTGCTATTGGAAACTTCATCAGTGTTTTAGAAGCTTATCCCACATGATTAATCAATTTTTAGGTTCATGTCAATCTTGATTCCATATAAAAATGTCAGATGAACATGTAACACAGGAACTCACACACCTGAGTTTTTAGTTACTGAATGAGAGAGAGAGAGTAAGGGGGTAGAGACTGACAGCCATCACATCGCAGACATGGTAATAAAAAAACATCCTCCTGATATCTTTGTGTAAAAATCCTAAACTTCAAAAACAAGGTCCCAGTTGGGCTGAATTTATTGTCTCGCCGTTTCTCTCTTATCGCCGACAAGCCTCCATTTTAAGGGTTTGAATCCCTTGACAGCAGCAGCCGATGTTTTAAAAGTAATAAAGTTCATCAAAACATCTGCATAATAAGTTTATGACAGCATCACGGGTGAGCTCACAGCTAAAGATGCAGCAGCGTCCTGCTCTCCCTCCGAGCTGCTGAAGGTCACAGAGGTCACGAGAGGCGCACACATGACGCAAAGTTGACGATGTTAAAAACCAAGAAATAATCATTTAATGAAAAAAACGCACATTGTTTGCAGATAGTGCTAAAACATGCAGAAATAACATCAATTAATGAGAGTTTAAAGCAAGACAAAGAATGAGTTTTTTGCTCTTCTGTCCTCTGAGTCCAGAGAGCCACTGGTGAGGGACAAAAGAGCCACATGCAGCTCCAAAGCCGCGGGTTGCAGACCCCTGGATTAGAGGGCCTAAATGCGGTTTCAATTGTTTTTCGATTAATTTCCCAACCCTACATTATTGGCACATAAAACCTGAAGCATGAAACCATATTTGAAGAACAGGAGGTTCGATCAGTGCACAAAAGTTTACCCACCTGTGTCAAACATCCCACGCTGGGTAAAGTGCAACTGAATGACTTTAACACTCATTGGACCGGTTTTCTTTTTATCTTTCTGCTTCACAGTCTTCTGTGTAAATATACAAAAATGTCCATATTTGTGATCATTTTTAAATTTGTTTTTTTACCTTTACCTCTATGTACAAGTAGAGAGGTCTGGGGGGATGTCAAGGAAGTTTGCATTCCTTCATTGATGGTTTTACCATCAGGCAGGTTTTCAATACTTAGACAAGTGGAAGAGATTGGGGAGATGTGAGGGAAACCTGCCAGTCAATCCCTCTTGTACAAACACTGCAGAAACTTTGTTCAATTATGCAATTGAACAAAACATAATCAAGTCAGAACATTTGTGCAGAATTTGAAAGAAACCACTCTTAAAATCTTAAAACATCAACTTCACAAGCGAGGGATGATCATAAGACATTTTACTTTGTCGCTATGAAATGTTACCAGACCATTCTTGAGACAAAGAGGGCATATCTGCAAAATTTAAGGAAAATCTGTTGAAGTGTTTTTAGATGTTGGCTGTCTATAAATTACACATTACACTTGCAGTATGTACTGATTTTGTTCAAATATACTATGTCGTAGGGCAAAGGGTGGAGCAGAGTTTCAGTATTTCTAAAAGCAAACTCAAGACCTACCTTTTCAGTCTCACTTTGACTGAGCTTTACTTTACTCAAGGCAATTTTATTTTTCCATGTTAATTTTTATTTATTTTTAATCAATTGTATTTATCTGTGTTTGTCTTATTAATCTTAACAATATTTTATTATTTTTCTCAGTCTATTTATTCTTTGAAACATTTATAAATTTTAGTGTCAGATTTCCTAGTGTTTTATTATACCACTCATGTTTTTTTTGGTTTACTGGTCTATACATGTAGTTCAAAGTTTATATTATCCTCATGTACTTTAGTCTTATTTTTACCTTACTGTTGTTAACATCATTTCCAGTGATTTCTTGTTATGAGCTCATGATAGCATTTCCTCAGTACCTCACTCCCACAGTTGTGATTAATTGTGGTCTTCAAATTGTTCTTTTCCTTGGTTTTTGTTCAATATGGGTTTGTTTTAGATGGCTTTATTTATGTTTCACTCTTTTGTTTTTTCTGTCTATGTAAAGCACTTTGTGCTACATTTTTTTGTAAAAAAAAAAAGTTCTATATAAATCACATCTGATTGATTGATTGACTGATTGATAGTATACAGTATAGGAAAATTTGTGAAATCTTCAGTATGGCAAAAATAACCATGCACCATATAACTTCAGGAAAAATTTTCAGCATGCATCTGACCAGTCCACCCTGTGTACCATTTGCAAAATGCAAAACACCAACAGGTCAGTGGCCATAATGGTGAACAGCCACAGCAAATATCCATGGCAACAACCTCAGCATTACTTTCATAAGCATTCATTCCATTCGTTCCAGAAAATAAAGCAGATTGAATCTCTGTAAATTTGTAATTTTTTTGAGTTGTTATGTATATGCTTCACATTTACAGTATTGTGTGTGTATTCAAAAGTTAAAATCATGAAAATTCAAATAAAAAACTTTTAAGATTTTTTTGAAGGTCCATTAATGGATTGTTAATTTAGCTTTCTTGATCAGATACAGAAATCAGCTAATTTACTGGATTGGGGAGGGAAAGCACACTGACATGTTTATGTAATTAAGATAAACTGGATTATTCATATGTGTTGAATGTCATTTTTGTGATTTATAAATAGACTTAGACTTAGACAGACTCTATTGTCATTCAGTATGCAGCAGGTGTACACAGAATGAGATTTCGTTTGCATAAGCTTCAGTTTACAGATTCAAGTGTAATGCAAATATAAGGATATAAAATAAAGTGCAAGTTAACATAAAACATGTGCAAGAACTGCAAGGGGAACATGAATATATCTATATATGTTAAATACTAAATATGTACAGCTGGACAAAAATATGTAAAGCAAGAGAGTTAAGTCCATTAGCAGTCAGTACGTACAACAGCAGTGAGATTTAGGTGTTCAGAAGTCTGATGGCTTGGAGGATATAGTAGTATATAAATAGTTAGTATATAGTATGTAAATAGTTGCACAGATCCAAACTTGAGTAGGTGGCGGTAATGCACCTTATACAAAGGTTACCATCTGTTACAGAACAAAAAGAAGAAGAATCAGCTTGGCCCGGTCAAGCATAAGGCAGATTAACAGCTGTTTGGCAGTCAAACTATATACTATTATCTAATACAGTATGCTGTATATGCTGTCAGTAGTATGCAGGTGGTTTTGAAAACAGTCATTTAGGATGAACCTAATGTCTGATGAACTTTGACCTATGACCTCCAAAATGTAATCAGTTTAACTTTCCATGCAGAAGAGATAGATAGATAGATAGATAGATAGATAGATAGATAGATAGATAGATAGATAGATAGATAGATAGATAGATAGATAGATAGATAGATAGACGGGTAGGTAGGTATCTTTTTGTATTTTGTGTAATATATACTTGTGATATAGTGTTTAGTCTTTACAATAACAAGATGATCATAATACTCCACAGCTTTGACTTTTTTGACCTCCAAAACCTAATCAGGTCTTGGATTGAAGAATCCTGGAGGATAACAAAATGATATCTTTTTTGCAATTATAAATTGATTTACACAAATGTTATTAACTGTAGGATTTATATATGACAATTCCAACAGATAATGTGTTTTTTTTATTCAGAGGTATGATTTTATGGCCTTGAAACCTGCATGATTAGTCTGTGACAGAGAACTTTTTTTTTTTTGGTTGTGTTAACTTTCTTTATTTGCATCATTGTTTGTAAATGATTGACTCAGGGAAATCAATAGGGATTTTTTTGTGTGTGGGCAGGTCTCTTTGGGTATGTGTGTGGATTGTGCGGGGGTTGGATTTTATCCTATTTAAGTGAAGCTCATCCTGTGTCTTGTTGCAGTCAGCCATGGCTCGTCCTAAGACTCAGATGTGGTCGTGGGCTCTTTGTGTCCTCTTGAGCTGCTTGTGTGGTGCTTGTGCATCACATGGACCGTAAGTCAGAGTTAATTTAAATGTCTTAAATGTGTGTATGTGTTTGTCTTTTTAGGGTCACAGAAGTATAAGTTATGTTTGGTACTGCATTTTTGCTGCTGTCCAAATGCAATTATTTAAAAATGCATTTTACCTGTTACTGGCATTAAAACACTTAAAAGTGTTTTTTTATAACTCTTACATGGAGAATCCACAAATTGTCATTAAATTTATGCATGACTTCATGCATGAAAAAGCATGAATTTAGGCATGTAGCCCAGTTATTATGAAATATTAGTAATACTCATTAATTAAGCCAGGTTATATATAGTTATTGCTGTATGAAGTTCAGTGTTTCAGTCATCATAAATCATAAGTTACATTGATGATGATCATGGTATTGAACAGTTGAATAGTGTGCAGGACAGAGCAGTGTTCTGCTTTACCTGAGGGTCCACAAGCATTATAAAGTCATGGGGAGGTGATGCTGAAGTAATAATGATTACAACACTTTAGATCCAGAAGTTTGGTCAGCTGGTCATGTCAGCAATAGATAACGGATGAAGAAATCATGAACATCATCATTAACCATAATCATTATGTCCAAAACAGCTTAGTTCATCTATTAACTAATCCACAGTAATGCTTGAGGTACTGTAGCTATACACTCAATGGCTACTTTGTTAGGCACCTGTACAACAGCTCGGAAATGCAAATCAGTCAAAAACATGACAGAAACTCAGTGCATTTGGCATGTAGTCATGTTCACGAAGACTGGTTGAAGCTCAAACTGAGCATCAAAACACGAGTCGAAAGGTTAAAAGAATTGGTCTGAGTATTTTAGTCTGTTGATCTACTGGGATATTCAAGCGCAATCATTGCCAGGGTTTACAGAAAAAAGAAAATTAGGCCACAAGTCACACAGGCACACCAAAATTGGACAATTGAAAATAGTTAAAATGTTGCCTCATCTAACAAGTCTCAAATTCTGCTGCAATTTTCAGATGGGAGAGTCAATATTCATGACAGCATGGATCCATCCTACCTTGTATTAACAATTCAGGCTGGTGGTGGTGTTATTGTGTGGGGGATATTTTCTGGGCACACTTTGAGCTCCACAGGTCATTACCATTTCTTCCAGTAAAGCAGCACACCATGCCACAAAGCTCAAATCCTCTTAAACTGGTAACTTGAACATGACCACAAGTTCACTGTACTCTAGTGGGCTCCACAGTCACCAGATCTGAATCCAGTAGAGCACCTTTGGGGAATGGGAGTGGAATGGGAGATTCACATGTGCAGCTGAAGAATCAGCAACAACTGTGACATGCTGTCATGTCAATATGGACCAAAATGTTTCCAGCACTTTGTAGAATCTATGCCACAAAAAAGGTCAAAGGGCATAAGGGTAATCCAACCCAGTACTAGCATGGTGTACCTAATGAAGTGGTCAGTGATTGTATGTGCATCACTGACTTTTTGACATTTAAACAAAATGTTCACCTGACAAGTCACAATGTGTTTGTTTGTTTGTAGGCACTACTTGGTGTCCATTCCTGCAATTCTCGAAGCTGACGCTGACACCCAACTCTGTATGACCCTTCTGAAGCCAAACGAGTCTCTGACTTTTACAGCCACATTGAGATCCCAGAACCAGAACCTGACCATTGTCAAGGAGATTTCCACTCTGGATTTCCAAAACTGCATTGGGTTTCGGGTCAGTTTTTAACCCTTTCTCACATATTTATCTGTGCAGCGGAAAGCTGTACTGAGGCAGGACTTACAGATGCATCAGACAAATTTGATCAAGGGTACACAATGTTATTTTAATACCACTGTCAACAGATATTGACAGTGGCAGATATTTAAACATTCTGTCAATAATTACAGTCAACATATTGACTGTAATTATCAGCAGAGCATATGGATGTAGATTAGTTCTTATATATATTCATTCTCATCTCTAAGACTCTTAAAGGTCCTTTAGGAACTGAAGTTTCGACCTGCAAAGCTTGCTGAATGTTTTTACATTCGTAAAGATGAGACTTTGACAATAAGTACTGGCTAAGGAGGCCTATTGGTTAAGCTTAAAGCACAAATTTGATTAGTCTTCATCTGCACATTTTGCAGATATGCAAGGCCAATAAATCAGCACACTTATCAGCTAGAATATTTACCTCTGCCAAGGAGGCTGTGCTTTTGCTGGTGTATTTTTGTTTGTATGTAAGGAAGATTATGCAAAACCTACTTTATCATGGAACCATTGCTTATAGATGTAACAGCAATATTTGAGCTACCTTGGTGGAGGTTTGTGCTCTCTGAGCTTTTTAGTAATATCTGCTACAATAGCTAATTTAAGCTATTATCTGCTGATTGTGATATTGTTCCAAAAGTATTGTCTATCCCAATAAAAACATGAAACTACCGTCAATTTCCCCATCCGAAGACAAATGACAACAGAAATCCTGCTGTACTGGTCAGTCCATTTATAGCCTAGTAAAAGTGGACCATGATTCTTTTTGTTTTGTATTCTTTCTTGTTTTTAAATGTTTTTTATACTCATTTTATATTTATTTCTTAATCGCTAAAGAAATCTTTAAAATGAATAAATACGAGGTTCAACACGAAGATCTCAGATACATTTAAATGTGTACAGAATCAAAAAAGATACCATTCATTATGTTGCTGTCATTGTGACTTATCTGCTGTTTTTGATGAACCTCCCCCAGGTTCCACCAGGGGACGATGAGGTGGTGTATTTGGACGTGGAGGTGCAGGGGGAAACCTTTCACTCAAAAGAGGTCAGGAAGGTCTTGATCAGAACTTACAAACCACTGACATTTGTCCAAACAGACAAACCAATCTACGCTCCCGGACAAACAGGTAACATTGATTGGTCAATATAGTATATACTATATACTATATACATGAGTGTAAGCTGTCAAAACCTTGTCTACACGATCTGCCTTTCTTCCAGTGTTCTTCAGAGTGGTCACATTGGACACCAAGTTCAGACCTGCTGCCCAGCTGGTAAGTACCGCTGAAGTTTAATGTTTATTCAATGTAAATGCAATTCTTTGTTTAGACGATTGTTAATTGCAAAAAATATAAATATATTTTTTAATTAAATGATAATATTTGACTCACCTGCCACTTTATTAGATACACCTTGCCAGTGCCAGATTTGACCCCGTTTTGCCCTATAAGAGCTGCCTTAATTCTTTGTGGTAGAAACCCAGCAAGGTGCTGGAAACATTCCTAACAGATCTCAGCCTATATTGATACATGGTAGCATCACACAGTTACTGCCCATTTGATAGCTGCACAGCCATGATGCAGATCCCTAATCCCAAGGCTGCTCTTTCACACATTTGGGACATTTTTTTCTAATCTTCTACAATCAGATTTTGGTGACCTTGTGTGAATTATTGCCCCAGTTTCCTGTTCATAGCTAACAGGAGTGGTACCCTGCACAACCTTCTGCAGCTGTAGCCAATCAGCTTTAACTTTCAGCATACTGGGCATTCAGAAATGGCCAGTTATATCTTGTCTACAAAGAGTTGTTATGCAAGTTACCAGCCTTATTAACAGTGTCTTTACCCAAAACCCATTCTGATGCTCAGATTGAACTTCACCATGTCGTCTTGGTAATGCACTGAGTTGCTGCCATGTGATTTGCTGATTAGTATTTGCATTAATGAGCAGTTGAGAAGGTGTACTTATTAAACTTGCTGGTAAGTGTACAGGTTCATTGAAACAGCATGTTTGAGAGAGATAAAATGTCCCTCACTCACTTCTTTTTCCTTGCTTTGCAGTATGACTCCATTTACATTGAGGTAAGAACACTTTAAAACATTTTCTTCTTTTTTTATAGTAACTCTTAAGATCCTAATAGGGGCTTGAACTAGATCAACATTGGACAACATTTAAGACAACAATAAGCCACTACTGTATAATAGTGATTAATTGTGGAGTTTTGAAATTTACATTTATTTCTTAGCAATTCAACTTGTATTCCCAAATTCTTTTCCAATGCAATTGCAACTTTTTTAGTCATTTTGACTTTTTTTCTTTAATTTCCCACCAAAACAATTACTTGCCTTTCTTTATTTCTTCTTCCTCATGTCTGACCCTATTACTCTTACGTTAGAGAACAGACAACAAAATGGGGATTTCATTGTTTGATCCTGTGCTATTCAGGTCCTCTTTAAACATCAATCCACTGAAAACTGACCTGTTTTTTGGTTTTGTTGCCTGAAAAGTTTTTTTTTGCTATGTTCACAGGTCCACTAAATGAATAATAACAATGTAGTATACATGCTAGACCAGTTAGTGGAAGAGTTACTCTAGACCTAATACAACACATTTATGATACATTTCTCTTTCCTCTGCAACATGGTGAAGTCTAAACTTCAAAACATAGCTAACATTTAGGTGGACCACAAACTGTCAAATAAATTGGACATAGCTTAACATCAGATAGTTGATTAGTAAAAAGGACTTTGGGATGCTTCGAAGCCAATCCTTTGATGAAGCCCTCTCAACCTAACTTTGGATTTAGACACTGACAAACAGAAAGGGAGGCAGAGTTGAGGTGGGCCTTAAGGCTGCCTGACCAATAGAGTAGGGTAGTAAAGAGTCTAAAATGCAGGAGTTAACATTTTAGTACCTTCAGTTCCCATGTCCAAAAGTTTATAGGATTTAGAATATTCTTCCAGAGAAATACTTGGAAAAAAGTTTGTGGCGAACAGCATACAAGATTTGAAAGTTTCATTTTGCAACATGAAATGCATACTTTTGATTGTTTAAGCATTTTTTGTTGCTTTAAAAAGACAATTTTGATAAACAAAAATACATCCACAGTAGTCTTGATCAGGCCATTGGATTAGGAGTATTCTTAAACAAGACGCCTGTACATTTGAAGTGTTACAGCTGCTTCTAAGTCAAACTGCCATGTTGAAATGCCATAATAACTTGATCATAGCTTTTTACTTTCACAGATTATGTTTAATCTTAAAAAATCAAGACGATAAGGTACACCCATGAAGATTATCATGATGAACAAAAACGTTAGTTTTCATGAACTTTTGTTTGCTGCTAACCTCCTTATCAGCAGTTATTCAAGAACACATTGAGAAATCCCATAGGCTTTTAGCCATGGTAACCCATGTGATGCCAACCTCCAGGTTGGCACACAAATAAGTCTTTCCTGCACCACTCCACAGGGGGGCACTGTCAGTCAGGTCCCTGACTGTCAAAAACTTGAAATCCTTCATAAAATAAGAGAGGACATGATATAAAACATTCAGCCCCTGTAAAGTGAAAGCTTTTAGATATATTTAATATTAAGACTAAAGCCTTTTTAAACCAAGCTGTAAAAATGTTCATTACCTCTCTCAAAGAAGTTTTTTTGTCTGTTTGTCTATCCATCCATCCATCGGTCCATCTATGAGCAAGATAACGTGAAAAGTTCTCAACAGATCCTGCTGACATTTTCAGAGAATGTTGGTCATGGCACAAGTTAGAAGTAATTCGATTTTGGTGGGGATTCAAATGTAGATCTAGATTTTTCAAAAACAATTTGTTAACATAGATGGGGTAGTTTTCCGCTGGACATTAAATGATAACTCAGCTAACAATGTGTGAAATTTGCTCTTGGATCACTTATAGTTTCAGCTGTTAAAGTCATCTGTCCCCACACACAGTCATGTGACCAACGGGTTTTCTGCATCCAGCCTCTAGTGGACACTACAGGAACTGCAGCATTATTTGTCTTCTGCATTTCATTTAATTTTGACCAACAAGGTTGCTGCTTGGTCATTTCATTTGTGGTTGGCAAATGTGGTTTCAGGCTTTTCTGTGTCCCCTTCCTTTTTTGTGTTCACAGGACTCAGACAACAACAAACTTGAACAGTGGTTGAATGAAACATCTGATGGAAAAATACTGCAGCTATCTTTTGATTTAAACGCTCAGGTCGAAGAAGGAAAATACAAACTCATTGTTTCAACTGGGGGTGAAGAAATTTATCAGTTCTTCAGGGTAGAGAAATACGGTGAGTTATGGTTCATTTGATCTTCTTTCATCATATTTTTGAAAAAACAATGATGCTATTAATCCGTCTTTTGTTTGCAGTTTTGCCCAAATTTGAAGTACTAATAGAAGCATCAGATGAAGTCAGCATTGGGCAGGAGGAAATCAAAGTTGATGTTTGTGCAAAGTAAGTCAAATCTCTTTCACTCCAAATACTCAAATGATTGCACCCACATGACAGCTGTGGAGCTACCAGTGTTCAATTGGATAGCATGTTTTTTAAATCAGAGCCTTCAGATCGTCGTTATGAGCTACACATCTCAGAAGCTAAAAGTCTTGAGAACAGAAGGCTTACCTTTTGTTTTAAGTAGCGCTGTGCATTTATGTCAGCCAAAATATTAAAAAATGAAGACCAAAGAGATACATTTACCTTCTTTCACTAGATATGCATGTCTACATTTGAAGAATATACCATAAACAGGATAAATACAGATCTGTCACTTTTACTATTTGTGCTTTTCAAAGTAAAAGCCCAGTTTGCCATTCATTTCAAGAGAATGCCTTTCTTCTGAATTTTTAACAGGTCAGTTATACAATTGATCAAATTATTTCATTATTTGTGGTTATGCTTAACATTTTATTTACTCAAGCACACTGCTTCCATCCTTTCCTGTTTATAATCTTTGACATTTAGATCCAAGAATAGAAAAAAATAGGCTACATTTCGGCAAAATTTATAAAGCAAGGCAGGACTGTGGCCACAGAGTTAAAGCCAAAGGGAAGCACGCAATACCTGGTCTGAAAGCCATAATGTCTTAAGATGGAACAAACGAACACAACAGCCATCACACATCCAGACTGTTTGAGCCACTGGGGCCCTGCAATACATCCAGCATAAAACACTTTGGTGTGCAGCGCAGATGTCTTTTCTATTTCTACTCAACACAGTTCTGGTTTTCACGCTGTTTGCTCAAGCTGTTTAAATAAAAATGAACATGCACCTAATTTGCGCCCTGGAGTTTGCCCTGGACAAGTGGTCAGGAGCAGGGGTAGGGGGGTTCTTAAAACACAGAAAGCCTGTCTATAAAGAGGTCACATTATGTATTTCATCTCAGGGAGGTTATGATTTTGCCATTGTTTGTGTTTTGTTGGTTTGGTTGTCTGGAAGCAATGTAACTCAAAAAGTTTTCAACAAATTTTGATGAAATTTTCAAAGAACGTTGGTCATGGCATGAGAAAAAAGTGCTTAGGTTTTGGTGGTAATACAAATACAACTGCGAATCCAGGACTTTTTGTTAAATTGATTTGTAAACATTGAGAGATCATGCTGTTTTCAACATTTCTGATAATAACTCAAATGTCTTCACCAGATTTTGGTGACATTTTCAGGGAATGTTTGTCATGGTGCAAATAAGACGTTGACAAATTTTAGTGGTAATTTGAATCTGAATGAGGTTTGAGGAGTTTTATAAAGGATGTTAACATTGCACAACGAGGCATTTTTTTTTTTTCATATTTTTGCTAGTTATGTGCTTCGCTGAGCTTGTTCCACACAGACAACATGCACAAGGACTCCCCTCGCCCTTTTGCCAAAGTTTAACATCAGATTGTTTGTCCGCAAATTCAATTACAGATTTTTCCCTCAGCTCTGTTATATTAGATTTTGAAGATCACTTAAGTATTTTCACAAGATATAATGTTGAAAAACAACCTCTAGCTTTCATACACTGAGTACCCCTGATCCACCTGTATTCTCTCTGTCTGAGAACAGTCTATCAGAGTCCCTGTCACAAGGCCCCCTTCCCCTTGTTAAGTTCAGCACTACTTGGTGCCACGTTGGCAACAACTCTTCATTCATTTACAGCCCATGACAGTGGTTCTGAAATGGTGAGGCATGGCACACTGGTTTGCTTTAAAGCTAACTAAGGTGTGCCTTGATAATTCTTACAACCGTGAGGTAGTAACACAACAAAACAGCAACACCTGTATGTGTATTTAATATGCTCTGAATCTAGGTTATTACTTTGATTACAAGTATTTCAATAATAATTTGTGCTTTGGGATTTTGATGAATATGAATACTTGACATAAATACTCTGGTATCCACTTTGAGCTAAGCTTGCTCAGGCTGTCTTGTGCACAGAAGTACTCTATCATACAGGGGAGACACCTTAAACACACTAAAGGTCATTTAAATCTGAAAAACATAAGTTTATAATGGGACAGAGAGCCAAGACACAATGGGCTCACCTACACTCTCCAGCTTCTATTGTCTCAAGAAACAAGAAAAACATACACACAAAGATTCTCATGCAAAACAGAGCTACAGATCTATATTTATTTGCAAAAACACTTATGAATGCCACCATCGCGGATATTTACATAGACTGTCCAGCGTGTTTTATGCAGGTCATACAGACTAGACCCAATGATTTCAGCAAGAACACGAGACAATTTTTTTTTACAACATAGCATTATTTGATAAATGAGTCAGTCATAAACATAAACCTGTCAGATCATGTTGGTTTTATCTGGAGATTCTAATGAATAATTAAGTTATGATTTTCAGACATGTGATATGTCATGTAATATGTCTATAGTGTCTACCATGTCTTTTTGATCATTCTGGTGTTGGAATGCTTCGGTGAAAACTAAATTCAATCTAAGTATTAACATATCTTACACAGTGTTTGGTTTGTATAGTGGCAAATTATAAAGGAGAGGAATAAAATTATCAAGCTGATGTTTGACTTCTTTTAAAAGGAAAAAGAGCTGGCAGTCTGATTTTATTTGATTCATGTTACAACCAAAACACACTCACATGAATAATCATGGCACATAACCCATCCTATAGACTACCCACCTGAAAACTGCTGTAAGCCACATGCCTTGAGACAAACCACCTAACACCTTCAGTTAGGGTCCTTATATCTAAAGTAGATGTCACTTGTGAGATCATGACTCTGTTTAACCCTTTAACCTTCCATGTCTTTGTTGATCTTTTTAGGTACCCATTTAATCAGCCTGTGCCCAGCTCTATTTCAGCTGAGCTGTGCCGACCTCTGAATTTTCATGCCTCTTTTAAAGGGATAGACACCCCTTGCTTTACTATGATACAGAAGGTACTGCTGCCAAAGCTACAGGCTCATCTGTCCTTTGATTTAAAAAAAAAAAAAAATCATTGGTTAATCTTTTATTGTATCACATTTTCTACAGGCAGACAAGTCAGGCTGTGGCCAATTTGTCTTTGAGACATCTACCTTCAAAAGACTTGATGAGCAATTGCTGCAGAACTCACTGCTGTTCAACACCAAAGTGACAGAGGAGGGAACAGGCAAGGCTCTGACTTCAGTGATATTCATATTCAAAGAATCATAACTAGGGATGCGAGATATTGTGTTTTTGCAGATACCCCACATCCAAATATATCCAACCTGATACTGATATGTGCACACATTTTGTAAGAAAACAAATGTTATTTTATATTATAATTATCCCTTTCCTCTGAATGAGGCAGTCTTTTGTGTTAAAGATATACATGATACCAAAAACAATATTTGTTTCTAGGATAAGTGATACTGGATCACTTTTCAAATGTAGCCTGTCAGTGATAAAAGGTGCAGCATTATTATGCATTTGCATATCCTGCCTTTATTATAAATGAGATATGTATGTTTGGTATGTGTGAGAGATATATCAGCTATAAATATTGGCAGAAACTTTACTAACTGCCAGTATTAAAAGTGCAGATGTTTTGTCCATAAATTTTGTGCATAACTAAGAATAACCTATTGATAACAGAGTAATAGGATTAGAGAGGAGAAAAAATAGTGAGAGAAGAAAATTTATATTTTTATTTTGCACTTTAAAAAGGTTCAAATAAGAAGATTGAAAGCTGAAATGACAACTAAAACCCAAATGTTACTTATAAAGACAAAATGGGGGCAAACATGTTTTTAAGTGAAAAGTTTTTAGGGGGAAATTTGAATGTTAGCACATATCTGGAAACTGTGACTTTTGTATACTGTCATTTTGAGTTTTTCTCTAAAAGTGCATATTGAGAAAAAAACTTCCACTTTTTGTTCTTTCTCATACCCAGTCCTAATGCTCCTTCATAAATTCAACACTATTGAAATGTTAAAAAACAAAAAGGTATAACACTGTGGCTTTTCACACAGGAATATCCTACCAAGAAGAAAAGAAAATTTCGATTACCCTCGTTGTTGCAACACTGACATTTGTTGAAACACCCAAGCTCTACCAGTCGGGCTCAGATGTGGTAGGAAAAGTAAGTATACATGGTCTCCTCTTTTTCAATTTGAGACCCCTCCAACACCTTCTTTATTTAATATCAAGTGATAAATCTCATGCTTGTTCTGAACCTTTCTTAACATGTGCTGTAGATCAGTGGTCCCCAATTTTTTTGTTGCACAGCCAAGTTTCATGTAAGACTATATAGTTGTGGACTGGTCATCGAGGGGTAGCAGAGTGGGGACAAACAAACAAACGTGTTGTGCATAATTCATTTAACCATGCAGAATCAGAGAGGGCTGAGAGGTTGTTTCTAAACCAAAACAACGAGACTCTCATGAGGACTCGCTCTGTTTTCACCATTTCGGAATATCGTGGGTTACATGGTAACTTAATCAACTGCTACATCTCCCAAGTGCGAAGGAAAATGTGATGACTTTGCATCATCCATTAATCATCAGTGTAAGCTGAATAGATGATTCTGTTGATTACTCTGAATTGTTTCTGTCCTCATCAGGGAGTTGAGCACTTCCCTATGCCTCAATTGTCCAGTTACAGACATGGACTAGATTCAGATATATTAACAAATACATTTCGTGCTCTGGTTGTACAAGTGGTGAGAACAAGCTCCAACTGTGAGTTTATCTCAAGTCTTATATTTGCATGCATCACAGTGTTGACAAGGACATGAAGTTGGTTTGTAAAGTTTGCATAGTCAAGCTACAGACAGATATGTAAGGAACTGTTTTTAATGTCTTTACTTCCACGAAGGAGGTTATGTTTTTGCCTGCATTTGTCTGTTTGTTAGCAACATTACTGAAAAACTACAGGACAGATTTTACTGGAATTTTCAGCCCCAACTTTAAAATGACTAGAGTTTGGCAATGATTTTAATAACTGACATTGGTGAAGGACCATTTTTGCTCTATAATTATAGAGCGAAAATGGTCCTGGAGTGCACATTACTAAACAGAAGAATGGACAAAAGGAGACCGCAGATCTCTATTTAACTCGTAAATGTCTAGTTTTGCAATTATTTCATTGGCCTCGGGGATGGTGTCTGGGTGACAGAACAGACAGCAGGCAGAGAATGATAGTTGTCCATCACAGGTACTCAAAACAAAACATGATTGAGATATAAAAACAGAACATTGGTCCTGCTTACCTGTCCAACAGTCTGTTATGCATTACCTCCAATTCTCATGGCAACAGTAAAAAAAAATGTGCTTCCCTTGGTCACCATGGAAGGCACAACTTGTTTTAACAATAAGGGTGAAGAATTTCTCTGTCTTTAAAAAATTAAGGTAATATTTGAGATAATGTTAGCACTTTACTAATATTGTCATGTTTGTACCATTGAAGTGAGCTAGGCTGCTTATCTAGAGATGCGTGGGTGGGAACTGCTTCACACGACAAGGAATCTTCAATTTTGTGTACTTTACTTTGCTTTAGCAGGTAAGAACAATTTATACAGAAGCTTACAGCAATGCTGACTGCAATACTGAACTATATGCTCTAGCTTGGGCACAGAACAGCTGACTGGGACATCCATGCGATAAGCAACAAGCACCATTATTACAGCAACTAAATTCATATCACGCAGAATCTCGCAAGAACTCATGCTCTCTTGTGGCAAACTACGTGCCACTCAACAACAGGCAAAACAGCAAACATGGAGCAAGGGGAAACACTCCCACATGCAGAATTATGGAGTGGTCTAAGATGTTTCTAATTACCTTACAATATTGGCATTGTTGGGCACAAACCTTCTATCTCCAATTTGTATTATTTTCATATTTTTTATAAATTATTGCAATTGGTCAACCTCAGTTTTGGTGAGTGGGTTTTATACACTTTTGACCAAATTAAAGCACTGAAAAAAATGCAAACAGGACAATACAACATTCATTCTTCCAGTGGCAGAGCATTTTTTCATTTCCTGAAAAATAGCAATAATATGGATAAAAGAGGATCCTGCCTGACAGTTATTAAAAATGGATACCAGTATATGAACCAGTGTTAAGGAAAAATACGACCTCTTTTAAGTGAATTAAACTGAGCTGAAATTGAAATAACAACACAACACAACTCCAACACAAAATAAAAAAGGACTGGGGAAAAAACTTGAAAAAAAATTTCCAGGGGGGCTGTTAAATGGAACTGGGATTACATGTTTGTGTTTATAATTGCTTCATCAATCCTGACTTTTTCAGATGGTTATCAGTAATTAATGGGATGATTTATCTTTTTCCTTAATTAAACGGCCAAAATCCTGTGTAACACTGAAGCAAAGAACTTTCCTAATGCTGCCCCGTGCCTCCAACAGGTCAAAGCCGTTTGTTACAACGACACACCCATTGCTGACTTGCCCGTGTACCTGTTTGATGGTGACCATCTGATACAGAATCTTACGACAGACAGCGAGGGTTTAGCAGAGTTTAACTACAGCACATTTGATTCTACAGGAGACATCACCCTCCAGGTGAGTATGATGAAACAGTAAGTTTTCTCAGTATTTCAAACCCAAGAAGCTACTTAACGATTGTGGTCACACAATGTACATGCATATACTGACAGACAATAAGTGACTGAAGTCTCTTGTGATGTCACATGCAAACCCTCTATCAGAACATTTTAACATTTTGAACCTAAATATTTTCTTCTTGACGCTACATTGAACCACCTTCAGCTCATTTTCATCTTCAATGCAGGCAAGTGCAAAGCCGGAGCTCAGAAAACCCTACTCCTTTCCCAAAGATGTGTACATCAAGCAGGGAAAGCACATTCTGTCTGTCCAAGATGACTCTCCAGTCAGTCCAACTGTCAGCTCTCTGGAGGTGGAGCAGAAATTAGAAACCATTCCCTGTGACACAGATGAAGAAGTTTCAGTCAAATACACTATAGTTGGAGAGCCAGATGGCTCTGCAGATGCATTTTATTTGGTAAGTGAAGAATTTAAGGAATAATATATAGATATTTCTCTCTCAAGTGTCTAAACTGATTTAAAGATGAACATGCATGTGTTAAACACTACATTGAATTTATTTTTAGAGCTTTTATCCCTTCATTACAAATGCCCATGTCATTTTGACCTGTAATTTGCCAGATTTTGGCCAGAGGAGCCATCGTCAAGCAAGGACACGGAAAGATTGAAGTGAGCGATCAACCAGGTGAATAAAATGCTGATTTCAATATGCTTAGAGTTACCCTAGCTGAATGATTTTTGACAGTATTCTGAGTACTGCTAATGAATCCACATGATAAAGTGCGCTTTGAGGTGCCTTTTAGGTGCCCGTTCAAATTGAGGTTGCTTTGAAAGGACATCAGATATGTATCAGATTTAGGAACACATATGAAAATGACCCAGGTCTGATTTGAAAAAATTGGATTTGAGTCATTCAGACTGTCAAAAAATGATCAGATATGGGTCACATATGGGCAGAATAGTGGGATTTGGGCCACTCTTGCCTGCAGAGTGAACATAGCTTCAGAGACCCTCTGGATACGTTCCTAAGTGGATAGACATGATAAAGTGCCCTTTAAGGTGACCATCCATGTTAAAAACATGTTAAAGAGCTCTCTAAACTAAATTTCTAGTGGATTAAAATGTGTTAAAGTGTCCTTTTACGTACACCCAAAAGGTTAATTAGTGATGAAGTGATGAAAAGGGCCGCCTAAAGTGCTATTTGAGTGGATGAAATGTGAAGAAGTGTCCCATTTGTAGTGCTGTTAGTATGGATAATGTGATTAAGTGCCTTTTTAGTGGATTAAACTTGATTAAGCACCTTTTACTGCCTTGGATCCCAACTCTGGGTCTGGGCTTAACCAGCTCTAACAGTGCTTTGGTTTGCATTTGGAGTTTAGGAGTAGACACATGCTCCCCATACACACAAAGGCAGAGACACACACTCACATACCAGTCCAATGCTGAGTCCACGAATCTCTCTCTCACTAGTATTATACCTCTGACAGCACCTCTGGAGAGGGAACAAATAGGGGTCAACTTGTTCCCCCCATTTCATCTCTGTGACGGTCAGAGTGGAGTCACAGGGCTGTAAATATTATGGCTTCAAACAGTAGCGTGAATAGGGCTTAAGGTACAACTTTAGAGTAACTAAAGTAACTTTGTTAGATATTTAGACAGCTGAATGTGAAGTAAATGATTAAAAAGTTAATGACTCCTCATCTATTTTATTACACGAATGTAGTAAATTCATACAACAAACCATTTAATCTTAGCCAGGGTTTCTCACTGTTTCACTTAAAACGTAAGGCCATTTTTTGTGCGCTGGTGCTCTGCATACAGCAGGTAGCCTTCTTAAAAATTTCACCCCTGTCTGTCAAACATCCTGAGTCTGCTGCTGTCCATAAGAGCTGTCATTTCATTTCAGTGACTGAGGGCGAGCTGACCGTGAAGCTCAAAGTGTCTCCTGATATGGCCCCAATCGTCCAGCTGGTGGTCTATGCTATACTCCCCAGTGGAGCGGTGATTGCCCAAAGTGCTGAATTCCCCACAGAGAAATGTTACAACAACAAGGTCAGTATGAGAAGACTAATGACACATGCAGTTATAGCTGTGCTTAAACATCACTAAGGTTATATCCTGTTTGTATGGTTGATGTAGGACGTCTGACTGTAGAAAGAACTAGATGAAGCCTTGTTACTTCAGCCATTTGATTATCAAAAGGACCTTCTGAACACTTTTGCAGCCATTTTGTGGATGCTGCCATACTGTAAATGCCTTCTCAACCTAACTTTAGATCAATCTACTAACAGACAGAGAGGTCCAGCTGAGGCGTGACTAAAGACCATTTGAAAAGTGGTGACACTGTGCAGGCATGTAGCACTGTCAGTCTTGTTCCTAAAGACCCAAAACCAGAAAGCCCTCAAAAATAAGAATAAGTGAGAAGTAAAGTACAGTGAGAGGAATTACATATGTTAAATATGTAGATGGAAGCTGTTTATTCAGCCAGGCTGTAAAGATGTTTATAAAGGCTGTAAAAACTTCCCGCTCCCAACACAATATTATAACTTCTTGCTAGCCTTAAGTAGAGACTCGCGGAAGTGAAGTCTTCAACATTGGTTTCCTTTTCAGCCCCAGAGGTTGCTCCTTCGGTGGGGTTGATGCTAACGTTCTGCTTTGCTGTGAGTTGAGCTATCTCCGCTTAAATTCTCAGAGCCAATAAATCTCAACTATTTTTTAGCAATATGTTTTGCATTTTTCTTAGTCATTTTAGATGGATCTGTGATGCTGCTCAGAGCTGTGGCTGTGAAGAGAGCCACAGCTGCAGCTTTCTCTCTTGTCCTTGCACTTAAACTTAATTTGAAATACAGTACTGTGCCCTTCTTGTTGATTTTAGTCATGTAACATAATCAGTGGTGCAAAAAATGTATGTTATAGTCACATAAGGTGAGGTTGGAGCAAAATGATCTTTTGGTGTTTTGTGAATGGATTCCTCTAGCGATCTGAAGACTTAAAAATAATAACAATTATAATAATAACATCTATTTATATAGCCATTTTCTTACAAAAAAAGTTACAAAGTGCTTTACAAATGCACATATAAAATCAAATTGAATTAAAACACATAGATGTATGGATGAAAATATAAAAACACTGACATTAATTCATAAAAAATAAACAGAATCAAAACAAAAGAGTGAACATCAGGTTAAGTGCCTTTTTTTTTATAAAAGAGTGTTTTAAGACAGGTCTTAAAAGAGGAGACACGGTCTTCAAACCAGATTTTAGCAGGTAGGTCATTCCAGAGCCTTGGTGCCCATATAGAATAAAACAGACAACCCTTTTTCTGTTACCGGGCTCCGGGTACCACAAGTAGACCCTGATTGGCTGATCTAAGGGTACGCCTAGGCTCATGAGGTGTCAGTAGATCAATGATATAACTTGGGGCCTTGTCATGTAAAGCTTTATAAGTTAAGAATAAAATCTTGAAATCAGTACAATATTCGACTGGTAGCCAGAGGACTGATGCCAGGATCAGGGTAATGTGTTCTTGGTTTTCTTGACTGTAGAGGAAGGAGGGATGCGTGTGATGTTATGCAGTAAAGTGCATTACAGCAATCAATGCTGGACAGTATAAAAGTGTAGACTACCCTGTGTAAATCATTAAAAGATAAAATGATTTGGCATTTAAAATTAATTTGAGCTGAAAAAACAAATCTATATTAACTAATCACATGCCTATTTACCTGCCAATGACACAGTGGTTGGACCAATTTGGACACGTCATCATGGGACTGCTGGAGCAAGACACAAACCCCTAGCCTCTCGACTGACTAACAACTCGAAAAAAATATCAACGCCCCATCACATCCATTTATAATAATATGAAAATGACAACTTTATTTATTTATAGATTTTTTACAAAGTGCTTAAGAGGGCAAACACAGTTGTCACATACTACAAATTTTCACGAAGAATAGAAAAGAAATGTGTAAGATGCTGTGTGCAATTGTTTCTTTTTCTTTTTTTTATTGGATCATCATTCCAAAGAACACATTAGAAGAAAACTAACTCAGTGTGCAAAAGCCTCTACGCTCTGTGTAATTGTATAATGTTTGCACTTAAATGTCTGAAATAGTGAAGAGTCCTGAGGTCAGAACAATAACTAGACAGCAGAGGTGTGCACAGCCCCCAGCACATCTCAATACGGCATCTGTTGTTATTGTTTTGATTCGGATGCCCCTGGTGGCTGGATTTGGATACTCATTCAAAGATTGAAATTCAGTGATTAATCATAGCTTTAAAATTACTCATTAACAACCCTGCATAAAACACTTCTTTCTTCAAATCTGTTAGGTGTCGCTGGATTTTTCTCCATCCTCAGCCGTCTCAGGGGAAGAAAACACACTGCAGTTGACAGCCTTGCCAGACTCTCTGTGTGGTGTTTTTGTCGTCGACCAGAGTGTCCTCAAAAAGGATTCAAGGAGAATTCTGGACGACAAAAGGGTAAATGCTGGACCACAGATTGCTAAAAAGACAGATGCCCATGTCTGCAAGCATCTCCTGCTGCCACCCATCCTAAAGAAAATGGAGGGATTGATGAGTGAATGGCATAAAACAATACTTTCCTTTTCAGATATTTGATTTGCTGCCCATCATTACAATCAACAACATTCCCCCTGTGATCAAAGAGGAAGAAAAATGTTTGCCTGTGAGGCCTAAAAGACACATTTTGCCTTCTATTGAGCCAAAAGATGATGCTTACACTGTTTTCAAGGTAACAGCTGCACAAACTTAACATTCTTCATGGAGAGTGTATTTGCATATATCCTGTTGATTAGTCATGTTTTTTAATACTGTATGTTATCATATTATCCAGGATGTTGGGCTGAAGGTAGCGACAAACTTACAGATCAAAATTCCCACATGTCTCCAGTATGGAGAAAGAGAGTACACCTACAACCCAGATACAGAGGGTGATTTTTTTTTCATCTCTATTACATGATAGACCACAGAGGAGTACAAGGGCCAGACTGTTTGCATTATTAATAATTATCTTCCTTCTGTCATTACTTATTTCTCCTGCTTGACCCTAATATTCCTCTGTACATATACAGAATATACAGAAGCATTAACACCATGTGAACTGCTCTCCGTGCAAAATTTACAAATAACTATGATCATGCAGATGCTTCCTTGCCAAGGCCAAATGGCTGGACTGATTTGTCGGAACCAACCGAGAAGGTCCCCTTTTTCTTCCCAGACACCTGGCTATGGGACCTTGTGGAGATAGGGTGAGTCCCAACATGTACACTACGACTGGGTAATGTGGCCTAAAAATAAAACCTTATGTAGTTTTCACACCTAAAGCTTGGTTGCTTTGTTCCGAATCAGCTGAAAATAAAAAGACGCTACAGATTTGAATACTTCTTTTGGATTGTTCACATGGGAGTACTTTGAAGCAGGTCAAATCACACAAAAAGGCAGGGCTGGCCTTACGCTATTACATCACAGCCAGTTTTGCTATGACTATGAGTTGCGCTCTGCATCATTGGAAAGATCTTGGCAGGCTAATCCATCCACAAAATGGGTGGTGGTGTAGTAGAGGAGGTCAAATGCCTTATGAACTATAATTCAGGTAAACATATTTAACATATTTATCAATATTTATCAACACAATTTTGACCTTATTTTATAAGGCTTTTATTGAGAGTATTCTTGCCTATTGCATCATTTGCTGGTACGGTAATTCTAAAGTTAACCATAGAAACAAACTGGGGAAACTTGTGAGAACTAGTGGGAAGATCATTGGGAGGCAACAAACTGCTCTGTACCACCTTTATCTGTCCAGACTTACCCAAAAGACAAGGTCTGCATGGAAAAAACCCACCCACTCTCAGGGGAGTTTATGCTTCTTCCCTCAGCGCGACAGTACAGACATCCCAATATGAGAACAAATCGGGCTAAAAACGTATTTCCTCCTAAGGCAATCACACAACTAAACAAGGCATGGGCAGGGGTGTGACATGAATTATTACCCAATGAAAGTGCTTTTTAAGCAGAGGATATTTATTTCATATTATTTATTTGCTTACTTATTCTGTGTGTTAGGGAATTTTATGTCTGATAGGTCTGTGTAATCAATGTGTGTCATTGTATCTAAACGTATGTGTTTGTGTTTGTGCTGCAAACAAAATTGACCCCCGGGGACATTTAAGTCTTTTTAAGTCTAAGTCTAAGTCTCTAATGTGGGAGACACTTGAAAACAAATTCAATGTGTGAATAAGAGAGGCTTTTAATACTTGCTTATGTCTACAGCACCACAGAGGACACTAGATAGCCTAGAAATGTATTACTCTGAAACACCGGTGTCTGCAGTGAAACTGTCAGTTATGCAGAGAAGAAGGGAGCAGCTTTACAAAGGATAAATCTTCCTGCTTGAACAAGCTGGACTTAGTTCTGGGTCTCTAAAGTTTTTGAATCAGTCCATGTTGTTGAGTTCTGTGATAATCTGCCATAGAGACAGTGAGTAATGTTAACATGTTCATGGCATGTATATTGTCATTCAGTTGTACTTTGATATCAGCCTGGTTCCCTGGTGTCCTTCATGCAATTATTACTACTACTGCTGATTATACTACTTAAGCAGAGTTTCGAGTAAACTCGTCACTCTGTTTGTGCAAACGAACCACTCCAGGGGTCAATTGGAAGCAAGCAGAGACCAGCATGTTTGCTTGAGCTTTGATGGAAACAGGATCAACTGCTGTGTTCATATATAGTCAAATGAACTGTGCCAACAGGAAACCCTCACTTCATCAGAAAAACTCTCACAAATGATCTAGGTGTGAAAACTACCTAAGATGTTATTGCAACAAACCCCATACAAGATTCTATTACTTTTATTTATTGCTTAAAAATGTTGTGCTTTAATTTGATCACTAGCATTCAGCAAAAGAAAACTGAATTTCCCTTTGGGGTCATAAGTTGTATTTAAAGTTTGGGGGTGGGAGCACATGAGGTTTTGAGCTGCTGAAGAAACAGACTGAAAATAATTTTGATGACTGTTTGTGAAGCATTCAAGACTATCATAACAATATTTATTTCTTTGTTTGTATTTATCTTTTGGCTTCTCTTTGGCACCTCTTCCACTTGATCTGTGTCAGACGAAAATTTTAGGTTACATGGGCCAAATGTTTATTGAATCATAATTTATACAGGAAAGATCCAGGGTGAGCCAGAGATGGGAACTCAAGCTAAAGACAGAGTTGACTTGACTTAGACTTGAACCTCAAAAACTTCAGACTGAATTCAGGCTCAAGATGTGAGACTTGATCCCAATCATTATTATTGGGAGTCTCGCCGATTGCAACAAAAGAACCCCCTGTAATTTCAACACATTGTTCATCAACATCCGCATTTTGGTGCACTAGCAGCCAATCAGAGAGTAAAGAAAAGGTTAGCTGTCTCTCACTAATCTTGTCTTTGTATATTTCCTGACACAGAGAGTCTGGCGCCAAAAACCTTTCTGTCAGCGTCCCTCACAACATCACAACCTGGGAGACCGAGGCTTTCTGTCTGTCCCCTCAAGGTTTCGGCTTAGCTCCTCGGGAAACACTAGATGTCTCCCAGCCCTTCTCTCTGGAGCTCAAGCTGCCTTACTCCGTCATCCAGGGTGAGAACTTTGAGCTGAAGGCAACTGTCTACAACTACCTGAGCGGCTGCATCATGGTAATGATATACTTCCTGTCAATTTTTCAATTTGGGTTTTAAAGGCTTTTTTATTTGTACTGGCAGGGTACACATGGCTACCAGTTTTCAGGATCCAAAATATAATGTGCCACTGGCTCTGATTTTTAGGGGGCACCACTGAGCTACACCCACCAACAAAGAATCATTCACTTTGGCCTGTTGGAATATTTTTTTGATTTTTCTCAAATTTTTATTATTATTATTTTTTTGAGTAGTTTATTTGACACTTATATTAAATCAATTTAAATGGTAAATGTTAGAAGTGGTGGACTTCCTGATGATTTTACAATGTGGGTCCTGGCATGATACATCTGTACACTAAATTTCAGAAATTTAGGTCCATTCTGCTGCAGGGGCAGAATTTTCAAAAAATTTGTAGGGGGCATCGTGGCCACTGAGCCATATTGCTATATCCTCTGAAAAACAACAAAACAAGAGTCATCTACTTTCCACATTGTGCTTGTATGTGTCAAGTTTGGTAAATGTCCTGGAATACTAAGCACCTTAACATTATACATCCTGATTATGGCGGATGACTTGTCAGCATGGCAACAGCATGACATGTGGACCATTAAGCCTTATAAAGTTACTGTCCCATTTACATGACACAGTTACCATCAATCTCACGTAGGACACTGTCATCATTCTAGGTGTTAAGTATGAAAGTGCAAAAACGCTTCTCCCAGCCGCCACTGGGTGGCATTAAATTTAAGAGCAAATTGGTCTGGTTTTAGTAGTTCAGAGCAAGCCAGATCCAGCGATGTTCGATGAGTTATTGTCATTTAAGTTTATCCAGTGACAAATTAAAGAATAAATATAAATGAGACTAAAGCTCCACCCTCTGACAAAAACTCACCACAATCTCTGACTGATGGCATGCTAAAAAAAAGGTCATCTAAAGTTCTACAAAGTTTTGTACCTGAACAAGCATTTTTAAGCTCTTGTTTTAGGTAAATAATTGATTTTACACAATTTTTGGTAAAGATCAATTTTTTTAATGTCAGACTTCCAGTTGATTTCACATCAATAGTTCAAGAGGTTTATTAGTTTGTGGTCCTGGTATGATACATATGCCCACTGAATTTCAGAATGAAAGGTCAATCCTGTTGAGAGGAAAGAATTTGTGAAGTTTTGTACATCATCAATGGAAAAGGCCTTTCAAAAAGTTCTTGTTTTCTCACTGGCCTTATGTGTATCAAAAATGGTGGCCGATGGAGTGTTTAATGCTTTTCAAATTCTACTTCCTTTTTTATGGTGAATAACAAGTATTCATGGTCACGTCTACACTCACAGATCCTCCAGCTTAAAATGTTAAATATGAAAACAATGGTAGGATGTTGTAAAACCATTTTGGAGGGATCTGGTACACCAACACCATTTGTAAGATTTTTGTCTGTGTAATCAAGATTGCTTTCTGTTTTGAAACATTGAAATTTAAGTGCCACCATAGCCTTGCCCCTTGAGTTTTGTACAAACCCCAAATAACTTTTGATTACAATGGTCTCTTCTTACACTAAACCATAGCTGAAATCAATTGGATTAAAGCCAGGGATAAGTTCATTAAAATACGTGCCTTTTCTGAGATTTTCAGACGTCAAAATTTCTAACTTTATGTTGATTTGAGGACATGGATCCAACAGGCTTTTTTGTAGGTCTTGGCTTGATACATACACACATATACCACAAAAGTAATAATTTCATTGGCTTTTCTACACTTAGCCAACAAATTTTGTGCCTATAAATATATATATATATATATATATATATATATATATATATATATAGAGAGAGAGAGAGAGAGAGAGATAGATATATATATGTGTGTGTGTATATATATATATATATATATATATATATATATATATATATATATATATATATATATATATATATATATATATATATATATATATATATATATATATATATATATATAAATATAACTACTTTTTTACAAACAAAAAAATTGTCACAAAGCTTTTTTTTTTAAAGCCATGAATTGTTCCAGGTCATAATTAATCATTAGTTTTGGATGTAACTGAGCATGTTTGAGTAAGATTTGAGCAAAAATCTTGGATTTATTGGCAAATATGCTGATGCAATGCGTTTCCAGTCACCAGATGAGGCTCCAAGACATTTGAAAATTGTCTTTTCACAAGTGTTGAGACTGATCCTGTACAAAATCGCCAGAAATTTTCAAGGATCTAGCACAAAAACAGCATGATGTAGGGAATGCTGTTTTTAGGGAGTAAAAAATGCTAAAAATGTGCAATTAGTGAAATCCATACTGAAATAGCTACATGTTTTGTTTTGTTTTTTTAACATGTAGGACAACTCCTGAATTTTATGAAACAGTGTATCACAACTGAAAAGTACAATATTTTATTAAAATTCTTTTTCACAGGTATTTTCAGGCCTGGACCCTTATTATTCACAAAATATTAGGGCACAATCATGCATGGCTGAGAAAACATCTATTTCCGGCTTTGCTAAAATTATGCTTTTTTGTGAGCCCTAGAATGACCACTGGAAAAGCCCAGAAATAGATCAAAATTTGAGATTTGAACCAAAATGGTGGCTCCCCTGTCAAGACTTTACTACGACCTCAAGTGGCTTTTTTTTTAAGTATCAAGGTGCCGGTGTTCTGTCATTTTCTGCTACCCATGAAAATTGGTATTTTGTGGCTCTGAGCATGTGCCCTACATCATCACTCACTCCCTTGGTTAAGTTTAGGGTGTGGGTTGAGTAGCAAAATCTGACAAGGCAGCAAAATCGGTCAGAACGCCGGCCATGTAAACAAAGCCCTGGAGGGGCTGGGGGATTTTTTTGAATTTTTTAGGGGGTGCCATGTCTCTGATCTTGGGCCCTAGAAATCAAAAGGATCGCAATATATGATGCACTCTGGGTGCTTGGGCCCTAATAGTAATAAGAATCCAAAGAATGTCCAAACAGGTCCTTTACTGAGGTCCCATGGTACTCAGGCCCTTATTATCAGCTTGACATGTCTAATAGACCTGATTTTACTGTTGCAAAAAATGTAAGTTAATCATGGCATAAGTGATCGTCTCTTCTCCACAGTGCAGTATTTTGCTACCCGATGACTGGACATCTTTTTTAATAGAAACAAAAATGTTTCAAAGATGTTATCACAATTGTCCATGCTGAAGGTGATGTGCCAGACTCTTAAAACTGATTTAGCTGAATGTTCACATATAAATAAAATGATCTTTTTTGTTCAGGTGAGTGTGACGCCAGTTGCCTCCCTCAACTACGGACTTGAAAGAAAACCTGATGAAGAGTACGAAACTTGTCTTTGTGGTGGGGAGCGCAAGACCTTTGGCTGGACCTTGACTCCTAAAACCATAGGTGAGTCTGCAGCTTTTATCCACGAAATAATCCATGAAATAATAAAAAAAACTGAGGATGAAGTAATTTGGCTGAAAACTGGAAAGATGTCTGTAAAGTAAAAGAAGACAGGCTTTAGAACATGAAAAAGGATATTTTACATCATGATTTGAAATGAAATGCCTTAGGGCCAGATCTACTAAAGGTTTGCGTGTATAAAAACACATGCAAACATGATAGCACACACAAAGCTGATCTACTAACTCGGTGCACCACACGTTGCATCTGTCAAATGAG
Source organism: Cetoscarus ocellatus (assembly GCA_037902135.1). Lineage (NCBI taxonomy): Eukaryota > Metazoa > Chordata > Actinopteri > Labriformes > Labridae > Cetoscarus > Cetoscarus ocellatus. The sequence continues at coordinate 163,891 of JBAMNC010000220.1, read as the reverse complement.
CAAAAGAGCACGCACAATCCATGTAGTGTGTTTGGCTTCATGAATATAATACAAAATACTAGGCAGATGAGATGCAAATGTAAACATTTTGCACCCGCAATGTGATTTATCAAACCCGCAACTGCACTCTGTGTTTTTGCATCTAAAATTAGCACGTTTAAAAGGCAGGTGCAAACAGCCACAGCCTTATGCAATAACAGGGGCTGCATTAACCGAATATTTTCCGTCATTGAGTTTTTTTGGAGAATGACGGAAAGATTTGGAGGCTGTCTGTAATTATGATGGACTGGAAAAAGAGGGATGATCCAGTGTGCCATCATACTCATGCAGACACATGTAAAGTATACCCTCTCTGTTTTGCGCTCTAAATACATTGGGGAGGAGGTCATTTAACCTGTGTAAAAAAAACCTTCATAGCCAGAATCATCCTGCTTGTCACTCAGAGCTGACTGCATCATACTCTCCACGCATTGACAGCGGGTTCAGGAGATGTCAGTGCATGGAGAGTGTGACGCACTAAGTTCGGAAAAAGGACGTTAAGATAAACTCGCAGTCTGTGTGTATGTAACTGTAAGGCTCTTCACATGAGAGGTTATTGATGATGAAGCTGTGTAACTATGTGAATGCTGTCATTTAAATCATGTTTAATTGGAATAAGAAAAGGAAAATTAAAAATGAAGGATAAAAATATGGCATGAGGGAAAAGTGACGACCTTGTCTGTCAAAACGACAGACAAGTGTGTTTATTTGCCTCCAAGTCCATGGCTTCAAACTTAATTTTTCGTCCCTCTGCTCTCCCATACTCTTCATGGTGACAGCTGGTAGCACATGCAAAATCCTCATTTCAAGAGGGCAGTCCACACCACTTTTGCGCCTGTTATCAATTGCACGCGCAGTCATAGTAGATCACCCACAACATGCCCACTAATAGCACATGCAATTTTTTAGTTTGAACCCACATTATTTAGGATCTTAGTAGATCTTATAAATAAGAAGATGACATCACATAAAAGCAAGTCTATAAAAGTGAGTCTTAAGAATTAATATAAAAGTGATTTAAAAGTTGCTACTGATTCTGCATGCTTCGTGGGCAAGTTGTCCCAGAATTGAGGAGCTTGATGGAAAAGGCTCAATCAACTTTAGTTTTAAGCCTTAACGCAGGAACAACCAGGAGGCCCTCACACAAGGATCTGAGGCTGCAGGCTGGCTAATAGGGTGTCAGTAGTTTGGTGGCATAGCTTGGAGCCAGACCCATTAGAACTTTAAAAGTGATCATAATATCTTAAGATCAAATGTAGGGTTGCTTAAGTCAAAATGATGTGATGTCGTCTGTTACAACCAGTTAAAAGCCAAGCTGCTGCATTCTAAAACAGCTGGAAGCATAAAGCGGTTTATGATTAACACTGAGGAAACGTGAGTTACAGGAGCCAAAACTTAAAAAAACTGGGGCATGGATAACTTTTTCAAGGTCTGGTGTGGTAAGTATTTGTATTATTTTTGATATGTGTATGAAACAGGACTGGATGACTTTGTTGCTATGCTTAAAGAAGGTGGGATCTGAGTCATATATAATTCCCAAATTTTGAGCGGTTGGTTTGATGTTTAATAAAAGGGGACTGAGGCTGGACAATGTGAAGTGAATTGATTTTTTTATGTATTGGAGAATTATTTCTGACTTGAGTTATTGAGCTGAAGGAAGTTTTATTTTTTGCCATCCCACAGCTGATACTCATTGGAACAGTCTATGACAGCAGCTTGGCTTTTTAGGTCCTCAGGTCTCAGGGGGAGGTACATCTGTGTGTCGTCTGCATAGCAGTGAAAGGAGACTTTATGGCACTGAATTTGACCAAAGGGCAACATATAACTAGAGTATAAAATCAGACCTAATACTGGACCCTGTGGTACACCACTGTTAACAATAGAATAGATGAGCTGTGATTACCTATGGTGGCCTCGGAGGTTTGATCTAAAATACAAGACTGAAACATGAACATATCTTATACTTATTTTGTTCAACGTATGAAACTGATGAAGACATGTTGACAAGAAAAATATGCTGAGACTGAGGAAAGAATATCCCACTTCTTTCACAGTTACCTACTTTCCCCTTAGTGAAGTCCACAACCCCCCTGCTGACATCACAGCTAACTTTTGAAATGGATTGGTGCCATTTAAATAAAGTTTGAATAACTGTTTTTTAACTTTTTGATTTTGGCATGGATTTTAATGAATAAATGTATTGCCTTTCTTTTGTTTTTTGTCTTTTTAAGGGAATTTGGAAGTTTCTGTGTCCGCTGAGGCTGTGGCATCCCATGTCACCTGTGATAATGAGGCTGTGATCGTACCAGAGAGGGGTAACATCGACACAGTGGTAAAACACTTCAAAGTAAAGGTGGGTACCTTTTAAAGCAAGGTGGCAGTGTATAAGAGTATCCTCCAACATTATAATAATTATTTCCTCTGCCAAGGAAGTTATGTTTTTTTCCAGCATTAGAGGTCCCCAGCTTGCTAATTTGTCTTTAAGGCTTTAGTCACTCTAAGAAAAAGTATTACTTCCGCCAAAGAGGTTATGCTTTTGCCGGTGTTTGTTTGTAAGCAGGATAACACAAAAATTGATGAACAGATTTTGATTATATTTCATAGTTGGTCATAGCGCATGAAAGGACTGATTAGATTTTGGTGGTGATCCGAGTCCAGATGTGGATCCAGGAATTTCTTCAATGATTTGTTGAGATAGGGCAGTTTTCCACATTTTTGACAATAACTCCCTCGACAATGCAGAGGTTTGTGCTCTTGGAGCATCTCTAATGGTAATTATTAAATCCTCCAAGGAGGTTGTGTTTTTACCACGTTTGTTAGTTTGTTGGTAAGTCAGTTGGATTGTAAACAGGACAACTCAATAAGTTCTCCCGGATTTCCATGACATTTTTAGGGAATGTTGGTCATGGTTCAAGGAAAACGTATGATTTTGGTGGTGATTCAAATCTGGGTGTGGATCCAGAAATATTTTTAAGGATTTCTTGACAGAGCGAGATACAACAGATTTTCATATTTTTGACAATAGCTCCCCTGACAATGTTGGAAATAACTTGGCAGGGATTTATGCTGTTGGAGCATTTCTAGTAATTATTATTAGTTAGGTTTTTTGTTTGTTTGTTAGTTTTGTTTTACATATTTGTCATACACAGAGGTAAATCATGTTGATTCTTTTCCCAACAGGCAGAGGGAGTTAAGAGACAGAAGACCTTTAACTGGCTGCTATGTCCAAAAGGTGAACTTTGTTTTTTTTGTTGTTGTTTATTTATTTATTTTTTTTTATTCACACCCATTTTGTGTGATGTGAAAGTCTTCATGATCACTGCAGGTGTCTTAGTCTCTCTTAAAAGTCATTGCTGAAAGATATTCTGTGGTTTCAAGAACACGCAATTTTGTTGAATTGACCTTATTCTATTATCTGAGTATCCAATCAATCTTGATGAAACTTTGTTCTCACAATGATGAATACTTTGGTGTCTTGCTAAGTGTTTGTTCTCCCTTTACAGATGAGGCCTTGACTGCTGTAGTGGACATCGATGTCCCTGAGGATGTGATTGAAGGATCTAGTAGTGTTTATGTATCAGCCCTGGGTGAATAAACACTTTGTATAGATCTTCTCTATTTAGGAAAAGCAATTTGCAAATTATTACAAGAGTACTAAAAGGCTCTCCCCCCAAAAGTTTGTTATGCTATTTTTGCTTTATTTTTATGACATTTTAGACTTATTTTAAACTATTATAATTTTTCTTGAGCTTATCCTTTAAAGGTCCCATATTTTGCTCCTTCTCTGCAGTTTAACAAGGATCCTTGATGTCTTCATGCAACGTTAGTAACATGCTTTGGTCCAAAAAGCCTATGAATAAAGCACAGCTGCATTCTATCCACACTCACATAACCCCTTTGTTCAGAACGGCTGGTTTTGAGGGCGGTCCTCTTCATATGCTAATGAGCCAGAGCAGAGCCACAGCGAACACAGTACACATGGGGACTTAAAGATGGACCTGCAGCATATCTCAAGTGATGCGGAGTGCACTGCCTCTCCAGCCATGCGCTGCTTACAGTCCTGAGCACACACGAACCGCAAATTCATGCTGGTTACCAGATAACAGCGAAGCTCGTTCCCCCAAACATCACAGGCTAATGCACAACATGCAAAACTCGGCTTAGTCACCACAGTGGGACAGCTGCAACTTAGCCTAGTTTCTGGGCTAATGTTAGAAGAAACGGAGGGGTAATGGGGTGGGTAAAGGACTAATAATATTCAGCCAACTCTTGAGTAATGTAGGAATGTTCATACTTTGTTTACCCTTAAGACTTTCAACAAGTAACATGAACATTGACGAACATGTGAAGTTACCTCTGGTTCATTCCCCGGCTGTTAGAATTAGCTCGTAGCACTGAGCAAAATAAATACAATGGCGTTAAAATACTCACATTTCCATCATCGGGTTTTTCAACGGATTGTTGGTACTGAGCCCAGATTCAGGAAAAGTCCAGTTTCCAGTCCTGTGTTGAACTGACTGTAGCTGAAGAAGCAGACAGACGTGAAGTGACTGGCACACACATACAGGTTTTAGCCAACTGTAGCTGGCACATGCCCGTAAAAAATAAAATTAATCCACTGGGCCCTTTGGTCCTCCGAGGCTGGTAGCCTATATGTGTAGCTATATGTGGCTGTTTACAGCCAACAACTGAGCAGTGATAGCTTCTGAGCTTAGACATGGTGTACGCAAATATCTCGCTACGAATGTCAACAATATGGCTGCACTTCACACAGATATTTTACTCAGGTTGATGTAGGCTTATGCAAATAAAATGCTTGTTACATAATAGAATATACACAAACTCAACAGCTCACTGAATGCCATGAGTTTACATTCATGCAGCCTGCTAAATACAGGTTTTGTTGTCTACTCTTGCATTTTGTGGGTTGGGAAGAAGGCCAAATACCAAATAAATGTGTTCAAAAGTCTTAAAAAAGTGGTTTTTGCATAATATGGGACCTTTAAAAGATTAAAGAGCCCTTTCACTGCACTTTTATCCCTGTTAGTGGTCAGGGGGGCTGGAGCTGGTTCATGTTTTCAGTTTCAATGACTGCCAGAGTCAGTCAGTTCAGTCAGTTCCATGTTGTCAGCAACTTTGCTTACATTCTCTAGTCTCTGCTCTGCGCTGGGCTGGCCACTTTGAGGCAACTTCCCCTCCTTACAGGGAAAGTAGTAAAGAGGGAGAAGTCCTTGCAGACTTTTTGTCTTAAAACACACTGAAAGCATATTTAACCAAATAAAGTAGAAAATGTGCTTTGTGACTACAAAACTTTTAACCCATCCTAAAACTAATGCTCAGTTTGGTTACATGTGCTAAGTTATTGTTTTTGTGCAGGTGACATCCCAAGTCGAGTTCTGCAGAACGTGGGTGGACTTCTGCATATGCCGTACGGAAACGGCGAGAGTAACTTGGCAGTCCTGGCCCCCAACATCTACCTGCTCCAGTACATGGAGAGCACAAATCAGCTGACTCCAGAAATCAGAAAAAAACTAATCAACAACCTGTCAAGTTGTGAGTCCTTGTTAATTCATTGTTACAACATTTTTAGACTGACGGATGAGTGTAAACTTTTTCAGATTTCAGCTATGATGTCAACACATCTTCACATATACGCATAGTTGCTCCTTCACTATGATGCTGTTTGAAAAAAACACTCCGGCAATATGAACAGTGCTGACTTTGGGGTAAAATCCAGTGTTGCTGTTTCAAAAGTAAATAAGTTTACACAACGGGTACCAAAAAACAACCAACAGGAGAACTTATGAATGAATTTCAAGCAGGACTGCATTATTGGATCTAGCTCCCTAGACATGTTTCGGAGTAATTCTAAACAAAGATATTTGCAAAAAAACTCTAAACATGCCCACTGATATGGTCAACTGTTTTATGACAACGGTAAGACTTATAGTCAGTATAGCCTGAAATGAAGCTCCTTTTGCATAAACATGTTGATTGTTGCATGTATTTGACAGCAATTAATGGTGTATTTATGCATTTTTTTTGTTTGTTTTCATATGGACAAAAATATTTTAAAAAACTTTGTGCCATCATTTTAAAAAACAGGATGAAAGCTTTGGTTTTCAAAAAAGACCTGCCTATGTGTGGACATGGCCTTGGTTTGTTTACAGTTGCAATGCTGACTTGTGCTCTCACAGGTCAACATCTCTCACATGACAGAACAAATAGTAGCTGGCAAGAAAAAATAGATAGCTGCCTGAAAATATTATTATCAGCAAATGTTAAAGTTTTTGATGATTTTTCATAGCCAATACTTGGAAGATACAAATTGGCCATATTCCATATTTTGACTGTTATATTGGCAGAATGTACAAATGAACCATAATTACCTCATTATTACTGTAACTCTACTTTTAGAAATCAGAAGTGTCATTTGAACAAACCAAACCCTGATATGAACAAATGATTAAAAAAAATAATCAGACTTGATAAAAGATGATAGAATATATAAATAAAACAGCATAAAAACAAACAAAACCCATTCAAATGTGAAATGGAGAGGATAAAAGTCAGTTTAAAGTATAAAAACCTATAAAAACTGGAGGAGCATTGAGTAATCTCACTGCAGAGGGGATGAATGATTTAGAATAGCAGTTAGTTTTACAGACAGGGAAACATAATGTCCAGATAAGGGTTAGTTTTTATAACAGAACATGAAACATGATCATTTCAACCAAGCTCAATAGTTGATTGGCATCAGTGAAAAAAGTCTGATCAGGACATCCCTAGCGCACACTCTTGGCTCGCTCTGACTTCGTTTGAAGGTTACCATGAGGCTTGCAGGAAACAGTGTGAAGTGGAGTTGGGGTGAAAAAAAATCAGCTGTTTGCATTAACTACATTTCTGGCCTTTTTGCATGACTGAGTTGTGGCCTGTGCCGTTTTTCTCCTCATAGACATGTTTCTGTCATTATACAGCCTACCAGAGACAACTGAAGTACACGCACTTCAGCGGCGCCTTCAGCACATTTGAATCAGGATCAGAAAACACATGGTGAGAAAATTACAGATCACACATCTTTAGGTAAATTATTGTTATCAGGCCGATAAGGAGTCAAATAATTACAAGTTTTTTCTTTGAATGGGGTCAAAAAATAATTTCTGAACAAGCTTAAAAATCAGATTACTTTGTATTACAAACAGTCTTTAGGTCTGTTTTGACAATGTGACAATACTTTTATCATGAGTTTCTTCAAGCATGGGGTCTTTAGTGCATTTAGGCTTTTCTTTAACTAATTATGTGCTCTTAATTGTCTAATTTTCTTTCTTTAAAAAAAATTCAGGCTGACTGCCTCTGTGTTGAAATCTTTCAACAAGGCAAAGGATTACATTTTTATTGATCAAGGAGTTATTGATAGAGCCAAGGAGTGGCTGGACAGGAATCAACAGAGGAGCGGCTGCTTTTCCCAGTCGGGAAAATTCTTCAACAACGCAGTGAAGGTGAGCAGAAATCAGAGATAGGGACTCCTGTTAGAGACTCTGGGATCTTGTATGCCCAGCGCAAAGTGTTTTGGTATGAAGTACAGAGGTCTTCCCTAATTTCCACCAGACACATGGACAGGGATGACAGATTATTGTAGACCAATGCAAAAGTTAGCATCGTGCTGGTTCCCCTGCAAGCCCACTTCAAGTCTATGGGGTTTTCAATGTGTTTTGGATCACTGTTGATAACAAGCACTGTAGTAAAACCTACGTGTTCTGCTCTTTGTAATAATTTTGACAAACAAACCTACTTTTCATGAGTTTTTAAGCTTAAGCTTAATCAGCGAGGGTGAATAGCTGTTGTTTATCTACTATGACACTATAACATGGCAGTTGACTTGGAAACAACAAAAGTGTTTCCAATATACGACATCTTGTTGTAACCTCTTGTTTGAGAGTTTTCTCTCAAAGGGATAGTTCGTTTTTTTTAAGTGGGTTGTATGAGCTTCATATGGCCACTAAGTACATTGGTATTATTTTTTGAAGGGAGGTCTTGTGGGCGGAGAAAATAACCTTTGTATTTGGTACAATACTTCCCTTCTACTGCATCTAATGTACTTAGTGGCTATATGGAGCTCATACAACCCCACATCAAAAAACTGAACTAACCCTTTAATCGAGTGACCTGATGAAAATGGTCCTCATGGCTGTGGCAATTGTCCTAAAGTAACTGATTATCAAAAAAAAAGACAGAAATGCTTGCCATCTGATCCCTGGCCATTTTGTTGTCCTAGTTAGCAACTGCCATTTTAAACATGCAACAAAGTTTTAAAATTTAAAAGCAGGCAACATCAGATTAATTTTTATTATTTCCCATTAAACATTAAAAATCTAATGTGCATGTGTTCACTATAAAACCTTGTTTTAGGCACTTATCCAAAATGGTTCTCTAATTCCCATTTATTCTGGAGGGCTGGCAACCAGGAAGTGCTAAAAACTAAATTACCTCCATGTTTTTGGACTCTTTCCTGCACCACTCTAAAGAGGATAAAGCCAAGGAGCTCTGTGGGGGAAATAAGAAGATAAATTACTAAAAGCCCACAGCTATTTTGTTTGCAGTAATTAATACTGTCATAAACAAATCGAACAAAGTTTGATCATGTAGGTTTAACTGGATATTTTGATAATTATTGAGGTTTCTTTATGCAGAAGTTTCTGAGTGTTTTGGATCATTTCTGCTCTGGATGCTTAAATGAAAAAAAGTACTTGAATTTGGTTATTAACATGATTCATATAGTGGTCTGTGCGTGTTCTTTGAGCATGGTGGCAAAATAATGGGAGAGGAATTAAATAATCCATCCAGAAATTCAGACTCAATATGTTAAAAACAGAATGCCTGCCACCCGGCACACGCTGTTTCAAAGAGGATGAAAGTAGACACCCTGATTGGTTTGATCTTACACCCAGGAAACACTTTGCGCCCTGCACCTGGCTTTGCACCCAGGACATGCACCCTCAAACTACCAAAATTTAGACCAACAAGCCCCAAACTTTCATGCACCTCACGCTTTAGACAGCACTCTTCACAGTGCCAAAATAGGGCCCTTTGGTTCAAGTGGCACTGAAGTTGCAAGTACAGATATGACATTAGACTCAGTTTGGACTTCAGGGTTTGAGACTTGGGCCCAATCTTTGTCATTAGTATTTTTGGGCTCATGTTCACAAACATAGTAAGAATCTTCTCACAGCGCACCAATCTTAGCTTAAAGTTTTCCAGCTAGGGGTCAGAAACTCTGCAGTGATTTCTCATTAGAGTTGATCTACAGTAAACTGCTCTCTTCCCAGTACTGACAATGTAGGTTCTGTTATTTACTAACGTACCAATATGTGAGCCTCTGACTGAAGTGATTCAGTGTTAATGATGTGAGTCTGATATTTCCCTCTCTACAGGGCAATGTGTCTGATGACGTGATTATAACGGCATACGTCACAGCTGCCTTCCTGGAGGCAAACAGGACCGTAACTGTGAGTTCCCTCTGTGTTTTCATTAATTTAAACCACTTTATTTAATGGTGACCTAAGAAAACTTTTGTATTAGGGATGCACAATATTGGATTTTGCCAATAACTGATATGTCGCAATTTTCAAAGTCATCAACGCCTTTGCGGATAGTTTTGCCAGCCATACAAAGTCTCTACTTAAATTGACCTTTTTCTTGCTTGATGCCAGTTTTTGCCCGATATGGGTGTGAAACAAGCAAAAGAAAAACCAAAAACATTTCATTCTCTTTTAACTGATACAGCTGTAAATGTAGATACTTGATGATAATAAGGTGAAGCCTTATTGTAAATTTGTACATTCTACTGATATATGTAACTGTTATGGACGGCTGAAAGTATCGGCAAAAAATTTTGTATCTGCAGATATCAAAAATCCTCTTTTCATCTGCTAATTTAATACTGTACTGATATTATCATGCATCCCCTATTTGAATGGATGTAAAAGTCTGTTATGGGATAAAAAATATCACAAAAACATTCACTTTATGTGTTAATTTTTTTTTTTCTGTCTGTCATAGAGCTCTATCGCTAAGAGCCTCTTGTGCCTGAACAAGACCACCTATGACCTCAGCAACACCTACGCCACCGCTCTTCAGGCGTATACCTTCACCCTGGCAGGAGATACAGAGACTCGTAACCGGTTGTTGAATCAACTCGGCAACGTGGCAATTAAAGAAGGTGAGTCACCCAAAGTTAAGTATAATATCCTGAGGGCCAGTTTTACTGAGAATACAAAATATATTTAAACAGCAGGTTGGTTTACACTTTACAAGTTGCACTGTTTGCACTAAATTTCTTACAAGGACTGCTGCTGACTGATTCACTTTCCTTCATTCTTTCTATTATAATTCTATTTCTATTATTACTCTATTTTTATATTGTGAATTTAAATGCTGGCTCACTGTGTTTTTATATTTTTCTACTACCTTTGCCGGGAGCTACCGCCCAAAATTCCGTTATGTCCCCACATAATGACAATAAAGGACTCATGATACTTGATTAAAGCAGGGGCTGGCAAATAGCAGTCCCAGTGCCAAATCTAGCCCACCAGTTATAATTTCTGGCCCTTGCCATGATCTGGAAAATAACGTTTATAGATCTGTTTACTCGTTTTTCTTAAACAAAACTTTGGCGATCAGTAATAGATGAACGGAAACATCTCAGGCACAGCATTGCTGCAGACAGCTGTTGCCTCCTCCCACCGCAGCCACTTAGCCTCCTGCCTCCACACCAAATTAATGTCACTGTGCAAGACAGAGACTTTTATTTCTGCATATTGAGGATGATTTTTTTAAGTTAAGAGTTCAATCAGCACACATCTTATCAACCAAAGTGCTTCTGCGGTGAGAGAGTTTTAGGACAGGCATGATTAGGGGCAAAAAACACAAAGAAACCAAAAATGTGCTGCACAGTGCTGGGGTTGTTTGCAAACAGACAGGGCTTTACTCAAACGAAACATCAATGATGACGTCTCCTCTGACCTCAGACTCATACAGCTCATCACTGCTCTGGTTAGGTCAGCTTCCTTAAATCCCCCTCTTCCCAGGCCCATAACCCAGAGCTTGATACCTACTGTACCTTGAGTGAGCCCTAATTAAAGTAATTATGGGTATATTTTATTTCCTATGAATGTAGAAGCGAACATTTTTTCCCACCAATAAGAGACTGCTGCAGAAGAGATATTAAACAGCGCACAGCTGTAACGCATGGAGTGAGCCATAGAGCAGAACAGGTGAAAAAAGTGATGAAAACTTAGTTTAATCATCTGTTCTTCTGTTCTTAGTTTATTTGAAAGCAGATCAAACAGGAGCAGACTGTTTACTGACATCATCTCATCAATATACAGTAGTGCGCAAATGTGCACAGATGAGTTGGACAGCAGTGGATCATTAGTGATCTGTTGATTATAAAAAGTTAAGAAACATGTCTGTATGAACCTTTGCTGTGAAGTGTTTTATCTGTTTTTTATGGAAAGCTGTTAAAAGCAGCTTTCAGCATGAATTTTCCACAATATTCCAATAAGATAATAAAAAACGTATGACTTTCCTGGTCCTGAAAACTCTTATTTCGAGCTGATAAATCCCATTAAAGATGTGTTAATAAACTAAGATTATCAGATATCACAATACAAACAGCGTAATGATTCATGTTTTGATGTCCTTTATTCTGTACGTAATGGAGACACCAAGCATTGATCGCCCAGTGCTCTCTCACATCACTCCCTCCCTCTCTCTCTCTCGCTCTCCCTCCACTTTATAAATTATTTAATGCTTGTAGAAGCAAAATCAACTAAAAAAGGGAAACGAGACTAGCAATTCTTTCATAATTGTCTCTATATATTATCCTCTGATTATGTTCTGGCCCACCAAAAAATGACTTTGAAAAATTTGGACTGTGGCTAAACTTAATTGCAGACCCTTGGTTTGAGTTTTCATTGGATTTAATGATATGGTGTCTAGATTGCCAGTTAAACTATCAAAGTTTAATCAACAACCTTTGATTTCCTAATAATTGCTCTCATGATTACGTTATAGTCCTTTCACAGCATAAGAAAGTGATTGGGAACAACAGCATAACAGTTGTTACAGGCAAAGTTTTATTAAAGGTAACCAGACTGAAAGAGACAATGTATTTGTTATATATCAGTTTAATGATGCTGGTCATCTTCTTAGAGATGAATGCTGTTGAAGGGCAAAACATTTTCCCGTCACACTCGGGGAGTTCAGATCTGTCATAAAAGCTTTTTGCACAAGTTGAGCTGAATCAATTCAATGTTCAGTGGTCTTTAACATTTTTGTGCCATGGCCCAGTTTTAAGTAACTGATATAGACACAGACTGGCAAATAATAATCACAAATAATCAGGATTACAGGGAGCCACAGGCTTGTTTGTAAACCCAAATATAGACACATTCATGAGTGCTCACTCACTTAAGGACAAGTTAGAGGGTTTTGGACACAGCTCTTTGTGAACAACTCAGCATTGAGTATGTCGATGCTTAATATGATGTCAATGTCAATGACATGAGGACATGATGATAATGATGATGATATTTAGATGATGTAACAAGATTTTCTGTCAATTGCATGGTTAGGACAAAATAACAGGCACCTCCTCTAGTACAACATGGCAGAACCTGTGTCCTTACTAACGTTGTCACTTCTGGTCTAGATTCTTGCTCGTGTTGTTTTTACTCTCAGATGTACAAAAACATCTGCTAAGCAAAATTGTGACATTATAGCACTGCAAACACTCTAGTGAGGATACTGGATGTGAAGTAAGCAAGTAATACTGAAAAGAAAAAGAGAAAACAAAACAAGCAAGAACAAGTGGAGTTGAGACAGGCCAAGGCTTTATTTCTGTGTGTTTCGTCTGTCTTTCAGGACCTTATGTCCACTGGTCTCAGAGTGGTGCAGACACGTCATACTCCTTAGATGTGGAAATGACCGCCTACGTGCTGCTGGCCTTGATCAGTGGGTCTCCAACCAAGGAAGAACTGGATGGTGCCAGCCAAATTGTTAGATGGCTGATCAAACAGCAGAACTACTATGGTGGCTTCTTCTCTACACAGGTTGGTTAGAGTGACCGAAGTGAAAGCAGCAGATGACATGGCTTTGTGTTTTTAAAACAATACATGACATCTATAATATGCTCCCCCATAATGTTGATTTTTTCCCTTTTGTTAAAAAATGGCTGCCCCTCTAATGTCTGACTAAGAACCAGCTATGAACTCTCGCACTGACACAGCTGTGTTTGCCTTTGAATGCAGCCAACAGGAGGGACACAAAGACTTACTGGATTGGGCTAGCATTTTTTCTAGTTGACAAAAGGGAATGTTTTCTATAAGCTTATTGTTATTTTTCTTATTTTCATTCGCTAAAGTTTCATCAGGCAACACTAACTGCTCTTTGCAGGAGCTTCTTTAGTAAGCAAGTAAGAACTTGTGTTTTTCTGTTTGTTTCAAGGACACTTTGGTGGCTCTTCAGGCTCTGGATCTCTACTCCTCTTTGGTGTTCACTCCTGAAGGATCGAGCTCAGTGTCAGTAGATTCTCCAGGCAGTCATTTGGATTTTGAAATAAACCAGGACAAGCTGCAGTATCAGGAGCAAACACTGAAGGACGTGGCCGGAAATTACAAAGTGGAGGTGAAGGGAGCATGTGCTGCAGTGCAGGTCAGTCATAACCACAGCTCTTCCTGTTTTTCTTTTAAATGGGATAGTTTGTGTTTATTGAAGTAGGGTTGCTCAAGGTCCATGGCGCTAGTAAATACAGTTGCCACAGAAGAACCTGGCCAGCTTTTTCCTTGAGGGGAGATAGCCTGCCCATGACAATTGAGGCTTTCATAAGGCAGTCAATGGTGCCACTGAACAGTTTTTAATTAACCCACCTTTGGGGTAAAACTCCACAAAAACAACACTGGGCATCAGGCTATCACCGAAATACCATATGCCTAAAGTGTGCTTTTAAGGTCTGCATGACCATGCCATTAAAATAAAGGCATTTTGATTATATAAAGAAAATGCCTTGGAGTCTTTCCTTTTGTTTAATAAAATAGGACAATAATCTTGTAACAACAACTGCACTCTCCTGTCCTATGGATATATAGACAGCCAAGCATCTGCCTTTCGCTGTTGTTTCTCCAAGTTGGAAGAATGTGTGAGACCCTGTCTATTAGCTCCAGTCCAGCCTCTTGCTCGGTCACTCTCTTTTTCTTATCCTAGCCTCATGCGTCATTGTCCCTTTTGGTCTCTTCACCTCTTTGAACACAGTATTGTGATGGGCAAACCTTTCGTCTTGGCTAACTGGCCTCCTGTAGTTAAGAGTGAACATGTGCTGTTGAGCATAACGCACTTCTCTCTAAATAACAGAGGTTCACTGCCAGACTTACATAGGTATATGTAGGTGGCTAGGGTGCTCTGAGAGAGTGAGATAGAGGCTATTCTCTAAGTTGAAAGCCCTCCTAGGGTTAGATTGACCTTGAGACTACTATGTCTGGGTGGGTTAGGGTTACATATAGTTGCTTTAAAAATCAAGAGAAATCAAATGTAGAAAAGAAAAATACCAAAACATGAGGGAACTTAGTTTATACTGGCTATTAAGTACAGCCCATTGTGATTCTTAGAAACAGCCACACAGTAAGCAAGTAATTAAATCAGCAGCATCAAGCCTTTCTTTCAAGATGTTAAGCATGTTATTGTTCACATTTCTACACATATGCAGGGCAGATCATGGCTGAATATAGGAGGCATAGATTGATTTCTGTCTCCATTTACTGCCATTATCTTATCGTCATATTTAACATTATCATTTTACATCCCTTTTTGATTAAGTGAACAAGTATCTTTGTGTATCTCTTTTCTAGATTTCTCATCATTACAACATCCCACCACCCATCGTAAGAGCCACTCTGGAGTTGTTAGTTACTACAAGTTCTAGCTGCGTTGGCTCGCCATACAGACCCACAATGACTATACATGTGAAAGGCCTGTAAGTAAACACTGACATCCAAAATATTGAAACTTTACCAAACTTATATTTCCTTACCCACCGACAGATGAATGACTGATGCTTTGGACAAAAGTGTTCTGTCTACTAAATTAAATCATGTCCTTCCTTCCTGCAAACATTAAAGGCAAACTTGCAGGTTGATTTTTTTTATATTAGTACAAAACCTTGTCTGTTAATGTTTGTTATATTAGTTGGTTCTTAGTTTAAAATGCTTTTCTAAAGAAAGAGGCACACATTTTGACCAAAAATTCCCCTTTTTTAGGTGAAGCTTTTTTCCACTCCAAGTTATATCCCTTCCCCTTGCAGGATAGGCATTTATAGCTCAGGAACTTTACACAACAATCTGAACTCATGAATGGGGAGAATGAGAAGGACATGGCTTGTCACAGGTTAAGGTACAAACTAAAATCATTGATTAAAGAAAGAACTGGACAAAGCCATGTGACATTAGTGGTTTGACTGTCAAGGAGCCGTTGAATGTTGTTGAGGTCAAACTGTTCTCAGTGCTGTCTTCACAAAACTTCAGATCAACCTACTCAAGACAAAGGCTGTCTGACTGACCACCAGTGACAGCAGACTAGTAGCCATGTCAGTCATAAAAACTGAATATCCTCAATGTCACATTCTTCATTCTGGCTTGTTTCTCGTCTCATTGACACCTTATAGATTAACACTGAATAGATTGTATAGACAACTGTACATGTTTGGTTAAATCAATTCTTCCTCTTCATTCATAAGGCCCTTATATCATCAGTGTCAAAGGTAACTCAGAGATGCTCCCTTTAGCTTTGTCACAGCGAGCTGGCCATTTTTAATGCAAAAGTAAAAACACAACAGAATGACTTCAGATCTTACTGTCATTTATTTATTCATAGATTTCATGGAAGATATTTTTCTTAGTTATTCCCCATTACATTGTATCCTTCAGGTCCCTAGCCTGTGAATTGGTCTTTAAGGCTGTAGTCACGCGAAGAAAAAAATATTAATTTGTTTTTATCAATGTGTCACAGATACATTGGAGACAAATACCTTTCAAACATGGTGATACTGGATTTCAAAGTGCTATCTGGATTTATCCCAGACCCAGAGTCAATAAAGGAGGTAAGTTAATACAGAAATGTTGGGCTCATTGTCCTTTGATATTGTTGGATGGTTTCAAAATCATCTGTACTCCTCAAAAAGTTTGTAAACATAATTTCGGTTGATTATTTTCCCCTCTTTCATAATACCATTTGATTAGCCACCTTTACAGCGAGATACATCTTGTAAGGATTGTGCATTTGTGGAATGAAGCTAATTATGTGGGTAGAATCCAGAAAAATTTGCCAAAATCTCGTCTTCCCAGAGAAGAAAGCCTATGGTGAGGCAAAGGTGAGGAACCATTCCTCTTGGGTTGTTTTCATCCTTGATGCCCGCTTTACTCTACCAGGGCTGACAACAAATAATGCTGCGACTCTGGGTATTGGAACACCAGCCCCCAGTTGCTCCTTCATGAATGCATGATCCATACAAATTGTACCTCATTGTAAAAACGACTAATCGGGCTCTCCAATACAACAATATATAATATAATACCCATTGGTATAGAATAGAATAGAATAGAATAAACCTTTATTCG
The DNA here is from genome assembly GCA_037902135.1 of Cetoscarus ocellatus. Lineage (NCBI taxonomy): Eukaryota > Metazoa > Chordata > Actinopteri > Labriformes > Labridae > Cetoscarus > Cetoscarus ocellatus. The sequence continues at coordinate 147,185 of JBAMNC010000220.1, read as the reverse complement.
TCCCACACGGAGAAATTTGCAGTGTTACAGCAGCAAAGGGGACAGCGTTGATAAAGAATAAGTATAAAAATGGTATAAAAAATAGCATGAAAAATAGTAGTATTTACATTATTCTACCAATATAAATATAAAAAGGGCTTGAATACAGAAACTAAAAAGCAAATCCTATAAGGATTATTTACACATTGACCAAGTAATTGCAGATGAATGTAAGTGATTGCACATGGATGAATTGCACATTGTCAATAGAGATGCACAGTAATTGTACATTGTAATTGCACATTGCTCAATAATTGCTCAGTTTATGGTGACTGGGAGCAGTGCTGGTTGTAAAGTCTAACAGCAGCAGGCAGGAAAGACCTGCGGTAGCGCTCCTTCACACACTTCGGGTGACGCAGCCTGTCACTGAAGGAGCTGCACAGGGCTGTCAGAGTGTCCTGCAGGGGGTGGGAGTCCCTCTCCAGCATGGATGCCAGTTTCACCAGCATCCTCCTTTCTCCCACCACCTGCACTGAGTCCAGGGGGCATCCCAGGACTGAGCTGGCCTTCCTGATCAGTCTGTCCAGTCTGTTCCTGTCTGCAGCCGAGATGCTGCTGCTCCAGCAGACCACACCATAAAAGATGGCTGATGCCACCACAGAGTCAAAAAAGGTCCTCAGGAGAGCTCCCTGCACTCCAAAAGACCTCAGTCTCCTCAGCAGGTACAGTCTGCTCTGGCCCTTCCCGTAGAGAGCACTCGTGTGGTCAGACCAGTCCAGTTTATTGTTTAGGTGAACACCCAGGTATTTGTAGGAGTCCGCAATCTCAATGTCCAAGCCCTGGATGTTCACCGGTGTTGGGTGGGGGGGTCTACGCCTATGGAAGTCCACCACCAGATCCTTGGTCTTCCCCGCGTTGATCTGGAGGTGGTTCCATTGGCACCAGTCCACAAAGTCCTGGGTCAGTCCTCTGTACTCCCGGTCATCATCCTCGGTGATGAGGCCGACAATCGCAGAGTCGTCAGAGAACTTCTGCAGGTGGCAGCTGTCTGACCCGTACATGAAGTCCACCGTGTACAGGGTGAAGAGGAACGGAGCCAGCACCGTTCCCTGTGGGGCCCCTGTACTGCAGACCACCATGTCAGATACACAGCCCCGTGCCCTCACATACTGCGGTCGGTTTGTGAGGTAATCCTGGATCCAGCCCGATAGGTGGTGGTCCACCCCCGTGTGCTCCAGCTTGTCCCTCAAGAGAAGAGGCTGGATGGTGTTGAAAGCACTGGAGAAGTCAAAGAACATGATCCTCACAGTGCTCTCAGGCTTCTCCAGGTGAGACAGAGCTTTGTTCAGGAGGAAGATGACAGCATCATTCACCCCGATGCCAGGCTGGTAGGCAAACTGAAGCGGGTCCATTGATGAGTTCACCAGAGGCCGGAGGTGAGAAAGAACCAGCCTCTTCAGAGTCTTCATCAGATGGGACGTCAGTGCCACTGGCCTGTAGTTGTTCAGGTCCTTGGGGTGCGGTGTTTTAGGCACTGGTACCACGCAGGATGTCTTCCACAGCTCTGGTACCCTCCCTAGCATCAGGCTCATGTTAAAGATGTGCTCCACAATCCCACACAGCTGGTCTGCACAGGACTTGAGGAGCCTGGGGCTGATGCCATCCGGACCTGCAGCCTTCTTGGTCTTAAGTTTTCTGAGCTCGTGTCTCACCTGGGTGGACGTGAGGGACAGGTGGGACAGGTGGGAGGAGGGGGACTGGGTGCTGGAGGGTGTGGGTTGGGGTGTTGGCCTTCTGTCGGGAGTAGCAGTTGGGGGTGGTGGTTGAGGGCTGGAGGTCGTGGAAAGGGGGGAGGAGGTTAGAGTGGGACAACGACCTGGAGATGTAGATGAGGGGAGTTGCAGCAGGGCTGGCAGGGTGGGGGGAGGGGCAGGTGTCTGGTCAAACCTGTTGAGGAACAGGTTTAGATCGTTCACCCACTTCTGGTCCCCCACAGCTGGAGAGTCTGGCTCCTTGTGGCCTGAGATGGTCTTCAGGCCCCTCCAGACTCCATTGATGTTTCTATGCTGCAACTGGTCCTCCATCTTCTTCCTGTAGTTGTCCTTCCCCTCTCGGATCTTCCTCCTCAGCTCCTTCTGCACAGCCTTCAGTTCCTCCTTGTCTCCTAACCTAAAGGCTCTCTTCTTCTCCTTCAGGAGAGCCTTTATGACTGGATTGATCCAGGGCCTTGTTGTTTGAGAAGCACCGTACAGTCCTGGTGGGTACAGTGTTCTCCACACAGAAGTTAATATAGTCAGTGATACAGTCCGTAAGGTTATCTATGTCCTCCCCGTGAGGATCACAGAGCTCCTCCCATACAGTTGACTCGAAACAGTCCCTCAGAGCCTCTTCAGTCTCCTCAGACCATCTCTTCACTGTACGGGTCACAGCTGGCTGCCTGTGGACAAGGGGTTTGTACACAGGCTGGAGATAAACCAAGTTGTGGTCTGATCTCCCCAGGGGAGGGAGGGGTAATGACTTGTATGCATCCTTGGTGTTTGCATACAGTAAGTCCAGTATTTTATTGTCTCTGGTGTGGCAGGTAACATACTGGGTGAAGGTGGGCAGAGTGGAGGATGGAGGGGCATGATTAAAGTCACCAGAGATGAGGAGGAAGGCCTGAGGGTGTTTGATCTGTAGCTGGCTTACTGCTGAGTGCAGGATGTCACACGCGGCTACAGCATTACCAGACGGCGGGACATACGCAGCTATCGCGATAACATGCGAGAACTCGCGCGGGAGGTAATATGGCCGCAGGCTAACAGCTAACAGTTCAATGTCTCTACAGCAGCTGCTCCGTGACAGTGATGTGCCCCAAGTTACACCATCTATCATTCACAGATACTGCCAGCCCCCCTCCTTTCCTCTTACCGCTCTCCACTGTCCTGTCCGCCCGCGAGAGATGGAAGCCGTCCAGTGTAGCGGTCGTGTCCGGGGTTAGCGTGGTTAGCCATGTCTCTGTAAACACCAGGACGCTACACTCCCGATACTCCGATTGATGCCGGGTCAGCGCCGCCAGCTCATCCATCTTATTGGGGAGAGATCTCACATTCCCCATAATAACGGACGGGAGGACGGGTCTGTATCTTCTCCTCCTGGCTCGACGACGGACTCCGGCACGGCACCCCCGTCTCCTCCTCCTCAGCTCGCGGGGTACGCCGGGTCTCTCCTGGGGCAGCACCGCCGTGTTATGGAGCGCTAACAGCTGATCCCTGTAAACAATAGGACCATGGCTCCTCACGGTATCTACAGACACGGTGGAAAGCAGTGAAAAACACAGCAGAACCACCAGAGTAAGCCCAAACACTCTGGTTTCCATTGTGCAATCTAATAAGTTAAAATAATTTACAAAAAGTAACTAAAAGTAACTAAAAAAACAAAGGAAAACACTCAAACGAGCAGGAGCTGCTGTAACTGGCTGCCACTCAAGCAGGGCCGGAAGCGCCGGAAGCGCCGGAAGTATTATTTAAGGGGAGAAATAATTAAACATTAAAACGGACATTTAAAAGGACATCATCATTTTCTAGACTGGATCAGGTATTCTTATTGTTGACCTGAATTTTTAAGTAAAAATCAAATTTCATTAAACTGACCCAGGTGAAGACTTTCATAGATGACCCATGTCATCAGTACCATAAATGGGATGAACTAAAATACAAACTGGAAGCTTCTAACAAGTTAAGCATAACTTCTGCCGAGCCATGATGATGCAGATTTTCTTTCAAAGTTGTTTTATTTTTCAATTTCAGCTTGAAGGTGATCCAAGAGTGGAACAAGTTGATCATTTTAATGACCACGTTGTGGTGTACATTAAGGAGGTAAGAGGAACTGTGAGAAATAACTATTAATGTTCTTCATGTTTGTTTCTTAACGTGCCTTTGTTTTGTCTCTTCACAGTTTTCATGGGGCTCAATCCTCCAATACCAGCTGAAGATCATACAGGAGATCCCTGTGTCAGATCTGAAGCCAGCTGTGGTCAAGCTCTACGACTACTTCCAGCCAAGTAAATCACATACTCATTCTACACTTACTGTCCTCTATAGCAGTGCTTCTCCACTGATTTATCCAAGGGATGCATAACCATCCTCTGAATGGAAAATGGCAACCTAATTTTCCACAAAAGATCAACCAATCAAATGAAAAAGTAATTAAAGTAATTTAAAATAATAGACAAAATATTCTTTGTTTTAGTCTTTACTGTGACATCCTTTAATGCAGTTACAGCTTGTCCTGTTTTTGACCCTGTTTACATGACACTGCTTTCAACCAAAAATGGTCAACTTTTGTTGCATTCTGTTAAGTCATACAACGAGTGTTAGGTGCCTGAGAAGATTTGAAAATGTGGCAGAAATGTCAAACTTTTAAAATGGCACCTTCTGCAGCACAAAAGTGACCATCAATATTAGACCATCATTTCTGTTGTTGCCCGAGTGTTGCTCATGCAGTTTAAGGGAGAGGTGGGGCTACAATGTCACTGTCTCTGAAAATATCCGTTTTTGTTGCACACACAGAAATGCAGTGCCTGCAATATATCCATTCTGGGACCTGTTTCAACAATGTGTATTTTCGGGTAACCATGTGGACAAAACAGCTATACGATTAAGAACTTGTGAGGATAGAGTTGAGTAGTCAACAATGACTTAGCCTATGTGAGAAAGGGATCCTGAAAGGGGCTAAAGCTGGAACAGAGCATCTCAGACACATAGAGAGTACAGCAGTATCAGGGGTACTCTGTATATGAAAATTAGTTGTTTTTTTTTCATCTTCAGTGATTGTCCGCATACTCTAGCAGTAGTTGACAAAAGTGACAGCACCAGCTACTGGTCTGGCATCTAAACTCTTTTGGTCATGTTAGTGCCCGGCAGTTGTTATACAAAAATACTCTCTGAATCTAATACTTTTTAGGAAATTAAAAACAGACAGTGGGTCCATTTCCTGTGAATTGTAGTTGTTTAACAGGCTACGTATGAACATGGATACAAAATTATAGCATTTCTTTTAACTCTTTTTTTTTACAGGCAATATTGGCCAGGGGAGTTACATCTACCCTTGTTTAGCAGGTAACTGTATTTAATGACATATGCAAGAACCACAATTTTTCATGAAACTAATGAAAAAATGTGACTCCCAAACACACAAGCTGTTGTGTCGATTTTTCTTGTAGATAATAATGTCTGTTTTAATTTGTTCTTCTGCAGATTGAAGCTTGATCTGGGGTCTCCTCATTTGCTGTTTTAAAGATCCTCTCAGCTGTGTTAACACTGTATGTGTGAAACATGAATTCAATAAAGAAGAAGCATAAGCATTCCTGCCTTGGTGTTTATTGGCCTCTGATTCTTTCTCTGAAGTTAAAAAAAACTGTATGTACTACTGTGACTTGTTGGAGGATTGGCAGGTCAGTTTGTAACATTTTACAATCCTGATTTGTTTAATTGTGCTACACACCAATAAAGTGAAACACCGTAATGTTTTTTTTTTTTTTTTTAAGTCAGAAACCTATGTCATATGAAATGTAGTGGTTTTGTTGATCAATTAAGATCCAAATCTCGACATTTTTAGTCCAAATGATGAGAATTCTCAATTTTTCCGTTCAAAATATGCACAATGACTGCCATCTACAGGTCAGAACCTAGTTACTGCAACTGGAGATTATCATAAATGGACTGGTAATTTGTTAATGGACTCACCTTGAAAATCATTCTACTAATCTTTCTGATTGCTTAATGTAGTTTTACATCTTAGGACCCACCCACCCCTTCATTCACGCATTCACTGATTGATAGTTAGTGTCTCCGTGCGTGTTGTAAATAAGTATTTACAAACACATTTACGGTCTTAAAAATCCATCTACATACCAATGACATAGCAGTGGGAGCAACTTGGAGTTAAGTGTTTTGCCTAGGGATCACCATGATATAGCCAGCGTTAACAGCCCAGAGTATACCCCCCACCCAGACTGCACCTGTGGTTAAACTGGACTAGCCCAGATTATGCCTGGGGGATTATCTCTGGGCTAGTCCACTTTATACCCCGGGGTGTATGGGCTAGGCCAGTGTATAGCCCCCTAGTCCAGATAATACCCCCCTAAAACTTTACTTGCCTGTTGAAACATGAGGCATATAGATTCTTGTTAAAAACATGTAGTATATCACACTTTTATATATCAGTATGGTTTTATAAGGAATGTTGAGTTGTTCGTCCATTAAGCAGTTGTCGTAACAGACAGTCATACACTGATGACAAGACTGAAGTGATATGTGTTGAGTTTGATTCTTCAGGATATATTCAGGGCTAGATGTAGCTTACCTGATTAAACAAAACATAAAAACTGTGTCACAATAATGCTTTTGTTTAATACAAATTACACACTGACAAAAACAATCAAAGTGTTCAGAGTACAAGGCATAATAAGTCACATTTTTTAATGTAAAGCTCGCAGGGTGTGTTAACCACTGCATCGAAAGTCCAACTTTGCAGAATATGCAAATATCACATCCCAACAAACCGGCAGTTCTGAAAACTGCATGAAAACTGTATTCACTCCTCATGTGTTTCAACAGTGAAATAAAATATATTTAGGGGGTATAATCTGGACTAGGGGGTGGTATACACTGTCTAGAATAGTCTAGAATATACCCCTGGGTATAAAGTGGACTAGCCAATAATATACACCAGGGTATAGTCTGGGCTAGCCCAGTTTAACCCTAAGCATAGTCTGGTGGGGAGTTTATGCAGTCTGCCACACTGGAGCTGGAATTGAATCCTCAACCTTCAAATGTGTCTCTATCCAAACTGAGCCACCAAATCCTCAACAACAACGCTGGTATCTGTGGCCTGATAACCTTTTGCCAACCACAATTTCCACAGAGGTCAATCTTGGCACTTTTTCCATGAGCATTATTAGTAGTAACAGTCCATGGCAGGTATTCGCAGGCAATAGTGGACTCCACCAATCAGAGAGATCAACAAATGTGGTAAACTGATAACTTCAGTTGCTCTCAATCATAGTCATTGCTTTTACACTCTAAATCAGGGGTCATTAACTAGATTTGTATGCTTTCTCTTACCTAACAATATGTTACAGGGTCCAGATTTTAAAATAAGTATGAATAATCAAATAATTTAAGTAACATACTGTTAGTTTAGTACTTTTCTTTTTTCCAAATAACATGCATCTCTTAGCCTTTAAAGCTGAAATCACTGCCTAACACCATACTGCTACCAGCCACAAGGGACAGTTGGTATGTTGGCTATTTTTTTCTGTGACCATCATGTTTTTCTTTACATGGTTTGACTCAAATATACTGGTTCTGAATATTCATAAATAATGGTTGATGGGGGATTTCTGTAAAACAGATCAAACATCAAATCATTCCTGATAGCTTTCAGTTTTTTTAATTTTACAACAAGATGATGTACTTACGATTTGCAACACACATTGTAGGAATATAAGTAGATATCCATATATGTGTATCTATAAAATGAAGAGTATGGCTTCAGCCTGCTCTATTTTGAAGTGTCATGAAATGACATTTGTTATGAATTGGCGTTATACAAATGAAGATTGATTGATTGATTGTAAGTAGATGTTAACATTGGCACATGACATATTTTTCACCCACTGGAGGCTGCTGGACTTCTGCAAGTTATATAGTATGTATAGAGAATGGGGGGTAAAGCCTTAATAAATATCTCACAGGCTGGTTCAAGAAACAGCTCTGGTTTAATTATTTAAGAAAAATCAACGTACTCTCACTGCGCTAGGGTGATTTTTTTTTATTTCACACCCATTTTTTTAAATTTATGAAGGATTTCCAGTTTGGAAAATCAGGAGCATGATTGACATGGACAGAAGTCTTGCTATTGGTCAGACAGCCTTGTGTCCTGCCTCAACTCTGCCTCGTTGTCTGCCAGTAGGTTGATCTGAAGTTTGGTTGACAGTGTGCATGCAGCATGGCAGCATCCATAGATATGCATCAAGAACATTCTAGATGCCTCCTAGATAATCATACCTTTGGATCAACTTAGTTACAGACAGAGAGGCCAAGTTGAGGAGGGACTGGAGGCTGGCTGGGCAATAGTGACATAGTGCAGGCTTGTAGCCACACCAATCATGTCCCTCAATATCCAAATCCAGAATATCCTCAATCATTTGAAAACAGGCAAGAAATTAAAACAAAAAAACAAAAAATGCTGTGAGGTTAGAGCATTTAGGTGTGTTAAAGTTGAGAGTCTTTCCTCCAGCTTTTTGAAAAATTCAATTTGGTGTCCCACAAGGATCCATTCTGGGTCCTGTTTTATTTATTATTTATAAAAGTGACTTATGCCTAAATGCCACTGATGCAAGTTTTATGTTCATGCTAATGATACAGTTTTATATACGTCTTTATCTTCTCTGTAAAGTCCGATTGCAAGCTGCTGTTAATATTGTTCAGAGTAACCTCTGTTCACTCAAACTTGTACTTAATGCCCAAAAAAAAAATTAATAATGATGATAAATGAAGACATTCAGGTCTGTAATTGATTATGGTGACGTTTTTTTATATGCATGCTACTGCATTCTGACTGAAAATGTTGGTCTCTGTGTATCATGCTGCTTTGCATTTTGTCTGTGGTCTTGGTTTTCATACACATCATTGTCTCTTGTATGAAAGAGTTTGCTGGTCTTCTTTATCTAAAAGAGGGATGGAACATTGGTAGATCTTCCTCTAAAGCAGCCATTCTCAACCTTGGGGTCCCGACCCCAATGGGGGTCGCGGGATAATTTCTGGGGGTTGCCATATTATTTTGAAAATTGGTCCTAAATAGGTCTTAAATATGTAGGGGGAAAAACATCTAATCTGGTAACACCAGCCACCAGGAGTCGCACTGCTGTATGTGTCATCAAAATGCGAAGCATGGAGGCAAAAACAAATGAAGGCAGCAGCACCATCTCAGACTCTGCCTCTATGAATACAATAATGTCGACACATCTTCTGGACTTTGTTGGTAACAGTACACTGCACTTTAGAACGGTCTCCTTGAGGGATTTACTATTATTTTAAGATGCAACTTGTTCGTAGCAACTGCCTAGGCCTATAGTTTCTATTATTGCTTTCTTTGGGTATAGACTGAAATGGAATTTGATGTGAATTGTTTACAGATTTGGAATATTGTTGAAATGGAAAAACATTTGCACCTTAAAGACTACTGTCATGTTTTTGTTTTAATAATTCCTAACACTTGGACTGCCAACATTCTTGCACCCCCTTCAAGCGCCAGAGGTCACTCACTTTCTCTGTCTTTTCGGACACTTTCACCCTCCATCTGTTTCTTTCTCTTTCTCACACACACAGCACACATAAGCCAATTTAATGAACGCACACTCATTTTATACATAAATACAAAGAAGATTGCTGGCAAAACGTGAAACATTCAAAAAAAAAAAAGTGAAAAACAATGTAGAACTGCAACAATGAAACAACGACAAATCAAATCGATTAGTTGCTGCGGACTCACTGAGCTATAGGACTTCGTTCTCCCTAGTTTTGCGCCAGGCAGGGTCTCCCACACGGTCCCTTCTTTCGCCTGCTCACACAGCCTCAGGACTGCAAAATAATAGTACAGATACCTGATAAGAGATTTTACTGTATATATTTTTTTTAAAATTAAAGATTAAATTCTTTTAAATTGCATTGAGATGCTTGCATATTTTAGCCATATTTCATAATCAATAAATAAAGGATAAATAATAAATACTCCAACAGTGACGCATTTTACCGGTAAAATGATCCGTATGCTTCTTAAAAGGACACAAAATAAACAGAGTGCAGGTTTTCTTCATGTGAATGTGTTTGTTAAACATGTTAAAATCACAGACAAAACACTGTAACTATTTATTAGAATTATTCCAGCTCACATGTGCAGACACACAAACAGCTGTTAGAGCTGACTGACAGATGATCCAGAGGTGATCAGTCGACGCCATTATCACTCACTGTCGTGGCTTCATGTGACGCTCCGGAGAAAAGGACGTCTCATTTCTCTTAAAACAAATCGTTTCCTCTCTCCTTTCTTTATTTCCTTGAATCTCTGTCATGCATCTCTGGTGGGAGAGACTAAGATGCAAGTGACCGACACAAGTGGAAGAAGTGGATGAAACTTTGGAGCTTTGAGAAGCAGCCAATGTGCGCATGACTGGGGGGGATCGCGGACACCACTGCATAATAAATTGGGGGTCGTGACTCAAAAAGGTTGAGAACCGCTGCTCTAAGGGACCATACTACATGAGCTGCCCTCCTATGCTCTCTACTGACAGCAAAGACTGTCAGTGGCTACGGCCTTCGGTCTCATGGCTTCATCATGTATGTTGTTCCTCTAACTTGCTCTGTCTTTGGAAAAGAATGTTTAGTGTTTTTGCTCCATTATCTTGGCCTGGCTTGCTGAGTCACCCTAAACTAGAGCGTTGTATTAGCTCAGAGACTTTTAAAAGCAGAATTAAGGATCATCTGACCAGTGTATGCACTTGTTTTATGCCTGATTGCTTATTTGTTGTTTGAAGAAATCTTTCTGTGTTATAATCTATTGTTTGATACTTGTGTGAAACTTTTCAGTTGCTGTCTTGGCCAGGACACCCTTGCAAAAGAGATCTTTGTCTGTTAATGGGAACATTTCTGGTGAAATAAAGGTTAAATAAAACAATGAAAATATATCAAATATATAGACCGAAGCCAATTATTTGACTGGGCTATGAATATATTTATTTAGGCCATAAAAAATGTCTGTATCCTGCACACAATCTTATAAACTCCATCCATCTTCCAGCATTGGCTTCATTTTCCAGCCCCTGGGTTTTGCTGCCAACATTTGGTCAGCCCGTGAGTTGAGCCCTCCATTTGCCATAACATTCTGGAGGCATTTTTAAAACTTCATGGTAGATGAACCTCAGCCAAACCTCCAGCGTTAGTTGCACTTTAACCAAATACAGATATCAGTAGCTGATTGTGGACTGCTGGAGTTTATTTCATGTTACTAGTGATCAATCTTTCCAGCAGGAGGAGTTATGTTCTGTGACAATGAAGCAACAGCTAACGGGGTCATATTGCCCAGCAGCAGGGCACTGGCTTCATACCTCTTTGATTAAACTGAGGCATCTCAGTTAACATGATAAACTGATGGCAAATGAAGAGAAGCATACTGGAGCTCATTCATTGTTCTTTAGTTTTTAACAAGTCTATGACTGTCCTTTTGCAATTTTTGGTTAATGACACTTAACTTGGATTGTACATTTCTTAGTGATTATAAAATACATTTAAAGAGGCTTTTCAGTGGTTTTCTGCTCCCTATTTATGTAAATGAATGGATGTAGACACAGTGTGTTGTGTAAAAAATGTCTTACAATGTCTTGTTGGTGTCAATATTACTCATACTTGTAATGTTGTTCTTGTTTTTACAAAATTTTACATTTTATGTTTTATATTTTCTTATATATTTCGTCGTATATAAACATCAACCACCAGCATTTGAAGTTATTTAGAGATCCACACTGAAGGTAAAAATGGGCACTAAATGTATTACCTATTTAGGGTCTACAATGGTTAGAAATGACCACAGAAATGTATGTTTAAAGATTGTTTTAATAAAATGTCATAATCTCATGTAGTTCAAATTATCATACGAAATATTACGCATGTAATGTTTTTGGTCATGTTAAGGTAATTTTCTGTATATGTGAGTTAATATCATGATCTTACAAACATTATTAAAAGGTTATTTTCCTACAACATAGAGCTAGAATACATATCTGGAACCTTCTGGAAGGCGGGGAAAGCCCCACCCAGCAGCTGTAAAACGCACAGACAACAGCTTGAGCTTCAGTTGTTTTAGGGTGTCACGACACAAAGCAACTCCAGGTTGTTATTGCTCACCTTGTGACCGTAATAAATGAGTTTCTTGAAAGTGGACTTTGCCTGCGTCCGTGCGTTTTTGAAGAGCGAGAGCACAAATTTGAACTAGACGTTTTTATGTCTGTGATATCTTAGCTGCCATCACTGCGCAGAAGTTACAAGCCAGCTCATTCAGTATTTACTAAGAAAAAAGACACTACAAGTGATAGTACAAGAGTCACATCGTGAGGTTAAAGAACATGTTAATATTGAATGTAAACACAGTAATGGAAGAGATAGGGGCCATGTGTTAAATTTTAACATGGAGGTCACCCAATGGATCCACATAACCCTAAAACCTTTGAAAAGGTCAGAAGATTCCAGATTAGGGATCATGGAGTCAGGTAAAGGTCCAGATTTGGAGGCCTTTCATGTATTCTCAAGCCACTTTGAAAATCCCCACATGAATGAGAATTTTGTTATTCTTACAGCTCATTTAATTTCCTTGTGGTGAAAATTATAACTGCAGTAGTTTCATAGAAGTAGTTTATTTCAACCATGTAAATAATACTAAATAATAAATAAATAAAGATTCTTTGTATTTAGACAATAAAAGAAGTGGGAAGAAGAACGAACTTATTTAATCCTGCCCCTTCTCCATTAAGTATCAATTATAAATCATTAACTTCCTATATACAAATCTATTTCAAAATGTACAATTCCATCCTGAAATATTAGTCTGCGTTAAAAGGAACCCCGACTGTGAAGACAAATTGTCATGACTCTGCTGGTCCTGTTTTGTTTTGTATGCTTTTTCCTCGTGTTCTGTTATTTTGCTCCTTGTCCAGTTTTATTTTGTATCAATTTGCTCTTACTTCCGGTTTTGACCTCTTGTCCTGTGTCTCTTGAGTTCGTCTCTTGGTCTTTGTCAAGTTACCTGTTTTTTTCTCGTTTCTGGTCTTGTCCTGGTGTTTCCTGTTTTATTTTGAAAGTCCTCCTGTCTCCCCTCATTGCCGTGGGTTTTGCTTCCTGTCTCGTCCTGTCACACCTGATCCTTGATTGTTCTTCCCCAGCTGTCTCGAGTTTACCCCAATCACCTCATGTATTTAACCCTCGTGTTTTCCCCTTGTCTTTTGGGGCTCATTACAGTTTCTTCCTCCTTGGAATCTGTCTTCAGTGTCTCCATGTTCTCCAGGAAGTTCTCCAGTGTTTTCCTGAGTCAAAAGGTATTTTTTTCAGTTGGGACTTTATCTTTGTACTTTTAAGCTTTTTGTTATGGACTATTTATGTGTTTGGACTTTTGTAAAGGATTTGTTTCTGGAGTTTTTGATCCCTTTTTAGTTTTGAATAAAGCCTGTTTTTGTTAATCTTCATTTGGGTCTTTCACCGTGTTTTTCCTGAGTACTCCGCTTACAAACTGTGACACAAATAGTCATAAATATGCTTCAGTGTTTATCTAATACTAGAATATGTTGTTAAAAAAGCACGAAGAATTGTTATTTCTTTAAAAATCACAATTTTCCTAACCTACAAACGCAGCCATTGTTTTACGAGCGCAATGCATGCCGGGTTGATGACTTGTATGGGTTGCACTGTGCATTATTATGGTATTCTCGCTCCTGATAGCCAGTGAGTAAACGCAGCGGCTCGGCACAGTTCAACCCATACACGTCATCAACCCAGCATGCATTGCACTAGTAAAATAATGGCTGCGTCCGTAGGTTAGAATATGTGTCATAAATTACAATTTTTAAAGAAATGACAATTCTTTGTGCTTTTTTTTTTAACACATTCTAGTATTAGAAAAACCATAAAGCACATTTATGAATATTTGTCTTCACAGTAGGGGTTCCTTTTAAAATACTTTTTTTGCAGTGCTGCGTTGATCCCCTGAGGTAACAACTGAAGATTTTTACCACAACAAAAAACATTGGTGTCATCACCAGTAAAAGCATTCATTTGACACCTTGCATAAGCCATTTATATACAAAATGGATAATATGGTTTTTAACACCGACCCCTGGAGGACACCACAAGAAATGTCCAATCGTCGAACAACTGTCACCGAGCTTCAGGTACTGTTTTCTGTCAGAATCCAGTCCAATGCTTCCATAATGCTCTAACTTGTTTACCTAAAAATCATGATTGACTGTGTCAAAGCCTTTTTCAGATATTTCCAATTGTGTACTTTATTTGGTCTGCTGAATTTGTTATTCCCTGATTGATCTGAATCAATACTGATTTTCCATGAGTATTTTGTGTTTGTCCAAGAACTTATCCAGCCGAATGATGAGAAGTTTTTCTGGAATTTTTGAGAATTGTTGCAGTAATGAGACAGGTCTGCAGTGAGTGAAGTGGTGTTTGTTTTCAGATTTATGCAATAGAATGACTTTGACTATTCTCATTTGATTTGGAAATGTATGTGAAATGATAAATTGTAGGTGTAGGTGATTGGTCTTGAAAATTCTCTCAATAACCTCTTTTTAAGACAGTCATATCACTGTCATCACAATCTTTTGAACTGTCACTCTTACATTTTAAGACCGTTTCAGTTATTTCTCTCTCTTTTCACTGCAGTATCCAACACTGAACTCAAATCTCAATCAATGAACCTACAACTTTACTCATCAGTTTTTCCTGCATCAGGGATTTTTTTTTCTGCCAATTCAAGCCCCACACTAAAAACAGAATTTATTCAATTAGCCACCTTGCTCATGTTGTAATTTTCTGTGTCTCTTACAACAAAATATTTAGGGAAACTTACCTTAATAGAACATGTCAGGATTTTTCCTTCACAGTCCTAAGATTGCTCAGTGGTGCCTTTAATGGTTCTTACAACACCTGACATAATTCAGAATAAAGATGCAGAGAACAGCTGGATGCAATCAAGTGAAGTTTTACTTGCAGCAAGGAGAACAACAATACAGAGTGTCAAGCAGTCCGAGGTGTTGATCTTAAGCTAATACAGAAGTCTTCTCTCTTTATAGGTGTGTGTGTGTGTGTGTATCATGAAAGGGGGGAGAAGTGGAGTGTCCTTGACTCAGGCTTTGATCCTCTTCTTGTGCCAGTTCAAGCTGGTCTCGTAGATACACTGAGTCGTAATTAAGGGTGATAAGAAGGAGTAAGGAATGACCTGTGCAAGGTTGTGTCGGGTCTGTGTGTGTGAAAGAATGCAGTTGCTGAAGAAAAGTTATACAAGCGTCAGGATGGAGATGTTCAAATACATGAGAACACTATGTACAATATATACAAAGATCAAATTATTCTTAACAGAACAGTTTTCATTACATTGATTATTTTCCAAATTCCTCTTATACTGTTTTTGTTGTCATTTAATAATTTATAAAAGTTTTCTTTTTTTGGATGATCTTGAAAAATGTGTTAACGTGTTATAACTTTTGTATAAATGTCCACCTAACAATCAAAATGCTAACTGACCATGTTGAGGTTGATAAAATAACACTAATGATGACAATTTAAAAAAAAAAAAAGAGTATGGCTTTGACCTACACCCTAAAATTGGTGTTGGTCAAGTAGTTCAACATCCCTCTCCCCTGTAACATATTACAGTTCCTCCTAGAAGATCCCAAGGTGTTCTTAGGCCAGATCGGACATAAAATCCTTCCAGCATGTCCTAAGGTTTGCCTTGGGGTCTTCAATGAGTTGGATGTGCCTGCAGGACCTCCACAGGGAGGCAACCCAATGCTAATGGCCAAGTGAGGGTTGAAAAAAGATGGAGCTGTGCATTAAAAGCTTTGCCATCTGACTCACACTTTACCACCTGAGCCCACCTCAACCCCTGGAGCACTGCAGATGCCCCACTGACCCATTTGACAGTCTCTTGGTCCACTTTACCCCTAGTCATGAGCAAAACCAGAGACTTGAACTCCTTCCCTTGAGTCAAGGACTCACTTCCCATCTAAAGTGGACAATTCACTGTTTCCAGCAGAGAACCATGGCCTCAGATTTAGAGGTGCTGACCCTCCTCCCAACCACAAGTGCCCCGATGCCTGCTGAAGGTCCTCAGCCATAGAAGCACAACAAAACAACATGATCTGCAAAAAGCAAAGATAAAATAGTGAGATCTCCCAACACCTTCCTTCCCTTGGCTGAACTTTGAGATCCTGTCCATGAAAATTACAAACAGCATCATGACAAGGGGCAACCTTGGCAGAGGCAAACACACACTGGGAACATATTAGACTTTGAACCGAGGACACAGGCACAGCTCTCCCTTTGGTTATACAGGGCCCTGATGGCTCTCAATGAGGGCCCCCATATTCCCAAAGTACTCTGCAGTAGCCCATGATAAGATCCCCCAAGGAACATGGTTGTATGCCTTCTCCAAAGCACATGTAGACTGGAAATTTGTTGTACAAACATGTTATTTATGGATAGGGCCAACTTTGCCCAACACTGTATCATTTCTTATTTTCCAAAACTACAAAAAATGTAATTTACTTCTGTATCATTCAAAAATACCTTTCTTTTCATTGCTGTTTTTTGCCGGTAAAACCTTAACAACTGGCTATTTTTTTTTTTTTCAAATGGTGCTTCACATTGATCATTTTGGTGAAGAAGTGGTTGCACAGAGGCCGATTATCCAGTTGATGCCCCCTCTATTGAGGGTTGTTTAAAGGACCTCGTTCACATGTAATTTTGCCCACAGCCAAATTTTTTGTTTATTGTGTGGTATTTGTAGTACACCCAGAGACTCCCAAGAATATACCTTTAGGAAATCCAAAAGTCATCCAGGGCCTGTACTATGACCTATTTTATGATCATTGCCATAGGTGTGAGCCAGGGTGCACACTTTACCCCAAAACTTACTCAAACACAAATAATAAATCATCAAATTGGGTCAAATCACCTTCACTGAAGTCTGGTGCATCTTTTGAAATCAAATGTAAAGCTAAGTATTACAACTGAAAGAAGTTATTGAATTTTAACTGGAAAAAAATTAGTTTTTTTTATGATTTTTTTTCAACAAATTCAATTCTTTGGAGATGTGTCTGACCAACTTACAGTTGCTGTACACCTAAAATACTTACAAATTATTTGGCCACATATATATTCTCAAAGTGGGAAAAAAATCATCAAATTCTGAGACCGGTAAAGTTGTTCAATTAACAGGTTGGGTTACTGTGGTAGAATCAGGATACTGTTCCATATCTTGTATATCAGGGAACCTTTAAAGATTTGTTCAGAATTCATCCTTTAAGTATGATTTCTTTTAGAATTTGAATGCTAGATTCAAAACAAACATTTCACATGAAATGTTATTCATTTTAATATTGAACAGCCACAAAGGGCCTGTATACTATGCCTTTGTGATGAGATAATAATGAGCCATTGATACAAGTAAAAACCGATGCAGTTTTGGATTGTTGTAATCAGATTGTATATATCTACAATGACAGCAATACATAAACATTACTTCTGTCAATTTCTGTTTCTAGTACTTATATATACATGTAATCTGTTTTATGGCCTTCGTGTCTTTTTGCATAGCAACGGCTTGGACAATTTTAATTTGTAGACTGGAACTATAGTGAGGGAAAGGGGATCTGAGAAATCCATAAGATGTATGATTGGCTGGTTATTTCATAGAATGGAGTCTTTGAATTTGCTTGTGTATGGTTGGAGGGGTTTCTGATTTTGAAAATGTTTATAATATCCCAAATAATAGATTACAGATGCAACATGTGCACACATGCCAGAGGTTCTCTTTCCAGCAGGACAGAGACAATAATATGCCTTCACAGGATCATCTGATGCATTCTTGTCAAATTGAATCCAAACATTGTATTTTATTTGAGATCTGTGACGAGAATGAATCTGTCCCCTAATGAGATCAGCATCATGCTGGTAAACCCAAATCTCATAGTCACCATCATTTTTTTGATGCTCAGCAATGTAGCCAGGGGACTGTTTGATTTGGTATGTACCGCATGTTATGGTCTCAAGGTATTCCAGATCCACATGAGGGAACGAGATATCAGATGCTTCAAGCTTCTGCCATTCACTACGAGCTCTACGTGACATATTTGTGTTTTATTTTTCAAACCTTTCATGGAATCAAATGACCATGCTTACTAATCTTTCCCAAGCTACACTGTCAAGATATTTTCATACAATTGCAGATATTTTGAAAAAAAAAAAACATGATGGTATATATATATAAAATACAATGTTTGGATTCAATTTGACAAGAATGCATCAGATGATCCTGTGAAGGCATATTATTGTCTCTGTCCTGCTGGAAAGAGAACCTCTGGCATGTGTGCACATGTTGCATCTGTAATCTATTATCTGGGATATTATAAACATTTTCAAAATCAGAAACCCCTCCAACCATACACAAGCAAATTCAAAGACTCCATTCTATGAAATAACCAGCCAATCATACATCTTATGGATTTCTCAGATCCCCTTTCCCTCACTATAGTTCCAGTCTACAAATTAAAATTGTCCAAGCCGTTGCTATGCAAAAAGACACGAAGGCCATAAAACAGATTACATGTATATATAAGTACTAGAAACAGAAATTGACAGAAGTAATGTTTATGTATTGCTGTCATTGTAGATATATACAATCTGATTACAACAATCCAAAACTGCATTGGTTTTTACTTGTATCAATGGCTCATTATTATCTCATCACAAAGGCATAATATACAGGCCCTTTGTGGCTGTTCAATATTAAAATGAATAACATTTCATGTGAAATGTTTGTTTTGAATCTAGCATTCAAATTCTAAAAGAAATCATACTTAAAGGATGAATTCTGAACAAATCTTTAAAGGTTCCCTGATATACAAGATATGGAACAGTATCCTGATTCTACCACAGTAACCCAACCTGTTAATTGAACAACTTTACCGGTCTCAGAATTTGATGATTTTTTTCCCACTTTGAGAATATATATGTGGCCAAATAATTTGTAAGTATTTTAGGTGTACAGCAACTGTAAGTTGGTCAGACACATCTCCAAAGAATTGAATTTGTTGAAAAAATCATAAAAAAAAAACTACTTTTTTTCCAGTTAAAATTCAATAACTTCTTTCAATTGTAATACTTAGCTGTACATTTGATTTCAAAAGATGCACCAGACTTCAGTGAAGGTGATTTGACCCAATTTGATGATTTATTATTTGTGTTTGAGTAAGTTTTGGGGTAAAGTGTGCACCCTGGCTCACACCTATGGCAATGATCATAAAATAGGTCATAGTACAGGCCCTGGATGACTTTTGGATTTTCTAAAGGTATATTCTTGGGAGTCTCTGGGTGTACTACAAATACCACACAATAAACAAAAAATTGGGCTGTGGGCAAAATTACATGTATTGTGAAAGAGGTCCTTTCGCCTCTTCACTTCTGATATCTCTTACCAAAGTGTTATCATTTCCTGTGCTGACCGCAGAGACCGGTCTCATTTTGGTCAGATGTGTGGGTGTATCAGTCTGGTGTGATGCAAGTTTGTTTGCCATTAAACATCCCACACAGTTAAACAAGTGCTGTCTCAGAGTTACGGTAAGTTACACTGTTTTGTGACTGATCTTAGGCAAGAGTTTGTTTCATACACTGTTTAAAGTATTGGACAAAGTCTGAGTGGCATCAGCCATTTGATTACTGAGGGTGGGCTGTCAAGATTTACATTGCTTCAAAGAGCCCATATTTCACTTTAACTCGGGTTAAAGATTGATGCTAATAAACTGCTAACAAGGTCGACAGAGTTTGCCAAAGACATTAAATGCCACTACTTTTGATTGACTTTGAAACACATTGTTACACATGTATCCAATAGCCAGGATAAACTTGATCGAGTCACACATTCAAAATAAAGTCTTTCCTCCTCTGTTTTTCAAAAAGAATCCCAACCTATGTTACATACTACATGAAAACTTAAAAACACATCAGCACACTGTTTTTTACCATGTAACAATGTCCATGATATGCTTTTATGTGCAATTACTGTACAAAATCAGCTTTATTTTTACATTAATTCCAACCACA
The DNA here is from genome assembly GCA_037902135.1 of Cetoscarus ocellatus. Classification (NCBI taxonomy): domain Eukaryota; kingdom Metazoa; phylum Chordata; class Actinopteri; order Labriformes; family Labridae; genus Cetoscarus; species Cetoscarus ocellatus. The sequence continues at coordinate 127,287 of JBAMNC010000220.1, read as the reverse complement.
AGTACCACGGCAAATAGAGATGCACAATATTATTGGACCAATATCAGTATCAGTAGATATTTGCCTGAACAGCTGATTATGGCAGATATGAACTAATTTGCTGATGTTCACAGCCATAAAAGTCCCATATATTGGGTATATTGTGCAAAATGCACATTATACCATGATTGTTTGTTTCATCATCACGCAATGTCCACCTTAATGAATCCAGATCATAATTTTTTAAATAATAAAATAAAATGTTTTTCTTTCTGCACATCTGTTTCTAACACAAATGGACTGTAATCATGGAAGAAACAGGTCAATATATAGAAGTAGAGTCTTTGTGCTCCTGATACAAAATATTGTTATTGATATTGGTATTGGCCATAATAAGTTTATATCGGATATCGGCAAAAATTCAGTATCATGCATCCCGAATGGCAACCACAGACAGCCATGCATCACCAGTCAGACTTTGGCTTTTCCTTCACTGTGAATGATTGACTTCAGAGTTACCTAGAACTGATGAGTGGGTTTGTGTGATGTGGGTAAAAGGTGTATTGATTTCTGTCAGAGTTTATTTAAGACAGAGCATCTCTGAGGCTCATCACAGTCAGCCATGGGTCGTCCAGGGGTTCAGACATGGGCATGGACACTGTTTTTCTGCTTAAGCTGGACATGTATGGGTCAGGCAGCAGAAGGGCCGTAAGTTCAATTTCAATGATCTGTTCAATTTGTTAAAATAAAAAACAACACAAAATTTAGACTTTCAGTTTAGACGCAACATGCTAACAAGAAGCCAGTGCCATGTATTTTAAGGTCTGACAACCATTTGGTACAGTTTAGCTTAAGTAACTCTAGCATTTACATCTATATTGTAAATTTTGTTTAGATTTTGACTTATTTTGTGTATTTTTTGTGTCTGTAGGCAGTACTTGGTTGCCATTCCTGCGGCCATTGAGGGTGGAGCTGAGACACAGTTCTGTGCGAGCCTCCAAAAGCCCAACGAAACTCTGGTCATGACTGTCATTTTGAGGTCCCAAGCGCAAAATTTAACTCTCATGGAGAAGACATCCAGTCAGCCATTTTACACCTGCATAAAATTTAAGGTTAGTTTTAAAGATTGGGTTTCATTAGTTTTGATGTAACACGAAAACTCTGTTGTGTCAGGCATGTGGAAGAATCTTTGAAATATTGATTCACACTTAAATAGGCAACTGTCATTTCCTCCTCTTGTTATTCTTGAAACAAAGATAAACTCCCTCTTTAATTTTCTTTCATTTAGAGCTGATGTACTACAGGATGTTAGAGGCAAAGAGGAGCAACAATTTTTTTTTAATTTAACTTTTGAGATTATTAAACTGTGAGTTTTTGAGAAACCAAATTTTGAGTTTTCAGGTTTTGAGGAATGCAACTTTATCTTAAAAATACATTTCTAAAGTCTAAACATTTAACTTCATAAACTTGAAAACTGATTTCTCATACTAATGTGCTGAAGTTCCTCATGGACAAACAATAAGACTTTGTACAAATCAGTTTCAGATGTTTTGGGCTCCAAAAAGTAGAGCCCCCCCCCCCCCAAAAAAAAAAAAAAAAAAAAAACATCCAAATTGCCCAGATTCAGAGTCTTAAACTAAGACTGTTTAAACTTAAATTTTTGAGTGAGGTACTTCTTGATGGACAAACAAAATTAATATTACAGTATCACCTGTTAAAATCAATGTTCTTCTGAAGAAATCATGATCATGCCAATGACCCTTCAATATCCTGATGTTGATGATAACGAGATGATTCTGGACTAAAACCACGAGCTGTTTTTCATCACTCAGTTCCAGTCAAAAGAAAATTTGCTCAGGCTCTAATCTGCTGGTATGAGACAGTTTCTTTGGTTCCTTGTAAACTATAATATTTGAAACTCCAGAATTTAATTTTTGGTTTTCTGTTATATTGACATTTTATTCAAACATTTTAGCTTTTCTCCTTCAAAATCAACTATTTTTTTCTTTGAGCGGCCCTAATAGAGTGGTACAGTCCTAAAACACATAAGTGAATTAGCAAGAGTCCCAAGTCTCAAAGTACATAGAATTTTAGAATAGGTTTTCGGATAAGTGCCTGAAATAAGGTCAATCTTGTCACATACAAGATTTGAAGGTTTCTTTTTTCTGTGTAAAATGCAGCTGGTTCTGCCCTGCTTTTGTGTTTTAAAGCCTTACTGTGTTCAGCCACGTCCACGAGCACCAACTTGATCAGGTTGTTTGATTAAAAGAAATTGTTTAAAAAAAAAGGTTGCAATAAAACAATGTACGCTGAAAGTGTTGTAGATGCTTTTAGGTCACACCGACATGTTACAGTTAAAAGCTGATGAAAGTTTTTTATTCTTGCTGATTACTTTTAAGCATAAAAAAAGTTATTTTGTGAAGATTGTCATGATTAACAAACATGTATGTCTCATGTCTTTTTTGTCTCAGATTTTTGGGTGCGAGAACTAGTGCAATGTACTTCTAGGTTGGCCTACAAAACAGGTCATCTCTGCATCACTCTATATACCCTTGTGCTGAAGGCCCTCTACCCCTTAAGAACGCACATGTAAATCAGAGCTTTAAAGTGATATATGTGAAATAGATCTGAGACATAGTAACTTATAAATGGTAATTGCACTATAGCTGTGGTATAATAAATAAAAGAATGAGCACAATGATAATCCCATATCAAATTATTCAAAACTGCAGAATTACTTTTTTTTTAGTCTTGGAACAAAGCAAGAGCGAGGAGATTTCTTTGAATATTTCACAACACTGCTTGTTTCCTGATTGTAAGAACTATCTGGGATTTGTAAAGACATGAAATTTACCAGGACAGTGTTTGCAGAGTTACAAAGTATAATCAGAAAAAGAAAATGAATCAACAAACTACAGCAACAAAACTATGAGTTACTGAAATCAAACTATGACAAAAGGAGGAGGTTATTACCTTTAGTCTTATGATATCTCATTGGTGGGACCCAGCTAATCTACAGGTTTCCAAATGGACCTCAGTGCTCCTATGTTTGGGAAAGGCAGAAACCATGGCATGGAAATAGTATGCACTTTTGATTTTATGAGTAAATGGCATAAAAATAAGTGAGTTTATTTAAGAGGTTTTCATGAAAGAATTGAGTTCCTTCTTGTGTTTCAACAAAAATTTCTTTCACAGGCCCCTGCAGTGCAAAATGAAGTACACAAGTTGGAGGTGGAGGTGCAAGGGCCGACATTTTACTCAAAAGAAAGCAGAAGAGTCTTGATTAAATCCTACGAACCAAGCACATTCATCCAAACTGATAAACCAATCTATCTACCTGGACAAACAGGTAACCTTGATTAGTTTATCATGATGATGTTCACCAAGAAAATGGTACCAAAAGAAGGGCAATGTCCCTGTCATTTGTATTTCTATTACCAAATCTTTTGATTAGGTTGAGATTAGTGCCTGTGAGACTTACTTTTAAAAAAATCACACATTAGTTTAGGCAATAAAGTTAAATATGTACTTTAAATCATAGCCCCATATTCAATGATAAAGAAAATAATAAAAATTTCGATGTTTTTTGGGGAGCTGTTATGCCTTTGTCTTATATGGTCTGCTGATAGGCCACAGATTGGTTACAGAGACAGGTTGTCACTGAAAGAGCTGGCTCCCAGAGGAGGGCAGACTGCCCCCACTGTGACACCCAGCAGGCAGAGATAGAGCTCCCCCTCCTCTTATCCTGCAGTAAATATTAGGCCATAAGATAAGCACACTTTCCCCAAATGACACATGCACCCAGTTTAACTCACCTGATGTCTTAACCCTTCTTTTACTCCCCTTGTCCTTCCTAGAGGTCGAAAATGACCCGCCTTTACTGATCTCAACAAATGAAGAAGCCAAATTTGAAATCAGACATTTATTTTGCATGAAGGAACAACCTATTGGTCATCACAAACTTTGGAAACATCTGTGTTTTACCTTTTAAAGGTGGAAAAGACTATTGTTAAAAACATTTCTTTGTTATCATTTCACCTCGTTTGAAATGGTTTTATTTTCATTAAATAAGTTTCAGTTTATCATTATCAAATGGATTGTTCAGAATTTTGAAGTAGGGAATGTTGCCTGGACATTAGCCACAGTGGTGGAGATCAGCTCTGCATCTGTACAGAAACACTCTGCATAATTAAAAGAATTTTAGATTAAAAAAGGCGTCAGGAAAAGGGTTGCATGATTGTCCTATATCTAATAGAGTGACAATAACTTAACTTTTTACTAGCAAGCTGGTGTGATAGGCGGAGGCTATTGCCACCATAAAGTACAGAACCCGAGCCACTTCGTAGAACTAACTGTTGGAGGTGGAGTGAAAATATTCAATCTATCAAGAAATGCTTTTGGTGATGTTAATCGTTTTTCCTATAATAAAGAAATGTGATCCAGATCTGATAAAACTGCCACTGAAGCTGTTAGCATCTATGCTAACCTCTGTTCGAGCAGTCACTTCCTGCTGTCGTCTCACTTGTAGCTCCCACCTCTTCCTGCTCAAAAGGACACTGATTGGGCTGGGCTGCTTTGGATCACAATCTTTGTAGATTTGAGCTTGGCAAGATGGATAACAGACTTTAGATTAGGCAGATCCAGCTGCACTACAAGGTTAGCAGACTGTAGCTGGTTGGAGCAAAGGCGGAAGAAGGACACATTGGCTGTGCCTAAACGAAGAGGCTTGTGTAATATTAAGTTGTATTTAGTATTTAGTATGACAAAGCACGGAATCACCCCACGCTGAACCATCCCTTTAGAAACTGCCCTTTTGGTAAATGTTTATTTTGTTATAATGTACTGTATTTTTTTAATAAAATGTTTTGGCGACTGCTTTGAAACATTCATGCCAATAAAGCTCCCTGAATTGATAGAACAGCGAATATATTCAGAAACTGATGAGACAGAGAGACATTCTGGGGCCACCAGCTGACTAAATGTTTAGTTATTTATTTTTTGTAGGTATCAAAACATGCACACCGTATCCTGCTCACTGTAAACTTTTGCAAAAGCTGTTTTCATTTTTGCATAGTACTATTTCACTAACCTGTCTCCAACAAAAGACAGGTCTGTTGACTGTCTACATCTGACTTCATCAATACAGCTCCATCTGTGGAAATTATTTCTATTCATAAATTTTTTTAAAGTATTGAAATTACAAGATGTTTTATATGATGATAAGCTTCATGCTGTCTCTTCTATTTCTCAGTGCATTTTAGAGTCATCTCATTGGACAGCAAGCTAAGACCTGCGAACAGGCTGGTGAGTGTTTGAACATCCTCCATGGTTACATTTGAGTTTTTATTGAGATCCAGCAGAAAGTGTCAGTCTGAATATATGCCTGACTGATCTATTTCACTGTTTGATTGATTTAAGTTGTGCTTAACTTCATTTTAGAAACTTAACCTGAATCCAAATTTCAGAACGGAATAGGCACGCTCTTTAAGAGGAACCCTGCGTTTTGTATATACTGACTTTATTTGAGTAGCGTTAATGCATTTTATGTTTGTTGTACAAAGGCACACTCTAGATTTGTACATGTTGGAAATTTGTAAACAGGCACACACATATATATATATATATATATATATATATATATATATATATATATATATATATATATATATATATATATATATATATATATATATATATACAATGTAATGTATATATATATACATGTTTTTTTGTGTCTCATTTATAGAAATTATTAATGCTGACATGAACATCAACTATTGAAATTAACATATAATCCATCGAACAAACAATGCAGCTATCTGACATCACTAACCCGAGTATATTGAGCAACAATGGCTGCCTGCAAGTGAATGTGTTTTTACATGTTTCAAATTGTAGTAATCTGGAGTGTTTCTTTGCACAATGTTCATATGATAGGAGAACTTAAAATATCAATCTTACAAAGTTAACATATTTTAATATGAAGGGTTCTGTTTGGATTGGTACTTAATGGATGCAACTAATTTGTGATAATTCTGGCTAGGCAGTAAATTTCAGTTGCACAATTGTTAAGTATTAAAAGATATTTGGTAAATCACGCTATAGATTGGATGAATAGATACTGCTGAAGTTATATTTATATAGAGGTTGGATAGGTAATATTCCGTGAGTTATGGAAGAAGTGAGATTGAATTAGTGTGTCCTTCTCAACGCTTCTCTTTATAAACTTGAAACCACATAAAACCTTTTAGCTTCTGATAATGTAACGCTACCAATTTTGCATAACATTATGATTTTATGATTGTTTTCTTTTCTTTTCATTTATTTTATTCATTTTTGCTTGTTTGAAATGAAAAACCTAAAACTAATAAAGAAATGGAAATTTGTAAATGAATGTACATGTTTTTAATGACACAGATGGACATCTAGTGGAAAGAAAAGTGTAAAACAAGAATCTTGGACAAAGTTGACATCAAACCAGAAAATTCCTAACACATATCCCTTTTTCTTTACAGTACAATGTCATTGAAATTGAGGTAAGACAATAACCACAGGGTTTTTTTTTCTGTGCATACTCACCTTGTCTAACCCCATTGTTGTCCTTTCTGTTCCTGTTTTATCAAAATTGGATAGACAATGATGTAGAGGGTGATCTTTTTTTAACATTTTGAATAACCCCTGTATGAAACGATTTTGTCTGTTCTTATCCTAAATACAGGATTCTGCGAGGAACAGGATTGGACAGTGGTTAAATCAAGAATCCAATGGAAAAATACTTCAGCAGTCTTACTCCTTGAACTCTGAGGCCCGTGAAGGAAGCTACAATGTCATTGTGTCGATTGGTGAACAGAAAATCCATCACAGCTTTAAGGTGGAAAAGTATGGTGAGTGTCTGTTTATCTCAATGCCTTACATTTCAGTGTGCTTGTAATTATGCAGCAGTGCTTTATGTAATATCCTTTCTACAGTTTTACCAAGGTTTGAGGTGAAAATAGAGGCCCCTGGTGAAGTTAGTATTGGACAAGAGGACTTCAAAGCTGAAGTTTGTGCAAAGTAAGTCATTTCTCTGATATTTTCTTTTAAATGATATGACAAGATTAAAGCTTGGTGAGAAGATGACTCTTATCACTTTTGTCTGTTCCTGTAGGTATACATATGGGCAGCCTGTGCCAGGTGATGTGAAAATTGATATAAACCGACCTTTTAGCCACTATTACACCAGACACCTTGTGGTTACCCCTGATCATCCAGAGGGCATTCCTGATGTTACTGACCCATCCTACAGTGAGACAAAGCAGGTACATCGAAATAAAACCTCTGTTATGTTTCAGTAGACAGTGCAAAGCTGAGATGGTACATATGACAGAGTAAACATGAAGTCACCTATATTATAATACCAAACTATGCAACGGGAAGGATTTGTAATGGCATTTGTAACACCACTATTTGATTTGTTTGGACACATATACCAGCCACTTAAAGACTGCTTGTTAAGTCATCAGCCAATCACATGGCAATGGCTGGTCTACAGGGATTTTTACACACAACCATCTTGAGAGTTTACAGAGAATGGTCAGAAAAAGAGAAAGTATCAAGTCAGCAGCAGTTTTCTGGGTGACAATGCCTTGTTTGTAAAAAAGTCAGAGGAGAATGGCCAGAGTGGTTTGGAATCATAGAAAGGCAACTGCAAATCAGATATTATCTTGTTAAAACTAAGGTATGCATTAGACTTGTTATGAGTGCACAACATATCAAATTTTGAAGTTGATGGGCTACAGCAGCAGGAGATCACAGCAGGTGCTTCTCCTGTCAGCCAAGAACTCACCCAAATTTTCACCAAAACTGGACAACAGAAGATTGGAAAAATGTTGCTTAGTCTGATGGGTCTCAGTTTCTGCTGTCTCATTCAGACTATAGGGTCTAATTTGGTGTAAACGTCATGAAAGAATGTATCCATCCTGCCTTGTATCAACGTTTCAGCCTGAGTGTTGTAAAGTTGTGTTGTAATAGATATTTCCTTGCCACACTTTGGTCCCCTTAGCACCAACTGAGAATTGTTTTAATAACCTATTCTTGCTGACCATGTCCATCCCCTTTGTGATCACAGTGTACTAATCTTCTGATGTTTACTTCCAGCAGGTTAACTCACCATGTCACAGCACTTAAATCATTCTTTGATGTTTTTTTTTTTTTTTTTTTTAACACAACAGTGACTTCATTGAACCCTAGTAGCCTCCACAGCCGCCTGAAGGTCCACACCTGAAATTATAAACATTTGTATATTTTTGAATTACACAGCAAAAATCTGCATAGAGAAATTAACACTATCAAATTAATGTTAACACTTCTTTAGTGTGTTTATGGGTCCACACCACAAAATGCTGGTTTTGTACTTAGTGACGAGTTGGTGCTTTAGCTCTCATCATGAGTAGATGTTGACTCTTTTTGGAGTTAAAATGTCAAACTTTGTAACATTTCACAGAATAACTTTTGTTCAGCATTACTTTGTAGTGTTAGAAATGCACCTGAGTATTTTTTTTATCTACTTAAGTGTTAACGTTATATTAACTTTGCAAAGTGTAATCATTGCTGTAATTTTTACAGTATAATAATTGGTTAATAAACTGAAATAAAGATGTCGTGTTTGGTTGGAGCACTTATATTAAAAAAACAAATATTTGCACTGCAGTTTTCATAAGGTGAGCTTATGATAATTGTCCAGTAATGGTGGGCGAGTGGGATGATTGACTCTACAAGTGTCACTTACAGGTTCAGAGTGAAGAGATCATAGTTTAAGGTCATACAGTGACACCTATGAATTTGGTATATTAAAACATCATTTTAACACTTGATTTTGACACCAACTCATTTTCAACTAGAATACATTTTCAGGAATTTGACTCCATCCAGAGTATAATTAACTCTGCACTTTGCGAAATTTTCTCAGCATCAAAATTTTAACACTCATCAATATGCTGTTCATCAGTCTTTGGTGTATTTCAGGAAAGAATATGTCAAATTTTGACATTCTGTCACATTCTGCATTAAATAACCTTATTTTATTTTTTATTTTTCAGGCAGATCAGACAGGTTGTGCAACTTTTACCATCAAGATGTCCAGTTTCACTAAACTTGACCAAAAAGTGCTGCGAGATTCACTGCATCTCAAAGCCAGTGTGGAAGAGGAGGGAACAGGCAAGTATTATAATCTTGTATTTGAGTATTACAGAGTACCATTTTGTGAATTTAGTCTATATTTTATTTGAGCTCTTAACACATGGGCTACTTGTACAGGTACGACACACCACAATCAGAAGAGAATTGAAATCTCCTATGTTATTGGAAAGCTTCTCTTTGTCAACGTACCAAAAACTTACGAGCAAGGGGCTAATGTGGAAGGGAAAGTAAGTCCAAGTGCTTTCCATCTCCTCATTGAAGCTTTACAGAGTACAGTGGACACATTTTCACACGTTTTTGTGCTCCTATCAGGTCAAGGCAGTTAAATATGATGACACACCAATTTCCAACATGCCGGTGCACCTGTTTGAGGGCAGGAGGTGGTCTGCACGCTTGCTTCAGAATCTCACCACCAACAGCGAGGGTGTTGCAGCTTTCACAATAAACACAGCAGAGTTTAAACGGGAAATCCACCTCAAAGTAAGTAAAGAAACAGTCTGCACCTAAATCTATGAGACACCCTCAACACAACAAGACCATGCCCACACATAGGCAGGTATTTCTGAAAACACAGATTTTCATGTTCTGACTTTCTGTCCACATGCATACGGCATTTTAGGTCACTGACAATGTACATTTTGGAGAACTCCTGCCAGGATGAAGATTTCCAAAAACTCTGTTCAGGATGTCCCAGTGCTGGCAGAGAAAACAACCAGTCGGGCCAAAATCATCACACATCACCCTGGTGTGATGTCACAATGTGCAACAATATCTCTTTTGTTTGCATGAGAGTTGTGTTGCAGCCGATATTGCTAGACATTTGCTGATTTTCATGTGTTTACTGGACTATTTACATTAGAAATGCACAATATTATCTGTATGATATATGTATCAGCAGATAATTGCCAAAAAGGTTATATATGAACACACAGGAAATACAACCAGGCTTCTACAGATCCATAAAAGGTCTTAAAAGGTCTTGTTCTACCTGTGAGAGGACTTAACCTTTAGATGGCCTGTTGATTCAGACTGTCTTTGTCAGATACATTTCTGCCTAACAAGAGTGTAGTGGCAAGCTCAAAAACACAGAGGAGAGTTGGAACTTTGTGAAGGTCTGGATCCCTTGGCCATGAGACACATTTGGTTAAATAGGATCGCCTCTTGTCCACTGGAGTCTTGACACATGAGGCCTGCATGAGATGTGGAATTCATACCGGCAGGCTGCAAACCTAAATGAAAATCAGCATGTACTGCAGCTGTCACACAGCCAATGCAAATTCAGAATGAAATGGCCATGACGTGCCATTGCAATAGAAAACAAAAATGTATATACAGTATATTAGTATCGATTCTCTTCTCTTTGTTGGTGGTCTGACCATAGCACAAGGCTAAAATCTGTACTTCAACCACACAATTTAGGTAAACAGCAAACCCTCATGGAGATACGAAGTCTACCGCACTCCACACTATCAATCAGGAGAGCATACGCTGTCATCAGCCAAGCCTTTTACTCCAGACACTAAAACAATCAGCTCCCTGGAGGTGCAGAAGAAGGACAAACCCCTGGCTTGTGATGAGGAGGAGGAAATCTTCATTCATAGTGGGATTGTTGGGGAAGTCCCAGGCATTGTGGAAATCGTGTATCTGGTGGGTGAAGTGTTAAATTTTAGCATGAGAAATCAAGGACAGTTGATATTTTCCAATATTAATCTGTGTGTTTAATTGTACTCTACAGGTCTTGTCCAGAGGAAACATTGTGTTACAGGGATTTAGCCAAATCGAAATCAAAGATCAACCAGGTATGATAAGATGGCCTCAGTCATGATTTCTAGTACTTTACTCTTCAGGCATGGGCCTCATAAGTTCATGTTTGTCCATCTTTTCAGGGTTAACATTTTGAGAATGTTAGGTAATGGGGGTAGATAACTGGTCAATTTAGTTCTCAGTCAACCTGGAGGTTATTCACTCAGTAAACATGAACTGAACTTTGGTTTTAACCCACTCAAAACTTAAATCTACAACAGCCTATCACCATGTAAGAGGGGTGTAAGCATTGACAGAGGTCATGGTTAATTTTGGTCATTGATTCTGGCGTCATAGATACAAGTGCAGTTCAAAGGAAATTTTGAAAATTACTGCTCAAAATAAATATTTGTAGAAACACAACAGCAGTGCTTTTAGGAACAATGGTTGGGGATGATAGAAAGGCAACAAAATCGGATCTTTAAGCAGATGGACAACAGCAGCAGAGAACCTGGCCAGGTACCACTCTTACCATCTTAGAGCAGAAACCTGAGACTCAAACTTGGGATGGTAGAAGACGAAGGTCTGCTGTGATTTTCAAATAGTAGGTCATGTAAACAACATGAAAGCATGAATCTGTCCTGCCTTGTATCAACAGTTCAGGCTGGTGGTATATTGGTGTGGGGGATATTTTCTTGTAGGCATTAGCACACTCTGGACCCCTTAGTGCCAACAGAGCATCACTGGCGCTAAGGGGCATTCACTGTCTTCTAATGGCTTTGTCCAGCAGAACAACTCACCATGTCACAAAGTTAAAACTGGTTTATTGAACATGACAATGGGTTCAATTTACCCCAGTGGTCTCCTTACTTCGTAAAGCAGATGGATTCTCCGGATATCATATCTGTCATTGGGCAGCTTCATTTTGCAAAGCTTTAAGATGAAAAAAAATTGTGTCTGGCTTATTAGTGTCCTTTTAAGGAGAAAGAGGCCATAGTACAAACTTGGTTAAACTGTGCCAAAAATGAGAAACGGCCTTGAGCCCCTAACTAGTTCAAAACGAACGTGACATGCAAAACAGTTATGCAGTCACCCTTCATGTTTCCATGGGATGTTTCCCATATTGATGGGACCACCAATATATGTAACCATCCATGTGGTGTGTCAGGTTAGTGGGCTCTACAGTCCTTTGACATTGGCCCAACAGAACACCAGGATAATATGGAGCAGGAGATTCTTATCATGGGTGTGCAGCAGACTAAACTGCAGCAACTGTGTGATGCTGTCATGTCACTTTGAACCAACATCTCAGAGGAACAATTACAGCGTCTTAATAATTCAATGCAACAGAGAATTATGGCAGCTCTAAAGGCAAAAGGGGTCCAGCC